>CM043701.1:95022932-95720432 GCA_023935145.1 Bretschneidera sinensis
AATAGATGAGTATGTTTTTATGGGTTTCATACGTCTGTATGGTAATTTAAGTCCATAGTTTAAGTTTCTTAGACATGGGTAAGAAAGTATTAAAAACTTAATCATTGTTTTCTTAGGTGTTGAACAGATAGTTTAGTACTTGTTGCAGGTTTCATGAGTTTACTGCTTGGTGCACATTAATAGGGTCACCAAGCCCAATTTTAATTTGTGAATTAAAAAAAGAAATATAGTAAAATCTAATAATTCCTACGTATTCGTAAACCAAAGAGAGAGTTTTCATGTTTCTGGGTTCTGGTGCTCTGTGATTTTGAGAAACAGACTTCACTATGATGAAGAAGAGGGAAAAAAATCAGAGAAACCTTATGGTTTTTTTTATTGTTACTGGGGCATAGATTTTGACACTGAGAGACAAATAATCAATGGTGAAAGAACTCTAAACTGGTAATATTCTGCAAGTGCATAAGAGTATACTCAGTTTGTAGTGTAGACTATCCATCTTCTACTAAGCCTCATTGTTAACTGTGATATTGTCTTCCTTCTTTATAATTAATGATATTTGTTTTTCTGTATTTTCTTTTACAATTAGGTTGTTAAGAGTGGGGGAAAGAATATAGAATTGTTGTGATGAAAAAAGAGCATTGGCTGCGGCAACTGGAGGAAGCTGAATTTGATGCCATTGTTGTTGAAATTGAAGCCTTTTACTTTTCGATCTAAACATTCACGTTTCTATGTGACTTTGAATGTTAATTTCTTTGTGTCGAACAAGACTTTAATGTTTTTATTCTTTGAAATTTCATGCTTGCTATTTGTTTAGAGCTGCTCTTCATGTAATGTAGAAGAGTTTGGCCATCTTTTAAGCTATAGAAGAATTTATTTGTGTCAAACTCACTGATGAATTCTATCAATGTTGAAAGGTGCCTTAACTCATTCCTTCTTTTGTCTGTTTTACTGCACAAACAAGAACAGATGTAGTAATGTGCTGTTAGTTTGCAAAAATTGATGTTGGGTTGTGTATTGGCATATTAATTTGCTTAAGAATATTTCTAAAGAGACGTGTACACAGTTTCTCTTATGCTTTGGTTTCTAGTTTCTTTTCTGTTCTTTGGCAAGATGGTTCAAAAACTAGTTTAAAACTTTGTTTTCTTTAAGTTAATAAATTTTTTCGAGGAATCATTTGCTCAGAAAGAAAAAGGTGGTATGGAATGAATGATAGCAGTTCAATGGTTCAATAGTTGGGATAGCTGTAAAATTCTTTGCCTACATGGTAGCGAAGTAGTAGGCAAAAATAAATTTGCATTGAAGGACGAGGCTCTATTGCGTAAATAATATCGTTTTACTTCCTGCTAGTGCTATGACATGTAAACTGGAGTAGGATTTTTTAATTAGGCAAAAAAGTTTTATTTTTCTTCTTTAAATAGGTGAAACCATTGTGTCTATTAATGGATTCCATTTTCTCACAATGAGTTGAATCTAGAATGTGTTTTCAACCTAAAAATGTCATGATAAATCAAATGATTTTATAAATGATAAAAGTTGGGGCACATAATCTAAAATGACATGATTTTCATCCAGCTTTGTAACTGTGTCAAACAAATTATACAGACAAATAGTCAACACAAACTCTCTGCAGCAAAAAACTAATTGCAGGAACAAAAGGCTACCATCACCATGATCCTGTGATTAAATTTCCAAAGGAGAAAAACTATTATATATACCAATTTCAAAAATACCAAAAAAAAAAAAGGTAAATAACTTTTCCAAAACATTCTTTTTCCTAGCTTTTCCTTGGTAGCCCAACCTTCAAGAATGGTTGAACTTCCTTTTTTTTTTCAATAGTGAAAATGAATTTCATTACTCAAGACCCACACTCCATGCTCAATTATTTTAGCTGGATAGCCACATCATACACGGAAGACTTTTGATCCGTCTTTTCAAACCGGGGAGACCGGGCCTGATCTTTCAGTGTATTTGGCTGCATGTGTCCAATTTCTACGCATGACTGGTTATTTGAGGTAGGGAGGGATTCACGAGAGCTGGGCACGAGAGTTGGATCTCTATAACCGAAGACGGTGGTGCCCCTAGTATCACTACAGTGGGTCCAGAGAAAGGTAAAGAGAAGGTTAAATACCTTGATGAGGAGCAAAAACAATAGTGATTGATAGCAATCAGAAGTGAGAGAAGGGCTGATGCATGATGTGGTTGCTCATTGCTATTCAATCAACAAAAAAAAAAAAAAAAGTTTTAGGAAGCAAGTTGAGACCGATAGTCACGAAACAATTCCAAACAAATTAAACAAAATTCGCATATAAAGGCTGGTGCATGATGTGGTTGTTCATTGCTATTCAATCAACAAAAAAAAAGTTCCAGGAAGCCAGCTAAGACCGATGGCCACAAAACAGTTCCAAACAAATTAAACAAAATTCGCATATAAGTAAAACAGGAAGAGGACAGACCAAATCAAGCTTTTATAAATAGCTGCCACTTATCCAAAATCAAAACAGATTTATTTTCTTAAAGTTAACACAGTGAAAAAATTTAGGAGATTAAAGACTTCATTATGGATATTGATATTGATAATTTATCCTATGATTCATATAATATAATGGTATTTTAGCACCGAAGAATAGTCTTGACAATTGCTTGGTATACTATGACAATATGAGCTTCAATTGGTGCAACTTTCATAAAAACAATCTTAGTTTCAAATCGTTTTCATGCTGGAAGATTTATAAATTCAATTTTCATGGACAATTACAGGTTTTCCACTCTTCACTTTGCTCTTGTGGTTCAAAAACCCCTATAGTTACGAGAGATAAATCCCAGTTCTCTCCCAATAAATTTGTTCTCTCTTCTCTCGCATGTGTTCATATCTCCATAGACTTGTTCCTCTTACATGACTCCCTCCTTCCCTTCAACGACTTTCTTGAGCAATCCTTCGCTTCTCCTTACAAAATGGGTGCTTATGGTAAATACCCAGATAACATATTTTTTCCTTTTTTGTTAAAACCATGTACATCGTTGATGAACTTTAGGATGGGTTAATCCATCCATGGGTGTTTTATTAAGAGTGGGATGGACTTTGATTTGTATACTGGGAACTAAAGGATCCATGTACATTGTTAAAACGACTGTTTTATTAAAAAGTTCATTTGGTTAAGTTGTTGATGTAGATGATATTTGTTTGCTTATTTTTATGAACTAAAGGATCTTTCACCTTTTCCCCTATGGCTATCATTATGCATGACCTACCATTGAAGAGATAGCAATTTGGTTTAGTTGGAAAATTCCTAAAGACTAGTTCTTTCAATCTTAACTTTGTTAGGGAAGTAATATCAAGACCTGAACAAGCTTGTTTGTTGGTTTGTGTCATCAGTTCAATAATTTTGGCAAGACTATAAGGAAAGACACGATACATTTAGCTTTTGGCATGAAGTTTGTTGTCTTTGCTCTCAACTCTCTGCCTATTTAGAGACATTTATATTGGGGGAAGAATTTCAAAGTAGAATAGTTGTTGAACTGGTGAAGAACAATTGTGACAACATCCTTTGATTGTAAGGGGCACTTTATGTATTTGTAGTGCTCTCAACCCCCCCCCCCCCAAAAAATAAATAAATAAAGAAGCATGTTCCATTTTTGGTACTGAACTCTTTAAATGTGCAGTAAGCCGCAAAATTTTTTTGTTAGCTAGGGTCTAAATTCAATTGTTTAAACCAATCGAAAACTTCACTGGTAATCTTAAGAAGCTTCATTGATAACATCAATATAGGTGTGCGATCTAAAAATTAACATTATCGGTAAAGTTTTTAATATTAACAGTAGAGTTTCTAGCTGGTTTAAACCCAATATCTTATATTCGAGTCAATCAAAAATTTCTCTCGCAAAAGAGGAGGAGCACCCTTTCAAGTATTCATCATTGAAGCTTAATAACTTGGATCTGATAGCATATTTAAACATTTATATTTAAAAATAGATAAACACATAATATAAACAAATTCACATTGTCTTAATTATATCTTCTACTATACAATTAACAATGATATTAGTTGCCGAAAGTTTTCAAAGGCCTAAGACCATCAGAACAATATCACCATTCAAAAGGAGCAATTGTATTGATCCATGCTCATTGAATAACAATTGTCTTTAAAAAATTCCTTCAACAGTTCACAACCCACCAACTGATACATGGACTCAACAAAATCATATTATTTTATCCGTATCCAAAACTCACATTAAAGAGCAAGTAGTTCCCATCACTTAGCCATTTTGCAAAACTCACATTCCTAAATTCACCATTTTGCTTTCTCTCAAGCATTTCATCGAGTATATTGAGCAAACAAATCATTCGCTCACCATTCACATCAAAACTTTGAAACTTCGCATACATATTCACAAGAAAGTTACCAGCACACAAATCAAAGTCCATCCCACACCTAATAAACACCCATGAATGGATTCATCAACGATGTACATGATTTTAACACAGAAAGGAAGAAATTATTATCTGGGTATTTACTATAAGCATAAATTTCGCAAGGAGAGAGCCATGTAAGAGGAACAAGTCTATATAGATATGAACGCATGCAAAAGGAGGGAGAAGGGGCTAATTTGTTGGGAGAGGACTGAGATTTATATTCATCTCTAGTTGAACTAACGTCGTTTGCTGATAACAGATGGTGAAACGCAGTGTTTTGAGCTGCTAGTACTAGTAGGTGACGTGGCAAAACATAGAGGTAAGACTGTCTCTCAAATGAACAGTAAACTTATTTAACCGTCAACTGTGTGTCCACGTAATGTCCACCACAACCATCATGGCTCTTAAAATATCTCAATGTCAGATAGGCATCTCAAGCAATTCTTGAGAATATGCACTCTCCATGCGTAAGCTGAACCACCGAGAGCTCAACCAGACAGTTGACAGAAGGAAGCGAGAATCAGTGTATAATATTCTCAATGGGATTTATGGGGTTGGAGGAAATGGAGGATGCTCTGCACATAATATTTTCAAAATTAGGGCCCAAAGACACAGCAGTAATGGCATGTGTGAGCAAGAGACTTAGGGTTTTTGCCTCTGAAGAGTCTCTGTGGTCCCATTTCTGCTCTCAGGATCTTCGCCTATCTACCCCTCTTGACCTTCATGGCAATCCTGCCCCTTCTTTCAAGGTATTAGTTGGGATTTTTTTTTTTGGTTTTGGATTTTATAATTGGGTTTTGATTTCTTGGTTAATTGGTGGAATTCGCATATGTTTTATGCACTTGTATATGTAATTAAACTATTATACTGAGATTAGCTAGAAACTTAGAATTTTCCGATTTTAGGGAATGTTCCCTTTTGTTCTGTTTATTTGCGTGTCTACGTATCTAATCACGCTGATTCAGTGAAACCCAGTTGCAATCTTTTTTCTTTGATCCCAAGAGAGTAAAATTTGCCTGAATTTGATTAATTTGATAACTCTGGAGTATCCGCCTGAAAAAAATGGAGAAAAGAGAAATACTTTCTTTTTTTCTTTCTTCCTTTCAAACGCTGGCATTTGTCTTCCAAGTTTATAGTGAACATTTATTAGTTATTATTGGTGCCATTTGGAGGTGATTCTTAAAGAAAATGCTGGAATTTGGTTTACAGTCCCTTTGGTGTAAATGAATTCCACAGTTTTTATAATTGAATTCATAGGTTACTGTATTTGGTTTGTTTATAAAGTGTAAAGTTGGCCTCATGTTTGGTTTTCATTTACAAATGAATTCTGAGTGAGTTCTATCAATTTTGATAGATTGACGGACATTTTGATAGAATTTGCGGATGAAATCTAGATTTGACTTTGTATAAAATTACAAGGACAAAATTACCCTCCTTTTATCTCTCTGTTACTAGAGCTATTTCTTTACTTATAGGGCTCTCGATCTACTTTGCTTCTCTCAGTCTTTACTCTTTTTTTGTCTCTATCTCTCAACTGCACTATCATAGGTTAAGCAAAGGTGTTTATTTTTCAAGATTTGTCTATCTTTTATGAGTTTACAGTTAAATATTGCCTATAAGTAATTGATCTCTTTTGAGTCTGTCTTGTTATTCTCAATTATAATAGCAGAAGTTTGTTTTGAAATTTCTTGTCATTTCCTAAGAACCAGACTTGAGAAGAACTTCTTTTCTCTTTTTCTTTTTACTTACCTTTGGAAAATAGAGAGATGTTGGGTTAAAAGGTAAAATTTAGGCATGGGTCAGTACTAGAAGTTTCTATTTTCTATACATTTGATTATTTGATCAACACATATAGCACAGCATGCTCCCATTGCCGTGTATATTCATTCTGTGTGACTAATCAGAGGATTTGGCAATGTATATACAACTTTCTTCCTCAATATATTTTTGTGAATTGTGAATTGTTAACTTCATACCGTGGTTCTTGTTGGTAGAGGATTAAGTGCCTTGTACAAAAAGAAAATAAATTAAAAAGGCAAAGAGATAAAAACGAGTTATAAAACCATGTAATAATGCTCAGGGTATTTATGTTAAATTTAGAAAATGAATTGAATTCTTAGTTAGATTCCAAACACAAAATTCATTTCAATTCTATAGTTTTATTAAGACCATACCAAAAATAAAAATTCATTTGAGTTCATTTGCAAATAAATTATAGTTTCAATTCATTTAAAAAAGTGGAGTGAATTTATTTGCAAATGAATTCTAGTTTCAGTTCATTTGGAATTGAATTGAATTCTACACAATGTTCATACCAAACGAAGTGCTAGTAAATCTTGCAACTTCTTTTTGCATAAATACATGTATATGTGAGGGAGTGCATACACTATGTAAATTAAAATGTTTGGAGCTTTTTATAATCGTGTATATCCATTCTCAATCTCTGGTAATTTTCATTTAAATAAAAAAGGAAGTTGAAATTGATCCATTTATGATCTTCTGCCTTCTTACTCTCCAGGCAGCTTATCAGTTGTGGAGGGAAGGTTTTGGTATGTATCCATGGCCCCTCGTCAAACGAGTTAAAAGATGTTGGGACAGCCTTAAAAATTGGTTGCACATTAACTTTCCGGAGGCTGAGGCTACACTTCGGAGGGGTGCATCTGAAGCTGATATTCAAGAGTTGGACAATGCTTTAAATGTGAAACTGCCTCTTCCCACAAGGATTCTTTATCGTCTTTATGATGGTCAAGAGTTCACAGGCAAAGATTTTCCAACAGGTGCGATAGGCTGTTCGTTGGGCCTCATAGGTGGCTACTCTTTTTGTAGCCATTTGGTTAATGTGTACTTGTTACCTTTAAGACAGGTAATTATGGAAACAAAGGAGATCGTTCGTCACCTAGGTTTTTACAGGAGGTTTAAGTATATTGTTGTGGCTGTTTCTTCCACATTCAGTGAAAAGTTGTTTTTCCTCAACTGTACCAATGGCCAACTGTATGTTGGGACCAGGAATCTTCCGACAAATGGAGAAATGATTCAGTGTGTTCCGAATGTATTGATAAGGTCAGTGCATGATTTTAATGGTGATCAACAGCAAGATGCCATGCTGCTGTGGCTGGAAGAACATGTCCGTCGTTTACAAAATGGAATCATAAAACTTCATGGAGAAGGGAATATCAGAAGTATCAATTTGTTTCCAGAGGTTCCTCCCTGCTGTTCTACTGCTGTAACTAATGGTGTGCAGGTGAGCAATATTGCCTACTTCTCTCTCTCTCTGATTAGACTTCATCTTTGAAAGATTCGCAAAATTACTTTATACCCTTGAACCTGGATCCACAAATGAAAGATTAGCTTTCAAACCCTTGTATTTTAATATGCATTCTCTCTGTGTTTTTGATCATTTTCTTCCAGAAGTTATATCTAAATAAGTTCAGCTTCCTTTTTCTTCTCCCCTCAATCTTTCTTGTAATTATAAACTGCATTGTTTTGATTCATTTATTTATTAGTCTTGTGTATTGTGTGGAAGCTGTTCCAGATTATGTAACTCCAGTTTTTTATTATTATTATTATTATTAGTACTGATGGGAGAGCAGAATGACTCCTTGTCCCTATAATTGATGTGTGTTTGATTCCTATCGTTATGCTGCATTTATTACGGTTGTTGTGCGTGATATATTCCTACGTGTATACCTGCTACAATTATGGCGGTCTTTTTCCTTGTTACGATGAATTTAATAAAAAGTATCATCAACTTCAGATCCGTGCTTCTGCTGTGTTTGTTCCCGAGTTAGCTGACCTTCAAGATGACCCTGGGAAGTACTGGTTTGCTTATTCAATCCGCATGTCCCTACTGCCTGAAGGATGCATCATAAATGGAATGTACTATGGCTCCTGCCAACTGCACAGAAGGCACTGGATAATCCGTGCTGATGATGCTGTAGTAAATGATGTTAATGGAGAAGCTGTGATAGGAAAGGTATGATTGCTATTTGCAATTTAATTTTTCGTATAAAAAATGATTGCGATAAACTATGCTTGGTGCAAGTCTTTGCAGGTGGGGAAAAATTGCAGTTTTCTCCTCCTTAAAATTCTAATAGTACTACTTATTTATTTTTTATAATTTGAGGATTGATTATAATTGGAGGAACTTTGGGTGCTTCTGGGCTCTTCATGGTAGATTAATGGGCAGAGTTTATTGCTTCCTCTGCTTTTATGGATAAGATTTTTCAGCATCTATCCCTTTATCAGGTTCATGCTATGGCCAATTATAGATTATCCCGAGTCTGATGCATCTGCAGGGCAGTTGCTTCTTTAATTCATCCTTTGACAAGCTATGCTAATTGGATCTGTCATATTATCTAGCAAAAGTTGTGTGCAAAAATATGAAAGTGACAATTGAGAAAGTTGAAAACTCTAATTACATGGTTTAGCAAGTGAAGTTGATTTAAGCGATGTACTACTAGCAGAAGGAAAGACACTAATATTTAATTCCTATAGTTATGGTGGTTGTGAAAATTCAAACAGAGTACTAATCAGGACTTAAAAAAAAGTTTTGGTTGCAAAAGTTAAATTCAAATTGAACTCACTAATTGATCAAGAATAATTGTGTATCTGGAAACTGCTCAAGTCTCATTTGACTATTATATGTTTGCAGTTCCCACTCTTGTATCCAGGTGAGAAAGAATTTGTTTATGAGAGTTGCACGCCTATTCCGTCTTCTTCAGGTTCTGTTGAAGGTTCTTTCACATTTGTCCCTGGCAGGTATGTTTTAGAGCTTTGTTCTTAACACAACGCCACAAAAGTATTCATTGCTAAAGTATGATTCCAAATGTTTAAAATGGTGGTAACTTTCAATGAATTTCTTTCCATCTACTAGTCCTCACTGATAATCATATTCATAGGTAATTGACGATAGTGACTCTTATATTAAATGAAGAAACTGTTCAGGCTTGTTCACTTCATTTGAGCCAAGCTTTAGTCTAATTTCAAAGCTCTTTTATTGATTAACTGAGCCAAATAAGAGGTGTACACAAACAAACACGTGTACATGGTCATGAGAAGTGCGAGAGATGAAGGCGTTGTACATTGGAGCGTTCCTATTGTTGGGGTTTAGGGGTGCATTCCTATACTTTTAATATAGGAGGGTGCAATTGTAGTTTGCACCATATTGTAAGGGTGTTTTTGTAATTTTTCCTATATAAAATTCAAATAAACCAGCATAAATAAATTGATTAAGTACTTATTAACATAATCTGCATTTAGGGTTATGAAACAATTCAACAGTTGGAAGTGCGTTTAGTTGGTAAAAATGATTTTCATTTTCCATTTCCATTTTGGTTAACACTTTCTTCAACAATTTTTACATTCTTAATATAGTTTGGAAAACAATCTTTGCAACATAATATTAAAAAAGTTGGAAAATAATTTTTTTTTCTGTTTTCTATCTTTTCTAATATTATATTGAAAAGAAAAAATGTTGTTTTTCAAACTATGTTAAGAATGTGCAAATTGTTAAAAAAATGTTAAATAAAATGAAAATGGAAAATGAAAAACATTTTCTACATCTAAACGCAAAGTTTTTTACTACTGGGATTTTCTCTTGTAAAACTGGCACTTGTTCGTCCTTGTTCCTCTAGGTTGACAGACCAAAAGGGAAGTCCATTTGAAGTTCAAGTGGCACAGTTCCCCCTCCAGCTGCCAGACTACGTTTTCTAACAGCACTCTGCATGGCTGATCTTCAAATGGCACAACCTGCCCAGTTGTCATATGCGTTCTTTGTTAATAACAAGTACTGCAAACTGTTGTTCTTTGTGAAATCTTATTTGCCTTTGTGTTTGTGGAATCTTATTTCTCTTTGTGCTTGTGGAATATTATTTGCTTCTTCTAGGATGCCCGCCTGTGAGGCTAATAATTTGTAATGTATATGAGTAGACATGGATTTATGGAAATGACTTGGGAACCGTCTTTAGCCTAGTAGTGTAGGAATCTGGGAGCATCATTGAGCAAGAATTATTTCCGGTGCTCTTACGTAGGAGATTTCACTGGTAATTTTAAAAAACTTTACTTATAATTTTAATTTTTGGGTTTCATACCAGTAAAAAAATTTAAAATTATCAGTGAAATTTCGGACAGGTTTAAAACTAATCTAGCCAAGTATTTTTGCTTATGTAGATATCCAGTATGCATGAGTCTTTTTTTCCCCTCAAGTATTGTTCATATCATGAAATTAAAAATATCATATAAATAGAATAAATTCTTATGAAAATATATATTTTATAATGCCATTAAATTTTCCAAATGTGTTAACATAATGTCAAGAATTCATAAAAAAATATTTTACTTTGCCCATAATTCATAAAATCTATGAAATAAAAAATATATATATCATTTGGATGGCGTAACCCTACTTGCAGCCCACATGGTTCCTGCATTTCTCTCTCTGAGGCACCATACGGTTAATATCGATAGTCGTGACACCCATATCGTCCTCTTTAGATTCCCCCATGTTATGGTTGGTAGCCTTCTCGTGTGAAATCAAAGTTTGACGACGTAGCTAGAAAAACATCACTCTGTGTTACTATGAAGCTTAATAGTAGGGGAAAAGAAGGCATCTGCTTCGGAATGGAGAACCTGACCTTTTAACACCCCACTATATCTTGATCATATACCTGAAAGAGGAATGGCATACATGATACCCCACATCCACCAAATAATATTTGTTTATATTAAATTAGTATGTTACTATCACATAATCCATTAGGTCATTAGTAAAGGTATGTTACGTGGAGTGACGATACCCTGGAAATGGTATGAGAAAGTTCAACTCAAGATTACGTATAGCATGAAAGAATACTTTCGAGTTATGTGCACTCCTCTTCCAACCAGCTCTGAGATAAGTGATGTGCTTGATACAGTCACATGCTGCATGTGTCTTGTGTGCAAGTGGACTTTTGACCCTAGAAAAGGATTTGCTCATGCAGAGAGATACGTACTATCGATGGCCTCCATACAATCTTAATTCAAATATATCAAATTATGTTTCAAAAGAACGAATAAAAAATAATGTGAAAGATGATATAATAACCATATGCATTTTAAGTTAAAATAGATTCTTACACTCACTTTAAAGTATGCTCAAAACATTATGGATGATCTTATATATTTGAAAGTATCAAGGGTCGACATGAGAAGTTTGACAAATTCAACTGACAATTGAGTGAAAGCATGATTAAAATGCTTAAAATTTTCTCTCCAAACTGTTGAAATCGATGAATTGGAACCCAATTATGCTTATTAGGTCCTTAAAAAAAATCACCACTTGCTATTCTGCCATCAAGAACTTTGCAAGGGACAAAAATATCTTATCTAGTAATGACTCAACATTCAAAATAAAATTGTGATATACTCTTGGATGCCCATACAATACTTTCACCACAATTAGCAGTGTAATCACCAATGACAAATGTTTGAAGTTTTTCTTGGACGATCGGCAATCTGCAAAACTCTATAAGCGTATGAATAAATGCTTACGCACAAAATTTTAGTAACTAGCAAATATTAGTGTTACAATAAAATACCAAATAACTTTTAATCAGTATTTTCATAAGCGAAGATGTTGGGGCATTTCAAATTTTAATAAAATAATAAAATTTAATCAACTAAAATAATATAAATTATATAAATATAATAATTAAAATATAAAAAAAATTAATTTTCAACAGACTTTAATATTTTTATTAACTCTCTATATCATATAAATTATAATTATAATTATAATTTTAAAATATTAATATATATTATTTATAAATTTATAATTTTTATATTATTATAACTCGTAAGTGATTAAATAAATAGCTTGTAATTATTATTAAATCAAATAACATGTGATAAATATTTATGAAACACAATAATATAACTACAAAAATAACTAACTTTGTGATTAAGGTTTGTATTCCTACTCAGTTGAGCACGAGTTTGAGATTTAAACTTAAGTTTTTATTTTTATTTTTAATGTTTTAAAAAAAAAACTTCAAAGGGGCATATACCCCAATCACTAGGGCGTAAAAGACGTACGTACCGGAACAAAACACGCATGCCCAATGAAAGAAACGCCTAATACTTTGAGTCTCATGGAGTTTTATTTTAGCTCTGTCTCTGAGTGAACCCATACGGGCCAAAAAAATGCCTTTAAAAACACTGTTTTTAACTATACGACATTTTCACTGGCAATCATTTTAAATTACTTTTGAACCCTTACCGTTAAAACATAATAAGGAGTTAAGAAATATAAGTTACAATCAGCGTACTAAAAGGTGCTCGTGTGGCGCGCCCGAGTCAAGTTGGACCAAAAACGTCCTGGGGCACCTCCATTTGGGTGTTTTGTCTACTAGACGTTCGCTTGGGTGCTCGGGGCGTACGCCATGAAGTTTTTTTTTAAAAACTTAAAATTTTAAAAAAAAAATGCAAGTTAAAAGCTCAAATCCATGACTTAAGAGCCATAAATCTTAATCATTAAGCTAGTGTTTTTATTGTGATATCATTACACTTTATAAATATATATTACACGTTATCTAATTTAGTAATAATTACAAACTATTTAATTAACCACTTACAAATTATAACAATATAAAAATATAAGTTATACTCCATATAATTTATATATAAATATTTATAAAATTATAATTATCATGCTACAGAGAGTTAGTAAAGTATTAAATTTTGATAAAAATTAATTAATTAATTAAAATTAAAATTATTTTTATTATTTTAATAATAATAATAATTATTATTATTATTATTATTTCATTAAAATTTTGAAACGCCCCAACGTATTCAAAAGACTTACGACCTAACGCCTCAAAGCTTACGTCCCAACACCTCAAGACAAAACACCTCACCTCTAAAAACACAAGTTACAATACCATCGTTTCACTAATAGATTTGGACTTTAATTCCAGTTCTTCAAAGATTCAATTAAATTGCTCTTCATAAAAATTGAGCTTTAGAGATGAAAAATATACTACTTGACCCTAAATTGATAGAGAAATATGCAATTAAACCTAAAAGATTTAACAAATTTCCAAAACTGTTACTGCATGACTTTGTTTCCTAAAATACTAAAATATTGTTTTTCCGCGGCTCCCTAAATTTCGCAGTTGACTTTGTAAAATACTGGATCTAAGTGACCATTATAATTGCAAATACATTCAACAAATTACATTAATACTCTGTGTAGTACGATTTTAGCTATATAATTAATTTATTTTTAAATAAATTAAAAATAAATTTTATTTTTAAATAAATTTTCATATTTAGTATATTTTTTAAATTGTATATTTGAAATAAATTTTATATTTAGAATCAATTTTAAAATTCAATTTATTTTTTAAATTCTACTTAATTATTTTTAATATTATTAATGTTTTTATAATACACTTTCATTTCGCTGCAAACAAATAATACAAAAAACAATTTGAATACACAGTTAAACCAATTGAAATATTTATTAATAAAAACAAAAAACAATTTCAATACCAATGCTTCACTTTACTAAAATCAAAAATATATTTACCCATGAAACTTCGCAGAACTCTTCTCTATCCACAACATATGAGCCAAAAAGGAAAAAAATAAAACTTCAAATACAACAGGAAGTGTTGAAAGCAAGGACCATATATCAACAAAGAATAACTCTTGAGAGGACGAGAGAAGAACAACAAATAGAAAAATGATTCTACTAAAAAAAATAAATGAGGGTAATTTAATTTTGAGTCCATTTGCAAATATCATCAAAATTAATAAAAATTTGTCAAAAACTTATTTAATTCCATTCGAATTTATTTACAAATAAATTCTACACTTTTATTAACCAACGAAAGATGTTATTAGTTTTTTTTACAAATAAACTCCATACTTTATTAACAAATCAAACACAGTAACCTTAAATTCCATAAAAAAATGTGAAATTCATTCAAAAAAACAGAATGTTAAAAAAATAGAGTTGTCCTCACAACACTCTCTAAGTTTTTAATAAAAATTTATTTCATATAATCATTGTGTCAGATTTAGTTTGACTCTTGATTTATTTATTTACTATACACCCTCAATTTATAGAGAAATTTTTACTTGCTCTTAATGTAAAATGTTATTTTTACATTGAATAAGAATTTCATTAATTATTATTAAAAATTTTACTAATAAAATTATTTAACAATTATTTAAAAAATTTTCACTCCATTTAAAATACATGTAAGAAATTCTCAAATATAAATGAGATAAGATAATAATCTAATATAAATAATAATGATTATCACAGAATATTGATTACTATTGATTAATGTACGAACGATGTGACACAGTGGCTTTATTTAATTCTCTACTTTGAAAAGACTTAAAAAGTACAAATAGAATTTCTGATTTTTTTAGTGTCATTAATTGCTTTCCCTTTCATATAAAGTGTAACCAAATCCTACCAACTAATCATCAATATGGCAGTTATCATTTTTTCTTGTCACAAGAACATAACGCTTAATCGAATGGATAGCGATCTCACTCATACGTATGTCTGAGTCACATGCTAATATTACCCTCTTTCTTTCTTTGTAATAACGTAATAAGCCCGCCGATGGATGCAATTGCAATTTTGGATAATTAATCCTTTCTCTTCCCAAATGTACAGCATACCTTCCCTTAAAAGCTTTTTTTTTTTCAATGTTCCCTTGAAAAGCTTCGTTCACTCAGATCTCTTTCACACACTCTCTCTAAAAAAAGTCGCTTTCTCTCTGTCTGTCTCTAAATCTATGTTGTATCTAGAGCAGGTTTGTTCAGTCAATTAGCCTTGATTAGATCTTTGATATTCTTGATTTTTGTTATATCTCTCTCTGTCATTGGTCTAGTGTAAATCTAGTGTTTGCTTTTCTCATCTTGAAATTAACCATTTTCAAGAGCTTGGGTGATGATACTATCTGCTATCTAGTGTTTTCGTATCTCTCTTGTATCTCAATTTCTGATCCTAGTTTTGTTCCTTTTTTTTTTTTAATTGCCCAACTTTTATCTTGATAAAAAGACATCGATTTTCTAGTGTTATCCTGGTTTTCTTCTTCGTTGGGATCTCAGTTTCAAGGTGCTTTTTGTGAGGAATCAATTGTCAAACTTTCTAAAAAAAACCCTAGCTCGTATTTCTCTAAGTGAAATTTAGCTTTGCTGTTCTTAGGAATTTGGTTTGATTGGAGACAAAATTTTATCATTTACAGGGTATTGTAAGATTATAGAGCTGTTTGTCTAAGTTTATTTGGAGAGGTTTTCTAGATGGACAAGGATAACTCCTCTGGTCATGGTGGTGGTTTTCCACCCCCGTCGGGCCGGTACTCGAGCTTTTCACCGACCGGAAGTGGTTTCAATATGAAACCGGAGTCATCACCGTCCTCATCATTCCCTCCATTGGCTCCCGGTGTTACCTCAGACGCGGGTCATTTCGCTCATGGATCGGATAATAGCCGCTTTAGCCATGATATTAGCCGCATGCCCGATAACCCAGCAAAGAATTTGGGTCACCGCCGTGCCCATTCGGAAATCCTGACGCTCCCTGATGATATCAGCTTTGAAAGTGATCTTGGTGTGGTGGGTGGCGCCGATGGTCCTTCTTTCTCGGATGAGACCGAGGAGGACTTATTTTCTATGTATCTTGATATGGATAAGCTTAATTCTTCTTCCGCGACGTCGGCATTTCAGGTGGGCGAGTCATCTGGGGCCGCTGCTGCTACTGGGCCAGCACAGACTGTGGCGAGGGGTTTGGCTGCTTCTTCGGCGGAGATTTTTGCTGTTGGTTCTAGTGAAAGGCCGAGAGTTAGGCACCAACACAGCCAGTCTATGGATGGGTCAACAACTATTAAAACCGAGATGCTTATGTCTGGTTCGGAAGAAATGTCGCCAGCTGATTCTAAGAAAGCTATGTCTGCTGCTAAGCTTGCTGAGCTCGCACTCGTTGATCCAAAGCGTGCTAAGAGGTTTCTTTTCTTTTCTTTTTTAACTGATTTCTATAAGCTTTGCTTTTGGTAATATTGCCTTTTATCAAATAAGTCTACGGTTTTGAGTTAGTATTTCTCAAGTATGGTGTACTTTGGTTATTAATTGATGGTGCTGTTATTAACTAGGATCTTATATGTCCGTTATAATTTTTTTAATGCTCCCATTTTACTAATGACTGTAATTAGTAAAAACACCGTGCTTTAAAATGATTCAATCTTAGTGCTTTAAGTAACTATCTACATGAAGGTTTGTGCTTTACGCATTTTGTTTCTTAAACTTTTAGGATCTTTGATTTTCTCAACTCCTGTAGGATTCAGGGTTACTTGTGTTGAGCTTTAGGATCTCTAATCTTAGTTTATTGGATCTCTGGATAATATTATTATGCACTGTTATTCAGGTTTGTACTCATTGTAGAAAACTTGCCTGGCATGTGAGGCCATCTTTTAGGAATAAGAAATAATATAATCTGGTCTTTGGTCATTCTACCATTTAGTATTTTCTATTTGTGTATTGAGATTAAAATTAATTATATTTGTGATTTTGTATGCTATTCATTTACCTTGTTTATGATTTAATTAGTTGTTCTGCCTGGGATTAATTCAGTGATAGCATGTAATTAGCTTTCTGAATGGTACAGAGCCATCTAATGCTTGGATGACCGTGAACTACTAGCATACTTACCTGTCCGTGAAAGAATTCCCCATTTGTTAAGTTTTTTGTTGTTCTTGAAATGTCATTACATTTCAGAATTGTTCAACCTCTTCATGAAGTTTCTGGTGGGAAACCTTTTCTACATGGAGTTGTTGGACACAACCAGTCGCTTTTTGTTTTTCTTAAGTCTGTTATAGTGGATACTTAAGAGAAGTGGGTTGTGAATTTGCAATTCGCGCACTGAAGTCATCACAGTCACTGTCCAACCTTATACCATCTTTCTTATACTTCTTACCTGTTGACTAGTGGTGCATAGTTCATTTTGGTGATGTCTTGACTTGCTGTCCATTGTGGCCCCATTATGCTCAGAATCGTTACGAGTTACTTCTTCGTCTTCTATGATCCTTGTGATGTCCTTCAAGGTGACAATATCTTTGAAGCTTTTTGCCATTGAGTTCCAAATTAATTCAATCAAATATAGTCACGAGAGATTTTTGAGTATGAATTTCATTCGCTGCTATTTGATCTATTTCCCACTAGTGACTTCTGATAGAAGCTTTGATGCTGCTCTAAAATGCGTGAAGAAACGATGATCACTGATTACTGCTATTTGTTCTGCTTGTTGAATAATGGGAGTGCATAATTTCTCAACTGTGAGCTTCCTGCTGTATGAATCTCATTTCAAATTCCTCCAAATCTGATGTCCTTTTTTCAATCTTGCCTATGTTTGCACACTTGTCCATTAGTTTAATTATGTCTTTATCAAAACAATCTCTTTGTCCACATTTATCAGAAAAACAGTCTGTCCACGGACTTTAATGCAAAGATGTGTGAGGTCTCCAAAGGATGTGGACATTTAAGGTCAAGTGATAATGTGTTTATTTGTTTTTTGTTGCAAGGCCTGTGGATCTAATAAGATATTTGGGACAGTTGGGGATTAATTGTATTCCTTACTACATATGCATCCACTGATGATGTTCAGTTTTCTTGTTTTCGGTGGTTAATGCCGTAGAATTTCGGGGCTGTTCTTTAATTTTTTGTCACTTGAGATAAGTTGAGAAAATTAACTGTTGAGAAATAGTCTACCTATTGTTGGTCTCACTTAACAAAGAAATAGTTTAGTTTCACTACTACTCTTCAGTGTTCCACTTGTGGTTACATCATCTCCTTTTCTTTTCTTCTTGAATTGACAGTCTTTAGGAAACAATTTTCATTTTCAGTGGTACTTAACCAAAAAATTTCAGTATCAATGATCAGTACTGATGAATAAAGTAGAATGGAGGAACTCCATTCATTATAAAAAAAAGATAGATCTGTCTTATCCTTCTATTGTGGATGGAACTTGTGGTTTCAGGCACTGATGAGCACCCTGAACTATCCATGTGGAACAATAGTATCATGGAGCAGATACCCGAACCACTTTAAATATAAGAAGTCAAGTAGGCGGATTGGTCTTGTACTGTTTTGCTTTGTTGATTACTCTGGGAAAGCTAAAATAACCTTTAAGAATTAGGATCTACCCACAGATCTGACCTCAATTTTTTTTTTTATTTCTACTTATGCTTGCATTATTTCTTTTCCTTATGCTTGTGGGGAGGTTCGTATTTCCCCTTCTGTTGTACTGAACTTAAATTTCAGTATTTACTGTTCTTGGATCCATCTCCGTGCTTTAATCGAGCTGTTAGGTAGGACATGTCTCACAAAGGTTATTACTGTTGGGATTTTTGAATCACGCCTCCGTGTGTAGTTGAACAATTGGGCTGGGTATGCAGCTTTTTATGATGTGGAACACCTCTGTTTTTTTAGAACACAAGTTGAGAAAGGGGAGAAGCAGGGAGATTAGCCAAGAGAAAATAAACTAGGTAAAAGAAAAAGAAACAAGAGGAAGAACATAACAAGCAAGAAAGAAAAGATTAAACTTAGAATCAGAGATAAACAAAGAGATAATCAATTTTCAATTCATAATCCAGTCTGCCTTACGATCTCAGTGCTCTTGTATAGGCACTAAACATTATTTAAATAAGAAAAGTAAATCAAATCTTAATAACTATTTAATTGCTTAAATCTAATTTTCCTAAAATACATGTCCAAGAATATCATCCCAAAATAATAAATATTATCTTTCCTATTCTGCATCATTTTCCCCCACTTACGAAAAATCGACCACGAGTTTTGAAGGGGCAAAGTATCAAAACTTGTGATTCTTGAAGTTGCATGGTAAAGACTTGCAATTTTCAAGATGTAGCCGTCTCGATCGAGTAGAAGAATGATATCAAGAGGAGTAGTTGAGGAGCCTCAATCTAATGCAGGAGGACAAAATCAATGTAAGGAAGTTCACACACACAAATCTTGCCCTCATCTTGGCTTTGGTCTTGCTTGTTTTGAAGTGATTCAATAGGTACATCCTCACAGTGAATGGTAGAGCTTTCTTCAATGATTGATTCGTTTGTTTCAAAGTCTGTGTGGATTGGAGAAACAACTTCAGACTCGTCTTGAATGGAATCGTGATTTGTAGAAGTTTTGGTGAAAGCTGCTTCCACCTGTTGTTTCACTTGTTCTCGGAGTTGTTGCATCTTGCGAATTTTAGTCTTAACTCGATCTCCAATTAACAACAATTAGCATAAATACATTGACCATCCGACTCAGTTTTAGCCCAAATAGCATCTTAATGCCAATAGTATTGTACGAGAGCTTGAAATTCCATTGAATTGGAGACAAAGCTAATTTTCTCCACATAGCCAAATGGATTAAAAAACTTGATAGAGCACATCTTCTATCATGGGATATAGTACATGATGAATTATAACAGAGGATCTTGACTAAACTCACTCATTCCACACAAGTGACTCCCTTTTTTATTAAAAAATTAGCAACTACAAAAGCAGAAATTAAATGAATAAATAGACTTGGATTTTTTTTTCTATGTGGTTCGGCTCAACTCAGGTAGTAAGCAGCTTGGCTCAGGAAATGGCTCTATTCTGCTCAAAGTAGCGGCTCGGTTTGGCTTAGTGGCGCGGTTGCATGCGCGTGGGGTGCGTGACGGCGGATACGGTATCCTCGTTGGTCGAAATTTCACAATCAAGCAGATCGAACGATTCTGATTCCAATGGTGTAAGTCATGTGACCTGAAGATGTCCGAAATTCAGTGAATCGACGATGATGGCTCAGTAGACTTCATGGGCCTCCTTGCGTTGAATTTCGGCAAGAGGATAGCAGCGATGGACAAATCGGCGATGGGGACAGATGGCGGCGATGATTATAGGTTCTGATCGCTGGAGTATGGCGGTTTTGGTGGTGGCGGCAGTACATTAAGGGGAGTGGCGGATGAGGGTGGATCCAACCTTTCACTTTCTGGTACTGTTCACAAACGAGTTTTTTTCTTTAGAATCTGATAAAGTTAATAGGAAATTTTACTGAAAGAGTGGAGGGATTCGATTCTGATACCATTTGATACCCGACAGATAATTAGAGAGAGAAACAGGTTGAGAATGGGGAGAAGCGGGAGATTAACCAAGAGAAAATGGATTAGGTAAAAGAAAGAAAAACAAGAGGAAGAACAGAATAAGAAAGGGCGAACAGAACAAGCTGAGAAACAGAGATAGCCAAAGAGATAATCAATTTTCAATTTATAATCCAGTCTGCCTTATAATCTTAATATCAATGCTCTTATATAGGCACCAGACATTATTTAAATAAAAAAATAAATCAAATCCTAATAACTATTTAATTGCATAAATCAAATTTTCTTAAAATACATGTCCAAAAATAACATCCCAAGATAATAAATATTATCTTTCTTATTCTGCATCACTTTCTTTTCATATTCTTTTTTTTCTTTGCCTTTCAAAGTGTAAACTCTTGAACATTTCCTAACACAGCTTCTCTTTGAGATTCTATCATGTAGATAGTTTTTTGTGCATGGGTGGTACCCTCTTGGTGCCCTTGTTTTATAATTTTTTTCACTTATAAAAAAAAACTTCTTCTCATACTGCATTACGAAATAGAAAATTTTAATTTATTGTTGAATATTGCATAATATTCAAAGGACATGAGAACAAATTGTTTAAGTGCATGTTATCAATTCCAATTCCTTCGACACAAAGCTTTGGTCTGAATCCCAAGAGTTTTAACATACCCAACTTATTTTTCTGTAAACTAAAGATTAAAGCCAGTCTCCAACAGGAGTATTCTACACTAACAGAGTGAACCTATATGCCAAACAAGATTCACAAAGTACATGCGCCCAGACAACATTACCCTTTCTCGACAGCTCCAGTAGATATTGTTTCCCAATTGCTACATTTGCACCCGAAAACTACTCCTTGTCAGATTCACCACTGGAGGGGTCTACACAGTTCCAATGGTTGTGCTTCACAGTCCCTCGATGGACCTTCTTCAGTAGGCTTAGCAACATCAGGTTCCATAGTTTCTTCAGGTTCAGCAGTGGAGGCCTCTTCGGTTATGGGAACAGTCTTCTTGATGGTTCCAACCTAAACATATTTGCTCATGAACTTGTATTCCCAGTCCTGCAAGGCCTCTATTATTGATTAATGTACGAACGATGTGACACGACGGCTTTATTTAATTCTCCACTTGGAAAAGGAACTTAAAAGTGCAAACAGAATTTCTGATTTTTTTGGTGTCATTAATTGCTTTCCCTTTCATATAAAGTGTAACCAAATCCTACCAACTAATCGTCAATATGGAAATTATCATTTTCTCTGTCACAGAAACATAACGCTTAATCGAATGGATAGCGATCTCACTCATATGTATATTTGAGTCACAGATTCACATGCTAATATTACCTTCTTTCCTTCTTTGTTTCTTTCTTTCATTCTTTCTTTCTTTATTTCTTTCTTTCTTTCTTTATTTGTAACGATGTAATAAGCCCACGAATGGATGCAATTGCAATTTTGGATAATTAAGCCTCGCTTCCCAAATGTACAACCTATGTTCCCTTAAAAAGCTTTTTTTTTTCAATGTTCCCTTGAAAAGCTTCGTTCACTCAGATCTCTTTCACACTCTCTCTCTAAAAAAAGTCGCTTTCTTTCTCTCTCTCTCTCTCTCTCTCTAAATCTGTGCTGTATCTAGAGCAGGTTTGTTTAGTCAATTAGCCTTGATTAGATCTTTGATATTCTTGATTTTTGTTATATATCTCTCTGTCATTGGTCTAATGTAAATCTAGTGTTTGCTTATCTCATCTTGAAATTAACCATTTTCAAGAGCTTGGGTGATGATACTATCTGCTATCTAGTGTTTTCATATTTCCCTTTTATCTCAATTTCGGGCCTTAGTTTTGTTCCTTTTTTTTTTTAATTTCTTTCGTCATTTTGAATTGCCCAACTTTTATCTTGATAAAAAGGCATCGATTTTCTAGGGTTATCCTGGTTTTCTTCCTCGTTGGGATCTTAGTTTGAAGGTCCTTTTTGTGAGGAATCAATTGTCAAACTTTTTGAAAAAACCCTAGCTCGTATTTCTCTAAGTGCATTTGCGGGTATTGTGTGATTATAGAGCTGTTTGTCTAAGTTTATTTGGAGAGGTTTTCTAGATGGACAAGGATAAGTCTTCTGGTCATGGTGGTGGTTTTCCACCCCCATCGGGCCGGTACTCGAGCTTTTCACCGACCGGAAGTGGTTTCAATATGAAACCAGAGTCATCACCGTCCTCATCATTCCCTCCATTGGCTCCCGATGCTAGCTTAGACGCAGGTCATTTCGCTCATGGATCGGATTCTAGCCGCTTTAGCCATGATATTAGCCGCATGCCCGATAACCCAGCAAAGAATTTGGGTCACCGCCGTGCCCATTCGGAAATCCTGAGGCTCCCTGATGATATCTGCTTTGATAATGATCTTGGTGTGGTGGGTGGTGCCGATGGTCCTTCTTTATCGGATGAGACCGAGGACTTATTTTCTATGTTTCTTGATATGGATAAGCTTAATTCTTCTTCCGCAACGTCGGCATTTCAGGTGGGCGAGTCATCTGGGGCCGCTGCTGCTACTGGGTCAGCACAGACTGTGGCGAGGGGTTTGGCTGCTTCTTCGGCAGAGATTTTTGCTGTTGGTTCTAGTGAGAGGCCGAGAGTTAGGCACCAACATAGCCAGTCTATGGATGGGTCAACAACTATTAAAACCGAGATGCTTATGTTTGGTTCGGAAGAAATGTCGCCAGCTGATTCTAAGAAAGCTATGTCTGCTGCTAAGCTTGCTGAGCTTGCACTCGTTGATCCTAAGCGGGCTAAGAGGTTTCTTTTCTTTTCTTTTTTAACTGATTTTTAAAAGCTTTTCTTTTGGTAATATTTCCTTTTATCAAATAAGTCTTCGGTTTTGAGTTAGTATTTCTCAAGTATGGAGTACTTTGGTTCTTAATTGATGGTGCTGTTATTAACTAGGATCTTATAAGTCTGTTATAATGTTTTAATGCTCCCATTTTACTAATAACTGTAATAAGTAAAAACACCGTGCTTTACAGTGATTCAATCTTAGTGCTTTAAGTAACTGCATCTACACAATGGTTTGTGCTTTACGCATTTTGTTTCTTAAACTTTTAGGATCTTTGATTTTCCCAACTGCTGTAGGATTCAGGGTTACTTGTGTTGAGCTTTAGGATCTCTGATCTTTGTTTATTGGATCTCTGGATGATATTATTATGTACTGTTGTTCAGGTTTGTACTCATTGAAATTTGCTCATTGTAAAAAAATTGCCTGGCATGTGAGGCCATCTTTTAGGAATAAGAAATAATATAATCTGGTCTTTGGTCATTCTACCATTTAGTATTTTCTATTTGTGTAATGAGATTAAAATTAATTATATTTGTGATTTTATAGGCTATTCATTTACCTTGTTTATGATTTAATTAGTTGTTCTGCTTGGGATTAATTCAGTGATAGCATGTAATTAGCTTTCGGAATGGTACAGAGGCATCTAATGCTTGGATGGCCGTGAACTACTAGCATACTTACCTGTCTGTGAAAGAAATTCCACATTTGTTAAAGTTTTTTGTTGTTCTTGAAATGTCATTACATTTCAGTATTGCTCAACTTCTTCATGAAGTTTCTGGTGGGAACCTTTTCTACATGGAGTTGTTGGACACAACCGGTCACTTCACATCATCCACTAATTTCCTGTTTTATTTTTTTACAAGACTAATTTCCTGTTAACTGTGGGTGCTTTTGTTTTTCTTAAGTCTGTTATAGTGGATACTTAAGAGAAGTGGGTTGTGAATTTGTAATTCGTGCACTGAAGTCATCACAGTCACTGCCCAACCTTATACTATCTTTCTTATACTTCTTACCTGTTGACTAGCGGTGCATAGTTCATTGTGGTGATGTCTTGACTTGCTGTCCATTGTGGCTCAATTATGCTCAGAATCTTTATGAGTTACTTCTTTGTCTTCTACGATCTTTGTGATGTCCCCAAGGTGACAATATCTTTGAAGTTTTTGCCATGAGTTCCAAATTAATTCAATCATATGTAGTCATGAGAGATTTTTGAGTATGAATTTCATTCGCTGCTATTTGATCTATTGCCCACTAGTGACTTCTGATATAAACTTTGATGCTGCTCTGAAACGCGCGAGGAAACGATGATTCACTGATTACTGCTATTTGTTCTGCTTGTTGAATAATGGGAGTGCATAATTTCTCAAATGTGAACTTCCTCCTGTTGGAATCTCATTTCAAATTCCCCCAAATCTGATGTACTTTTTTCAATCTTGCCTATGTTTGCACACTTGTCCATTAGTTTAATCATGTCTTTATCAAAACAATCTCTTTGTCCACATTTATCAAAAAAACTATCTGTCCACGGACTTTAATGCAAAGATGTGTGAGGTCTCCAAAGGATGTGGACATTTAAGGTCAAGCGATAATGTGTTTTTTTGTTGCAAGGCCTGTGGATCTTATAAGATATTTGGGACAGTTGGGGATTAATTGTATTCCTTAGTACATATGCATCCACTGATGATGTTCAGTTTTCTTGTCTTCGGCAGTTAATGCAATAGAATTTCGGGGCTGTTCTTTAATTTTTGTCACTTGAGATAAGTTGAGAAAATTAACTGTTGAGAAGTAGTCTACCTTTTGTTGGTCTCACTTAAGAAAGAAATTGTTTAGTTTCACTATACTCTTCAGTGTTCCACTAGTGGTTACATCATCTCCTTTTCTTTTCTTCTTGAATTGACAGTCTTTAGGAAACAATTTTTAGTATCAATGGTACATATCCAAAAAATTTCAGTATCAATGATCAGTACCGGTGAATAAAGTAGAATGGAGGAACTCCATTCACTATCAACAAAAGATAGATCTGTCTTATCCTTCTATTGTGGATGGAACTTGTGGTTTCAGGCACTGATGAACACCCTGAACTATCCATGTGGAACAATAGTATCATGGAGCAGATACCCGAATCACTTTAAATATAAGAAGTCAAGTAGACGGATTGGTCTTGTACTGTTTTGCCTTGTTGATTACTCTGGGAAAGCTAAAATAACCTTTAAGAATTAGGATCTACCTACAGATCTGACCTCATTTTTTTTTATTTCTGCTTATACTTGCATTATTTCTTTTCCTTATGCTTGTGGGGAGGTTCGTATTTCCCCTTCTGTTGTGCTGAACTTAAAATTCAGTATTTACTGTTCTTGGATCCATCTGTGTTTTAATTGAGCTGTTAGGTAGGACGTGTCTCAGAAAGGTTATTACTGTTGGGATTTTTGAATCACGCCTCCGTTTGTAGTTGAACAATTGGGCTGGGTATGCAGCTTTTTATCATGTGGAACACCTCTGTTTTTTTAGAACAATAAATATATTCTTTCTTTTCATATTCTTTTTTTTTCTATGCCTTTCAAAGTTTAAACTCTCAAACATTTCCTAACACAACTTCTATGTGATATTCTATCTTGTAGATAGCTTTTTGTGCATGGGTGGTACCCTCTTGATGCCCAATTATATTATTTTTTTTCACTTATAAAAAAACTTCTTCTCATACTGCATTACGAAATATAAAATTTTAATTTATTATTGAATAGTGCATAATATTCAAAGAACATGAGAACAAATTGTTCAAGTGCCTGTTACCAATTCAAACTCCTTCGACACAAAGCTTTAGTCTGAATCCCCGGAGTTTTAACATGCCCAACTTATTTTTTCTGTAAACTAAAGATTAAAGCCAGTCTCCAACAGGAGTGTGCTACACTAACAGAGTGAACCTATATGCCATGCAAGATTCACAAAGTACATGCTCCCAAACAACATTACCCTTTCTCGACAGCTCCGGTAGATATTGTTTCCCAATTGCTACACTTGCACCCGAAAACTACTCCTTGTCAGATTCACCACCGGCGGGGGTCTACGCAGTTCCAATGGTTGTGCTTCACAGACTCCCGATGGACCTTCTTCAGTAAGCTTAGCAGTATCATGTTCCATAATTTCTGCAGGTTCAGCAGTGGAGGCCTCTTCGGTTATGGGGTCAGTCTTCTTGATGGTTCCAACCTAAACATATTTGCTCATGAACTTGTATTCCCAGTCCTGCAAGGCCTCTATTTCAAAAGGACCAAGACCCAAAATATTCCCAGTTAGATCTTTTTTTTCGAAGGACATCTTTGCAAGAGCTCTGCTATCTTTCTTCCCAGAAAACAATGCTCAAGTCCCACCAGGCCCATAAAATATCCTTCCCAGCAAACAATGTGCAGGCGCTTCTTGTGATCTGCGCCGTCATACTGCTTCAGCTCATCCTTGGTGATCTCGCCGAGCTGGACAGGAGGGGGCAGCAGCTGCATCTGCTTCTCGAAGGACCTGGGCTGTTGATGATGATGACCAGGCGATTCAAGTAGTGCCGATGCCACATAGTATATGGCCAAGGTCAGCGCCAGAACTGTGAAGAAAGTAGCAGGAGAGACTCGTGTATGCTGTTAGTTCTTCCTTGAGAGTCTCCCATAGTTGCATAGCCATAGTTTTATGAGAGAGTGGAAGACCTCTATTATTCCCACGATATAGAAGGCTGCAATGTGTTTATGGTGTAAAAATAGGATAGCTTATTTTTTCATTTTTCTAATGTTTTATTCTTGCTGTGGTGTTACTCGTTGCTGAATGGGTGCATGTGCGCGTATGGGGAATCTTTTTTTTTTTTTTAAATAATTAGTTTATATGGAGAGTTTTTCTTCCTTTACATATCTTGCCATCTTGCTATGTGTTTTACGGCGAGATAACCTGATCTTTTCTGTGCAATGTAATAGGATATGGGCAAATAGGCAGTCAGCTGCAAGGTCAAAGGAAAGGAAAATGCGTTACATATCTGAGCTTGAAAGGAAAGTACAGACGCTGCAAACAGAAGCGACATCACTTTCTGCTCAATTGACTCTGTTGCAGGTAGTTTCTTCATAAGCATCTACTCTGTTTTTTCAGTACTGAATGGAGTTGCCCATTGCATAGATGCCACAGCTTATGTTTGCTGTTTGTTGTGTACTAATGAAATAATTTAAGATCTTTTCAAGCATATTTAGCTTACGCAGTGATAATAATGGATTTTACATTTTTCTGGTGGGTTTCTTTTAATCAGAGAGATACAAATGGTCTGACTGCTGAGAATAGTGAGTTGAAACTGCGTTTGCAAACGATGGAGCAACAAGTGCACTTGCAAGACGGTGAGGGTCTTCTTTTGGGAACACTTTCTTAAAGACTAAAATCACTTTATTGTTGCTTCTTGTTCCATATTATTTTTTCTTTCATATTCTTTCTATCTAAATCGAGATACATGTTAGAAGCTGCATTTAGTTAGTTTCTAGTATGTTTCATGGATATTTCATGAAGACAAGAATGTGACATGATGCAAACATACTCATTATGTATATGGAAACAATAGGAGATGGGTTATTGTGATAGGTAAATGTAAATGCTTACATATGTATACCATTCAGGATATCAATGAGACAGATAGATGAGTTCCACGTTGTTGCTCTTTATCCTATTTGGCTGTGAAGAGAGGTTTGAATATATTTCAATGGAGACATTTGGTTGCTAGTGACTTTTTTGTTGCTCCTAAAAGCCATTGCATCTGAGAGTGTGATGATGCTTGACATGTGTAAAGTTACCCCAAAAGCAATCAATGCTGCTCGTTACTAAACTATTTTATTCTTAAATATTTTTCCTTCTATATCCCTTTGTAGTTCCCATAAATATTTGTTACTCTTTTTTTTTTGGATAAATAAAAAATTTATTAAGAAAGCATCAAGACGGTACATCAAGAAGCCAACGGTTAATTACAATGAAGGAAATCCACAAAATCTATAAGGTCCTCACTATTTACAAAAAAGTTCTCTCCACCCCAAAAATTGAGAGAGTTAAACCACCTATCTCAAAAGGACTCTCCTCACCATCAAATGCCCTCTGGTTCCTTTCTTTCCACACCATTCAAAAAATGGAATGTGGAAACTCAAAGCTTTCTTAACCTCCTTGGGAGCTTTTAAACCATTCCAAGCCCAAATCTCATTATACATGGTACCCGCAAACACTCATCTCATAATCTTATAACTCATCTCTTATAAACTTCTCGCTAAGGAGCACTCTACTAAGAGATGAAAGACGGACTTGACACAATGTTTGCTAATGAAGCACCTATTTACAATCACTTTTCCCCTCTTTTGTAAATTGTCAAGAGTAAGAATCTTCTCCCACGACGCTTCCCAAACAAAAAAAGTTAACTTTCTTCAGAGATCTTGAGCACCAAATTGATGGGCATCGATTGAAGAAGCTTTATCACAAAGGATTTTATAAAAATCTTTCACCTTAAACCCTTTAGATGGACAAGGCCTCCATCTCATCACATCCTACACTCACCATTCTAGAATTATATAAAGAATCTATAAACATAGCCATCTCTTCAACTTCCCAATCATAAACATTGCGGTTAAAAGGAATATGCCAAGAGACTCCATCATTGGACACGGAGTAGCAAGAAAGAACATTTACTTCTTTATCCCTCACAATGCCCAGAGACTCCATCATTAAATATTTGTTACTCTTGACTCTCCTGTTGGAGTTTTAACTCTAAAAATTTGGTAAAACTTTAGGTCATGTTTGGTATGAAAGAAAAGTGAGGAGAAAAAGGGTAGAAGTTACATTTCTCATGTTTGGTAGGAGAGAAAGGTGGGAGGAAAAAAATGAGAAGATCTAAGTTTTCTCCCAAAACCCACAAATCTTGATCTGCCCAAATCGGTCAGATTGGAAAGAGAAAAAATTGGAGAGAAAAGAGATGGGACTATGCTTTTATGAATTTTCCCTTAGTTCAAGTTCTCATGTTAACATTAGTAATTTTGAGAAAGAGCGACATTATAAAGGGTATGATGTTAAAATAATATCATTTTCATTCTCTCATCCCATTATTCCATTTTACTAAGCAAGGAAAAGGATCCATTTTCTTTTTCCACTTTTCCATCCTCCCTACTAAGGAGATTAATTGGAAAAGAAAATTCTTTCCATTCTTCCATTCTTCCATCCTCTCATTTTTTTCATCTTCCTTACCAAGGAAAGCATTACTCTTGAAGTTTCAAAAATCCCTCTAACAGAAACATTTTTGAGCTTTTGCTGTAAAAGGTCAGTTGTTTGACGTGGGAATGACTCCCATCTAAGTTTCTTTGTAATAATTAGGATTATAATAACATTGACCATTGAGAGTAACTTGTGTGCAAGGTCAGGTTTTTGACATGGAGATGACTACCCTCTAGGTGTTGGTGCTAATTATAATAACATTACTATTCTATGTTTGTATCTTTATTTAAGTGATTAGTTCTCAAATCATGTCTTCAGTATAAGTTTGGTAGCTAGTTTTACGCAGTTTGTATGGTGGGAGAAAAAGGTTTTAGCAATTGAGTTTGTAAATTAGATCAGTATTGCACATGGTTGGTTTTGATGGGTAAATGGGATTGGCTATTGACGCACGAGTTTGATCAAGTTCTTCTGGTGTCTTTGGTTGTGAACAACACCTATGAACAATATCCAGGAACTCCTTTTTGGGGATTAAGCTGCTTGGGTTGAATGAATCAAGGAAATTTCTATCTTGAAGATGGTTTTTAAGGATTGGGTGATATGTGGTTGCTGATGAAAGTGTATGAAGCTTAGGATTAACAATAGAAGAGTAAGTAGAAGAATAAAATATTACAAGCTTCAAGTGTGTTCAAAGATTCCAATATATTTATATATGGATTCTTTTACTCAAATTCTAATTGGATTTGACTCGTATCGGAAATTAATATGCTTGATTTGAGAACTATATTGAGCAAACATAAAGGCCAGTTAAACATATAGGCCCAAGATAAGACCACTGGATCACGATGCTAGCCAATTCCAGTGAATCTTGGGATTACCAAATAAAGAAGAAAACCTCCATGAGATTGGAACATACTAAAGTTAGGAGTAATGGACGGTTATTCTTGGACCTATAGGATTTGATTGATTTGGGTCCCACAGCTTCTGATAGGATAGTTTCTCTAATCATGCTATGGGCGCTGCATGATTGGGTTTTTTTTTCTTCGATAAGTGCTGCATGATTGGGTTATTTGCATTGATTGTGTCAAGTTCTTTGCTGTGCATTGGATTCCAACGTTCGTTAGATTGTCATTGTACTTGGTTGCCAACTATATGTATGGTCATTTACTTTTTGATTATTGCAGTGTGGAGTTGATCATTTAATATCTTTACTTGGTCATAAGGTTCGATGACTATATGGTTATCCATATTGATAACTGCATGCATTAGAACTACGCCCCAAGGTGTGTAACTGATAATTAATTTCAGTTAATTAAAACTTCAGGGAAAGATAAAGAGTTTTCTCCTTTGTCTATTGACAGACCATTTTTGTTTTTTATGGTACATGCTTAAGTTCTAGAGGTTTAAATGTTGTGGAATTATTATTAGACTGCATTATGATTAGTTTTGTCGCATTAAGAAAGCTTAGTATTTGTATCTTTATTTGCACGTAATGTCGTCCAATAATTAATGTGTCTCATACATGTTAACCTAATATTAGTATTACTATTAAAGAGGTTATGAAAATTAATTTGGAAACTGATTTAGTCTTTTTTTTCTTCATATTAGTAACATTTTATCTGTTTATTCTCTTTGTGTGGGTATGCACACGTACGCGTGGACATGTGCATGAGTGTGTGTATACATATATGGTTGCTACCTTCAAGATTGCTTTTGTTAACATGCATTGCATGAGTCTGACATCAACTTTGGCATTAATGAGAAGTACAGTTGGAAGACATGTGAGATTAGGATTAGGACTGAATATTCCTTCTATCCCCACCAAAAGGAGAAAAATAAAAATGAACCCAAATATTAGGAAGGTGTAGGGAATGGCCCGACATTTTCCTATCAATGATTTATGCTCATAGGATGTGAAAAATGAGTCCATATATGCAACACGCCTTACTCCTTGATTCGGGCTTGAAATTTTTGGAGAATATAATGCTCAAGCATGGAATATGCAGAGTTGAAGTAGTAAAGAAGTGTTTTATTTAAAAGAATCTTACCTAAAATATGACATTGCGTAGATTGGAGTCATAATGAACCCAACTTGTGTGGAGTTTAGTCTAAATTGGAAGGAACATGTATGATGCACTTTTTAGTTAGAGGATTGTGCTATTATTAACAGTTAGTTGATAGCATTTGGTTTGGGGTTGACACTGTTTTAGTGTTAATGATTTCGGATGTTTCTGACATGGGTAAGAAAGAGTCAGATCAATACAGGATATCATTGAGCATTGTTAACTATATAAGCTTGGGTAGCGCACAAGTTCTTAATTGTGCAACTGTATTACAAGATACAAGTAAATTAATTTTGTCATTTATTGTTCGCTTATCGTTCTTAAGGCGTTAGGTTTTCTTAGAAACTTGGGCCCTTAATGTAGTCGGTACAAAGTTTTTATGTATTTTACTTATAGAACAAATGATTAATTAACTTATACATTATATAATTGGCTTTTTTCTGGATTACTATATTAGTCACTTTTGAATATTCTGAATTCCTTGTGTCTTGAACTTATAATGAATGTGGTTAATGCAGATTTTGTAAAGTTTTCAGATTTTTTTGGTAGTCACCATTGCAAGGAAATAATTTTTTTTACAGCTATTGATATGCAGTATTGGTTAAAGTGACAGCCTGAAAATAAAGTTGTTATCACTTGCAGTACTAGATAGGGCAGTTAGGCAGAATTGAGTTGTATAGTTGCAATTTGATGTATCATTAATGTCACTAATGATGTGCTTTAAATAGAGGATTCCAATCTTTGTCATGTATCCCTCTATTGTTACGAGATTTTAAATGTTTGTCCTTCCACCACTATTTTTCCTTCTGTTTTTTGTCATATTAATGTTATTCTATTTTTTATTTTCTTGTTGATAGCATTAAATGATGCATTGAAAGAGGAGATCCAGCATCTGAAGGTGCTGACCGGCCAAACTATGGCAAATGGTGGAGCAATGATGAACTTCAGTCCCTACGGAGGCGGCCAGCAATTTTATCCCAATGATCATGCTATGCATGCTGTTTTAACAGCACAGCAGTTCCAGCAGCTTCAGATTCATTCTCAGAAGCAGCAGCAGCTTCAGTTCCAGCAGCATCAACTGCATCAGCTTCAGCAGCAGCAACTTCAGCAGCAGGAACAGCAACAGCAGCAACAAAGTGGAGACTTGAAAATTAGAGGCTCCATGCCTTCTCCCAGTCAGAAAGATAATGCATCAGATATCAACCCTCCAGCAGAGAAAGATTGAGAAGTGAATGGTTCATTTGGTGAGGTATTTTTGGAGGGACATTCCCGTTGTTCAATATCTTTAGTCACAGTCATCTTTAGTCAGTCATCTGTTGTCAGATAGGACATCTCTGCTTTTCAATTTTTTTTTCCTCCCATCTGTTTAGAGACATCTATATAACATTTATTGTAGGCAGTTATATATTTAAACTTGGTTAAAGACGGATTATATATGACATGGTATAGCTTATCTAGCACATTAGCTGTTTATGGTTCTCTCAGGTGATTTGTTGCTAATGCTGTGATAGTGCAGCAGCAAAGGTACCAATGGGTTGGAGGGTTTTTCAATTCAATTTTGTCTGCCCCCTCCATGTGTGTGTGCACACACACAAAAAGAAAAAGAGAAACAAAGAAGTGATTTTCTGTGTTTAGATTTCTCACTCACTTTGATTCAATTCTGTGCGCGCGCGCACAAAGAAAAAAAGAGAAACAAAAAAGTGATTAGATGCGTGTAGATTTTCAGACTTGCTTTGAAGTTACCTCGCTTTTTCTTAACGTCTGCATTTTTGTGGAGAATTAAGTACTTATGTCACCCAGTTTTCGGAGTACGTAAGGTTGTCTGTGGAGCACCATGATTGTTCATATTGTGTGCTTTCACAAACATGGGAATACTTTCTAGATGCTTGAAGTTCTCTCATACTGTGATAGGTTCCTCGTGTCTATATTTTTGTGTCTTATTACTAGTTTCAAGTTTTGGAGTTGTCTTCTCTTGACGTGTGCATCAATGATGATTGAGCAAGCAAGTAGGATTTTTAGACTTCAATTACAACCGTGGAATATAACGATACCCTTCTAGAGGTATCAGACAGGATAATAGAATTTTAAGTCACAAGGATCAGGTCGGTAATTGAGTTTTGGGGAACAATGGTATTGAATATCTTATTGTTAGACATTTTGTAACTCTTTTCACAGCCTCATGTGAGTTTAGCACAGGGATTTTGTTAGATGAATCAGACAGGTATGCGCTTCTTGAAGAGGTGAAATCAAAGCTGCTCCTTGTGGTTTTAAACCTCTGAAAGTGCCAGATTGGGTGGCCTGCATCAGCAATCCTATTATAAAGGATTTCGTTTCAGGCAGATATCCCGAGGTTTGGAATAGTTCCTTGATTTACCTACTCCGCAAAAGGTCTTATTGCCTGGAGTCTCAGTTTAGACCCGTTAGCTTCTGTAACAATATACAAGCTTGTCACCAAGATTCTTGTGAATAGAATTCGCCACTTCTTGAATTACATAATTAGTTCTTTTCAAGGTGGTTTCATTTTTAAGGGAAAGCTATCCTCTTACTAGGGTGAAAATGTAACGATTTATATCGGATTGGTTACTTTCAAAACGGTGTTGGCACATTTTGAAATCTTAAAACGACACATATGCAACAATATAAAAACATCATCGATTGAAAATATATATATATATATATATATATATATATATATATATATATATATATATATATATCAACCCTTAACATGGGAGTTACGTTATTAATATTCTATTTGAAACAATATATACAATATGTTATGCAAGAATATTTACAAATTTTTTTTTCTTTTATTAGTCTGAAAATGTGGACCACGAGACTTACAAATAATAATTTAGTCTGAATCTTAGCTCACAAATCTATTTGTCTTACCCACTATCTGAAATTATTTAACAATGAGGAGTGGACTTCACAAGCTCAGTGAATTAAATTTACTAAAAGTACTCAATTTGTATACGTAGACTAAGGTTTCAACTCAAGAGGGGGTGAATTGGGTTTATAAAAACTTTAGCTAGTTAATCGCAAGTTTATCAAAATAGGTAAGACCACAAGCATGTAAACAAGTAATGTGTTGTAAACAACAGAGTTTTAAGGAATAGAAGATGCAAACTCAGTTTATAGTGGTTCGGTAATATCGGATTCGTTCTGACCCTACGTCCATTCTCTTCAAGGACCTCCTTGAAGTAATCCACTAAGAAACTTAGTCGTGCAACTTCACGGGTGTTGCACAAACCTTACAGGCAGTCCCTTCCTCTCGGAAGCTAATCTCTTCCTTTCGGAAGTTAATCCCTTTACAATAAATGAGTTGCTGTAAAGTAAATGGTAGAGAGACAACAATGAAAGCTTATACAATTGAATAATATCTCTCTTTCAAGGTAAAGCTTGAAGAATGACTCAACAATAAATAATTCAAGGCTTTTGTGTATTAATGAGCAAAAACTTGATTGAATGTGTAATCTCTCTTTCTTTAAATGCTCATTTGAGTGGGTTTATATAGCATTGTGTTAATTTAGCCGTTTTGTACTGACTTGGAATGTTTTGGTGCATTTAGTGCTGAAGTCTCGCGTCTCAACGATCATATTTTTTGAATTACTAGTCGACTAGGTCTTGGTACCAATCGACTGGGTCAAGTGAAAAGTCCCACTTTTAAGACTATGCATGGTACCAATCGACTGGGTAGTTCTTACCAGTCGACTGGGGACATTCTGTCCAAAACACCAGTAGACTGGTATAAAGCACCCAGTCGACTGGGGACACACTGTCCCATATAGCAGTCTTCTGGTATAAGTACCCAGTCGACTGGGTTGCCCTTCAACCCAGTTTTTCATTCTTTGAGATGTTTTTGACTTATAAACGTTTGAATGAATAGTTTTGTTAAAATGCATTTTCAAAAGGAGCCATAAGACAAGCTATTTACCTGAACAAGTGAGATTTACAACTTGTTTCAATACCTTAATCCTATACTAGATCTTCTGTCTTGACTTGGTGTCTGATTCAGGTTGAGTTCTTGCATCTTGATTCTTGGCAGTATGATTTTATCATTTAAAACACTTAGATAGCACCGTTAGTATATTTAGACTTGTGTTTTGTCATCATTAAAATTTAGATGAGGGTCAACAATCTTTCCCTTTTTGATGATGACAAAACTGATAAGAGAAAAACAGTTTTAAAAACTAAGCGTTAGTTTTTTTTTGAAAAATTGGGCAGAGTTTCCTCTGTTTTTTTGAATAAAACCAACTTGTAAACAAGTCAAAGATAGTTTATTTTCAATCCAATCAAGCAACCTAACATATAGTCATATATAACAAGTGTTTTGGAGTAATGCTCCCCCTAAATCTATGTACTATTTTAAGTTTACAGTCATTGTAGTCATTTTTCTCACATTTCTCTCCCGTTTTGACAACAGTAGAAAAGGGGGTTGTAAACCAAAAAATAAGCCATATAGACACTACAGACATTAAGATAAGGCATAAACAAACTTGTATGCGGAAATTTGGCATAATTTGAAGCTAGGAAGACTTCTCAGCAAGAGCCGAAAGTTTCCATACATGCAGAAGCAGTTACATCATATATCCAATCAAGGAACTACTTCTATTAAGCAAATATATTGTGTAAAAGTAATGCAAGGATATGAATCAAAAGATAAAATGAAATATAGCATAAAACGTAAATATCCATATATACTACGCTTCTCAGAGTAGAAACTGAAAGAAAAAATACAATATATGATGAAATGATGTCTGTGCTAAGAACAACTGAAAAAAACAACCCTATATAAAACAAAAAAGAATACAAACAACAACTCATGGAGCGAGAGAGTCAGAACTATCACGAATAAGATCCCGAAGCTCATTCAAAGAACCCTCGGTATGCTCACGGTGCAGCTCGATGTCATCCCGGAGAGAGCGGAGGTCATGATGCGTGGTGTCGATCGAAGAGCTCAAGCTCTAGAATCCGGATTGCATACTCAACTGGAGACTCGTGATAGCCTGAAGAAGATCGTCGTATCCAAATGGACCAGTACTCGAGTCACCCATAGGAGGTGCTAGGTTATTCGCATCCATAGCAATAGCTGCAGTATCTGGACCCTCGTCCTCATCATCACTGCTATCGTCCTCCCCTATTCGAATGTTCTTCCCTGCCTTTGAATAAATCAAGCCATCTCGGATTGTGCATCCCATCTTCTTCAACGAAGAGACGTTGATGATGTCCTTAAGGCCGATGTCCTGAGCCTTGGAGGCGGGGAAAGGAACCCGAAAGTGCTGGAGGATGAGTGTGATGAGCATCCCGTAGGGAAGGCATCCAGAGTCACTAGCTTTTTTCGTTGATCATGTTGGCGAGCAGTAGAGGGTAGATATTGAAGTGGTGCCCAGTTTTAAGGCACTAAATCAATACAACAATATCTTAGATAGATAGCCCCGACTCCCGAGTCTCGGGTGGATGGTCCAACTCATTATGAGGTTGAACAATTTCGAGTCAAGATGCATGTCACTACATGTGTCAAATGCAGTGGGATCGGAAGACATAGTTAGGGTTACCCCTTACTATCCGACATGCCTCCTCATAATCAAAATTGTCTGGCCATCCATCCAGGCTCCATTGGATCCCTCCCACATGGATCCTCAGGATACTCATCAAGATGTCAGTGTTGACCTTGAACTCCACACCCATTACACTGGTTCTAAATCGTAGAGCCAGTGGACTGGGTTTCACCAAGTTCGCATAGAACTAGTGAATCAGTCTCGGGTAATATTTTTGGTGAATCTTGACCAGTGGGGTCAAGTTTATGGCATTGAAAGTAGGTAAAACATCGAAGTTCCCATGACGAATAGATTCGAAGTCAACGAATCTACCTGTCATGATCTTTTTATGATGAATAATAGATGTATACCTCTCTTTTGCTGCCGAGCTCGAGAACAAGGAGTCATCGAGCTCTGTTCTGGCCTTCTTGCTTGAGGAGCCCGCCACTCCCTTCCCTTTCGAATCCAGAGCCGTAGATTTGGTGGACCTTGGCTTAGTAGGAGCACGAGGTCCCCCAACAGTGGTTTTAATGCGGATTCTATCGGTCATTTTGGAAGAAAAGTGTTTTTGGGAGAAAAAGAGATTTTGGTGGAAATTTGGGATTTGAACCGTTGAAAGTTGAAATAATTGGTATGGATGTGTAGATTGAGGTGTGTATGAAGTGTTTTGAGGATTTTTTTAGTCAAAAAGATGAGATTTTTTAGAGAGAGAAAGCTTAGGGTTGCAACAATGGCGTGAAAAAGTGAAAAATCTGAAGAGACTATTTATAGAATCGTGATACCAGTCGACTGGGTCCATTGTAGTTTTGAAAATTTTTAATATACCAGTCAACTGGATCGGGACACCAATCGACTGGATAAACTGGCTGAGAGATACCAATCGACTGGGTAGTTCATACCAGTCGACTGGGTGGTTAACTGAATTTCAAAAAATGGCTCCAAACAAGGATTTGATTACTAGTCGATTGGTATAGACTTACCAGTCGACTGGGAGATTAGGCAGAGACTTACCAATCGACTGGGATAGACTTACGAGTCGACTGGACCCTTAATAAAACTTTTAGTTTTGAGTCTTAGCACGAAATTTGTTTATCTATGCCATCTTGAGTGAGGGAAATATTAAATAAGGTTTATACGCTTTCACTAGATATCAAGTATGCAAAATGATGAATGATGAAGCAATCAAATATACAGTTTATCATAATCTAACAATCCCATTAACAGTCTAATTTTGCAGAAACTAGCTTCACTTAGAGGTTTTATAAGAATGTCAGCTATTTGATCTTCTGAATGTATGAATTCTAGTCTAATATCACCTTTTTGAGCATGGTCTCTTAAGAAATGATGTCTAATTTCTATGTGTTTAGTTCTAGAGTGCTGAATAGGGTGCTTGGTTAGGTTGATAGCACTAGTATTATCACAATGTATTGGGATACTTTTAAAGTTCATGCCATAGTCTTCTAGTTGTTGTTTCATATGCAACACTTGGGCACAATAACTTCCAGCTGCTACGTATTCCGCCTCGGCGGTTGATAGTGCAACGGAGTTTTGTTTCTTGGAAAACCAAGAGGTTAACATCGCACCTAAGAATTGATATGTTCCACTTGTGCTTTTTCTATCTAACCTACACCCTGCAAAGTCAACATCTGAATATCCTACAAGCTCAAAAGATGAATCTCTAGAGTACCATGATCCTAGGGTTTGAGTTCCTTGTAGATATCTAAGAATTCCTTTTACTGCAATTACATGTGATTCCTTAGGATTAGCCTGAAATCTAGCACACATACATACACTGAACATTATATCAGGTCTACTTGCAGTTAAATAAAGTAACGCTCCTATCATGCTTCTATAATATTTAGTATCTACACACTTACCTCCTTTATCAAGATCAAGTTTTGTTGAGGTGCTCATGGGCGTACCAAGTGGCTTTGAGCTTTCCATCCCAAACCTTTTTAGTAGGTCCTTAGTGTATTTTGATTGATTGATGAAGATGTCTCATTTGATTTGTTTGATTTGAAGTCCAAGGAAGTAGGTAAGCTTTCCCATCATGCTTATTTCAAATTCACCTTGCATGCACTTGGAAAACTCTTTACACATAGATTCATTAGTAGCACCAAATATAATATCATCAACATATATTTGGACTAGTAGAGTGTCATTTATGTGAGTTTTTGTGAAGAGAGTTGTGTCTACTTTTCCTCTTACAAAATTATTGTCAATCAAAAATTTACTTAGTCTTTCATAACATGCTCTAGGAGCTTGCTTCAACCCATATAGAGCTTTAGAAAGCTTGTAGACATGATTTGGAAGACTAGGATTCTCAAATCCAAGAGGTTGCTCAACGTAAACCTCTTCTTCTATAAAGCCATTTAAGAAGGCACTCTTTACATCAATTTGAAATAATTTAAACTTATTAAAGCATGCAAAAGCTAATAACATTCGAATAGCTTCTAATTTTGCTACGGGAGCATAGGTCTCATCAAAGTCTATTCCTTCTTGATTATATCCCTTAGCAACTAGTTTAGCCTTCTTTCTAGTCACTATTCCATTTTCATCCATCTTATTTCTAAATACCCATTTAGTTCCAATTATTGTATGATTCTTAGGTCTAGGAACTAGATTGCATACAATTTTTCTTTCAAATTGATTTATCTCTTCTTGCATGGCAATTATCCAATCATTATCCTTTTTGGCTTCTATAAACGTCTTAGGTTCTATTTGAGACAAATAGGCTACATACTTGTAAATGTTTCTAATTGAGGAACGAGTTCTTACCCCTTGTGAATGATCACCAATCACTTGATTGATTGGATGGTAATTCTCATACTCAAATCTTTGGGAAGACTATCCTCTTGTTGACTTGTAGATGGTTGGTCCAATTTGAGAGTTTCCATATCTTGATTTGTTTGAGGTGAGCTCTCTTTTGGGTCAACAATGTGAGTAGGTACCTCCGTTCTTGGAATGACATCTGCATCATCATTGAGATAAACTTCTCTACTACTAATTGGGTTAGACTCATCAAGAGTTACATGTACGGATTCTTATACCACTAGGGTTCTCTTGTTGAAGACTCTATAAGTCTTACTAGAGGTTGAATATCCTAAAAATATCCCTTCATCGGTCTTAGAGTCAAATTTACCCAAGTTAGTTTTATTGTTATTTAGGATGAAGTATTTACAACCAAATGTATGAAAATAGGGGATATTAGGCTTTCTACCTTTCCATAATTCATATAGAGTTTTGTCAAGCATAGGCCTAATTAAAATTCTATTCAAGATATAGCAAGAAGTGTTTACCACTTCTGCCCAAAAGTATTTTGGTAAGCTATTTTCACAAAGCATTGTTCTTGCAAATTCTTCTAGAACTCAAATTTTCATCTCAACAACTCCATTTTGTTGAGGAGTTCTAGGAGCTGAAAAGTTGTGATCAATTCTATTTTCATCACAAAATTTTGAAAAATTTTGGTTTTCAAATTCTTTTCCATGATCACTTCTAATGCTTGAAATACAAAATCCTTTTTCATTTTGAACTTTTTTGCAAAAGTTTTCAAATCCTTTGAAAGCTTCATCATTGTAAGAAATAAAGATAACAAAGATATATCTTGAATAGTCATCAACAATAACAAGAGCATATTGATGGCCACCTAGACTAATGGTACTTATTGGACCAAATAAGTCCATATGCAAAAGTTCCAATGGTCTAGTAGTTGACACTACATTTTTTTATTTAAAAGAAATTCTAGTTTGTTTTCCTATTTGACAAGCATTACATACTTTATCTTTTTCAAATTTGATTTTGGGTAGTGTAATGACTAAATCTTTTCTTGAAATGATTTTAAGCAAATTCATGTTCACATGACCAAGCCTTTTATGCCATAGCAGTGGGTTTTCACTAAATGCAGGAAAACATTTTTCATTATCGGAATGCAATGATTTTAAATCAACTATATAGACATTTTCATGTCTATGGCCAACAAACTTGATCTTGTTACTCTTGATGTCTATAACTAGACAATAAGAGGTTTCAAGTATTACTTTGTTGCCTTTGTAACATAGTTGACTAATACTTAGTAGATTTGGCTTAAGGCCTTGTACTAGCAATACATTGTCAATGGTTGAGAAATCATTACCAACTTTTCCGTGCCCGATGATATTTATTTTCGTGTTGTCTCCAATGGTGACAAGTCCGCCATCTCTTAGAGTTAGCTCATTGAATACACTTTTATCACCGGTCATGTGCTTTGAGCATCCACTATCAAGATACCAACAGTTACCTTTTTCCTTGGTGTGGAGGCATATCTACATCACATAAGGATACACAATTGCATTTTTAGATACCCAAAATTTCTTGGATCCTTTGGGGTTAGTCCTTGAAAATACGGTTCCTTTTGGGACCCATACTTTCTTAACAACATATGGTGTTCCATAGACATGTTGATAATTCATAGTTCTAGGACAATAGTTATTGAAATTTCTAAGATCACTTAGTTGTGCATGTCTTTAATTTTTAGGATAGGAGTTTCTAAGATACATGTTTCTAATGTAAGAAACATGCATGTCATTTCTAGGAAATGTATGATGATTTATTGGATACATACTTGCAATATTATGAGTATGTGTACTATTTCTAGAATAATCATGATAGTAATTCCTAAGATATGCTTGTGCAGTGTGCAAGTCTTGAGTATATATATTATTTCTAAGGTGCATATGGTGGTTACTCCTAGGATGTGTATAAGCATTTCTTGAATGAGTATACATATAAGCATGAGTATTTCTAGGATGTTTCATTTTTGTATATGCATTAGAATTAGCATTTCTAGACTTGCTAGCATTCATTGAAGGTATGCTTTTGACCTTGCTAGTGGTCTTTGAAGTAGAGGCTTCATTCACACATGATGCTTTCATGAATAAGATCTCTTTTGATTTTTGCTTACCTAATGGAGAATATCCTAACCCGGATTTTCCTCCACTTAATATTTGGCAAAAAAGCATTTCATCAAGCTTTTCTTTTCCAAGCATGAGTCTAGATATTGTACCATTCAATTCTAATATCTTCTTCTTTAAGTTTTCATTTTCATCTTAAGGAAATCTTGAGAAGAATCATAAAGCAATGAAGATAGTTTATCTTTTTCTTTTTTTAGACTTATCATCTCTTTAGAAAGAGATGACACCTCTTTCTTAAGAGTAGAGTTCCTAGAATCGAGTTTCTTCAATTCTTCATGCATTTCATGTATAACTTCTATCAATTCTTCACTACTACTAACGATGTTATTTTTTGAAGAGGGAGAAGATAATATCTCATTTTCATCATCGATTTCCATAAGACATAGGTTGGCAATTTCCTTGTATCCGATTTCTTTATCCGAGGATTCTTCTTCTTCTTTATCACTCCAAGTGGTTGCAATCATAGCTTTCTTCTTGAAACTCCTATTTTGAAGCTGTACAATCGGCCTTGATGTGACCGGGCTTCTTGCATCCATAACACATAAGTGGTTCTTTTGTCGAAGTGGGATCCTTTGTGTAAAGTTTCTTGCTTTTCTTCAAAAATCTGTAAAACCGTTTGGTGATTAAAGCCATTTCACCATCTTCTTTGCTGTTTTCCACCTCTTCTTCCGATTCTTCTTCTTTGTTGCTCGTAGAGGCTTTGAGAGTAATCACCTTTTTCTTCTTCTCATCATCATTGACAATGGAATTAATTTCTTCCATCTCATATGTCAATAATGACCTAAGAAGTGTTTCGACATCAAGTTTGTCGAGATCTTTGGCCTCCTGAATGGTCGTCTTCTTTAGTTTCCAAGAGGGTGGCGGAGATCTTAATATTTTTCTCGTTAGTTCAAACTCCTCAATGTTCCTACCAAAAAGCTTCAAGCCGTTAACAATAGTAATGAAACATGAGTGCATTTGAGAAATTGTTTCGTTAGGAGACATTTTAAAAGATTCATATTCAAATATCAGCATATATATTTTTGATTTTCTAACCTCACTAGTTCTTTCATATGTAACTTGCAGGTTATCCAAAATCTCCTTAGCCGAAACACATGCGAAAATTTTATTATATTCAGAAATATCTAAAGCACAATGTAAAATACTTGTGGCTCTACTATTAAGAGACATCATTCTACAATCCTCATCATTGAACTCAGTTTTGAGTTTAGGCATTGTATGATTGATTTCTCTAATAGTTATTTCCTTTGATGGAATTCTAGGTCATTCCTCAATAACTCTCCATAGATTATAATCTTGTCATTCGACAAAGATTTTCATCCAGTTTTTTCAATAGTTATAGTTGGAGCCATTGAACAAGGGAGGCCTAGTGTAGGAATGTCCCTCAGAATAACTATTCGATGCCATTGGATCAACTCAAGGATTTTAAGCCTAAAATTGAGAACAAGGCTCTAATACCAATTGTAGACTGAGGTTTCAACCCAAGAGGGGGGGTGAATTGGGTTTATAAAAACTTTACTAATTAATCGCAAGTTTATAAAAACAGGTAAGACCACAAGCATGTAAACAAGTAATGTGCTGTAAACAAAAGAGTTTTAGGAATAGAAGATGCAAACTCAGTTTATAGTGGTTCGGCAATATCGGATTCGTTCTGACCCTACGTCCATTCTCTTTAAGGAACCTCCTTGAAGTAATCCACTAAGAAACTTAGTCGTGCAACTTCACGGGTGTTGCACAAAACTTACAAGCTGTCCCTTCCTCTTGGAAGCTAATCTCTTCCTTTCGGAAGCTAATCCCTTTACAATAAATGAGTTGCTATAAAGTAAATGGTAGAGAGACAGTAATGAAAGCTTATACAACTGAATAATATCTCTCTTTCAAGGTAAAGCTTGAAGAATGACTCAACAATAAATAATTCAAAACTTTTGTGTATTAATGAGAAAAACTCACCATGTAGCAAAAATTCATTAAATCATTACAATTCAACAATTTATTCAAATATGATAAATTCATATTTTTTTTATCTCGATTACTAAAAGTAAATCTAACTTACCATGTAACACTTAAAGCTACATGTGGATCACCTCCTTGCCTTTCCTGCTTCTTTCAGCAATTTCTTGAGATTGCTGATCACCAATACCTAATCATAAACTTTCATAAATCTTATTATTTCATAACTTAATTCAAACAATATAATTATTTAGTTATGAGTCTTATTGAAAATTTACCTCAAATATGATGAAATTTTGCTATTATAATTGAATGACTGTACTATCTCTAATATTGGAGAAACTTTCTTTATAACATTTTACTAAGAAATTTGAATTGAAGAAAGAAAGAAACAAAACCTTTCAGATTTTTTTCCTTCACCATTCAGAGAGCGTTCAGATTTTTTTTTTGTCGCTTTGCCGCTTCACGTGAAATCTGCGGTTTTTTAAATACAAAGTACATATTTGTCATTGGTTATTTACAATTCTGCTATCATTTAAAATTTAATGTTTTACCATTACATAATTACTGTTTTGCCATTTACCCTTTAAAATCAATTTTTCATTTTTTTCCTTCCAAAAATTTTATAAAATTATAGAGAATTATAAAAAATTATATTTTCTTCCAATTTTTTTTTTATTATTTTCCTCAACTTCGGTTAGTATTTTTCTTCAAAATTATTTCATTTCAACTTCAAATTTTAAAAAATTTCAATATTTTCTTCTTCAAAAATTTCTAACTCTTTTCAACAAAATTTTCAATATTATCTTTCAAATATTATTTCAAATCAATACTAAATCTTTCATCAATGGATTATTTAATTCAATATAATATATATAAAATTACTTTTTACCTTTATTTTATGAACATGAGTACTACAATTCTATTCATCTTATAAAAATTCCGTCCTCAAAATTTCCTTACCTAACTAATGAAAAAGTTGGGGATACTTTTTCCTCATTCTTGCCTCATGCTCCCAAGTAATCTCTTCAACATCTTTGTTCTGCCATAACACTTGAACTAAAGGAATAACTTTATTATGCAAGAGTTGTTCCTTTCTATCTAGGATTCTTATTGGTACTTACATAAATGTCAAATCTTCCTGAATTTCTACAGCCTAATTCGAAATGCTATGGGATTCATTATGTGAACACTTTATCAAAAGTGAAACATGAAACACATTGTGCAATTGCTTTAACTCTAGAGGCAAATCCAATGTATATGCTACTGGTCCAACTCTTTCAATCACTTCATATGACCCCACAAATCTCAGACTCAACTTTCATTTCTTTGTAAATCTCAGTACACCTTTCCACAGAGATATCTTCAAATACACCCAGTCACCAACCTGAAACTCAAGAGGTCGTCTTCTATTATCAACATACCCCTTCTGCTTGTTTTGTGCTGCTATAAGGTTCTCTCTAACTACTTTGATCCTCTCAGTAGTCAAATATATCATTTCTGGACCAAATATATTTATTTCTCCAACTTCTTCCCAACATACTGGAGTTCTGCACCTTTTACCATATAAAGCCTCAAATGGTTCCATTCAAATACTAGCTTGATATTGATTATTGTATGTAAACTCGATCAAAGGTAAATAAGCATCCCAGCTCACTGAAAACTCAATACACTTGTCTAGTATTATGATGATTCTCTTTGTCTGCCCATCAATTTGAGGATGAAAAGTTGTACTAAACTTCAACTGTGTACCCATAGCTTTTTGAAAACCCCTCCAAAATCTAGAAGTAAATCTAGAATCTTTATCTGATACAATGCTCAAAAGTACTCAATGTAATCTCATAATTTCTGCTACATACTGTTCAACCAACTTTTCATGACTCTAGGTAGTTTTAGTAGAAAGGAAATGTGAAGACTTAGAAAGTCTATCCACTATAGCCCATGCAGCATCATGACCTCTGTGGGTATGGGGAAAACCATAAACAAAATTCATACTCACATTCTCCCATGTCCATTCAGGTACTGGAAGAGGCTATAATAAACCTGTCAGATGTCTATTCTCAGACTTTACTTGTTAACAAATCAAACATCTAGAAATATACTCAGCTATATCCTTCTTCATCCCTGACCACCAATAATTCTGTCTCAACCCCCTGTACATCTTATTATTACCAGGTGTATAGAATACACAGAATCATGAGTCTCTCTCAGCATCTTTTTTCTCATCTCAACATCATTGTAAACACAAATTCTATGTCCTAATACCACCATACCATCTTCTATAATTCTAAACTCAGTCGGATTCCCACTCAATATTTTCTGTCTAATATTTTCTGTCCCTTCATTTCTACTCTACATTTGTAACTAGTGATCAATAATAGAAGATTGTACCATCATATTTGCCATCAATACTCCTCTATCACTGATACTCAATTGTATTTTCATTTCTATCAATTCTATCATCAAGCTAATATCATGACTCCCAATAGTAGCTAATCTCTTGTAGACTTTCTACTCAATGCATTAGCTAGTATATTAGCCTTCCCTGGATGATAGTGAATTGTACAGTCATAGTTACTAATCAAATCCATCCACCTCATCTGCTGAAAATTCAACTCTCTCTGGTTAGGTAAATGCGTCAAACTTTTATGATCAGTAAAAATTTCACAAGTGGCTCCATATAGACGATGTCTCCAAATCTTCAAAGCAAAAACTATGACAGCCAATTCTAAATTATGGGTTGGGTAATTTCTCTCATGGTTCTTCAATTTCCTAGAAGTATAGGCTATAACTCCCCCATGTTGCATCAACACAGATCCCAACCCCTGATGCAACGCATCACTATATACCACAAATCTTTCATCACCAGAAGGAAGCACTAGTACTGGAACAGTAGTCAATTTCTCTTTCAATAGCTGAAAACTCTTCTCACATTCTTTTGACCACATAAACTTCACTTCATTCCTAGAAAATCTGGTCAGTGGTCCAGTAATAATAGAAAAATTCTGGATAAACCTCCTATAATAACCAGCCAAACCCAAAAAGCTTCTAATTTCAGTTACACTATGTAACGGCCCATCCTGGGTTGACCACCTCCGAGATAATATCGTCACATTTTGAAATCCCAGCACGACACATATATGTAGCAATATAAAAAAAATGTACATCAACTGAATATATATATATATATATATGTATGTATATATATATATGTATATATATATATGTATATATACATCAATCATCAACCCTCAACATGAGAGTTACATTATTAAAATTTCAACTGAAATAATATATACAACATATAATGCTTGGATATTTACAAAAAAATTTCCATTAGTTTGAGGATGTGGGCAATGTAGCTTACAAAAAATGATTCAGTCTAAATCTCAGCTCATAATTCAATTTGTCCTGCCCGCAACCTGGAATTATTCAACAATGAGGAGTGAGCTTCACAAGCTCAGTGAATTAAATTTACTAGAAGTACTCGATTATATACTTCCAGTCACATCTTATAATTCAATCATTTCTAATTCACCAATATAAATCATCTATTTATTCACAGATAATCATTCAATTTTTCAAATAATCTTCCCATATTCATTCATCTATTATTTCATATAAATCAATAATAATATCCTATTATAATTTCAATAATTTATCATTCTCATCTTCAATTAATCATCAAATATATCAATTTTTCTTTTCATATATTTAATCATATTGAGATTTTCAATTTAAAATCATTATTTACCTCATTATGAGATTCACAACATATAATCAATTTAGCAAATCAATTTTTATCATATCTTACTGTCATATTTCTTTCTCATCATATATGTTTCTATGTGTGACTCATTTGTCTATCAATCATATCACAATCAAGACCGATGCTTTAGCATCTCAATCAATAAAAATCAATAATTAAAACAAATTTAATGCATGAATTTAAATTGTCTTTCTTTCTTTCTCATTAGATCATTTCATATTACCTTCTGGGAACGTTTTCCCACATGTTGACATGTTTCAGCTAGACCGACTGTCTTCCCGATTATTTTATTTTATGCATATGAGCAATAATATGAAAACAAGCATACATTCAAGCATTCAATTTATCTAGCCAACTCTTTCTCAAAATTATATATATTTTTTATCATATTCATTAAATTATCTCATCATAAATCGTATCCACTTTTCAATCATAGTTTTCAGAAATTTCTTAAAACTTTTCAGCATATTTTTCATTCATCCATCCTATTTATAATATAAATTCTTATATAATTAATATTCAACACACTTTCAAATTCCTAATCAATAAATCAATCAATTTTCATATATAATAGAAAATACATTATTAAATCATTGTAATTCTCCCATTTATTCAAATATCATAATTATATTTTTATTGGTTTTGATTACTAAAAGTAAATCTAACTCACCACATAGCACTTAAAGCTACTCGTGGATCACCTCATTGCCTTTCCTGCTCCTTTCAGCAATTTCACCCGATTGATGATCTTCAACACCTGACATAATATTTATATTAAAATTTCTAATTTATTCTTCTGTTCTTCCATAATTCACACCCTTTAAATTTCTACATCCAATTTTGGGTAAGTTCATGTATGCATAATTTCAAAAAATAAAATACACATTATTACCTTTTGTTTTTCTTAAAGATTTTCTCGAATCTCTTTAAAATTCTTTTGTAAAATTTTTCAAAATTTCAATCCTTCAACCTTATTTGAGTCCCCAGGTGTTTAAAGAAATAGAGTAATTTGAATTGAAGAAAGAAGGAAACCAAACATGATTTGGTAAGAAAATAATAAAACAAAATAAAAATATCATTTTTTATATTAACTCACCCCCACCGTTTTGCATGTCTCTGTTGTTTAACAGGCAAGAAATTGCATGTTGTGTGTTAACAACACCTTATTTATTTATTTTTCATATATATATATATATATATATCATTTTAATTCCTTGTCATATCTATCAAATTACTTCTTTACTCTTACTTAAAGAACAAAGTATTACAATTCTACCCTCCTTATAAAAATTTTGTCACCGAAATTTCCTTACCTAACTCATGAAAAAGCTGGGGGTACTCTTTCCTCATTCTTGCCTCATGCTCCATGTAATTTCTTCAACATTTTTGTTCTACTATAATACTTGAATCAATGGAATAACTTTATTATGCAAGACTTGCTTCTTTCTGTCTAGAATTCTGACTAGTACTTGCATAAAGGTCAAATTTTCCTGCATTTCTACATTTTGGTTTGAAATATTGTGAGATTCATCATTTAAGCGCTTTCACAAAAGTGAAACGTGAAATACATTATGTAATTACTTCAACTCTAGAGGCAATTCCAGGCTATACACAACTAGCCTAAATTTCTCAATAACCTCATAGGGTCTCACATACCTCAGACTCAACTTTCCTTTTTTTTTGACTCCCAACACACCTTTCCATAGAGATATTTTCAAATACACCCAATTACCTACTTGAAACTCAAGAGGTTTTCTTTTATTATCAGCATAGCTATTCGGTCTACTTTGTACTGTTCTAAGGTTCTCTCTAACCAGTTTGATCCTCTCAGTAGTCAAATCTATCATTTCTGGACCAAATATTTTTCTTTCTCTAACTTTTTCCCAACATACTGGAGTTCTGCACCTTCTACCATATAAAGCCTCAAATGGTTCCATTCCAATACTAGCTTGATGTTGATTATTATAAGCAAATTCAATTAATGGCATGTAAGCATCCCAACTTACTGAGAAACGCATCATATTGGCCCTCAACATATCTTCTAGTACTCTAATAATCCTTTCTGTCTGCTCATCTGCTTGAGGATGAAAAGTTATACTAAACTGTAATTGTGTACCCATAGCTTTATGAAAATCTCTTCAAAACCAAGATGTAAATCTAGCATCTCTATTTAACACTATGCTCAATAGTACCCCATGCAACCTCACAATCTTAGCTATATACAGTTCAACCAACTTTTTAGGACTCTAATTAGTTTTAATTGGAAGAAATTGAGATGACTTAGAAAGTCTATCTACTATCCTTAACACTGTATCGTGACCTCTATAGGTATAGGAAAATCCATACTCACATTTTTTTATGGTCATTCAAGCACAAGAAGAGGTCGTAGTAAGCCCCCAGATGTTTATTCTCTGACTTTACTTGTTGACAAACAAAACATCTAGAAATATATTCAGTTACATCTCTCTTCAATTTTGACTACCAGTAATTCTATCTCAATCCTCTATACATCTTATTGTTACTCGGGTGTATCGAATACACATCATCATGTGCATCTCTCAATATCTACTTTCTCAACTCAACATCAATGGGAACACAAATCTTATGTTCCAAATAACAAAATACAATCACTTCTAATTTTGAATTCATATTACTTTCTACTAAGCACTTCCTGCTTAATCTTCTCTATCTCCTCATCTCTACCTTGCATTTCTAATAAGCATTCTATAATGGATAACTATACAACCATGTTTTCCAATAATAATGATCTATCACTAATATTCAAGTTCATTATCATCTCTCTCAACTCTACTATCAAATTCACATCATGGCTCTCTATAGCAGCTAATCTTCTTGTAGATTTTCTACTCAGTGCATTAGCTACCACATTCACTTTCCCTGGATGATAATGAATTGTAAAGTCATAGTCACTAGTAAACTCTATCCACCTACTTTGCCTCAAATTCATTTCTTTCTGTGTAGGTAAATGTGTCAAAATTTTATGATAAATGAATATCTCACAAGTGCCTCCATATAGATGTCTCCAAATCTTTAAAGCAAACACTATAGTAGCCAACTCTAAGCTATGGGTCGAGTAATTTCTATCATGATTATTCAATTGCCTAGAAGCATAGGCCACAAATTTTCCATGTTACATCAACACACATCCCAACTATTGATGCGACACATCACTATACACCATAAATCCTTCATCACCTGAAGGAATCACCAATACTAGAGTTGTAGTCAATTTCTTTTTCAACAGCTGAAAACTCTCCTCACATTCCTTAGACCATAAAAATTCCACCTATTTTCTGATCAATCTAGTAAAAGGTATAGTAATAATAATTTTTTTTGAATAAATCTTCTATAATAACCAGCCAACCCCAGCCCCATTTCGAAATTCTTCACATGTTTTTCATTCTTAGAATATACTAGAATGTTATCAATAAATACAACCATAAACTTGTTAAGATATAGTTTAAACACTATATTCATCAAGTCCATGAATGTAGCTGGAGCACAAGTCAACCCAAATGATATCAAAAGAACTCATGATGACCACAACATGTCCTAAAAACAGTCTTAAGCATGTCTCCTTCTTTTATTTTCAATTGGTGATAACTTGATCTCAGGTCTATTATAGAAAATACCCTTGCTCATTGAAACTTCTCAAATAAATAATCCATCCTAGGTAAAAGATATTTATTCTTAATAGTCATCTCATTCAACTATCTGTAGTCTATACGCAATCTCATCGTTTCATATTTCTTCTTCATAAACAACACAGGGGCTCCCCAATATGGCATACTAGGTCGAATAAACTGTTTATCTAGCAACTTCTAAAGCTAAACTTACAACTCTCTCAACTCAGCTGGTACTGTTGGTATTATCTAAGGATAAGCGGGTTGAAGAATTCAGTATCAGGTCTTGGTGTGCGCTGCGGCCTCCAGCAAGTCCAGGAGTTCAGTCCTCAGGTGTGTGCCATGGCACAGCCTCCCCAAGCTATGGTGCCCAGCAAGGATGAAGACATGGTGGTGTTGTGCGCCGCAGCTAGCCCTGTTCTGGGCCACGGCACCAGGCACACCTGAAGCTTCATTTTAGGCATTTTGAGATAGTGCGTGGGACACGGTTAAAATGCACAGGATCACTTAGATTCTTAGAGAGTCATGGGTCTTTGGTTCTTGAGATCGAAGGGTGGAGATTGATCTCAAAGATTGGATGAGGAAGTTGTTGCTCTATATAAAGGAGCAATAACACATAAGATCATAGTGTGATATGATGATATGACATGAGAGTGTGCGTGAAATAGAACACATGGTGTGTGAGAGTGCAAAGACATTAAACATAAGAGAGACTCATTCAAGAGAGGCTGGTTGTTTAGAGAGAGTAGTATAGATTGGGGATTCAAGGGCTTTGTAATTGGAATTTTCTTGGGAAAAATTCCAGGGAAACACTAGTCCTTATCACTTTCTTTTTCTCTTCATTTGTTCTTCAAGAACATGAGGATTCTTGAAGAGGTGTTGCTGTAATTGTAAGAACTCCATTGATTTAGTGCAGAGAGCTCGGAGGAGCTCATAGGGACATAGACACATTGCCGAACCTCGACAACAATTACTTGTGTTCTTTTTTTTATTGGCTTGATTCCTATTCCTATTCTGTTTATTACAAGTCATTGTGGACTTGGGAGTTTGGAAAGATCACAACCTGGGATTCTGCAAGAAGGTGATTTTTCAATAGTGGTATTAGAGCTTTGGGCAGTGGTATCAGAGCTGTGGTTCAACAACAGCTGGTATCATAGCAAGAATAAGGGGGTTATCAGAGCAAGTCTCCAAGAATCAAAGGTCAACTTCTTGGATGATTCAAGAACAGAGTAGAGATCAAGATCTGATCATGTTCTTGAGGTTCAAGAACGGTATTGAGATCAATCTTTGATCATGTTCTTGAGATTTAGAAGTTGGAAAGCAATTGTGGGTGTTGCATAAATATGAGATTTTCTCCGCAATATGGGTTCAAACTTCATTGTTGAGAAGTTTGATAGAAAGTGAGACTTTGCCCTTTGGAAGCAGAAAATCAAGGCGGTTCTTATGCAACAAAAGGTGGACTTGGCGATTAGAGAAGAAGATGCTTTTCTAGCAAGTCTCATGGAGGTCCAGCAGAATGAGATGAAAAAGATGGCATACAACACCATCTTTCTGCACATGTCAAATAGTGTCACAAGGGAGTGTGGAGACTCAGAAGATCCAACTGTCATTTGGAAGAAACTAGATGAGTTATTTCTTACCAAGACTCTCCCTAATAAGAGGTGTCTTCTAAAACGAATCTTTGCTTTAGATCCTGATAAAGAGTTACAAGATAATCTTGATGCCAAGATGAGGGAAGCATCAAGTGGAGAAGGGTTGTTCGTTAGAAGAAGGCCAGCAACTCGGGATGGCAGTAACATATATGGCTATTATCGGGATAAAGATAGAGGACAAAGACATGGGGAAGCATACTCTAAACTGAGATTTGGAGGAAATAGATGCTACTACTGCCATAAGGAGGGTCATTTCAAGAAAGATTGCGAGAAGATGATGAAGGATGAGGGAAGAAGCCATACCAATGATGGAGAAGCTTTGGTTGCCAAGGGAGAACAACAAGATGATGATGTTCATGTTGTGTGCTCTAGTGTGAGCAAGGGGCAAGAAAGCAGCGAGAGATAGATCTTGGATTCCGGGTGCACTTATCACATGTGCCCTCACGGGGATTGGTTCAAGAATTTCAAGAAAACCAACGATGGAAAGGTTTTCCTAGGGAATGATACTTCTTACTATGTGATGGGCACGAGAGATATTCAGTTGAGGATGTTTGATGGAGTTACTAGGCTGTTGAGGAATGTGAGATATCTTCCAAAGTTGAGAAGAAATTTGATCTCATTGGGGCAACTAGATTCCATGGGGTACACATACAAAGCAGAGGGAAGAAAGATTAAGGTAACCAAGAGATCTTTAATAGTGATCAAAGCAGCAATGAAGGATGGTCTCTATGAGATGATCGAAGACATGGAGATCAAGGATCAAACAGTAAGCTTGATGGCTGAGATGGATAAGGCAGCCCTTTGACACAATCTCTTGGGACACATGAGCAAAAAAGGCCTGCAACTTCTTAGCAAGGATGGCCTACTTGGTGGTGACAAAGTAGAGGAACTTGATTTCTACGAATGTTGTGTTCATAGGAAACAACATCGAGTTAGCTTCAACACTGGAGTGCACAAGTCTAAGGGCATTCTTGACTACATTCGTGCAGATATTTGAGGGCCAACAAGAACACTAGCACAAGGAGGTAATCTTTACTTTCTGTCTTTAATTGATGATTATTCTAGAAAGGTTTGGGTTTTTTTTCTTAAAAATAAATCAGATACTTTGAATAAATTTGTGGTGTGGAAAAAGCTGGAAGAGACTCAAACGGGTAGGGTAGTTAAGGTGTTAAGAACTGATAATGGCTTATAATTTTTTAACAAGGAACTTGATCAATTCTGTAAGTTAAATGGGATTCTAAGATATAGAACAGTTGTGAAAACCCCTCAGCAAAATGGAGTTGCTGAGAGGATGAATAAAACCTTTATGGAAAAGGTTAGGTGCATGATTATGGGATCCAGATTTCCCAAATGTTTTTTGGGGGAAGCGGTGTCTACTGCTACGTATTTGGTTAATAGACCACCCTCTAGGGCTGTGGACCTTAAGACTCCTGCAGAGATGTGGAGTGGTAAACCCTCTGAGTTGAACAACCTTAGAACTTTTGGATGTGCTACGTTTGCACATCAAAAGGATGATAAACTTAGCCTAGGATCTAGAAAATGTATGTTTCTAGGATATGGGGAATGGGCTAAGGGGTATAGGTTGTGGTCCTTAGAGCAAAAAGGATTGAAACTCATAATAATTAGGGATGTCATTTTTAATGAGCATTTATTTCCCTATTTGGAGAAAACTACCCTGCAGGGGATAGTGAGCAAACCAGTTCGGTATTTGTGGAGCATAGCATCAAGGAAAATTCAGTTCAAGTAGAGCAAGGAAGGCAAGAGGGTTCGGACTAGGTAGAGCCCATTATTGAAGTCCAAGCTCAAGACACTCGAGAGGAGGCTGAACTAGAAGGAGATGATGTAGCAAGTCAGAATGACTATCAGCTCACAAGGGACCGAGAAAGAAGGCTGGTTAGACCACCTTTGAGATATGGTTTTGTGGATGCTATTGTAGCAGCTCTTTATTCAGAAGGAGGGATAAGTGAACCAAAAACTTACATTGATGCCATGGGATGTAAGGATTCATCAAGATGGAAGCTAGCTATAGAGGAAGAAATGCATTCTTTGAGGAAGAACAACTCTTGGGAATTGGTGCACATTCCAGGAAAACAGAGAGTTATGGATTGTAAGTGGATTTACAAGATCAAAGAAGGGAACCCTCCATGGGATGAAGTCCGGAATAAGGCTAGGCTGGTAGCGAAGGGGTTTACGCAAAGAGAAGGCATAGATTTCACCAAAATTTTCTCACCGGTTCATAAGGTGAAGGAAATGGTGAGTATCCTCATCTATGCTGATAATATGTTGTTGGTTGATAACAATAGGGAGATGATAGAAAAGTAAACATCTCAACTCAGTGAGGAGTTCGAGAGGAAGGATCTTGGCCTTGCACAAAAGATCCTTGGGATGAGAATAATTCGGGAAAAAGAGAGAAACAGGTTGAAGGTTTCTCAGTCTTCGTATATAAAAAAGGTGTTGTATATGTTTTCTATGGAAGATGGTAAACATGTGAAGATTCCCCTTGCTGGTCATTTCAAGTTCTCCAACAAACAATGTCCTAGAACGGATGAGGAGAAGAAGGAAATGGAAAAGGTCCCTTACTCTAGTGCGGTTGGATCAGTCATGTTCATGATGGTAAGCACTAGATCTCACATTTCTCAGGCAATTAGAGTTCTCAACAGATTTGTGAGTAATCCCGAAAAGTAGCTTTAGTTTGGGATGAAGTGGTTGCTAAGGTACTTGAAGGCTCAGTTGCAGCCGGTGATAGCACTCTCAACAACCGAGGCTGAATACATAGCGGCAACGGAAGCCATAAAGGAGGTTATGTGGTGCAAAGGGTTGTTGGAAGAGTGGAAGGTCCTAAAAGAGCAGGTGGTGGTGTCTTCGGATAGCCAAAGTGTGTTGCACTTGTGTAGAAAACCGGTGTTCCATGAGAAGACTAGGCATATAGATGTTCGATATCATTTCATTCGGGAAAATGTTACGAAAGAATGCATTCATGTGGACACAGTCGCAACGGAAGAAAATCCTGTAGATTTAGGTACTAAAGTTCTACCTCTAAATAAGTTTGATCATTGCCTTGGACTTCTTAGGATTGGAGTCGGTTGATATGGTGACTCAAGTTGAGTTTGGATCCTGAGTTCTTTGCACTATGGGTTTGGGTTTAATCACTTAGATAAAGGTAGAGATTGTTGGTATTTGTCTAAGGATTAAACGGGTTGAAGAATTCAGCATCAGGTTCTAGTGTGCGCCGCGGCCTCCAGCAAGTCTAGGAGTTCAACCCTTAGGTGTACATCGCGGCAAAATCTCCCCAAGCCACGACGCCCATCAAGGATGAAGACAGGGTGGTGTTTTGCCCTGTTGTGCACTGCAGCCAGCCCTGTTCTGGGCCGCGGCGCTAGGCACACCTAAAGCTTCATTTTAGGCACTTTGAGATAGTGCGTGGGACATGGTTAAAACACACGGGATCACTTAGATTCTTAGAGAGCCATGGGTCTTTGGTTCTTGAGATCTAAGGGTGAAGATTGATCTCAAAGATTGGATGAGGAAGTTGTTGCTCTATATAAAGGAGCAATAACACACAAGATCATAGTGTGATGTGATGTGATGACATGACATGAGAGTGTGTGTGAAATAGAACACATGGTGTGTGAGAGTGCAAAGACACTAAACACAGGAGAGACTTGTTCAAGAGAGGCTGGTTGTTTAGAGAGAGAGTAGTATAGATTGAGGATTCAAGGGCTTTGTAATTGGAATTTTCTTGGGGAAAATTCCAGGGAAACACTAGTCCTTATCACTTTCTTTTTCTTTTTTTTTCGTTCTTCAAGAACATGAGGATTCTTGAAGAGGTGTTGCTGTAATTGTAAGAACTCCATTGATTTAGTGCAGAGAACTCAGAGGAGCTCACGGAGACGTAGGGACATTGCTGAACCTCGACAACAATTGCTTGTGTTCTTTCTTTGATTGATTTGATTCCTGTTCTATTTCTGTTTATTACAAATCATTGTGGACTTGGGTGTTTGGAAAGATCACAACCTGGGATTCCGCAAAAAGGTGATTTTCCACCACCATTCTATAAGGTGCTATAGATATGAATGTTGATCCTGAAATCATCTCAATAGAAAACTTAATCTCCTTGTTGGAAGGCAAACCAGACAACTTGTAGACTGAGGTTCCAACCAAAGAGGGGGGTAAATCGGGTTTTTTTTTTTAAAACTTTCACTAATTACTTGAAAGTTTATAAAAAAAAGTTAAGGAAGAGAAAATGCAAACTCAGTTTATAGTGTTCGACAATATCAGATTCGTTTCGACCCTACGTCCACTCTATTCAAGGAACCTCCTTGAAGTGATCCACTAAAACTTTTAGTTGTAAAACTTCACAGGTGTTGTACAAACCTTACAACCAATTCCTTCCTCTCGGAAGCTAATCTCTTCTTTGCGAAACTTAATCCCTTTACAATAAATATGAGTTGCTGTAAAGTAAATGGTAGAGAGATAGTAATGAATGCTTTTACAAATGAACAATATCTCTTTTTCAAGAAAAAAGCTTGATGAATGGCTCAATAATAAAATTTTCAAAGCTTTTGAGTATTAATGAGAAAACTTATGAATTGAATGTGTATTCTTCTTGTTTTAAATGCTCATTGAAGTGAGTTTATATAGCCTTCAATCAATATGGCTGTTAGACACTAACTTGTTAGGTTTGGTGCATTAAATACTCAAGTTCCGCATCTCAAACGGTCATATTTTTTGAATTACCAGTCGACTAGGTCAAGTGAAAAATCTTACTTTTAGGCTATGGGAGAGTACTAGTCGACTGGGTCCTAAGCACCAATCGATTGGGAACTCACTGTCCCATATGCTAGTCGATTGGGTGATCTACACTAGTTGACTAGTGACATTATGTCCCATACCCCAGTCGACTGGTATAAGGAGCCCATCGACTGGGGTGCCCTTCAACCTAGTTTTTCATGTTTCAAAATGTTTTTGACTTAGAAGAGTTTGAATAATTAGTTTTGTCAAAATTATTTTATAGAAAGAGCCATTAGACAAACTACTTACTTGAACATAAGAGATTTACAGTTTGTTTCAATACCTTAATGCCTATACTATATCTTCTGTCTTGACTTGGTGTCTAATTCGGGTTGAGTTCTTGCATCTTTATTCTTTGCTGAAAGCTTTTATCGTTTAAACACTTAGATAAAACTGTTAGTACAATTAGAGTAGTGTTTTGTCATTATTAAAATTTAGATAAGGGTCAATAATCTTCTCATTTTTTATGATGACAAAACTAATGAGAGAAAACAGTTTTTAAAACTAAGTGTTGGGTTTTTAGAAAAAAAAAATGGGCAGAGTTTCTTCTGTTTTTCGGATAAAACCAACCTGTAAAACTATTCAAATGCAGTTTATAAACAACCCAACCAAGGAACTTAATATTGTCTTATATTCAATAAGATCTTCGGAGCAATGGTCCCCCTAAATTTATGCTCTATTTTAAGTCTACAGTGATATTTCTATGTTTCTCATTTTTCTCCCCTGTTTTGACAACAGCAGAAAAAGGGGGTGCTAACACAAAAAAATAAGCAACATAGATACTATGGACAGTAAGATTATGCATAAACAAACTTACATGTGAAAACTAGGCATTATTTAGAGCTAGGAAGACTTCCCGAGAAGAACTGAAAATTTCCACACTAGTATAAGTAGTTAAAGCATATTTCCGAGTAAAAAAAAATTTAAACTAACTATGCATATAGAGTAAATGTAAAGCTAGTATATGAACCACGAGCTAAACATGAAATATAGTCAAAGAAATACAAATATCCATACATTACAAGCTTCTAGGAGCCGAATATAAAAACTGAAATGTATGATAATGTAATAAATGTTCATGCCAAGAACAGCTAAAAGTTATATACAACAAAAAAGATAACAACTGGTGACTCAGCGAGTGGGAGAATCAGAGCCATCCTGTATAAGATCCTGAAGCTCAGCCAAGGACCCTGATAGATGCTTAAATATTCATATTTAAGACCATTTATTTACATTTGTTAAGTCCTTAGTTATGTTAATTTAGTCCATTTTACTTCATTTATGTGTTTCACATGTTTTTATAGGGTCTTGGAGAAAAAGAAGCATTTTTGGCACCTAAAGCAAGAAATCTAGAAATCTTGGAGCAGCTGCTGGCTAAAGTGCGATCGAGCGCACTATTGGGTGCGATCGAGCGCACTAGCACTTGTGCGCACACAAAGAAGGATCGAGCGCAGCCTTGCGATCGAGTGCACAATGAATGCGATTGAGCGCACATGTACGGGCATGAACAGTAAAATGGCAGAACCAGTTTTGGAAATAGAGGAGGTTTTGTGTTTTAGAAAGTTTAGGGTTTCCAGGGTCTTCTAGGGTTATTCAACCCCTATAAATACACTTGTAAACACACACAAAAACATCATTTCTTTTATCTTTTGCTTAGCTCGAAGTTGTAAGCTTTGGAAAGGATTGACAACCCGTCTCCACAGTATTCTTCGGGTTTTATATTTTATGTTTAGTTTATGTTATGATGCTTATCTTAGACAGCAAGTGTAGCTAACTCTTTATAGGGCTCCATTGAAGCCCTAATTATGCTTTCCCATATATACATTCATTGATTCTCTTTGCAATAACCTTGATTACAATGCTTAACTTGATTAATGTCTGTGTTTATTTAAATTCCTCATATGTGCATGTGGTATGGATTAGTTAGTTAGACCAATTTGGATGACCGAGTCCTGGGTCTGACAATAGTAACAAAAGAAATCCACACCGGATTCTTGGGTTAATCAACATGGGAAACCAGGAATAGATACCATGCCCTAGGTCTTATGTGGTTGTCGATTTCCATAAATCTTATGCTTTCTTAAGGAACAACTCAGTAGATACCATGCTGAATCCTTTAAGAAAGAAAAGAGTTAGAGTAGATGCCATGCCTAACTCGGTGCTTAGGGAAATCAATAGCTTAAGGAGTAGATACCATGCCCTTAGGTTGGCAACCATTAGGTATTTATGATAAGGCTAGTGCATTGACATATAACTTGTTGGGAAAGTATAATTAGAGGTGGATATCAAAGCCTTATGTCCTTATTATTATTAAAATCACACTCAACTGTTATTTCTATCTTTTATTTGAGAAACTGATTCTAAAACCAAAATTCACCAATCCTTGTGGAGATGATCTTGCACTTGCATACTATGCTACTATCGATCTTGTGCACTTGCAAGTAAAACTGTACGATTATTTACTTATTTATTTAGGTAGATAATCGTCACAACAAGTTTTTGGCACCGATGCCGGGGATTGCGCTAAATTTCCTTTTAGAATTACTTTCGTTTAGTTTAATCATCGTTATTCTTATTTTATTTTACTTTAATTTTAAGTTTATGTTTATCATCTTTATTTTTATTTTCATCAAACCCTAATCAATTTCTTTTCTATTTCAGGGCATCAACAGAACTTTATGTGACACTTGCGATCGAGCGCACCCTCTTGTGCGATCGAGGGCAATTAAGGCAGAGAGTTACCCGAGCAGCAGTGTTGAACTGCTGCACTAAAGCTGTTTTACCCGATTCATGCACGAACTTCGATCCCGACATCCAACATTCTTTCCCCTCGATCCAGAACTTGAGTGAACCATCCGATAAAGGCTTAGAAACAACTTCGAGGAGAACAAAGAAGAATTCGAGAACGAAGCACCAATGGCGGAACAGCTCGAAAACCAGCAACCACCTACACGAATACCGATGAAGCAATACTTCATCCCATGGAACCTTGACCAGCCATCATGTATTGCATATCAACCTGAAGCGGAAGGCAACTACTATATATCTCCACAAATATTGAGTACATTGACTCACTTTAGGGGTACACCTAATGAGGATCCATATTTGCACCTTCGAGAGTTCTTTGATCTTTGCAAATTCCAGTTTATCCATGGCCTAGACCAAGAAGGAATCATGTTAATTCTTTTCCTTTTTTCCTTAAAAGATAATGCTAAACTGTGGTACAATTCATTGCCTATAGTTTCTATCCACACTTGGGAAGAGTTGGCCAACAAGTTCCTAAGAAAGTTCTTCCCAGCTCAAATGACGAGACAATTGAGGAAAGAGATTCAATCTTTCCAACAAAGGGATGGAGACATTTTCTTTGAGGCATGGGGACACTTTAATGAGCTACTTCACAAATGTCCACATCACAACCTACCTCAAGATGAGCTGGTACTAGCCTTTTACGAAGGTTTAAATGACCTGAATAAAGGTATTGCTGATTCAGGTTGTGGAGGTGTGCTGATGGAGAAAAGTAGTGAAGAAGCCATGGAGCTGTTTGAGGCATTGAGTGAGCACACCCAACAATTCTCATCCAGAGGGAGACAAGGAGGAAAGAGTAAGGGCATGTATGAAGTTAACTAAATTGGTGGAATTCCAACTCAGATAGCTACTATTGAGAGGAAGCTAGATATGCTTGTAAACGCCATGACTGCTCAAAACACCTTACCGAGTCCACAAGCCACAAAACACCAGGTATGTGCTTTATGTTCTCAATTTGATCACACTACTGAGACTTACCATTTATATTCATCTACAGATCCCGAGCAAGTGAACTATGTGGGACCAAACAGTGCATATGCAAATACCTATAATCCTAGATGGCGAAACCACCCCAACCTCTCATAGAGCAACAATCAAAATGCCCTGAACCTTCAAGGGCAACAAAGGAACTTCCACCAAGCAGCCCAACTAGTTCAAGAGTCAAAGACAAGTAACCTAGAGAGTATGGTAAGGCAACTGATAACGTCACAAGAACAATTTATGGCAGATGGAAGGTAAATACAAATTGAGCAAAGACAAACAATTGCAAAGCACAAGCAAACAATCCAAAGACTAGAAGTTCAAATGGGGCAAATGGCTAAAAAGTTAAGTGCAAAGAAGCAAGGTGAGCTTCCTACCCAACCAATACCTAATCCGAGAGGACATCAGTAACTAAATGTAATGACAACTCTCAGAAATGGTAAGGTCATAGGAGTTAATGAGCCAGCATAAGCATTTCTTGCTAAGCCATCCACATCCAAGGTAAGTAAAATGGAGAAGTGGAATGCACCACCCTTCCCTAAAAGGTTAGTAAAGCCAAAGAAAGATAAATTGTTTGATATCTTTGAAACTTTGAGAAAAGTAGAAATTAACATTCCCTTATTAGATGCAATTAAACAAATTCTTGCTTATGCTAAATTTTTAAAAGAGTGTTGCACTAATAAAAGAAAGTTTCAAGAGCATGAAATAGTGGCTCTAACTGAAGAGGTAAGCGCGGTATTATTAAGAAAACTACCACCAAAGCTATAAGATCCGGGTAGTTTTACCATTCCCTACAGGATAGGTGACTAGTTTTTTGAGTGTGCACTATTGGATTTAAGAGCAAGTGTAAATTTGCTACCATACACAGTAGTTGAAAAACTAGGTTTGGGGGAGCTTCAACCAACCTCCATCACTTTGCAATTAGCAGATAGAAGCATCAAAAGACCTAGAGGTATACTTAAGGATGTCTTGGTAAAGGTCGGTGAGTTTATCTTGCATGTTTACTTCATTGTGTTAGATATGGAAGAATGCCTTATGCCATTACCTCTGCCCATCATCTTAGGAAGACCCTTTATGAGAACTGCTGATACAATAATTAATGTGAAAAATGGTATTGTAAGTATGATGGTAAATGGTGAGATAATAGAATTTAAGATATTTGATGCGTTGAAATTACCCCAAGATGATAATGATGATGAATGTTTTGATGAATGTTTTAATGAATGTATGATGCAAAGTGTTGTCGAGCAAATTTTTCAGGTCCATCACACTGATCCATTGGAGGCCACCCTCACCCACAGCGTCACAAGTTCGGATGTGGTACCTAAGCTAGAATCTGAAGATATTACAGATGACATCACTGAAGCTGTGCACCTCCTTGAAACCTCTCCAAAGCATCCAAGTAAATTCACTCCTCCGTTTGAAACTATTGAGCGTACTAACACTACTTTTCTCTCATCTATTGTCTAGGCACCAAACTTAGAATTGCCACAGTTGCTGATTACGCCCAAAACATAAAGCGGTTATTGTAGTATAGTTTTGGGGTGTCGATTCCACAGGGAAACAAGTTAATTACGAAAGAAGTTATAAACTTTACCACTAACGACAATGATTAAGTGAGAGAATATGAGTTTTGATAATGCAATATTGTGTAAAAGAGTTGTGCGAATATAACGAAGAATATAAATAAGAAATAACAAGGTTCCGGGAATCCTCCTTAGGTTCGTTCCCTATTTCCACTCTTGATTCAAATTTTTATCTCGATTGCAAGTTTCACATCCTAAACCGGCAATCGGAAATTATTCAATCAAGCACATTTATATCTCTAATATAATTGCTACAAATTACTCTTTGATTTCAATTCAAGCACACATGATTTATCTTATAGATTAGCAAGAAACGACAATATATTGCAATAATGATATCACAGTAATGGCCGATCTATAAGATAAATATACCGAAATCAATTACATCCAAACAACTTGACATAAGAAAAGCTTGACTAGACTTATGTGGAGTAGAAGGATGCAATCACCGGATTGAAAGAAACTAAAAGAAGAAGAATATAGAATACAGCTATCACATGAACTCAAATCCTTCTTAATTAATCAAAGAGTAAATCATAGACAATGTTTTAACAAAAAGTCCATACAAATGAATCAAGAACAGGAAATAAGGAACAATAAAACCCTAAGGATTCATCCCTTTCCCTTGTTTGATGATTAGTTAGCCATGAAACTCAAGGTGGAAAAACAATATAGATGTTCTCCCCTTGATTTCTTGGCCATGGAGCTCAAGGTGGAAGAACAATGTGGATGTTCTCTCCTTGATTTCCAACTTACGAAAACTTAAACGAAATGCTAAAAACTTCTTCAATTTTTATCTATCAAAAACTGTCTTTATTTTTCTCCCCGAGCTCCCTTCCGGCTGCAAACCTTAAGCATATATTTATAGCCCACGAGGGAGAGCTGTCTTTGCTTTTCTTAATTTGAGTCTGAATTGGAGTCCATGTGCGCACTGCTGGAAAGTGAAGGCTGGAACGTGAAGGTGGTCCAGCAGCATGTGCGCGCTGCTGGCTTTGTCTGAGCGTGCGCCTGGGCGCTGGAAAGTGAAGGCTGGAACGTGAAGTGGGTCCAGCAGCATGTGCGCGTGTCCAAGTGTGCGCCTGGGAGCTGGAAAGTAAAGGTGCAGCGTTAGTTGGCGAGGGGCGCGGCGCTGATGGCTGAGGGGCGCAGCGCTGGTTCATGGGCGCCTAGGCGCTCACTCTTGTGTGCCTGGGCGCTGGGGCGCTGGTTCATGGGCGCCTAGGCGCTCTCTTGTTTGCCTGGGCGCTGGGGCGCTGGTTCATGGGCGCCTAGGCGCTCACTCTTGTTTTCCTGGGCGCTGGGGCGCTGGACAGTGAGAGGTGAGGCGCTGGGCTTTGTTCTGGAGGCCTGAACTGTTTCCGCTAAATCCACCATAACTTTCACTAGAAAAATCCTTTTTCCGAACCGTAAAATTCTCCAGAAAATAGACTTCCGGATATTTCTAAGCATATATGGCTCATCGCCTGGTTCTTCCTACATCAATACAGTTTAATCTGCAAAGTTGATTGATCTGTACGGGAAATTCTGACAATTTAGTGAAACTCCTTCAGCTTGTATGCAGAAGTGCACACACTAGTGTGCCTACCCTTAACTTGTTCCAAAGTGATGCACACACTTGTGTGCAGTCTTTCAACTCAATGTACTTTATTGCTCCAACCTTGGTTTAGACTTTTAATCATCTTTAAATCATTTTTGGAAATGTCTAAACCGTGGACAAAAACGAGCACCGACACCCAAGATCTTTTGGTGCTTTAAACATGGATCGCTTTATCATCTCTTTTGTACTCAACGCACCTGAAAATGCATCGAATTAAGTCAATGATTTATGAATAACACTTTAGAGTTATCAATATTTAAAAGTGCGATTACGACCGAGATTAACACTAAAGTGTTAACAATTAAGTATTGTTTAGATGCATTTTATGACTCTTATCACAACCCCCAACTAGCTTATTGCTAGTCCCTAGCAATTCAAGCGAAAGACATGAAATGAGTTCTTTATTTAGAAATTAATGCAAAATACAACAATGCTAGTGTTAACCAAGAGTGATTCAAAAATCTTTGTCTCAAAAATCATGCGTAACATATAGCATATAGAATCATTAAATTTCACTCAAATCCAAAAATAATTCAAACATCAATCTTAAAATCGTTATTGACTCTTAACATCCGTCTTACCACAATCCATTAATCTAAACATCCGTATGATTTTATGCACAATATTCATGAATACAAGTCTTGGCCTCTAAAAAAAAAAAAAATCGCGTGACATCAATCACAAAAACAAGCTCCATAAGCTTACACTTCAAACCACTCTCCACTATTGTAGAAAAATCACATTACATTGGATCAATAGGTCTTTAATAAGCTTGTAACGTTCGGTTAAGGTAAAGGCTAAGAAAGAATGGGAAGAATTCACAAGTAAAAGAACTTAATCTCTTAGTTTTGAACATAGCTCTTTAAGCACTAGATAACCTTACTTCAGTACCCAACTCTTCCAACCATTTTTATTTTTTTATTTTTTTTTCGAGGATCGTTTTCTCAACAAATCACCATTTGTTTTTCTTTTCTTTTGTATTTTGGCATAAAAGACCATTCACCTCCTTTTTCATTTCTTTCTTTTCCACAACCCCCAACTTATCTCCTTTAATGTACTTGGGTTGTGGTAGTGATATTTTTTCATATTTCCACCCTTACTCATTTTAAGTGCATCTCACAACATGTGTATAGTTAAATTCTTTTTAAGATAGAGGTAAGGATAAAATATTCTCTTTAGGCTTATAAGGGTAAGTGAATGGGTTTTTGAAAGAAACTAGGCTCAAATAGGTGACTAGTGATATATATCGCAAGGGTAGGTTTGAAAGGCTCAAACGGTTCAAAAATGGCCTATATCATATCCTAAGTAATGTGCATTCTAGGAATTCGCCTCAAGAGGTTATCAAGTAAGTTCTAGAGCTTGCCGAGACCGCAAAAATATTCACAAAATAATCACACATAAAAGTTTTCTAAATGCTTACGATTAATCATACAATCTTACCACAAGCTAGAGTCACTAACCAAATCAAGATTGATACTTAAATTAATTTCAAACCGAAGCAAGATTTAATTTCTCTAAGTGCTATATGCTATCTCAATTAAGGTCATATCATTGACATGTGAATAACTCCAAGGCTAACACAAAGCATGCTAAAAACAAACCCTTTTTTTTATTTTTTATTTTTTATTTTTTTATTATCCTAACAAACAAAACGTAGGAAAATGACACCAAGCAGTTCAATGGAAAAAGGAAAGAAATGTGTTTCCTCCACCCCCAACCTAAACATTGCATTGACCTCAATGTGAAAGAAAAAGGAAAAGAAACTCCCTTTGTTAGCCAAAAGTGCACAGAAGCTGAAAATTGCACACCACCATTTGAACTGCATACCATTCTTCTCGCTGAAATTTTTGATCTACAATATAGAACAGAACAAGCAAAAAGAAAGCAACTGCAGTGTAACATCAAGATTCCCACCGTATGTTAGGTTAGCACACGAAATGGAAATAACTAACAACTAAGATAAAATACGAAAAATAAATAAAATAAAAACACAAAAAAAAATGTTAGTACAATAAATAAAATAAAAGTGGTCAAACAAGAGATATCCCTACTAATCCTCGAAATTATCATCCTCTACTTCAATCTCTTAAGTCCCTTCACCTTCCTCGGGAGGTGGGTCAAAAAATGAACCCGGATAGGGTGGCATAGTAGGAAAAAGACCCATATTACAACCAGTAGCGGAGGCAAGGTGTTGGTACATCTGACCAAAAGCAGAGTTGACCTCTGCTTGGTAATCAGCTTGCCGAGCCAGGAACCGGTCTTGCCTAGCTAACATTTGGTCTTGACGATCTAGCCTATCAAACAACAATTTATGATGCTCGTCAAAACGACTCTCTAAGCGCTCAAGGCGCTCAGCAACTGTGATATTCCTAGAGGGGGGAGGGGTGCTAGCAGCTATGGCTCCCTCGCTCGAAGTTGGCGGCCTGGAGGCTTTAATCTGAGCGAGCATGCCATCATCAATGGGTTTCTTTGGTGGTTGGGTTTCCTCATCAGTACTGTGTGGGACTCCAGCTCGGATACACAATTGGGTAATTAAAGAAGGAAAGTATAATCCGAGCTTTAGTCTAACAGTGTGTAAGATGGATTTACAGATGACTTGGCCCACATCGACAGTCATTCCCATCAAAATTGCATAAATCAGAATAGCTCGCTCAACAGTGAGATCACTATAGTGCAAGGCAGGCATCAACCTGTGACACACAAAATATTGCCAAGCCCGAGCGTTGACATTTAGAGAAGCAGCGGGCAAGGTGGTCGGGGAATCACCCGACATTTTCCATGTAGTGCCCGGAATACAGAGAGTATGGCGAATCTCTTCATAATTAAATGTAGACACATATGCTCTATACTCACTGTGTGGGATGTCAGGTAACCCATAGAAGTTATTTATTGATGAGCTGCTAAAAGAGACTATTTTTCCTCTTACCCACACTTTACCATTGCTATGTTCGTCGGCATTAGCGTAAAATTCTCGGACCAAATTTGGTAGGGAATGAAAGGGTGATTTTGTAAATGCACTCCAATTCCTATAGAGAATCATTCTAAAAAGAGTCGGGTTCGCACTCTCAGTAATGTTAAATCCTCTCTCGGGAATGAGTTTTCTATTTTGCATTATTTTAACATAGCTCTCACTCGCTTCAAAACTAACAAACTTAGTCTCATCAAACTCTTGTGGTTCTTTTCCTTTAGCTCTTTTCATCCTTGGTGCCATGGAAATTAAATAAATGAAACAATGAACTTAAGAGCAAAATTTAACCACCAAAAAGCACAATTGAACAATGAAGAAGAGAAATTGGTCTTACTTGCCCACAATTGGAGAGAGGAAAAGCTACCCACCAATTTGATATCTTTGTGAAAAAAAACAAGTTCTTCTTAGAACCAAATCTCTTGAAGAAAATTCCTGCAAAAAATGGGAGACATTAGTGTGCAAGTCTCCAAGAATTGAAGTTTAGATCAAGAAAGGAAGAGGGAAAAAGTTGGCATAGGTTGATATGGAGGGACAATGAGAGAGAGAGAGGAGTGTGCAGCCGTTGGTGTGAGAGGAGAAATGAAAAAGAGGCTGGAAAAAAAGTGTTTAAATAGGGCAGATTTTAGGGTTTTAGTGCTGATGGGCTCGGCCAAGCGGTGAGGCGCTAAGCTTGAGAGAGGCGAGGCGCGGGCCTGGTGTGCTGGGGCGCTGGGGCGCTGGCTGGAGAGAGGTGAGGCGCGGGCCTGGTGTGCGCCTGGGCGCTGGGCTTGGGAAAGGCGAGGCGCGGGCCTGGTGTGCGCCTGGGCGTGCTGTGCGCCTGGGCCTGGGCCTGGTGGGCCTGGGCCTGCTGTGCGCCTGGGCCTGGTGGGCCTGGGCCTGCTGTGCGCCTGTGCTGTGCGCTTGGGCCTGGTGGGCCTGGGCCTGTGCGCCTGGGCCTGCCAGGCCTAAAACAGAAAATTCCTTGCTTGTACCAAAACAACACACAAAGAAAATAAATAAATAATAAAATAATAATAATAATAATAAAAAAAAATAAAATAGGCTTAACAAAAAAAAAAAAATCTAAATAAACAAAGACTTAAAAAAAAAAAAAAAATAATAATAATAATAATAAAACAAAAATTCTAAATTAGTCAAAAAATTCAACAAAACAAAATAAAAACTAGTATACAGTGGAACGAAAGTACCCGATTACCAAACATAAATCGGGGCCACCAAAGAAATTTCTTCGGTGCTGTCTTTAGCATGTTCCAAGTACAGCTTCAACCTTTGGCCATTGACTCGAAATGCTCGACCATCGGAAGGATCTTCAATCTCAACCACTCCATTGGGAAAAACACTCTTTACCACATAAGGTCCCTTCCATCGCGATCTCAATTTTCCCGGATGGAGATGTAATCGCGAGTCATACAGAAAGACTTTATTACCTTGTTCAAAATGTTTTCGGAGTATTTTCTGATCATGTACCGTCTTCATCCTTGATTTCAAATCCTTAGCATTGTCATATGCATCATCCCTCAACTCCGCAAGTTCGCAAAGTTGCAATTTCCTTTCTTCACCGGACAACTTAAGGTCATAGTTAAAATTTCGGATAGCCCAGTATGCTCTGTGCTCAAGTTCTACTGGCAAATGACATGCTTTGCCAAATACTAAACGATAGGGAGATGCTTCAAGAACCGTCTTGTATGCTGTCTGATACGCCCAAAGTGCATCCGACAAGCGCAAGGACCAATCTTTTCGGTTCGGATTCACCGTTTTCTCAAGTATCCGCTTAATCTCCCTATTTGCTAATTCAGCTTGACCATTAGTTTGTGGATGATATGCTGTAGAAACCTTATGGGTGACTCCATACCTGCGCATTAAAGCCTCAAAAGAACGGTTACAAAAATGTGACCCTTGATCACTAATGATAACACGTGGGTACCGTACCTAGATAAGATATGGTCTTTTAGAAATTTAACAACAATTGTATTATCATTAGTGCGGCTAGGTATTGCTTCAACCCATTTAGAAACATAATCAACAGCAAGCAAAATATAAAGATACCCAAAGGAAGGTGGGAATGGTCCCATAAAATCGATCCCCCAACAATCAAAGATTTCTATCACTAGGATTGGGTTGAGAGGCATCATATGACGGCGGGACAACGAACCTAACCTTTGGCATCTGTCACATGATCTACAAAACTCATTAGCATCTTTGAATAAAGTGGGCCAATAAAAACCACATTGCAAAATTTTTGCGGCTGTCTTTTTGATAGAAAAATGGCCACCGCAAGCATATGTATGACAAAAGGTTAACACACTGTTAACTTCCATATCTGGAATACATCTCCTTATTATTTGATCAGGGCAATATTTAAACAAATAAGGATCATTCCAGTAGAAGTTTTTCACCTCAGCCAAAAACTTACGCTTGTCTTGTGCACTCCATGTAGATGGAACTTGGCGGGAAACTAAGTAGTTGGCAATGTCGGCATACCATGGTGTGTGACCAAGAACAGCAAATAGGTTTTCATCCGGAAAGGCCTCCCCAATGGGCACGAGGTCAGTTTCACTTTTGAATTCCAAGCGAGATAAATGGTCCGCCACAACATTCTCCACCCCCTTCTTGTCTTTGATGGTTAAGTCAAATTCCTGCAAAAGCAGAATCCAACGTATCAAACGGGCCTTAGCATCCGTTTTTGAAAAAAGAAATTTAAGGGCGGAGTGATCTGTGAATATCGTGATAGGTGAACCAATCAAATAAGATCGAAATTTATCCAATGCGAATACTACAGCTAGTAATTCTTTCTCGGTTGTGGTATACATCATTTGAGAATGATTCAATGTTCTACTAGCATAATAGACAGCAAATGGTTTTCCCTCATTTCGTTGTCCTAAAACAGCCCCTACAGCATAGTCACTAGCATCACACATAATTTCAAAAGGCAAAGTAAAATCTGGTGATCGCATAATAGGGGCGGTTGTAAGCTTAGAAATCAATGTCCTAAAGGCTTGTTCACATTCAGGGCTCCATTTAAACTCGGTATCCTTTGTCAAAAGGCTACATAGAGGTCTAGAGATGGCACTAAAATTTTGAATAAACCTTCTATAGAACCCAGCATGACCTAGGAGAGACCTCACATCTTTAATATTCTTAGGAGTGGGGAGTTTAGAGATCAATTCAATTTTTGCTTTATCTACTTCTATCCCTTTTTCAGAAACTATATGGCCCAAGACTATTCCAGAAGATACCATAAAATGGCACTTCTCCCAATTAAGCACTAGTCCTTTTTCTTCACACCTGCACAAAACATTTTTCAAATTAGATAAACATGAATCAAAAGAAGTTCCAAACACAGTTAAATCATCCATATACACTTCTACACATTTTTCAACCATGTCACTGAAAATACTCATCATGCATCTTTGAAAAGTAGCTGGTGCATTACATAACCCAAAGGGCATCCTTCGAAAAGCAAAAGTACCAAAAGGACAAGTAAAAGTGGTCTTCTCTTGATCCTCTAGGGCAATCCCTATTTGGTAGTATCCTGAATATCCATCCAAAAAACAATAGAAAGGATGGCCAGCCACCCGTTCCAAAATTTGATCTATGAATGGAAGAGGAAAATGATCTTTCCGAGTGGCTGAATTAAGTTTCCTATAGTCTATGCACATTCGCCACCCGGTCACTACCTTAGTTGGTACAAGTACTCCCTTCTCATTTTCTACCACAGTAACCCCAGCTTTCTTAGAAACTACTTGGGTTGGACTAACCCACTTACTATCCGATATCGGATATATAATTCCTGCATCCAACAGCTTTAAGACTTCTTTCTTAACTACCTCTTTCATAGTTGGGTTTAATCTTCTTTGTGGATCTCTACGGGGGTTAGATCCTTCTTCTAAGTAAATCCTATGGGAACAAATTAAGGGGCTTACACCCTTAATGTCAGCCATGGTCCAACCTAATACAGATTTATGTTCTCTCAACAACTTCAGCAGTTGATCACATTGTATATCACTAAGTTCAGAGGAAATAATGACCGAAAAAGTATCACCTGGGCCTAAGAAAACATGCTTGAGTCCTTTGGGAAGCGGAGCTAAATTGGGCGTTGGTGTCTCCTCAGAAGAGGGTTTGGGTGCCTCCCTTTCTCTAGGCAACTCCTCAAAGCATGGCTGCCATGATTTCTTCATAAATCCCTGCGGCTTATCAGAAATATCAACAACATTAACGGCATGAGGATATATAGAAGAATCATTAAAATCAAAATTATTAAGAAGGAATTCCAAAGAGTTAGAATTGTCCTTAATGTATTCATCCTCCAAAATAAGCTCGTCAATCATGTAAGTGTCAAAACACTCATCCTCCTCATGTGGTTGCCTTGACATTCGAAAAACATTTACCTCCAGAGTCATATTTCCAAATGATAATGTCATTAGGCCATTCCTACAATTAATGAGGGCATTGGCGGTGGCAAGGAATGGTCTTCCAAGTATCAAAGGAATTTTTGACTCCGTATTCACAATAGAGATGGTATCTAAAACCAAGAAGTCAACAGGATAATAGAATTTGTCAATTTGCAATAAAACATCTTCTACTATACCTCTTGGTTTTCTTACTGATCGATCCGCTAATTGGAGTACCACAGAGGTTGGTTTGATCTCACCTAGACCGAGCTGCAAGTAGATGGAGTATGGCATGAGGTTCACACTAGCCCCTAAATCTAACAATGCTTGCCCACAAGATTTGTTTCCAATTTGGCAAGCCACCGTTGGACAGCCCGGATCTTTATATTTGGGCGGTGTCGTGCTATCAATTACCGCACTTGCTTGCTCCGTTAAGAATGCGGTCTTCTTCACATGGTGCCTCATTTTCAGTGTGCACAGATCCTTGATGACTTTAGCATAGTTGGGAACCTGTTTTATGACATGAAGAAGAGGGAGGTTAATTTTAACATGCTGAAGTTGTTCAAGGATCTCACCTTTTAATGCTGAATTCCTCTCCTTAGGCTTAAGGAGTGCCTGAGGGAAAGGCACTGGTGAAGGGTCGATATGAGCATCTTGTTCCTTGGGAGCTTCATCCTTGTTGCTCACGGTGTTGGGACTCAGATTTGGTGATAGAGTAGGTCCATCTAGTTTCTTACCACTGCGGGTGATCATGGCATTAACTTCTTTAACATTATGATTTTCAGGATCGGAGGTTTGTGCCATATGTTGTCCCCGTGGATTTTGTTGTGGTTGCGAAGGGAACCGACCTTGCTCTTGAATTGTCAAGAAACTAGTCAACTTGGTGAGTTGACTTTTTATCTCCTTTTGCTCCTCTTTGATCCCCTTTTGCTCCTCTAGCAACCGTTGATTTATCTTGACTTGTTCTTCTGCACTCTTGGCATGCAAAAATGACTTAAAAGCATCTTCCAAAGGTAAAGATTGTTGTGGTGCACTAGATGAAGTCGCTTCCGGTCTCCAATGGGTACTAGAGTGGGGATGAGGTTGTATATCAGATCTCCAATGGGGGCTAGATTGGGTAGGAGGTTGCATATCAGATTTCCAACTGAAATTAGGGTGATTCTTCCAACCGGGATTGTAAGTGTTAGAGTAGGGTGAGTAAGGTTTCCTAAAGGGGATACCCAAGGAGTTACACTCCCCCTTTATCTCCAAATAAGATGGACAATCCTTTGGTACATGATCTACCCCATTACACATAAAACAGGGTTCATGGGACTCTACCCTAGCAACCGGTTCGGGGGCTCTAACATCCTTGGTTTTTAAGGCTTCAATTTCCTTAGTTAGAGCCTCTAAACGGGCTTTAACACTATCCTCTTCCTTAAGTTGGTAGATTCCAGCGGGTTGATTTCTCCTAGTACTTTCCATGGCACTCGGTCCTGTCCAAGTGTGGGCTTTTTCTGATAGGTCATCTAGGAAATCTATGGCTTGATCGGGATCTTTTTGAAGAAAATCCCCATTACACATCATTTCTATGAATTGCCTCTCCCTACTTAGGAGTCCATCATAGAAATAGCTGACTACCCGCCAACTTTCATACCCATGGTGTGGACAAGAATTTAAAAGGTCCTTGAAACGTTCCCAAACTTGATATAAGGTTTCACTCTCCTTTTGTGCAAAGTTTGAGATTTGTCTCTTAAGGTTGTTGGTCTTATGGGTTGGGAAGTGTTTTTGGAAGAAAACTTGGGTCATCTCATCCCAACTACCAATAGACCTAGGCCTTAACGAGTACAACCAAGTCTTGGCTTTTTCCTTAAGTGAAAAAGGGAAAAACCGGAGTCTGACAGTGTCCACCATATCAGCCCTATTTTGGAAGGTTGCTACTACTTCCTCGAATTCCCTAATGTGGATGTAGGGGCTTTCATTCTCAAACCCATGGAAAGTTGGTAGCAATTGTATCATGCCCGGCTTAAACTCAGCTTGTGGGGCATTAGGGGGGAACATGATACAAGAGGGTGTGGCCGTTCGGCTAGGGTGCAAATAGTCTTTAAGTGTCCTAGCAATATTTTCATTGTGATTGTCGGCCATGTTATCAAAATTCTCTAAATTCTCAGATGGGGGTGCACTATGGTATGATCTAGGCGAGGTTTCACTGACGGACGTGGAAGGAAAGGGTGACTCTAATTCGGGTCCTCTAATGAATCTGCCTCGCGAATCTCTTGGTTTAAGCATGCACCAATTAATTTAGAGGGGAAATAAAATATGTAAAATAGAATAATAAATATTTAATAAATAAATAAATAAATAAATTAGAATAATAAACAGATAAATAAAACAGAATAATAAACAGATAAATAAAACAGAATAATAAAAGAAAATAAAAAAAATAAAAGTAAAGGAACAATACTACGGTATTTACAAAGTGCTGAAAAGAAAAATATTTACGATTTTTTTTAATATATTCTTTTTTATTTTATTTAAAGTTGACAAGCTTCCTTGTACTTAAGCTTGTTTCCCCGGCAACGGCGCCAAAATTTGATTACGCCCAAAACATAAAGCGGTTATTGTAGTATAGTTTTGGGGTGTCGATTCCACAGGGAAACAAGTTAATTACGAAAGAAGTTATAAACTTTACCACTAACGACAATGATTAAGTGAGAGAATATGAGTTTTGATAATGCAATATTGTGTAAAAGAGTTGTGCGAATATAACGAAGAATATAAATAAGAAATAACAAGGTTCCGGGAATCCTCCTTAGGTTCGTTCCCTATTTCCACTCTTGATTCAAATTTTTATCTCGATTGCAAGTTTCACATCCTAAACCGGCAATCGGAAATTATTCAATCAAGCACATTTATATCTCTAATATAATTGCTACAAATTACTCTTTGATTTCAATTCAAGCACACATGATTTATCTTATAGATTAGCAAGAAACGACAATATATTGCAATAATGATATCACAGTAATGGCCGATCTATAAGATAAATATACCGAAATCAATTACATCCAAACAACTTGACATAAGAAAAGCTTGACTAGACTTATGTGGAGTAGAAGGATGCAATCACCGGATTGAAAGAAACTAAAAGAAGAAGAATATAGAATACAGCTATCACATGAACTCAAATCCTTCTTAATTAATCAAAGAGTAAATCATAGACAATGTTTTAACAAAAAGTCCATACAAATGAATCAAGAACAGGAAATAAGGAACAATAAAACCCTAAGGATTCATCCCTTTCCCTTGTTTGATGATTAGTTAGCCATGAAACTCAAGGTGGAAAAACAATATAGATGTTCTCCCCTTGATTTCTTGGCCATGGAGCTCAAGGTGGAAGAACAATGTGGATGTTCTCTCCTTGATTTCCAACTTACGAAAACTTAAACGAAATGCTAAAAACTTCTTCAATTTTTATCTATCAAAAACTGTCTTTATTTTTCTCCCCGAGCTCCCTTCCGGCTGCAAACCTTAAGCATATATTTATAGCCCACGAGGGAGAGCTGTCTTTGCTTTTCTTAATTTGAGTCTGAATTGGAGTCCATGTGCGCACTGCTGGAAAGTGAAGGCTGGAACGTGAAGGTGGTCCAGCAGCATGTGCGCGCTGCTGGCTTTGTCTGAGCGTGCGCCTGGGCGCTGGAAAGTGAAGGCTGGAACGTGAAGTGGGTCCAGCAGCATGTGCGCGTGTCCAAGTGTGCGCCTGGGAGCTGGAAAGTAAAGGTGCAGCGTTAGTTGGCGAGGGGCGCGGCGCTGATGGCTGAGGGGCGCAGCGCTGGTTCATGGGCGCCTAGGCGCTCACTCTTGTGTGCCTGGGCGCTGGGGCGCTGGTTCATGGGCGCCTAGGCGCTCTCTTGTTTGCCTGGGCGCTGGGGCGCTGGTTCATGGGCGCCTAGGCGCTCACTCTTGTTTTCCTGGGCGCTGGGGCGCTGGACAGTGAGAGGTGAGGCGCTGGGCTTTGTTCTGGAGGCCTGAACTGTTTCCGCTAAATCCACCATAACTTTCACTAGAAAAATCCTTTTTCCGAACCGTAAAATTCTCCAGAAAATAGACTTCCGGATATTTCTAAGCATATATGGTTCATCGCCTGGTTCTTCCTACATCAATACAGTTTAATCTGCAAAGTTGATTGATCTGTACGGGAAATTCTGACAATTTAGTGAAACTCCTTCAGCTTGTATGCAGAAGTGCACACACTAGTGTGCCTACCCTTAACTTGTTCCAAAGTGATGCACACACTTGTGTGCAGTCTTTCAACTCAATGTACTTTATTGCTCCAACCTTGGTTTAGACTTTTAATCATCTTTAAATCATTTTTGGAAATGTCTAAACCGTGGACAAAAACGAGCACCGACACCCAAGATCTTTTGGTGCTTTAAACATGGATCGCTTTATCATCTCTTTTGTACTCAACGCACCTGAAAATGCATCGAATTAAGTCAATGATTTATGAATAACACTTTAGAGTTATCAATATTTAAAAGTGCGATTACGACCGAGATTAACCCTAAAGTGTTAACAATTAAGTATTGTTTAGATGCATTTTATGACTCTTATCAGTTGCCTGCAAGAAATCAGGCATTCACAGTACATGGACACGAAGTCACACCACACTCAGAAATTATAGTGCAACCAAGAGATGAAGATTTAGTGCCCCAGACTGTCCAATATGCAGCAGCAACAAGAGCACTTGAGCCACATGCAGTGGACTTTAAGTACGCCTTACCGAAAGACTAAATGTTGAAGCTGCTATAGAGAGCTTGAGCAGTCCAGACTTTGATAAACGTATAACTCAAGCGCCTCTATTAAGGTCAGTGGAACTGAGGCCACTAAGTACGCAATTTCTACCATAAATGCGTTCGAGCGCACATTGGACAGCAACTTGCTAGGATGCCTAAACTGTCAACCTCCACCTCCCGCACCCGGTACCTCATCAACTGCACCACTTAGCGATCAGCAGTGAGAGGATGCCCCGTCTAGCTGAAGACGTTAAACTTAGCGCTCATGGGAGGCACCCCAAAGCGTATCCTTTTTAGTATTTCCTTTTATTGTTAGTATTTACTTTTCTATATCTGTTTATTATTACTTGTTTTCCAGTTTATGTTTGTTTTTCTTTTTCAAGGACATCGTCAGTGCATCTAGTTCAAGTTTGGGGGCGTGCTACGAGCCATGCCAGCCATTAAGTTCTCCAACTCCCAAGACAGATCCTTCCATGCTTCTTACACATTGAGGACAATGTTCAATTTAAATTTGGGGGTATAGGGACACACTCACACACACACACTATGTCCCAATTTTTGTTTTTATAGATAAATGCATGTTCATTCTGTTCCAAATTTTTTGGGTGATCTAAACAAACAATATGATTTGTCTTCATAAGTGAGCTTAACACCTTAAACATAGAGGCCAATAATTAAGTTTTGAACCTAGATCACTTACTTTTAGGCATTTAAGGATTCACAAGTTTGACCTAAACTAACACGAGCACATTAGCACATAGTTGTGTGGGGTATGACATATAATTTTAATTTGTATGTTTCTTTTGCTTGACTATGAACCAGATGACCTGTTAGATTAACACTTTGGCATAAGAAAATAGAAAAAGATTGTTATTGCTCAAAAAGAAGAAAAAAAATGCTCCTAATGATCATTAAACAAACTTTCCACTGAGTAACTAGCCCTCTTGCCTCAGTAAGCAGTGAGTGTCATGTCAAAAGGTGGAAAATTTTGCTCACAATGATCATTAAAAAGAACTTTCCACTGAGTAACTGGCCCTCTTGCCTCAGTAAGCAGTGAGTGTCACGTCAAAAGGTGGAAATTCTTATTAGTAGTATTAAGACCAGTTAGTTTTGTAGCTTTTTTTACTCGAGTTAATAAGTCCTTAGGGGTGTTTTTACACCTAATGCCCTAAGACCATCTGGTTTGGGAGTCATTGGCTAAAAGCTCACTACATGAGTCAAATAGAAAGCTTAAGGGAACTAAACTTGGCAAAAGTCTCACAAATAAAAGAAAAGGAGAAAAACTGTGCCATCTTTGTTGATTCTAATAGGAAATTTGATGAATCTTGAGACATTGAAACACTACACATTAGAATTATTTGGAAACCTAATCTTTTATGTGCTAGTTCACCACACACTAATGTCAAAATTGTGATGTCTTAAATTGCCTCATGAAAGTGATTTGCGTTCAAAACTCTTATTCATTGCAAAGATGTGTTTATATTTATTAAGCTTGCTCATGAATGCGCATCATAGTTTTGTGTGAGACCTAAACTTTTGAGGGCGCTATGAATATTGGATTTATCTGTGTCATTATTTTTCATTTTTTAGTTTTGTATTGCTAAGGGACTAGCAATATGTAAGTTTGGGGGTGTGATAGGTGCTTAAATATTCATATTTAAGCCCCTTTATTTACATTTGTTAAGTCATTAGTTGTGTTAATTTAGTTCATTTTACTTCATTTATGTGTTTCACATGTTTTTATAGGGTCTTGGAGAAAAAAAAGCATTTTGGCACCTAAAGGAAGAAATCTGGAAATCCTGGAGCAGCTACTGGCTAAAGTGCGATCGAGCGCACTATTGGGTGCGATCGAGCGCATCAGCGCTCATGCACACACAAAGAAGGATCGAGGGCAACCTTGCGATCGAGTGCACATGTACGGGCGTGAACAGTAAAACGGCAGAACCAATTTTGGAAATAGAAAAGGTTTTGCGTTTTAGGAAGTTTAGGGTTTCCAGGGTCTTCTAGGATTTTTCAACCCCTATAAATACACTTGTAAACACACACAAAAACATCCTTTCTTTTATCTTTTGCTTAGCTCGGAGTTGTAAGCTTTAGAGAGGATTGACAACCCGTCTCCATAGTATTCTTCGGGTTTTATATTTTATGTTTAGTTTATGTTATGATGCTTATCTTAGACAACATGTGTAACTAACTCTTTATAGGGCTCGATTGAAGCCCTAGTTATGCTTTCCCATATATACATTCATTGATTATCTTTGCAATAGCCTTGATTATGATGCTTAACTTGATTAATGCCTGTGTTTATTTAAATTCCTCATATGTGTATATCTGATCAATATGTGTATGTGGTATGGATTAGTTAGTTAGACCAATTTGGATGACCGAGTCCTGGGTCTGACAATAGTAACAAAAGAAATCCACACTGGATTCTTAGGTTAATCAACATGGGAAACCGAAAGTAGATACCATGCCCTAGGTCTCATATGGTTGTCGATTTCCATAAATCTTATGATTTCTTAAGGAACAACTCAGTAGATACTAATCTGAATCCCCTAAGAAATAAAAGAGATAGAGTAGATACCATGTCTAACTCGTTGCTTAGGGAAATCAATAGCTTAAGGAGTAAATACCATGCCCTTAGGTTGGCATTCATTAGGTATTCATGATAAGGCTAGTGCATTGACATACAACTTGTTGGGAAAGTATAATTAGAGGTGGATATCAAAGCCCTATGTCCTTATTATTATTAAAATCACACTCAACTGTTATTTCTATCTTTTATTTGAGAAACTGATTCTAAAACCGAAATTCATCAATCCCTGTGGAGATGATCTCGCACTTGCACACTATGCTACTATTGATCTTGTGCACTTGCAAGTAAAACCGTACAGTCATTTACTTATTTATTTAGGTAGATAATCGTCACAACAAACCCCTCTGTGTGCTCTTGGTGCAGCTTGAATTCGTATCGAAGTGAGCAGAGGTCATGATGCATGGAATCAATAGAAGAGCTCTAGCTCTAGAACCTAGACTACATGGATAGCTGGAGGCTCAAAATATCCTAGAGTAGATCATCATATCTAGTCAGACCAGTATTAGAACCACTATGCGGTGGTGCTCGGTCATCAGTGTCCATAGCAGTAGTAGGGGCTGCATCACCCGAACCCTCGTCATCCTCCTGACTGTTGTCACCCTCTATAATCCTGATGTTCTTCTCGGCCTTGGAGTAGATCATCCCATCTTGGATCGTGCACCCCATTTTCTTTAGAGAAGAGACATTAATGATATCCTTGGGGCAGATGTCCTGAGTCTCAGAGGCGGAAAGAGGAACTCGAAAGTGCTAGAGGATTAGGGTGATAAGCATCCCATAGGGAAGGCACCCAGAGTCACTAGCTTCACTGTTGATCATGTTGGCGAGCAGTAGGTGGAAAATACTGAAGTGGTGTCCAGTTTTAAGACACCAAATCAATACCACGCCTATCTTCGAGAGATAGCTCCGACTCCCAAGTCATGGGTGGATGGTCCAACTCATAATGAGATTGAACAACTTCAAATTGAGAGGCATGTCACTACATGTGTAAAATATAGTGGGCCGAAAGATGTAGTTAGGGTCGCCCTTAACGATCTGACATGCCACTTCATAGTCGAAGTTGTCCGGCTATCTGTCCAGACTCCATTGGATCCCTCCCACAGGGATCCCCAGTATACTCACTAGGAGGTCAGTGTTCACCTCAAATTCCACGCCCATCACACTGGTTCTGAACCGAAGATCCAGTGGACTAGGTTTCACCAAGTTCGCGTAGAACTGGTGAATCAGGCATGGGTAGAATTTTGGTGAATCTTAACCAGTAGGGTCAAGCGCACTACCTCAAAAGGAGGTAGTATGTGTTGTGAGTTTTAATTTACTCGTAAGCGCACGAGTCGTTTGCAATATAGCGTTGTGCAAGTGCGAGGTCGAATCCACAGGGAATTGCGTTGTGAAAATATAATTTAATCTAAACTAACTCTATTTTAACCTATTTCTGAATTTCAGATGATAATTTGCAAAAGAAATTAAAATTAAACTAAATTGATTTTTAAAAACTAATAATTAAAACACTAAGGTTTCCAAATCCACCCAACTGAAGTTAAGCATATATGTTCTAAAAATATAGCCTATCAAAACATTCCATGAATACAACTATAAGACAAAAAACAAAGAGTATCCCAACTAAATCAAAAGCATAAAATGTATTCGCTCTCAACAAATCACAAAGGAAATCCAATTTAATCGAAAAGCATCCAATGTATCCATCAGATGAAACACAAGGAATATCCAACAGACAATTTAAACTCAATCAATTATAAGACTCAAATAATTGACAGAACATTTATACTAAAAATTGTCAGATTTGTATAAGCAAATCTAAACTACTACGCCAAACAATGGCGGGGCTTCATCTTCAACCTTAGCTGAAGAGTCTAGCCACTCATAACTATGAAACTACAATTCATAATAAAAGTGTTAAACATTTAAACTAAAACAACTAAATGTAAAGAAATAAATAAATAACTTTACATGGGAGAAATTCCACTCGCTGACGGGCGGTGCTTCTCCTTGTGGTGACAAAGCCTTCGAGATCCACCAGAATGCTAGCGGACGTCCACCGGTAAACACCAAAGTGGCTCAGGAATTGTACACTGAATGATGGAGTCAGATGGTGTTTATATAGGCAAATACCACGAGTGCAATGTGCTTCCAATCCGATGTGGGATACTGTAGATTTCAGTTTTTGCTCTTTGACCTTTGTCTGCTAAAACTGCCATAACTTTCTCTAGAAAAATCATTTTATTGATCCATAAAATTCCCCAAAAAATAGACATCGGTATATTTCCAAGCATATATGGCTCATCTCGTGGTTCTTCCTGAATCATTACAGTTAAATCCTCAAAAATGGCTGATCTGTCACATTGAAATCATGCACAACCTGACCTTTGTCTACTAAAACTGCCATAACTTTCTCTAGAAAAATAATTTTATTGATCCGTAAAATTCCTCAGAAAATAGACATCTGGATCTTCCCAAGAATATATGGTTCATCTTCTGGTTCTTCCTAAATCAATACAGTTTAATCCTCAAAAACGGCTGATCTGCACGAGCAATTCTGGCAATTTAGTGAAACTTTTTTCCAAGCTTGTAAACCTGTAAAAAAAACGAAAACAACTCAAAGTAACAAATTCCTAAGCTAACAAATGTAAATTAAAGGGCCAAAATATGCAATATTTGGCACTCATCAAATACCCCCAAACTTACAATTTGCTAGTCCCTTAGCAAAACAAAATAATAATAAAAAAAAACCTAAACAAAAAACAAAGAACATAAAGATAAGTTCATCACTCATGGTATCCAAAAATTTAAGGAGCACACATCACCATGATATTCATTCATGAGCAAGTTTAAAAAAAATAAACCCATCTTCGCAATGAATAGAAAAGTTAAAATCTAATTACTTACAAAATGCAGGTTAAGGCATCACAAGTCTGACACTGTGTAAAGTGAATTAGCATATAGAAATGAAGCTTCCAAGTGACTCCAATGTGTAAGGTCTCCATGTCTCAAGATTCACCAAATTTCCCATCAGAATGAATAAAAATGGTATAGTTTTTATCTTTTTTTTTTATTTTTTATATAAAAGGCTCTGCTATGTTTAATTCCCTTAAGCTTTCTAATTGACCCATGCAGCGAGTGTTGAGTCAATGACTCCCAAACCAGATGGTTTTAGGGCATTAGGTGTAAAGACACCCCTAAGGACTTACTAACTCGAGTCAAAAAGGCTATGAAATTAAACCGGCCTTAATACTACCATACAAAATTCCACCTTTTGACGTGAACACTCACTGCTTACTGAGGCAAGAGGTCCAGTTACTCAGCGGAAAGTTTATTGATAATGAATTTTTTATTATGCTTTTCTATGCCCAAGAGTTCATCCAACAAGTCATCCAGTTTCAGTTAAGATAAGGAAAAATACACATTAAAATCACGTGTCATACCTCACATAATTTGTGCTAATGTGCTCGTGTTAGATTAGATCAAACATGTGAATTCTCAAAATGCCTAAAGTAAGTAATTAAATTTTAAAAATTTATCACCAGATCATGTGTTCAAAATGTTAAGCTCACCAATTGATGAGTGAAAAATATTGCATATTTTGGCCACTTAATTTACATTTGTTAGCTTAGGAATTTGTTACTTTGAGTTGTTTTCATTGTTTTTCAAGTTTACAAGCACTGGGAATGGAGTTTCACTAAAATTGCCAGAATTTCCCGTACAGATCAATCTTTTTTGAAAATTAAACTGTATTGATTCAAGAAGAACCAGGATATGAGCCATATATGCTTAGAAATATCCAGAAGTCTATTTTCTGGAGAATTTTACGGCTCGTAAAAATGATTTTTCTACAGAAAGTTATGGCCGTTTTAGTAGACAAAGGTCAGGCTGTGCAGGCTGTGCAGGATTTCAGTGTGAACAAAAGTTTTGAAGGGCATGTGAAGACTTAAATCCAACATCCCACATCGATTGGAAACACATTTCTATATCCCACATCCCACATTGGATTGGAAACACATTCCACTTGTGGTATTTGCCTATATAAGACCCACTCCACTTCATCATTCAGTGTACAATTCCTGAGCCACTTTTGTGTTTACCGGTGGACTTCCGCTAGCATTCTGGTGGATCTCGAAGGCTTTGTCACCACAAGAGGAAGTGCCGCCCGTCAGCGAGTGAAATTTCTCCCATGTAAAGTTATTTATTTATTTCTTTACATTTAGTTGTTTTAGTTTAAATGTTTAACATTTTTATTATGAATTGTAATTTCATAGTTATGAGTGGCTAGACTCTTCAGCTAAGGTTGAAGATGAAACCCCGCCGTTGTTTGGCGTAGTAGTTTAGATTTGCTTGTACAAATCTGACAATTTTTAGTATAAATGTTCTGTCAATTATTTGAGTTAATCTTATAATTGATTGAGTTTAAATTGTCTGTTGGATATTCCTTGTGTTTCGTCTGATGGATACATTGAATGCTTTTCGATTAAATTGGATTTCCTTTGTGATTTGTTGAGAGCGGATACATTGGATGCTTTTGATTTAATTGGGATATTCTTTGTTTTTTGTCTTATAGTTGGATTCATGGAATGTTTTGATAGGCTATATTTTTATAACATATATGCTTAACTTCGGTGGGGTGGATTTGAAAACCTTAGTGTTTTAATTATTAGTTTTTAAAAATCAATTTAGTTTAATTTTAATTTCTTTTGCAAATTATCATCTGAAATTCGGAACTAGGTTAAAATAGAGTTAGTTTAGATTAAATTATATTTTCACAACGCAATTCCCTGTGGATTCGACCTCGCACTTGCACAACACTATATTGCAAATGACTCGTGCGCTTGTGAGTAAATTAAAACTCACAACAAGTTTTTGGTGCTGTTGCCGGGGAATTTTTTGGTTTGTGAAAATTTTTTGTCTGAATTGATTTTATTTTTCAACTAGTTAGTTATCCAAAAAAAAAAAAATTTATTTTAAACTTTTTTGTTGGCTCATTTTGTGAGTAGTGTGTTTGCTATTTGTGTAGTTATTTTATTTTATTCTGCAAGTTTTTGCTAGTTAGTTTACTTTAGTGCTTTTTCTGTTGGTGTATGCTTGGTCGGAGATCCTTGGACTTAGATCTGATACATTTAGATCTCGACTTAGAAAGAACTCTTAGGAGACAGAAAAGAGCGCTAGTTGAGAGAGAGACTGTTGAGATGGCAGAGAATTATAGGAATGCAAATCCTCCTGAACATGTAGAGCAACCTAGAGCTTGGAACGTGGACTCCACTACATCCCTTAGGGACTTGTTCGCACCCGTTGCGACTAGCTCATCCTCTTACATAGTGTTGCCACCGACCAACGCCACCCACTTTGACTTGAAGCCACATGTCATCCAACTCTTACCCTCATTCTATGGCTTAGATCTTGAAAATCCTTATAGCCATGTGAAGAAGTTCAAAGACATTTATGCTACATTAAAATTCCAGAACTTCTCTGAAGAGTCAGTCCATCTTCGAATCTTCCCTTTTTCTCTTCACGATAGAGCTAGGGCGTGGTTGGATTCCAACACTCCCGGATCTATTTCATCTTGGGAAAACCTGCTTAGCAAATTTTATCATAAGTTTTTTCCAATGTCTAGAGTGAATGAGTGCCGAAAGGAGATTAGTTCTTTCACTCAGGATGAGGATGAAAAATTTTCTGATAGGTTGGAGACTCGTTCAATGCCCTCCACATGGATATGAGAAGTGGAGACTCGTTCAATTCTTCTACCAAGGTTTGACTCAACCCAACTGTAGTATGATCGAGTTTATGAATGGGGGGGCATTCTTGAGTCTGACAAGAGATGAAGCATATATGGCGTTGGACAAGTTATCCGACAACTCGCAGCAGTGGGATTTTTCAAGCTGTCGAGATAAGTCCATTCGTGCTGCTAAGAGGGGAGGCATCTATGAGGTCAGGGAGGATGCTGAGTTGAGGATAAAGTTAGATGCCCTCACTAAGAAGATTAACGCTCTCACTGTGAGCCAATCCATCAATGCTGCCAACATATTCAATGTTGAAAGCTGTTCCATCTGTGCTAGTCCCATGCATCTAGCACAGAATTGCTCATCAATGCCTGCTTATGCCAAGTATCCTATGGAACAAGTAAATGCTTTCAATGACTTTCGAAGGCAGTCAAATGGATTGTACTCCGAGACGTACAATCCAGGGTGGCGGAACCACCCAAATTTTTCATGGAGGCAGAACCAACCAATGAATCAGGGATGAGCCCCTCATCATGCTCAAAATCAATATCCTCCTGGATTTGCCCCCCAAATTCTAAATCATGGTCGTTCTTCCCATCCAGCACCTTCACCTGCTTACCAAGCACCCACTCAAACACCAGCGCCAGTTTACCAGTCACTAGAGGACACCCTTAAGGAGTTTATGAAGGTGACTAGCCAAAATATGAGTGATGTGAGGAGTGCAACAGTGGTAAACACCCAAGCAATTGCCAAGATGGAGAGTCAAATAGGGCAAATTGCAAGTCACTTGGGTGAGAGAGAGAAAGGAAAGTTCCCCAGTCAACCCGGGCCCAACCTGAAAGGAAAATTTATGGTTGAGAGTTCATCAACTCCTACGCACGGGGAGGAAAAAGTGCAGTCAATTGTCACACTGAGGTCTGGGAGACAAGTGGACAATCAAGTGGAATAGAGCCCTGCTATGCAGCAAGGGCAAAGAAGTGGCAACACGGAGAAGAGAGATACTGAGCCATCTACAGCCACACCTACTGAGAAGGACCCTCCTAGGTCATTTATACCTAGAGCACCTTACCCCGAGAGACTACAGGCACCGAAGAAAGGAGGGAAGTATGAGGAAATTCTGGAGGTATTCAAGCAAGTCCAAATCAATATCCCATTTTTGGATGCCATCTATCAAATGCCATCATATGCCAAGTTTCTAAAGGACTTGGTCACTATCAAAAGGAAGACAAATGTCCCAAAAAAGGCATTTTTGACCGAGCAGGTCAGCTCAATCCTTCAGTGCAAGCTACCCATCAAGTATAAGGACCCGGGGTGTCCTACCATCTCTTGCACGATAGGAGTCAGCCACATTGAGAGGGCTCTCTTGGATCTAGGGGCTAGTGTGAATCTTCTACCCTACTCAGTCAATTTACAGTTGGGGTTAGGAGAATTGAAGCCCATATCCACTACGCTTCAATTGGCTGACAGGTCAGTGAAAAGACTACGAGGAATAGTTGAGGACGTTTTGATTAAAGTGGATAAGTTCTATTTTCCCGTGGATTTTATTGTGCTTGACACAGAGCCGGTTCAGAATGTAGGGATTCAAATACCGGTTATTCTAGGGCGACCATTCTTAGCCACGGCTAACGCCCTGATAAATTGTAGGACAGGAGTGATGAAGATCTCCTTCGAAAATATGACAGTGGAGTTGAATATTTTTGATATCACTAGGCAACCATATGAATATGATGAAGTGAGAAATGTATGCTTGATAGAGGAGATTCTTGAGGAGACTGTAAATGAATCAAGCACTGAGGACCCCTTGGAGGCATGTTTTGCTCAATTTGGAGAGGATATGGATTTAGATAAATTACTTGAGCAAGCGAATGCCATTTTGGAGTCTCCTCATTGGGAGAGCAATAAGACGGAGGAGATTGTGGATGACTCCCGCACTGGGGACCCCCTAGAGGCATGCTTTGCTCAATTTGGAGAGGATATGGATTTAGATAAATTACTTGAGCAAGTGAATGCCATTTTAGAGTCTCCTCCTCGGAAGAGCAATAAGACGGAGGAGACCGCCGCACCTGAAACCCCCAAGAAGGAACTTAAGCCTTTACCAGATAATCTTAAGTATAAGTTCCTAGGTTCAGTCGATAGTTTGCCTGTGATTATACCTTCAGATCTGGGTGATGCTCTAGAGGAGAAATTATTAGACGTCTTAAGAGAGCATAAGGAAGCTATAAGCTGGACTATTGAGGATATTAAGGGAATCAGCCCCTCGGTGGTGATGCACAAGATACATTTGGAGGAAAATACAGAGCCATCGAGGGAGCCACAAAGATGGCTCAACCCTGCTATGTAAGAGGTTGTGAGGGCAGAAGATATTAAGCTGCTAGAGGCAAGGATCATTTATCCCATCTCTGATAGCAAGTTGGTGAGCCAGATTCATGTTGTGCCCAAACATGCTGAATTAACGGTAGTGCAGCATAAGGACGACGAGTTGGTTCCAACTCATGTTCAATCAATTTGGAGAGTGTGTATCAGCTACCGTAAATTGAATGCTGCCACTAGGCCTAATCATTTTTCATTCCCATTTATTGATCAGATGGCGGAGTGTTTCGTTGGGCACGATTACTGATGTTGGGTCTGGCTGAAGACGTTAAACTTAGCGCTCATGGGAGGCACTCCACAGCTTATCGTTTCTGTTTATTTATTATTTTGCATTTTTATGATTAATGTTTGTTTCTAGTATTTTTTGTTTTCCAGTTTTTTTTTTATTTTTCAGGGACAATACGTACTTCAGTTCAAGTTTGGGGGTATGCTATGAGCCATACCAGTCCAGATAGTTCTCCATATCTCAGGTCAGCACTTTCTATATTAGTCACACATTGGGGTCAATGTGTAATTTAAGTTTGGGGGTATGGGAGACACATCACACACTTTGTCCTAATTTGTTGTCTTTTCATCGTAGAGATAAATACATGCTCATGTTATCGTGAAATTTTGGTTGATCTAAACATTTTCTGTGATGTGATGTCATTGGTGAGCTTAACATTTTGAACACATGATCTGGTGATAAATTTTTAAAATTTAATTACTTACTTTAGGCATTTTGAGAATTCACATGTTTGATCTAATCTAACACGAGCACATCAGCACATATTTGTGTGAGGTATGACAAGTGAGTTGAATGTATACGTTTCCTTGTCTTAACTGAAACCGGATGACTTGTTGGATAAACACTTAGGTATATATAAAAAAAAAAAAAAAACTAATACTACTAATATTTATAATGACCATCATCAATAAATTTTCCACTGAGTAACTGGACCTCTTGCCTCAGTAAGCAGTGAGTGTTCACGTCAAAAGGTGGGAATTTTATTCATAATGATCATTACAAAACTTTTCGCTGAGTAACTGGACATCTTACCTCAGTAAGCAGTGAGTGTTCATGTCAAAAGGTGGAATTTTGCTTGGTAGTATTAAGGTCGGTTTAATTTCATAGCCTTTTTTACTCGAGTTAGTAAGTCCTTAGGGGTGTCTTTACACCTAATTCCCTAAAACCATCTGGTTTGGGAGTCATTGACTCAACACTCGTTACATGGGTCAATTAGAAAGCTTAAGGGAACTAAACATAGCAGAGCCTTATGTTAAAAAAAAAAAAAAAAACTATGCCTTCATTGTTCTTTCCGACGAGAAATTCTGTGGTTATTGAGATTTGAATACCTTGTACATTGAATTTATTTGGAAACCTCATCTGCATATGCTAATTCACTTTACACTGATTCAAGCTTGTGATGTCTTACCATGCCTCTTGTAAGTAATTAAGTTTTAAATTCTTATTCATTGTGAAGATGGGTTTGACTTATTTAAGCTTGCTCATGAATGAATCTCATGATTTTGAATGCTCTATAAATTTTTGGATACCATGAATACTGAACTTATCTTTATAATCTTTGTTGTTCATTTAGTTTTTTATTTTGTTTTGCTAAAGGACTAGCAAAATGTAAGTTTGGGGGTATTTGATGAGTGAAAAATATTGCATATTTTGGCCACTTAATTTACATTTGTTAGCTTAGGAATTTGTTACTTTGAGTTGTTTTCATTGTTTTTCAGGTTTACAAGCACTGGGAAAGGAGTATCACTAAAATTACTAGAATTGCCCGTACAGATCAATCATCTTTGAAAATTAAACTGTATTGATTCAAGAAGAACCAGGATATGAGCCATATATGCTTAGAAAGATCCAGAAGTCTATTTTCTGTAGAATTTTACGGCTCGTAAAAATGATTTTTCTACAGAAAGTTATGGCCGTTTTAGTAGACAAAGGTCAGGCTGTGCGGGCTGTGCGGGATTTCAGCGTGAACAGAAGTTTTGAAAGGTATGTGAAGACTTAAATCCAACATCCCACATCGATTGGAAACACATTTCTATATCCCACATCCCACATCAGATTGGAAACACATTCCACTTGTGGTATTTGCCTATATAAGACCCACTCCACTTCATCATTCAGTGTACAATTCCTAAGCCACTTTGGTGTTTGCCGGTGGACGTTTGCTAGCATTCTGGTGGATCTCGAAGGCTTTGTCACCACAAGGGGAAGCGCCGCTCCTTAGCGAGTGGAATTTCTCCCATGTAAAGTTATTTATTTATTTCTTTACATTTAGTTGTCTTAGTTTAAATGTTTAGCACTTTTATTATGAATTGTAGTTTCATAGTTATGAGTGGCTAGACTCTTCAGCTAAGGTTGAAGATGAAACCCTGCCGTTGTTTGGCGTAGTAGTTCAGATTTTCTTGTACAAATCTGACAATTTTTAGTATAAATGTTCTGTCAATTATTTGAGTTAATCTTATAATTGATTGAGTTTAAATTATCTGTTGGATATTCCTTGTGTTTCATCTGATGGATACATTGAATGCTTTTCGATTAAATTGGATTTCCTTTGTAATTTGTTGAGAGCGGATACATTGGATGCTTTTGGTTTAGTTGGGATATTCTTTGTTTTTTGTCTTATAGTTGGATTCATGAAATGTTTTGATAGGCTATATTTTTATAACATATATGCTTAACTTCGGTGGAGTGGATTTGGAAACCTTAGTGTTTTAATTATTAGTTTTTAAAAATCAATTTAGTTTAATTTTAATTTCTTTTGCAAATTATCATCTGAAATTCGGAACTAGGTTAAAATAGAGTTAGTTTAGATTAAATTATATTTTCACAACGCAATTCCCTGTGGATTCGACCTCGCACTTGCACAACACTATATTGCAAATGACTCGTGCGATTGCGAGTAAATTAAAACTCACAACACCAATGACATCACATCACAGAAAATGTTTAGATCAACCAAAATTTCACGATAACATGCGCATGCATTTATCTCTACGACGAAAAGACAACAAATTAGGACAAAGTGTGTGAAGTGTCTCCCATACCCCCAAACTTAAATTACACATTGACCCCAATGTGTGACTAATATGGAAAGAGCTGACCTGAGATATGGAGAACTATCTGGACTGGTATGGCTCATAGCATACCCCCAAACTTGAACTGAAGTACGTATTGTCCCTGAAAAATAAAAAAAACTGGAAAACAAAAAATACTGGAAACAAACATTAATCATAAAAATGCGAAATAATAAATAAACAAAAACGACAAGTTGTGGGGTGCCTCCCATGAGTGCTAAGTTTAACGTCTTCAGCCAGACCCAACATTAGTAATCGTGCCCAACGAAACACTCCGCCATCTGATCAATAAATGGGAATGAAAAATGATCAGGCCTAGTGGCAGCATTCAATTTACGGTAGCTGATACACACTCTCCAAATTGACTGAACACGAGTTGGAACCAACTCGTTGTCCTTATGCTGCACTACCGTTAATTCAGCACGTTTGGGCACAACATGAATCTGGCTCACCCACTTGCTATCAGAGATGGGATAAATGATCCCTGCCTCTAACAGCTTAATATCTTCTGCCCTCACAACCTCTTGCATAGCAGGGTTGAGCCTTCTTTGTGGCTCCCTCGATGGCTCAACATCTTCCTCCAAATGTATCCTGTATATCACCACCGAGGGGCTGATCCCCTTGATGTCCTCAATGGTCCAGCCTATAGCTTCCTTATGCTCTCTTAAAATGTCCAATAATTTCTCCTTTAGAGCATCACCCAGATCTAAAGGTATAATCACAGGCAAACTATCGACTGAACCTAGGAACTTATACTTAAGATTATCTAGTAAAGGCTTAAGTTCCTTCTTGAGGGTTTCAGGTGCGGTGGTCTCCTCCGTCTTATTGCTCTTCTAAGGAGGAGACTCTAAAATGGCATTCGCTTGCTCAAGTAATTTATCTAAATCCATATCCTCTCCAAATTGAGCAAAGCATGCCTCTAGGGGGTCCTCAGTGCGGGAGTCATCCACAATCTCTTTCGTCTTATTGCTCTCCCGAGGAAGAGACTCCAAAATGGCATTCGCTTGCTCAAGTAATTTATCTAAATCCATATCCTCTCCAAATTGAGCAAAACATGCCTCCAGGGGGTCATGAGTGCTTGACTCATTCACAGTCTCCTCAAGAATCTCCTCTATCAAGCATACATTTCTCACTTCATCATATTCATGTGGTTGCCTAGTGATATCAAAAATATTCAACTCCACTGTCATATTTTCGAAGTAGATCTTCATCACTCCTGTCCTACAATTTATCAGGGCATTAGCCGTGGCTAAGAATGGTCGCCCTAAAATAACCAGTATTTGAATCCCTACATTCTGAACAGGCTCTGTGTCAAGCACAATAAAATCCACGGGGAAATTGAACTTATCCACTTTTATCAAAACATCCTCAACTATTCCCAGTGGTCTTTTCACTGACCTGTCAGCCAATTGAAGCGTAGTGGATGTGGGCTTCAATTCTCCTAACCCCAACTGTAAATAGACTGAGTAGGGTAGAAGATTCACACTCGCCCCTAGATCCAAGAGAGCCCTCTCAATGTGGCTGACTCCTATAGTGCAAGAGATGGTAGGACACCCCGGGTCCTTATACTTGATGGGTAGCTTGCACTGAAGGATTAAGCTGATCTGCTCGGTCAAAAATGCCTTTTTTGGGACATTCGTCCTCCTTTTGATAGTGACCAAGTCCTTTAGAAACTTGGCATATGATGGCATTTGATGGATGGCATCCAAAAATGGGATATTGATTTGGACTTGCTTGAATACCTCTAGAATTTCCTCATACTTCCCTCCTTTCTTCGGCGCCTATAGTCTCTCGGGGTAAGGCACTCTAGGTACAAATGACCTAGGAGAGTCCTTCTCAGTAGGTGTGGCTATAGATGGCTCAGCATTTCTCTTCTCCGTGTTGCCACTTCTTTGCCCTTGCTGCATAGCAGGGCTCTCTTCCACTCGATTGTCCACCTGTCTCCCAGACCTCAGTGTGACAATCGACTGTACCTGTTCTGCCCCGTGCGTAGGAGTTGATGAACTCTCAACCATATATTGTCCTTTTGGGTTGGGCACGGGCTGACTGGGGAACTTCCCCTTCTCTTTCTCACCCAAGTGACTTGCAATTTGCCATATTTGACTATCCAGCTTGGCAATTGCTTGGGTGTTTACCACTGTTGCACTCCTCACATCACTAATATTTTGGCTAGTCGCCTTCATGAACTCTTTAAGGGTGTCCTCTAGTGACTGTGAAACTGGTGCTGGTGTTTGAGTGGGTGCGTGGTAAGCAGGTGAAGGTGCTGGATGGGTAGAACGACCATGATTAGGAATTTGTGGGGCAAATCCGGGAGGACATTGATTTTGAGCATGATGAGGGGCTCCTCCCTGATTCATTGGTTGGTTCTGCCTCCATGAAAAATTTGGGTGGTTCCGCCACCCTAGATTGTACGTCTCGGAGTACAATCCATTTGGCTGCCTTTGAAAGTCATTGAAAGCATTTACTTGTTCCATAGGATACTCGGCACAAGCAGGCATTGATGGGCAATTATGTGCTAGATGCATGGGACTAGCACAGATGGAACAGCTTTCAACATTGAATGTGTTGGCAGCATTGATGGATTGGCTCACAGTGAGAGCATCAATCTTCTTAGTGAGGGCATCTAACTTTATCCTCAAATCAGCGTCCTCTCTGACCTCATAGATGCCTCCCTTCTTAGGAGCACGAATGGACTTATCTCGATAGCTTGAAAAATCCCACTGCTGTGAGTTGTCGGACAACTTGTCCAACACTATATATGTTTCGTCTCCTGTCAAACTCAAGAATGCCCCCCCCCCATTCATAGACTCGATCATGCTACGGTTGGGTTGAGTCAACCCTTGGTAGAAGAATTGAACGAGTCTCCACTTCTCATATCCATGTGGAGGGCATCTGATCAGTAGCTCTTTGAAGCGCTCCCAACCCTCAGAAAATTTTTCATCCTCATCCTGAGTGAAAGAGCTGATCTCATTTTGGCACTCATTCACTCTAGACATTGGGAGAAACTTATGATAAAATTTGCTAAGCAGGTTTTCCCAAGATGTAATAGACTTGGGCGTGTTGGAATCCAACCACGCCCTAGCTCTATCGTGAAGAGAAAAAGGGAAGAGTCGAAGATGGACTGACTCTTCAGAGAAGTTCTGGAATTTGAATGTGGCACAAATGTCTTTGAACTTCTTCACATGGCTATAAGGATTTTCAAGATCTAAGCCATAGAATGAGGGTAAGAGTTGGATGACATGTGGCTTCAAGTCAAAGTGGGTGGCATTGGTCGGTGGCAACACTATGCAAGACGATGAGTTAGTCGCAACGGGTGCGAACAAGTCCTTAAGGGATGTAGTGGAGTCCACGTTCCAAGCTCTAGGTTGCTCTATATGTTCAGGATGATTTGCATTCCTATAATTCTCTGCCATCTCAACAGTCTCTCTCTCAACTAGCACTCTTTTCTGTCTCCTAAGAGTTCTTTCTAAGTCGGGATCTAAATATATCAGATCTAAGTCCAAGGATCTCCGACCAAGCATACACCAACAGAAAAAGCACTAAAGTAAACTAACCAGCAGAAACTTGCAGAATAAAATAAAATAACTGGACAAACAGCAAACACACTACTCACAAAATGAGCCAATAAAAAATTTTAAAATAATATATATATATATATATATATATATATATATATATATATATATATATAACTAACTAGTAGAAAAATAAAATCAATTCAGACAAAAAATTTTCACAAACCAAACAAATCCCCAGCAACGGCGCCAAAAACTTGTTGTGAGTTTTAATTTATTCTCAAGCGCACGAATCGTTTGCAATATAGCATTGTGCAAGTGCGAGGTCGAATCCACAGGGAATTACGTTGTGAAAATATAATTTAATCTAAACTAACTCTATTTTAACCTAGTTCCGAATTTCAGATGATAATTTGCAAAAGAAATTAAAATTAAACTAAATTGATTTTTAAAAACTAATAATTAAAACACTAAGGTTTCCAAATCCACCCCACCGAAGTTAAGCATATATGTTCTAAAAATATAGCCTATCAAAACATTCCATGAATCCAACTATAAGACAAAAAACAAAGAATATCCCAACTAAACCAAAAGCATCCAATGTATCCGCTCTCATCAAATCACAAAGAAAATCCAATTTAATCGAAAAGCATTCAATGTATCCATCAGATGAAACACAAGGAATATCCAATAGACAATTTAAACTCAATCAATTATAAGATTAACTCAAATAATTGACAGAACATTTATACTAAAAATTGTCAGATTTGTACAAGCAAATCTAAACTACTACGCCAAACAATGGCAGGGCTTTATCTTCAACCTTAGCTGAAGAGTCTAGCCACTCATAACTATGAAACTACAATTCATAATAAAAGTGCTAAACATTTAAACTAAAACAACTAAATGTAAAGAAATAAATAAATAACTTTACATGGGAGAAATTCCACTCGCTGACGGGCGGCGCTTCCCCTTGTGGTGACAAAACCTTCGAGATCCACCAGAATGCTAGCGGATGTCCACTGGTAAACACCAAAGTGGCTCAGGAATTATACACTGAATGATGGAGTCAGATGGTGTTTATATAGGCAAATACCACGAGTGCAATGTGCTTCCAATCCGATGTGGGATACTACAGATTCCAGTTTTTGCTCTTTGACCTTTGTCTACTAAAACTGCCATAACTTTCTCTAGAAAAATCATTTTATTAATCCGTAAAATTCTACAGAAAATAGACATTGGGATCTTTCCAAGCATATATGGCTCATCTTATGGTTCTTCCTGAATCAGTACAGTTAAATCCTCAAAAATGGCTGATCTGTCACGCTGAAATCATGCACAGCCTGACATTTGTCTACTAAAACTGCCATAACTTTCTCTAGAAAAATCATTTTATTGATCCGTAAAATTCTCCAGAAAATAGACATCTGGATATTTCCAAGAATAGATGGCTCATCTTCTGGTTCTTCCTAAATCAATACAGTTTAATCCTCAAAAATGGCTGATCTGCACGAGTAATTCTGGCAATTTAGTGAAACTTCTTTCCAAGCTTGTAAACCTGTAAAATAACGAAAACAACTGAAAGTAACAAATCCTAAGCTAACAAATGTAAATTAAAGGGCCAAAATATGTAATATTTGGCACTCATCAGTATGTCAAAGTTTGCATGACGAATAGATTCGAAGTCAACAAATCTACCCGTCATGATCTTCTTATGATGAATGACAAAATTATACCTCTCTTTGGCGGTTGGACTCGAAAAGAGTGAATCATCGAGCTCTATCCTCACCTTCTTGCTTGAGGATCCCGCCAAATCCTTTCTTTTTGCATCCGGAGCAGCGAATTTCGTGGACCATGGCCTAGCAGGCACGTGAGGTCCTCCAACGATGGTTTTAATTCGGATTCTCTCAGACATTTTGGAAAAAAGGTGTTCTTGGGGAGAGAGAGAGATTTTGGGGAAAAACAGAAATTTCCACTGTGAAAAGTTGAAATAAAGGTTATGAGGGATGAGATTCAGGATACCATTGAGTGTTTTTGCGAGATTTTGGCAGGAAAAATGAGAATTTATAGAGAGATAAAGCTTCAGGGTTTTGAAAATGGCGTAAAACCTTGAAAAACTGAAGCGACTGGGTTAAGGCACCAGTCGACTGGGTTAAGGCACCAGTCGATTGGACCCTTCACAATTTGGGAATTTTTATCATACTAGTCGACTGGGTTGGGACACAAGTCGATTGGGTAAACTAGCAGAGATATATCAGTCAACTAGGTCTTCCATACCGATCGACTGGGTAGTTACCAAAAATTCAAAAATTTGGCTCCAAACAAGGTCTTGTTCTACCAGTCGAATGGACCCAAAAAAAAAAAACTTCTAGCTTAGAGTCTTAGCACGAATTTTGTTTATCTATGCCATCTTGAGTGAGACAAATATTAAATAAGGTTTAATACTCATTCACTAGATGTCAAATATGCAAATGATGAATGATGATGCAATCAAGCATACCAGTCGATTGGGTAAAAAGGTAGTATGTTACCAGTCAACTAGGACCACCTTACCAATGGAATGGACCAAAAAAAAAAAAACTTCCAGTTTAGAGTCTTAGCTCGAATTTTGTTTATCTATGCCATTTTGAGTGAGACAAATATTAAATAAGGTTTAATACTCATTCACTAGATGTCAAATTTGCAAATGATGAATGATGATGCAATCAAGCATACAGTTTATCATAGTCTATTAATCCCATTAATAGTCTAATTTTACAAAAACTAGCTTCACTTAAAGGTTTTGTAAGAATGTCAGCTATTTGATCTTCTGAAGGAATAAAGTCTAGCCTTATATCACCTTTTAAAGCATGATCTCTTCAGAAATGATGTCTAATTTCTATGTGTTTGGTTCTAGAATGCTGAATAATGTTTTTGGTTAAGTTGATAGCACTGGTATTATCACAATGAATTGGAATAATTTTAAAGTTCATGCCATAGTCTACTAGTTGTTGTTTCATCCATAATACTTGCGCATAACAACTACCGGCTGCTACGTATTCCGCTTCGGTGGTTGATAGTGCAACCGAGTTTTGTTTCTTGGAAAACCAAGAGGTTAGCATTGCACCTAAGAATTGGCATGTTCCACTAGTGCTTTTTCTATCTAATCTACACCCTGCAAAATCAGCTTCTGAATATCCTACAAGCTCAAAAGATGAATCTCTAGAGTACCATAATCCTAGGTTTTAAGTCCCTTATAGATATCTAAGGATTTTTGTTACTGCAATCACATGTGATTCCTTAGGATTAGCTTGAAATCTAGCACACATGCATACACTAAACATTATATCATGTCTACTTGCAGTTAAATAGAGTAAAGCTCCTATCATACTTCTGTAAGTTTTAGTGTCTACACACTTACCTCCTTCATCAAGGTCAAGTTTTGTAGATGTGCTCATAGGAGTAACAAATGACTTTGAGTTTTCTATCCCGAACCTTTTTAGTAAGTCCTTAGTGTATTTTGATTGATTGATGAAGATACCTCCTCTCAATTATTTGATTCGAAGTCCAAGGAAGTAGGTAAGCTCTCCCATCATGCTCATTTCAAATTCACCTTGCATGCGCTTGGCAAACTCTTGACACATAAATTCATTAGTAGCACCAAACATGATATCATCAACATAGATTTGGACTAGTAGTGTGTCATTTTTGTGAGTTTTTGTGAAGAGAGTTGTGTATATTTTTCCTCTTATAAAATTATTGTCAATCAAAAATTTACTTAGTCTTTCATACCATGATCTTGGAGCTTGCTTCAACCCATATAGAGCTTTAGAAAGCTTGTAGACATGATTTGGAAGATTAAGATTCTCAAATCCAAGAGGTTGCTCAACATATACCTCTTCTTCTATAAAGCCATTCAAAAAGACACTTTTTACATCCATTTGAAATAATTTAAACTTGTTAAAGCATGCAAATGCTAAAAACATTCGAATAGCTTCTAATCTTGCTACGGGAGCATAGGTTTCATCAAAGTCTATTCCTTCTTCTTGATTATATCCTTTAGCAACTAGTCTAGCCTTGTTCCTGGTCATTATTCTATTTTCATCCATCTTGTTTCTACATACCCATTTAGTTCCTATTATTGTATGATTTTTTGGTCTAGGAACTAGATTCCATACATTGTTTCTTTCAAATTGATTTATTTTTTTCTTTCATGGCATTTATCCAATCAACATCCTTCTCGGCTTCGAAATGTTTTAGGTTCTACTTGAGACAAATAGGCTACATAGTTGCAAATATTTCTAATAGAGGAACGAGTTCTTACCTTTTATGAAGGATCACCAATCACTTGATCGATTGGGTGATAATTTACATACCTCTAATCTTTGAGAAGACCATCCTCTTGTTGACTTGTAGATGGTTGGTTCAGTTTGAAAGTTTCTATCTCTTAATTTGTTTGAGGTGTGGTCTCCTTTGGGTCAACAATTGGAGTTGGTGTTTCCATTCTTGGAATGAAATCTGCATCATCATTGAAAGAAACTACTTTACTACTAATTGGGTTAGACTCATCAAGGGCTATATGTATGGATTCTTCTACCACTAGTGTTCTCTTGTTGAAGACTCTATAAACTTTACAAGAGGTTGAGTATCCTAAGAATATCCCCTAATCGGTCTTTGAGTCAAATTTATCTAAGTTAGTTTTATTGTTATTTAGGATAAAATATTTACAACCAAAGGTACGAAAATATGAGATATTGGGATTTCTACATTTTCATAGTTCATATGGAGTTTTGTTAAGCATATGCCTAATTAAAATTCTATTTAAGATATAGTAAGAGGTATTTACCGCTTCAGCCCAAAAGTATTTTGGCAAACTATTTTCACAAAGCGGTGTTCTTGCAAATTCTTCTAGAACTCTATTTTTCCTCTTCATAACTCCATTTTGTTGAGGAGTTCTAGGAGCTAAAAAGTTGTGATTAATTCTATTTTCATTACAAAATTTTGAAAAGCTTTGTTTTTCAATTTCTTTCCATGATCACTTCTAATGCTTGAAATACAAATTATTTTTTCATTTTGAACATTTTTGCAAAAGTTTTCAAATCCTATGTAAGCAATAAAGATAACAAAGGTATATCTTGAATAGTCATCAACAATAACAAGAGTATATTAATGGCCACCTAGACTAATGGTACTTATTAGACCAAATAAGTCCATATGCAAAAGTTCCAATGGTCTAGTAGTGGGGACTACCTTCTTTTATTTAAAAGAAATTCTAGTTTGCTTTCCCATTTGACAAGCATCACACACTTTATCTTTTTCAAATTTAATTTTCGAAAGTCCAACGACTAAGTCTTTTCTTGAAAGGATTTTAAGCAAATGCATATTCACATGACCAAGCCTCTATGCCATAGCCATGGGTTTTCACTAAATGTGGGAAAACATTTTTCATTTTCCGAATGCAAGGATTTCAAATCAACTAAATAGATATTTTCGTGTCTATGGCCAACAAACTTGATCTTGTTACTCTTGATGTCTATAACTAGACAATGAGAGGTTTCAAATATAACTTTGTTGCCTTTGTCACATAGTTGACTAATACTTAGTAAATTTGGCTTAAGGCCTTGCACAAATAATACATTATCAAGGGTTGAGAAATTATTACCAACTTTTCCATACCCGATGATCTTTATTTTTGTGTTGTCTTCAATGGTGACATATCTGCCATCTCTTAGAGTTAGCTCTTTGAATACACTTCGATCACCAGGCATGTGCTTTGAGCATCCACTATCAAGGTACCAACATTTACCTTTTTCTTTGGTGTGGAGACATATTTGCATCACACAAGGATACACAATTGCACTCTTAGGTACCCAAAACTTCTTAGGTCCTTTAAGCTTAGTCCTAGAAAATACAGTTCCTTTAGGGACCCATACTTTCTTAACAATGTAAGGTGTTCTATATTTATAGATATGTTGATGATGTACAATCCTAGGATAATAGTTATTGAAATTTCTAGGATTTCTTAGTTGTACATGTCTATAACTCTTTGGATAAGTATTCCTAGGATATATGTTTCTATTGTGAGGATTATGAACATACATGTTATTTCTAGGAAATGTATGATTATGATTTCTAGGATATATGCTTGCATTATTATGAATATGCTTATTATTTCTAGGATACACATGATGGTAATTCCTAGGATATGCATGTGTAATGTGCAAGTTTTGAGTATACATATTATCTCTAGGATGCACATCATGGTTACTCCTAGGATGTGTATAAGCATTGCTTGAATGAGCATATATATAAGTATGAGTATTTCTAGGATGCTTATTTCTTGTATATGCATTAGAATTGGTATTTTTAGACCTACTAGTATTCATTGAGGGAGTGCTTTTGACCTTTCTAGTGATCTTTGAAGTAGAGGCTTCATTCACATATGATGCTTTCATGAATAAGCTCTCTTTTGATTTTTTCTTGCCTAATGGAGAATAACCTAACCCGGATTTTCCTCCACTTAATCTTAGGCAAGATAGCACTTCATCTAGCTTTTCTTTTCCAAGCATAAGTCTTGATATAGTGCCATTTAGTTCTATTATTTTCTTCTTTAAGTTTTCATTTTCATCTTTAAGAAAATCTTTAGAAGAATCATAAAGCAAGGAATATAGTTTTTCTTTTTCTTCTTTTAAGCCTTCCATCTCTTTAGAAAGAGATGACACTTCCTTTTCGAGAATGGTGTTCCTAGAATCGAATTTCTTCAATTCTTCATGCATTTCATTTATGACCTCTATTAATTTTTCACTATTACTAACAATATTATTATTAGAAGGGGAATAATTCGATACCTCATTTTCATCGTCGATTGCCATAAGACATAGGTTAGCAATCTTCTCGTATCCGGTCTCTTTATCCAAGGAGTCTTCTTCTTTGTCATCACTCTAAGTGGTTGCAATCATAGCTTTCTTTCTAAAGCTCTTATATGGTTTGCTTGTTGCTTTACAATCGACTTTGATGTGACCAGGCTTCTTGCAACCATAACACACAAGTGGTTCCATTTTTGAAGTGGGATCTTTTGTGTATGGTTTCTTGCTTTTCTTCAAAAATTTGTGAAACCACTTGGTGATTAGAGCCATCTCACCATCTTCTTCCATTTCTTCTTCTTTGTTATTCGTAGAGGCTTTGAGAGCAATCACCTTTTTATTCTTCTCATCATCACTGACAACGAGATTCATTTCTTTCATCTCGTATGTCAATAGTGATCCGAGAAGTGTTTCAACATCAAGTTTGTCGAGATTTTTGGCCTCCGTGATGGCCATCTTCTTTGCTTTCCAAGTGGGTGGCAAATACATTAAGATTTTCCTTGTTAGTTCAAATTCCTCAATGGTCCTACGAAGAAGTATCAAACCATTAACAATAGTGGTGAAACGTGAGTGCATTTGGGAAATTGTTTCATTAGGAGACATTTTGAAAGATTCATACTCGGACACTAGCATATAAATTTTTTATTTTTTAACTTCGCTAGTGTAACTTGCAATTTATCCCCAATCTCCTTAGCCGAAACACAAGCAAAAATTTTATTATATTCAGAAATAGCTAAAGCACAATGTAAAATACTTGTGGCTCTACTATTTAGAGACATCATTCTACAATCCTCTTCATTGAACTCAGTTTTGAGTTTAGGCATTGTATGATTATAGTTATTTCCTTTGTAGGAATTCTAGGTTCTTCCTCAATAAATCTCCATAGATTGTAATCTTGTCCTTTGACAAAGATTTTCGTCATATTTTTTCAATAGTTATAGTTGGAGCCATTGAACAATGGAGGCCTAGTGTAGGAATATCCCTCAGAATAGTTATTTGATGCCATCGGATCAACTCAAAGATTTTAAACCTAAAATTGAGAATGAGGCTCTGATACCAATTGTAGACTGAAGTTTCAACCCAAAAGAGGGGTGTGAATTGGGTTTTTAAAAACTTTCACTAATTACTTGCAAGTTTATAAAAACAGTTAAATGCACAAGCATACAAACAAGTAATGTGCTTTAAGTAAAAGAGTTTAAGGAAGAGAAAATGCAAACTCAGTTTATAGTGGTTTGGCAATATCGGGTTCATTCCAACTCTATGCCACTCTATTCAAGGAACCTCCTTGAAGTAATCCACTAAAACTTTTAGTCGTGCAACTTCACGGGTGTTGTACAAACCTTATGACCAATCCCTTCCTCTTGGAAGCTAATTTCTTCCTTGCGGAAGTTAATCCCTTTACAATAAATATAAGTTGTTGTAAAGTAAATGGTAGAGAGATAGCAATGAATGCTTTTACAAATAAACAATATATCTCTTTCAAGAAAAAGCTTGATGAATGGCTCAACAATAAAATTTGCAAAGCTTTTGAGTATTAATAAGCAAACTTACGAATTGAATGTGTAATCTTCTTGTTATAAATGCTCATTGAAGTGGTTTTATATAGCTTTCAATCAATATAGCCATTAGACACTGACTTGGTAGGTTTTGTGCATTAAATCCTCAAGTCCCGCATCTCTAACAGTCATATTTTCCAATTACTAGTCGACTAGGTCAAGTGAAAAATCTCACTTTTAGGCTTTGGGAGAGCACCAGTAGACTGGGTCCTAAGCACCAGTCGACTGGGAACTCACTGCCTGTTGGAAATCACCTTGACAAGATGCTTAGGTGGTGATCTTCCAAACACTCAAGTCTAGAATGACTTGTAGAAAGAAATACAGCAATCAAAGACAAGAACAGAAAATCAAATATAGAAAGAAGACAAGCAATTGTTATCGAGGTTCGGCAATGTGCCTATGTCCCTGTGAGTTCCTCCGAACTCTCTGCACTAAATCAAATGGTTCTTACAAGTTACAACAATCCTCTTCAAGAAACCTGAAGTTCTTGAAGAAACCAAGAAGAGAAGAAAGGAAGAAGATAAGAACTAATAATGCTCTCTATCTAATCTAGACTTCTCTCTCTTTTACAACCAGCCTCACTACAAAGAGTCCCTATTGTGTTTATGTCTTTCACACAATTCTCTCTTGTATTACAATTGATCTCAAAGTATGTCATAAACTTGTGTTGTTTTATTATGTGAAAATGAGGCTAGGGAACCCCTTTTATAGCCACCCACTTCTTGGTCATTCTTGAGATTCAATCCTCACTCTTTGATCATGATTACCACTTAATTATGGCACTCCATCACTCCTAAGTGGTGTTGTGTGTTTTAACCTTGCACCCACGCACCTAAGAGAGGGTTAAAATAGGCTGTCCATGTGTGCTTGACTTTGCCTAGCGCCTAGGTGCTCAACAGGGCGCGGTGCAGTGCTGGGCAGAGTGCCTTTGCACACCTTCTGGGTGGTGCGCCGCTGGTGGTGAGCGGTGCGGTGCTGGTGCACATCAAGCAGCACACCTACTGGATGATGCGGTGCTAGTAGATGGGTAGTGAGGTGCTAGTGCATTTCTAGAGTCACCATTCTGTGAGGCGCGGTGGTGGTGAAGGGGTGGTGCGGTGCACACTGATGTTGCCCCTTCACCCAGCTATGCGCACACCCCTTCTGCTTGTGTGTAGAAGTGCGCACACCAGTGCGACTAGCTTACCCTACTACAAAGAGATGCACACATATGTGTGCAGACCTTCAACTTGCTAAACTTTAATCCTCTAACCTTGGTTTAGATTTTAACCATCTTTGAACCATGTTTTGACATGTGTAAACCTTAGACAAATACCAACAATCTCTACCTTTGTCTAAGTGTTTAAACTCGAACCATTTTTGTAGAGAGCTTCAGGATCCAAACTCATCTTGAGTCATCAATTAACCAACTCCAATCTTAAGTAGTCCAAAGCAATGATTGAACTTACTTAGAGGTAAAAATTTAGTACCCAAATCCACAGGATTTTCTTCTGTGGCTACCTTGTCCACATGGATGCATCCTTTCGTAACATTTTCCCGAATGAAATGATACCGAACATCTATGTGCTTTGTCCTCTCATAGAACACCGAATTCTTACACAAGTGCAATGTACTTTGACTATTCGAAAACAGCACAACCTGCTCCTCTAGTACCTTCAACTCTTCAAGCAACCCTTTGCACCACATAGCCTCCTTAATGGCCTCCGTAACTACTATGTACTTAGCCTCGGTTGTTGAGAGTGCTACCACTGGCTGTAACTGAGCCTTCCAACTTACACAACATTCGTTTAAGTTGAAGAAGTAAGAGGTAATCGATCTCTTTTTATCCCGGTCTGCTCCATAGTCTGAATCCGTAAAACCCTCAAAGCAAATGGACTTACCCCTCTTCTCATAAACCAGCCTTACTTTTGGGCTTCCCTTCAAGTACCTCAGCAACCACTTCATCCCATGCCAATGCTCCTTTTTGGGATTACTCATAAATCTATTGAGAACACTCATTGCATGAGCAATGTCAGGTCTAGTGCTAACCATGGTGAACATAACAGAACCAACCACACTAGAGTAGGGGACTTTCTCCATTTCCTTCTTCTCCACCTCTGATCTTGGACATTGATCACTGGAGAACTTGAAATGACCAGCAAGGGGAACCTTTACTGGTTTGCTATCTTCCATAGAGAATTTAGATATCATCTTCTCTATGTAGGAAGTTTGAGAGATCTTCAATCTATTTCTCTCCCTTTCCCGGATGATACACATCCCAAGGATCTTTTGTGCATGGCCAAGATCCTTCATCTCAAACTCCTCAATGAGTTGAGCCTTCAATTTTTTTATCCTCTCCATGCTACTCCTAACCAGCAACATGTCATCAACATAGATGAGGATGATCACCACTTCCTCAACCTTCTGCCCCTTATAGTACAAGCACGAATCATAGTAGCTCCTCATGAAACCCAAGCTGATTACAAAGGAATCAAACCTCTTATTCAATTGCCGAGGTGATTGCTTCAGGCCATAGAGAATTTCTTCAATTTGCACACAAATTCTCCTTGCCTTCCTTCCTCATAACCTTCGGGTTGCCTCATGAAAATGGTTTCATCGAGCTCTCCATGTAAGAATGCTGTCTTCACATCCATTTGCTTGACTTTCCAATCAAATTGGACTACCAATGCTAACACTATCTGGATTGTCTTGCACTTCACAATCGGTAGAAGATTTCGGTGAAATCTATGCCTTCTTTTTATATGAACCTCTTTGCTACCAGCCTAGCTTTATACCGGACTTCATCTCCTGGAGTATTCCTTTCTTTGATCTTATAGAGCCATCTACAATCCACAACTCTCTGTTTTTCTGGTTTGGGCACCAACTCCCAAGAGTTGTTCTTCATCAAAGAGTCCATTTCTTCCTCCATAGCTAGCTGCCACTTTGATGAATCCTTACACTCCATGGCATCCGTGTAAGTTTCTGGTTCAACCTCTCCTTCTATCCAAGGAGCTGCTACATTAGCATCCGTAAATCCATATCTCAAAGGTGGTCTAACCACCCTCCTTCCCCGGTCTCTTGTGAGCTGGTAGTCATTATGACTTGCTGCATCAACCTTTTCTTGTTCAGTCTCTTCTTGAGTTTCTTGAGCTTGGCCTTCATCCAAGGGCTCTACCTGGTCTGAACCCTTTTGCCTCATTTGCTCTACCTGAACTGAGTTCTTCTTTATACGATACTCCACAACTTCCGGACTGGTTTGCTCACTAGCCCCTGTAGGGTTAGTTTTCTCTAAGTAGGAAAATAATAATTCATTAAAAATAATATCCCTACTTATAATCAGTTTCATGTCCTTCTTTTCTAATGACCACAACCTATATCCCTTAACCCCATCACCATATCCTAGAAATACATATTTTCTATATCTAGGGTCAAGTTTATCCTCCTTTTGATGTGCATATGCAGCACATCCAAAAGTCCTAAGGTTATTTTATTCAGGGGATTTTCCACTCCACATCTCCATAGGAGTCTTGAGCTCTAAAGCTCTAGAGGGTGATCTATTTATCAAGTATGCAGCTGTAGCCACAACTTCTCCCCAAAAATATTTTGGTAACCCGGATCCTATTAACATGCACCTAACCTTTTCCATAAGGGTTCTATTCATTCTTTCAGCAACTCTATTTTGCTGAGGTGTTTTTACAACTGTTCTATGCCTTAGAATGCCATTCAATTCACATAATTTATTAAAATCCTTATTGCAAAATTCTAAGCCATTATTGGTTCGTAAAGCCTTAACTACCCTACCCGTTTGAGTTTCCAGCAACTTCTTCCACACAACAAATTTATTCAAGGCATCAGATTTATTTCTAAGCAAATAAACCCACACTCTTCTTGAATAATCATCAATTAAAGACAGAAAGTAAATGTTACCTCCCTGTGTTGGTGTTCTTGCTGGTCCCCAAAGGTCCGAATGAATGTAGTCAAGAATCCCCTTTGATTTGTGCACTCCGGTGTTGCTTCCCAAGACTGCAACTCTCACAGAAATCCAATTTCTCTACTTTGTCTCCACCAAGTAGACCTTCTTTGCTAAGAACTTGTAGGCCCTTTTTTGCTCACGTGTCCTAAGCGAGTGTGCCAAAGGGCTGCCTTGTCCATTTCAGCCATCAAACTTGCTGCTTGATCATTGATTTCTGTCTCTCTGATCATCTCATTGAGTTCATTGTTTCTTGCTGCCTTGATCACTACCAAAGATCCCTTGGCCACCTTGATCTTTCCTCCCTCTACTTTACATGTATACCCCATAGAATCCAGCTGCCCTAATGAGATCAAATTTTTCTTCAAATATGGAAGATACCTCACATTTCGCAGTAGCCTTATGACTCCATCAAACATCCTCAATTGGATGTCTCCAATCCTTCTCATTTGGCAAGAATTGTCATTCCCTAAGTAGACCCTTCCATTATTGATCTCCTTAAAATTCTTGAACCATTCCTTGTGATGGCACATATGATAAGTGGACTTGGAATCAAGAATCCACTTTCCGCTGCCTTGCCTCCTGCTCACATTTGAGCACACAACTAGAACATCATATTGCTATTCTCCTTTGGCAACCGAAGCCTCTCCATTGTTGGTATGGCTTCTCCTCTCATCCCACATCCTCTTCTTGCAATCTTTCTTGAAATGACCCTCCGTGTTGTAGTAGAAACATCTCCTTCCTCCTCCAAGTCTTATCTTGTAATGAGATCTCCCATGGTTCTGCCCTCTACCTCTTGACTTCTCCCGGTAGTTGCCATGGTTACTACTGCCATTCAGAGTTGCTGGCCTTCCTCTTACAAACAGCCCATCTCCACTTGATGTCTCCTTCATCTTGGCCTTGAAATCATGTGCCCTTATGGCATTGATCACAATCTCCTTTGTCAAAGTATCCCTTCCATACTCAATGGCATTAATCAAGTTATCAAAGCAATCAGGAAGAGAATTTAACAAAATAACAGCCAATTGTTCATCCGGAAAAATAATGCTACAACTATTCAAATATTGAACTAGCTTATTAAAGACATCAAGATTATCTTGCAACTCTTTACTAGGATCCATTTTAAAAGTAAAGATTCTTTTAAGAAGATAAATCTTGTTAGGGAGAGTTTTGGTAAGAAACAACTCATCTAATTTCTTTCATATGACAGTCGGATCCTCCGAGTCTCTGCACTCCCTTGTGACACTATCCGATATGTGCAAGAAAATGGTGCTATAAGCCATCTTCTTCATCTCGGTCCACTAGTCTTCTGTGACACTTGCTGGAAAAGCATCAACTTCTCCAATAGCCAAGTCCACTTTCTGTTGCATTAGAACAACCTTGATATTCCGCTTCCAAAGGGCAAAGTCTCCCTTTCCATCAAACTTCTCAACACAAAAATTTGAAACCATTTTTTGCGGACAAGATCCCTGATTTATGCACTACCCACAAATGTTTTCTTCAACCTCAAGAACATAGATCGAAGATGGATCTTAACACAGTTCTTGAATCTACCTTAAGAACACGATCAGATCTTGATCTTTACACCGTTCTTGAATCACCCAAGAAGTTAATCTTTGATTCTTGGAGTCTTGGCTCCGTCACCTTCTTGTTCTTGCTCCAATACCCAGCTATGCAGCTTTGATACCACTGTCCAAAGCTCTAATATCACTATCGAAAATCACCTTGACAATATGCCCAGGTGGTGATCTTCCAAACATCCAAGTTTAGAATGACTTGTAGAAAGAAATACAGCAATCAAAGACAAGAACAGAAAATCAAAGAAAGAAAGAAGATAAGCAATTGTTATCGAGGTTCGGTAATGTGCCTACGTCCCCGTGAGTTCCTCCGAACTCTGCACTAAATCAAATGGTTCTTACAAGTTACAGCAATCCCCTTCAAGAAACCTCAAGTTCTTGAAGAAACCAATAAGAGAAGAAACCAAGAAGATAAGAACTAACAATGCTCTCTATCTAATCTAGACTTCTCTCTCTTTTATAACCAGCCTCACTACAAAGAGTCCCTCTTGTGTTTATATCTCTCACACAATTCTCTCTTGTATTACAATTGATCTCAAAGTATGTCACAAACTTGTGTTGTTCTATTATGTGAAAATGAGGCTAGTGAACCCCTTTTATAGTCACCCACTTCTTAGTCATTCTTGAGATTCAATCTTCACCCTTTGATCATGATTACCACTTAATCATGGCCCTCCATCACTCCTAAGTGGTGCTGTGCATTTTAACCTTACACCCACGCACCTAAGAGAGGGTTAAAACAGGTTGTCCATGTGTACTTGACTTTGCCTAGCGCCTAGGTGCTCAACAAGGCGTGGTGTGGTGCTGGGCAGAGTGCCTTTGCACACCTTCTGGGGGGTGCGCCACTAGTGGTGAGCGGTGCGGTGCTGGTGCGCATCAAGCAGCACACCTACTGGACGATACGGTGCTGGCAAATGGGCAGTGAGGTGCTGGTGCGTTTTTGGAGTCACCATTCTGTGAGGCACGGTGCTGGTGAAAGGGCGGTGTGGTGCACACTGATGCTGCCCCTTCACCCAGCTATGCGTACACCCCTTCTGCTTGCGTGCAGAAGTGCGCACACTAGTGCGCCTAGCCTTACCCTGGTCCAAATTGATGCACACATATGTGTGCAGACCTTTAACTTGCTGAACTTTAATCCTCTAACCTCGGTTTAGATTTGAGCCATCTTTGAACCATGTTTTGACATGTGTAAACCTTAGACAAATACCAACACTGTCCCATATGTCAGTTGACTGGGTGATCTACACCAGTCGACTAGGGACATTCTATCCCATACCCCAGTTAATTGGTATAAGGAGCCAGTCGATGGGTTGCCCTTCAACCTAATTTTTCATGTTTCTAAATGTTTTTGACTTAGAAGAGTTTGAATAATTAGTTTTGTCAAAATTCTTTTATAGAAAGAGCTATAAGACAAGCTACTTACTTGAACATAAGAGATTTACAATTTGTTTCAATACCTTAATGCATATACTATATCTTCTGTCTTGACTTGGTGTCTGATTCAGGTTGAGTTCTTACATCTTGATTCTTTGCTGAAAGCTTTTATCGTTTAAACACTTAGATAAAATTGTTAGTACAATTAGAGTAGTGTTTTTTCATTATTAAAATTTGAATGAGGGTCAACACAACTCTTTTAGGAACACATCAGAAAAATCTTTCACTACTAAGATTTCTTCTAACTTCCTAATCTCATTCCTAGAATCCACCATATACACCAAATACCCCTCACAACACTTCTTCAACCATCTACTAGCAGTAAGGGCAGAAAAAAAATAGTTGGCAAGTATCTTACGTTCTCTCTGAAAGTTGAACTCCTCTTGTCCCGGTATCCTGAACACCACATTTTTCTTAAAAGAATCAACCCAGATATGATACGCCGATAACCAATTCATCTCTAAAATCAAATCAAAATCAACCATATTTAAAGAAAAAAAATCAACTTCAAACTTTCTATCATTCATACGGATTACACAACCCCAATAAATAGTTTTAATCATAATTCTATCTTCAGTAGGAATTTCAACAATAAGATTATGCATCAAATGACTAATATTAAAATAAATAGACTTCATAAACACACTAGATGCAAAAGAATGGGTTGTGCCAGGATTAATCAATAATCTAGCAGATCTATCAAGAATAGATATCATACTCATAATAATATCAGAAGTGGCATGTGCATCCTATTAGGTCAACGCATAGACTCTGCTATCTTTGGGCTGTAACTGACCATTGCATCCTCTCTCAGCTATTGATCATCTGCCTCTACCCCGCATACTCCCTGATCAACCACCTCCCTCCACTCGTTTTCTTCCAACGCCTCCAGCACTTATCTCTACATATTTTCTTACTGGACAATCTACACTAACATGTCCTCCCTCACCACATACAAAGCACATCAGAGTAGGACAATTCCAAGATAGAGGCCCAGTCTGATTACCTCTATAGCAAAATTTTGTCTCTCGATCATACATCAGGTTACCACTTCCCCTTGGTGGCATACTTACTCCTCTACCATAACTTCCAGTTCCAATAGTATGTCTCCCAAATCTAGAGGTCCCACCAATATTACTCTGAGCTATAGAAGTAACATATCCTGCTTGTCTCTGACTCAGTATTACAATTCCCTGTGATAAGAAATGCCCCTTTTAGGGTGGTCTTCCACCCTGCACACTTATACTGCTACCATCTCTAGGTCCCTCAAATCTAGACCTCTTCATTCAATCCCTTATACCTCTAAATTTCATCACATCCTTCTCAATCTGAAGTGTTATATCCGCCCATCCTAACATAATTCATAGCCTTATGTAAGATTGTTTCGATCTAATCTCAAAATATAATCCATCTAGGAACTTCTTACACTTATTCTCCTCTATGTCAACCATTTTCAATACAAACCTTGACAGGGCCACAAATCTGCTATCATATTAAGCCACAGTCAACATATTTTACCTCAAATAAATGAAATCTCTCTTTTGTTGGGCTTTGAAAGTATATGAGCAATATTTATAAAAAACAAGTTTCCTTAACCTACTCCAAGTTAAGGGTTTATCAACATATTCATTTATCCTGGGAAGAGTATCCTCCCACCATTCTAAAGCTTCTCCTTCTAACTTAAACGAAGCAAAGGTGACCCTTTGCCTGTCAGTCACTGGCAAAATACCAAATAATCTCTCTACATATTTCACATATAGCTCAGGCTCAAAAGGATTCATAGATCCTTTAACAACAAATCATTCAACTTAATATATCTAACAAAACAATCTCCCTGCATCTCATGCATAAACTCACCTTTCCTCTTTTAAACGTCTACCATTATTGGATTTACAATAACCTCAGGCACTGCTCTAGCCTGTTCATCAAGTCTATGTTATAGATTATAAACTCTATCATATGTTACATTCATTTCCTTAAGAGCATGAGCAAGAACTTCTCTTAGCTTATCTCTTTCAACTCTAGATTCTCTCACACCCCTACTAGTATCAATTATACTTTCAACACTTTCCTTTCTAGGAAACTTGCTCTAACTCAGCCTCCATTTCAACCTTATTTCGTCTAAAAATTGGGGGCCTACCACGCCCTTTCTGGTTAACAACTCTAACTTTAGGTCTCCCATGTCCACGCGACATCCTCAGACTATGTATTAAAATATAATTTATTTTAATCTTCCACTTTCTTTATTTTTATGCTGTTTACAGAATCATAAAACCTAATGTTCTGATATCAAAATTGTAACGACCCATCCTAGGTTGCTCACCCTCGAGACAGTGTCGTCACATTTTGAAATCCAAGCACGACACATATATGCAAGAATATAAAAAAATGTACATCAACTAAATATGTGTGTGTGTGTATATATATATATATATATACACACACACACATCAACCCTCAATAGGGGAGTTATATTATTAAAATTTCAACTGAAATAATATATACAACATATGATGCATGAATATTTACAAAAAAAGAAATTTCATTAGTCTGAGGATGTGGACCACGTGGCTTATAGAAAATGATTCAGTTTGAATCTCAGTCACAATCCTTTCTGTCCTACCGGCTACCTGAAATTATTTAACAATGAGGAGTAAGCTTCACAAGCTCAGTGAATTAAATTTACTAGAAGTACTCAATTAGATACTTCCAGTCACATCTTATAATTAAATCATTTCTAATTCACCAATATAAATCATCTATTTCTTCATAGATAATCATTCAATCTTTCAAATAATCTTCCCATGTTCATTCATCTATTATCTCATATAAATCAATAAGAACATCCTATTATAATTTCAACCATTTATCAATCTCATCTTAAATTAATCGTCAAACATATCAATTTTTCTTCTCATATATTTAATCATCTTGAGATTTTCAATTTAACATCATTATTTACCTCGTTATAAGGTTCACAAAATATAATCAATTTAGAAAATCAATTTTTATCATATTTTACTGTCATATTTCTTTCTCATCATATCTGTCTCTCTGTGAGATTTATTTGTCTATCAATCACTTCACAATCAAAACCGATGCTTTAGTATCTCAATCAATAACAATCAATAATTAAAACAAATTCAATACATGAATTTAAATTTTCTTTCTTTCTTTCTCATCAGATCATTTCATATTATCATCCAGGAACGTCTTCCCACATGTCGACATATTTCAACTAGACCGGCTGCCTTCCCGGTTCTTTTATTTTCAGCTAGACCGGTTGCCTTCCTTGTTTTTTTTTATTTTTTTGTTTTCAGCTAGACCGGCTGCCTTTCTGGTTCTTTTATTTTCAGCTAGACCGGCTGCCTTTTCGGTTCTTTTATTTTCAGCTAGACCGACTACCTTCCCAGTTCTTTTATTTTTCAGCTAGATCGGTTGCCTTTTTGGTTTTTTTATTTTATGCATATGAGCAATAATATGAAAACAAGCATACATTCAAGCTTTCAATCTAGCTATCCAACTCTTTCTTAATTTTTTTTTTATCATATTCATTAAATTATCTCCTCATATATCATATCCACTTTTCAATCATAGTTTTCAGAATTTTTTTAAAACTTCATAGCATATTTTTCATTCATCCATCCTATTTAAAATATAAATTCTTATATAATTAATATTCAACACACTTTCAAATTCCTAATCAATAAATCAATCAATTTTCATATATAACAAAAAATATATTATTGAATCACTGTAATTCACCCATTTATTCAAATATCATAATTTCATATTTTTATTGGTTTCGATTACTAAAAGTAAATCTAACTCACCATATAGCACTTAAAGCTACCCGTGGATCACCTCATTACCTTTCCTGCTCCTTTCAACAATTTCACCCGATTGCTGATCGTTAACACCTGGCATAATATTTATATTTAAATTTCTAATTTCTAATTTATTCTTCAATTCTTCCATAATTCATACCCTTTAAATTTCTACATCCAATTCGGGTATTTCGTATATGCATAATTTCAAAAAAATAAAATACACATTATTACGTTTTGTTTTTCTTAAAGCTTCTCTCGAATCTCTTAAATGAATAAAATCTCTCTTCTGCTATGCTCGAAATGTATCTGGAAAATAATTCGCAAAGAATACATCTTCAAACTTACACCAAGTTAAGGTTTGATCTACCTGTGTACTCAATCTAAGCAGAATATCCTCTCACCATTAAGAAGCCTCATCTTCCAACTTGAATTAAGTAAAAGAAACCTTCTGTCTATCTGTCATTGGTAAGACTTCAAAATATTTCTCAACATGTTTAATCCACTGCTAAGCTTCAATAGGATTTATAGATCCTCTAAAAGATTGGGGTTTAAATTTAATAAATATCACAAAATAATCCCCTTGCATCTCATGTGCAAACACACCATCTCCCTTATAAGCCTCTTGTCTTACCACATCAGGTTCTGTTCTACCACTTTCTTCTAGTCTCCTCTGTAAATTATCAGCCATTTCTTCTGCTGCATTCATTCTCTCTATAGCACGATCAAGAACTTTTCTCAACTAGTCCCTTATAATATCAGATTCTCTCCCACCTCTACTAGTACCAATTGTACTAGAAACCTATTTCCTTGCATGAACCACAGACTCGGCCTCGCTCTTAGCTTCAGCTCTTCTAAATATTGGAGGTCTACCACGTCCTCTCTAGTTCAGTACTCTACCTCATGCTCTAACACGTCCATGTGTCATCCTTAGACTCTGCATTAAAATATAGTTTATTTAAATCTTCCACTTCTTTAAATTTTTACACAATCTATAGAATCATAAAACCTAATACTTTAATACCAAAATTATAACGACCCATCCTGGGTTGGCCACCCCCGAGACGATGTTGTCACGTTTTGAAATCCCAGCATGACACATATATGCAACAATATAAAAACATAAATTGACTGAAAATATATATACATAAACCATCAACCCTCAACAGGAGAGTTATATTATTAATATCCCATCTAAAACAATATATACAATATATTATGCATGAATACCTACAATTTTTTTTCTTCCATTAGTCCGAGGATGTGAACCACGCGACTTACAGATAATAACTCAGTCTGAATCTTACCTCACAAATCTATTTGTCCTGCCCACTACCTGAAAATATTTAACAATGAGGAGTGAGTTTCATAAGCTCAGTGAATTAAACTTACTAGAAGTACTCGATTTGTATACTTCTAGTTATATTCATTCATTGTTAAATCAACATAATTAATCATCTATCTCTTCTCACATTCTAATTCAATTACTTATCAATTTCTCTTAATATATAAATTATCAAGCTATCCTCTTTTAATACATATATCTCATATATTTTATCAATTTAATATCATTATAAATTTCACTTCATACAAACAATCAATAATATAATTCTTTATTATATCATCCTTTCTATTTATCTATCATCAAAATTATCTCATTATGAGACTCATCTATCTATGAATCATTTAATAATCAAAACTGATTCTTTAGCATCTCAAGCATTAATAATAAATATTTAAAACAAATATAATGAATGAATTTAATTGTTCTTTCTTTCTTTCTCATTAGATCATTTCATATTATCATCTGAGAATGATTTCCCACATGTTGACATGTTTCAGCCAGACCAGCTACCTTCGGTCTTCTACGTCAGACCAGCTGCCTTCCTAGTATTCTCAACCAAACCAGTTGCCTTCCTAGTCTTCCTTTTTATGCATATGAGCAATAACATGCAAGCAAGCATACATTAAATCATTCAATTCAACTATCTAGCTCTTTCTCAAAATTATTATTTTTATCATTTTTAATAAATTATCTTCTCATATATCATATCAACTTTTCAATTATATTTTCAGAAATTTCATATAACTTCTCAGTATATTTTTTTTTATTAATCCATCATTTCTAAAATATAAATTCTTATATAATTATTTAATTATGAGTCTTATTGAAAAGTTACCTCAAATATGATGAAATTTTGCTATTGTAATTAGATGACTATACTATCTCTAATATTGGAGAAATTTTCTTTGTAACTTTTTGATAAGAAATTTGAATTGAAGAAAAAAAAAAACAAATGGGATTTGGTAGGAAACAAAGTATCTGAGCTAAGAGACTTATAAGCTTTATTTTTTTCCTTCTCCATCGCTTCACCGTTCAGATTTTTTTTAACAATTAAACTTTACCGCTACTTCACGTGAAGTCTGCGACTTTTTTTTAAATAAAATTTACATATTTGTCAGGTTATTTACAATTATGCCATCATTTAAAATTTACTGTTTTACCATTACATAATTACAATTTTGCCAATACATAATTACTGTTTTGCTATTTACCCTTTAAAAATCAATTTTTTATTTTTTCTTCCTTCCAAAAATTTTATAAAATTATAGAGAAATATTAAAAATTTATATTTTCTTTCAATTTTTTAAATTATTTTCCTCAATTTCGGTCAATATTTTTTTTCAAAATTCTTTTATTTCAACTTCAAATTTCAAAAAATTTCAGTACTTTTTTCTTAAAAAATTTCTAACTCTTTTCAACAAAATTTTCAATATTATCTTTCAAATATTATTTTAAATCAATGCTAAATCTTTCATTAATGGATTATTTAATTCAATATAATATATAAAATTACTTCTTTACCTTTATTTTATGAACACGAGTACTATAGAAAAGGAGCACATAACTGTTCTTGGGATCATAGTAAAATCTCCTTCTCCTTCTCCTTCCCTAAGGAAACTTTAACCTGATTTTGTTTGCTCTAAGAAAGAACAGTACCATAGGGGACTGACTTATATGATCTAGATCTAGGAATGGTGAATTTTTCCTTAAGTCTACCCACTTGATGACTGAAGCCATTGTTGATTCGGATGACACTAGAAATCAACCAGATGTTAAGTTACTAAAACATTTCCTTCCTACTGATGTGGTATCCATAGAGGCAGCTACATGGCCTCTGTTACTTGTCTAAGGCAACTTCTTCAAGTGTGGTGGATTGGCTATTGGCCTCTGCATTTCCCACAAGAGCACTGATGCAGCCTCATTAACAACATTCATCAAAAGTTGGGTGGCAACAGCCCTGGGCTCTGGTGATGCAGTGATTCATGATTTCACAGCCTCATCTATTTTCCCACCAGTAGACTTCTTAACAAAACTGCCTGAGTTGGAGCTGTTGAGACAAAAATGTATCACAAGGAGGTATGTGTTTGATGCCTTAAAGATTGCCTTGCTTAAAGCCAAAGCTGTAAGTGCAAGCATGCAGCAGCCAACACGTGTTGAAGCTGTTACAGCTATCCTTTGGAAATGTGCAAATGCAGCATCAAGATCAAACTTGAGGTTTGTACACCCATCACATTTAATCCAAGCTGTGAACTTACGCACAAGAATTGCGCCTCCCTTGCTTGATAGTATTATTGTAAATCTTGTTGGGCACTTTGTTGTGGAGAACAAAAAGAGTGAGTTACAATTGCAAGGCTTGGTTGGGGAACTAAGGCAAGCAATTCAAGAACTATGTGATAAGTACACACAGACACCTCGAGGGGAGAAGGCATCTTCTCTTGTATCTGAATCTATGAAAAAAGCATTCTTTACAAAAGTTAAGGACAGAGAAATATATAACTTCAGCAGTTGGTGTAAATTCTCATTATATGAAGCTGATTTTGGTTGGGGAAAGCTAACATGGGTGAGTTATATTCCTAATTTTAGTATTCAATAATATCACTATGTTGATGGATATAAGAGAGGGAAATGGAATAGAAGCATGGGTGACCTTGACTGAAGAAGACATGTCCCTATTTGAGCAAGATCCAGAGCTGCTTTCATTTGCTTATTCGAATCCAAGTATCAAAGTGAACCATATAGCATCAAAGTGAACATTTCCATGACGGTGATCTCAAAAGAAGGAAGAAATCCAAAGAGAAGTTCGAGTTTAGTGAAAACAATGCCCATATCTTTAGAATAAAGCTTGACGAGGGATACCTTCAATCTCGGCTCTATTTCAATTCGTATCATAATTGTTTTATTTTGATATATAAATCTCTCTTTATGTTGATGCCTTTTACATTCATTTTCCATTAATTGGGTTCATGGTTGAAAGTAGGGGTGAACATGGAACCCAGTTGACCCACGAACCCGACTCAAACCGATATAATGGGTTGGGTTGGGTTGTGTCCTTTTAGAGATTGGGTTGGGTTGGGTTGGATTGAAAATATTTTGAACCCGGTGGGTTGGGTTGGGTCACGGGTTCAAAATATTCAACCCGACCCACCCAATCAAATATATAATTATATATTTTATATTTATTGAATATAAAATAGTGTATAAATATTTATAGTATAATTGTAAGATATATAATCATTAAATGTTCATTCTAATTACTACTAGTGTGTAAAATTATACATAATAAATACTCCAATGTACAAACAAGTCTCATATTTTCCAATTACCCAGATTTTATTTTCAAATATTTACACTAGAAACAAAATACTGATTTCATAATAGTTTTCATAATTATTCTTAAACATAACTTTAATCAGAATAAATTGATGCACAATTAACTTATGCTAACAAAATTTTGATTTCTTGTACCGTTGTAACTATAAAATAAACATAAAAATTAACACTAACCTACAAGATTTCAGTTGGGATCAATGTATGGAGATAAACTTCTATTCCAAAAAGATGTACCATAATGTTGATGGAAGAAATTCTGAATGTATAATAAAGCTTAGTAATACCAACTTGCTGGAAGCCTTTCATACAAACATTATTGAACCATTCAATTTGCCTCTCTGTGACCTTTTGAGAGCCATTATGTCGCTTCCAAGTGCATTAAATCATAGTCCAAAAATTAGATTGATTGGTGAGAAAGCACTAGCATGGCCAACAAATGCTGAGTTACTAAAATATATTATTTGCAACTGTCCAGAAATCTAGATTTCCTTCGTAATTGAATAGTCTTCTAAAATAAGTTAAATTCATATCAACTAAAGTAGTTCCTAGTGCAACATTTAGATGAAGATTGTGTTTTTCAATATAACAATGAATCCATATTCTAACATCAATGACTCTTGGTTGTGAGCATACAGATAAAAAATTGACCATGATCACTTCATCAGGCTCATATTACTCACTTGCATTTCATGAAACAATGCTAAAGCATCCTTACCAAGTTTGGCTTCAACGTAGCCTCCAATTATGGCATTCCATGGCACAACATCCATCATTCTCTTGCATGTCATCAAAAAACTTCTTAGTAGTATCCAAAAAACCAAATTTAGCATAGCCTATAACCATTGTAGTCCATGAGACAATTTTTCTCTTTTCTATGTTATCAAATATTCTTTGTGCTGTCAGGCACACATATTTTACTTGTAATATGAATAGATTTAGTTTTGTATGGTTTAACTATTTAGTAAAAAAAATATATCAACCCAGTGATCCAAACCGATTAGATTGGGTTGGGTTGGGTTGAGGTTGGATGGATTCATGGGTTAGGTTAGGCTGACATTTTTCCAAACCGATATGAATGTGCTGGGTTGAAATTTTAGGATAACCCGACCCAAACCAACCCATGCTCACCCCTAGTTAAAAGTATAAAAGACTAAGTTATAATATAGCTAGCAGCTCTCCACATTATGCACTAGATTTAAAAAGTATGTATTATCATAAAATCTCAACAAAAAAAATAAAAAAGAAATATGATGTTTAAAATTTTGAATTGAGTTTTATTTTGAGGTTTACCATGAACTCTAAAAAAAAAACTGAAAAATTTAGTTTAGAGTAGATATCGTACCGTAAATTATTAAATCAAAATTAAAAATATAAAAATTGAAAAAAGAAAAAGAAAACCGAAAACCAAACCATATAATGTGTTACATTCTTTAGAATTGACATGTATGTCAATTTCATGTTGAGATTTAATACTACTATGACAAACTTGAATTTGAATCATCTCTATTTGAATACGACATTTAATCTAGAACTTGATTCCATTTCAATTGAGAGAATCTAAATCCTCGATTAACATACCAAATTAAATAAATTGAGGGCAATATAAGTTGACCTTTATGGCAGGAAAGTTTTACCAGTTGTGTATTGTTGCTCTATCTCGAACTCAAGTTACTGGTATGTTAATCTCTCTCTTAGGCATTGTTTAATTGATTGGATTAGTAAAAATTGTTTCGTGACTGGTGTCTGATGATTGATTCGTGGAATTTTTACTTATATTCCAACTTATTGATTTTTGATTGATTGGTTGCAAACTTTTTGGTATGAGTTGGTAACTGTTTGGTCTAATACCATTATCCATGTTTGGTAACAACTGATTGATGATTGATTGTAATTTTTTAACCTCTTATAATTTTAAGATAAATAGACTTATTTTGCACTCTAAACCATATAAATCAGTTTAATGAATCCAACCAAGCAAGAGCTTAAACTCCAGATTTCTTTTGTTTTGGCACTAAAATTGTCCTTTGGCTTTTGTATGCTTCCATACTAGTTTTTTTTTTCTTTCAAATTTAAAATTTTATTGATCCTCTATCATGTAGAATAGGTAAAAAAAACCTATGTAAGCAGAATATAATAGATTGAACACTAAAATAAAATTTTATTTTTTCTCTAAAGGAAGCTTTAATAATTTCTACCATCATTTATAATGGAATCAAAGATGTTATTTAAATAGAATTTTTTTTAAGTGATCAAATGAAGTTCCTACAAGCTGTTGTGTTAATGCTTACAAGCTGTTCTGTTAATGCTTACGGTCAGTTAATCGGTTAACCGACATTGTTTATATAATTATTTTTTAAAATTTAAAATTTATTATATATTTAATATTATTTTAATTTATTATATTTTATTTTATTTAATTAACTAATTTTATACCGCTTTAACTGATTAATCGAATTAAATCATAACTATCAATCGATTTTAACTGCTCAGTAAACATCTCAACTTCTTTCTATATATCCAAAATCATGGATGGTCCTTAAAATTCATTGGCTGTTTTTTTTTTAATTTTTCAGCATCAAAGGGTTGTTTTTTATTTTCTAAGTTTGTTGGCCCATCCAAATTTAGTTGATTGGTGGAATGATCTGTTAGGTATACTTACACGAGGTCCAAGTAGAATCCATTTGCATACCCATGGCCTATAAATTTAAGACTACAACCATTTGGGTTGGACTTTATTTTTTGTCCATTTTTATTGTAGTAGTTAACTAACGGTTTAAGATGTTAAGACGTTTTGATTATAGTTTTTTTGTCTATCGGTTACTTTTGGATATTTTATTTAAGAGATTTGTTCAAACACTTTCTTTGACTGTATTAAAAAATTACTATGAGCTATATATCATTAGAAATTGAACCCTTTGACTGTGCTAAAAGTCAGCTTTACTTAAAGTACTTTTGAATTTCGATTGCGTGACAATGTAACCATTCAATCTAAGGAGATTTTATTGATTGTATAATATATTAATTATATGAGTTGTAATTTTTATTAAAAGCTAGCGTTTGGTAAATGCATAGCTCAAGTGACGTTGAATGGCAACAAATTTTTGGTGGGTAGTCAATTATTCTCCCATAAGCCTTAAATTAATAGTATATATAATTAGTCAAACCATTGACCAAGTCAATGGGGATAGCAATTGATGTTACATAAATTTCCTTGTTTATAAGATCATCCACTCACATCTTATGTTGACGCAGTCGTTGCCATGTCAACACAATTTAAAATCCCAGAAAAAATTTCTTGTGAAGAAAGTTACATTTGGTCTCAACACAAAACTGCACTAATTTAATTTTTGAACTTGATATGGATGCACTTAATTAGGTCAGCTGAGAAAGAGAGGAATTTTTTTTAAGCCAAGTTGATAGAATATTTTTAAATAAAGTAATTTTCCGAAAAAAAAATCTAATTTGTTTTAAAATATTTTAATAAAAAATGGGTAATGATAATCATTTTAAACAAGTATTATTATTGCTTCTAACATTCACAAAAAATTATGGTTTGACAATACGCCATTCTTATAAAATAATTATATCCTATATGACAATATAATATTAACAATTGGACCATTAAATCATGGGACCTTGTAATGATTTTACCCTCCACATACCGTATTAATAAAGTCGATATTATAATCTATCATTATTGATTCATTGGTAAAAATAAATAAAATTGAAATTATGAGATCAAAAGATTTTATTTTCCGACTCTTATCAATATATCATTTTACTGATTATTTATTTACTTTAAGTGGTTAATACAGTTATTAAGAGTTTATTTGTGAGTTAGGAGATTACTCTATAAATTTACACGATGTTCAAATTATGAATGATATAATTAATTGTATTTGTATGATATTGCTTCAACAAAAATAAAAAAATCCAACTCGATGCTATATATAACCTTATGAGTCGAGTGAGAGTTAATATTTAAAAAAAAGGTGGCAGTCTTGTCCGAGAATATGATTTGTTGATGTTAGGACAATATTATTTGAAAATCTAGCATCAACAACCATAACATGTATACATAGATATAAATAAGACCCTAACCCTGAAAAATTTAGGTTACTTGAGGGCTTGAAATTAGCTTTATCTCAGTAAAAATTGTGGTAGGTTAAACTGATTGCAATGTGCATTATAAATACCACACATACCCAAAAACTTGTACACAAGCAATATTTGTTGTTAGGTTATTAGCATTAAGATTAGGGGAAGATCAAAATGAAGCTTGAAGTTGAAGTAATCTCCAAGGAGATTATCAAACCATCTTCTCCAACCCCTAACAATCTTCACCATTACCAACTCTCATTTCTTGATCAAATATCCCCCTCAGTCTATATTCCTATAGTCCTGTTCTACCCTACAAACACCATTAATCTCCAATTCAACAATAATGTCGAAAAATCCAACCAGCTTAAGAAATCTCTCTCTTTTGCCTTAACTAATTTCTACCCATTAGCCGGACGTATAAAAAACGAAAGTTTCGTAGATTGCAATGATGAGGGCATACCTTACGTGACAGCCCGAGTCAACTGTAATCTTTTGAGTGTTATTCAAAATCTAATCCCTTGTGAGCTTAACAAGTTATTTCTGTTTGTACTAGACGACACTGAAGAATTGCCCTTAGGCATTCAATTCAACGTTTTTGACTGCGGAGGAATAGCAATTGGTGTTGGCATTTCTCACAAGGTAGCAGATGCCTTATCGATGCTCATGTTTGTCAAAAATTGGGCAGACATTAACGCTCAAAGGGATTATCAAGGTGAGATACCTAGCGTAGAGTTTTTATCTGCGAAGCTCTTCCCACCAAAAAACTTATCGGGGTTTAAACCGATAGCCGGCATCACAAAAGAAAACATTGCAGCAAAGAGATTTGTGTTTAGTGCATCTAAAATAGAATCAATTAGAGAAAAATATACTAATTATAACATAAACATCACAAACCAACAAATTAGACGCCCATCACGCATTGAAGCCTTGTCATCTTTCATATGGAGCCGATTTGCTGCAGCAACTAAGCTTCAATCAAAACCTGATAGATTCTACACAATTGTTCATACAGTGAATTTACGCACTAGGATAGAACCCCACCTGCCTAATCATTGTTTTGGAAATCTTTCTGGAATAGCTGTCACAGTTAATCCACCCATTAATTTCATTAATGGAGATGATCATCAAGAATCTTGTCAAAATCTTGTCAGCCAGGTTAGAGATTCGATAAGTAAAATCGACAAAGAATATGTGAAGAGACTCCAAGAGGGTAAGGATCACTTGGATTTCATTAAAGAGAGAGCTGAAAGTTTCATTAAAGGAGAGATGGTTTCTTTTAGATTCACTAGTTTTTGCAGGTTTCCTCTGTATGAAGCTGATTTTGGTTGGGGAAAACCTGCATGTGTAGGTCCTCCTCCTATCTTGACATTCAAGAACTTGGTGGTTTTCATGGATACTGTTTCGGGTGATGGAATAGAGGCATGGATTAATTTGAAGGAAGAAGACATGGCCAAATTCGAAAATGACAATGAGTTGCTTGCTTTTGTTAATTAATGCTCCAAATTAGTATTTATTAAGGTGTGATAAAATGGACTTTCTAGCTTTGTTTTTGTATTAAAATTCAAGATTAATGGAGTATCAATGTACTGTTTTGTAGTGTGGCGTTAGTTTGTGAAACTCTGTTTTTTGTTTTTTCAAGGATGTAATGGGTTTGAGATTTTAAAGTAATGCAAAATATGTTTCTTTTTTGTACACATGAAAAACAACCATGTGCATGCAGGGTAGAAACCAGCTAAGTTGAGTTGAGCTTTAGAAACTCAGGCTCAGTTTATCATTTATGGATTACTCAAGCTTCACCCGAGCTTAAAAACTCGTGGGCATATCCCCAAAAAGATTTAAGTACTAAACTAAGAACATAGTTGCATTTGAATTTAGATAATGAAATGTTTATTATACTTAGAATTTAAATTATTGAACTTTTTACTTGGAGTATTGATAAAGAAATGTTGATTATATTTGGAATTATTGAACAAAATTTTCAATTCTAACAATTAAAAGAATAAAAAGATGTTTTCTTTTAGGATTTATTAAGAAATACAACACAAAGAAAAGGAAGAGAAATTATAATGGTGCATTTGGTATTGAAAAATGATACATTTTTTACTTTTGAAATACAAAATAATATTATCATATACTCTCTTTGCAAGTTTTTCATAAAATTAAACTTTCTATTGATACTTTTTTTCTTCTTTTCTCTTTTATACCTCCTTTCTCCATCAATCTTTGTTGAGAAAAGTCTAATTTATAATATGAAATTAATTTCAATATATAATTTACAACTTACAACTCCTTACACTTATATATTCAGCTATCTATCAACCCCTCGTATTACAAACTGCAGATCACTTATGCTCACCTCCATCCTTTTAGAATACAAGGCATGCTCAAGCACTGTTTCCAGTTTCATCACTCCAATAATTCTACCAAGGGCTTGTCAGTGTCCTTCTCAAGCATTGTGTTTTACGTCCCCATCGTTGATTCATCTTCTCTGAAAGATGATTTTTCTGCATTTCTTTAACTTCAGCCTGTTTTCTTTGTATTCTGCTTCTAGTTCCAATTTTTTTTTTCCTTTTTTTTTACCAAGGATCCAACTTTTGAAAATCTTAATAAAATTTAAAGTGAAACTTTGTTGCAAACCAGGCTTGATACAAAGATTTCCATGAATAGTATTTGCTCCTTATTTCAGCATTTGGAAGTATATACATCAGGCATATGGAAAGTTAGAAGCTTGATGGTATCTACTGACTTAGTAAAGTTGATAATTTTTCAGATTCTTGTGGCTATATTATTAACGGGTGGCACAAGTTTATCTCATCTATTTTCTTATAAATATCTTTTTCTCTCAAGATTTGATTGAAACTTTAATTTAAGCTTTCTTAATGATGAAATTAAGTGCATACAAATGCAATAATCCTATTTTGATAACTTGATTACGATAATACAGGTTGGTGAGAAAATCCAGCATCTAACAACTATAAATTGTATATATAAAACCCTGACACTAAAAATTTAAGGTTACTTGAGGGCTTGAAACTAGCTTTGCCAACGTACACTAAATTTTTTAGGTTACTTGAAGGCTTGAAACTAGCTTTGCCTAAGTAAAAATGGTGGTACGCTACTGATTGCAATGTGCATTATAAATTACCACACATACCCCAAAAACTCGTACACATGCAATTTTTGTTGTTAGGTTATTAGCATTAAGATTAGGGGAAGATCAAAATGAAGGTTGTAGTTGAAGTAATCTCCAAGGAGATTATCAAACCATCTTCTCCAACCCTTAACAATCTTCACCATTACCAACTCTCATTCCTTGATCAAATATCAGCCCAGTGTATAATCCTCTAGTCCCCTTCTACCCTACAAACACTGATAAGTGAAAAATATTGCATATCTTGGCCACTTAATTTACATTTGTTAGCTTAGGAATTTGTTACTTTAAGTTGTTTTCGTTGTTTTTCAAGTTTACAAGCACCAAGGAAGGAGTTTCATTAAATTGCCAGAATTTCCCATACAGATCAATCATCTTTGAAAATTAAACTGTATTGATTCAAGAAGAACCAGGAGATGAGCCATATATTCTTAGAAAGATCCGGAAGTCTATTTTCTGGAGAATTTTACGGCTCGTAAAAATGATTTTTCTAGAGAAAGTTATGGCCATTTTAGTAGACAAAGGTCAGGCTGTGCGGGTTGTGCGGGATTTCAGCGTGAACAGAAGTTTTGAAGGGCATGTAAAGGCTTAAATCCCACATCCCACATCGGTTGGAAACATATTTCTATATCTCACATCCCACATCGGATTGGTAACATATTGCACTCATGGTATTTGCCTATATAAGACCCACTCCACCTCATCATTCAGTGTACAATTCCTGAGCCACTTTGGTGTTTACCGGTGGACGTCCGCTAGCATTCTGGTGGATCTCGAAGGCTTTGTCACCACGAGGGGAAGCACCGCCCGTCAGCGAGTGGAATTTCTCCCATGTAAAGTTATTTATTTATTTCTTTACATTTAGTTGTTTTAGTTTAAATGTTTAGCACTTTTATTATGAATTGTAGTTTCATAGTTATGAGTGGCTAGACTCTTCAGCTAAGGTTGAAGATAAAGCCCCGCCGTTGTTTGGCGTAGTAGTTCAGATTTGCTTATACAAATCTGACAATTTTTAGTATAAATGTTCTGTCAATTGTTTGAGTTAATCTTATAATTGATTGAGTTTAAATTGTCTGTTGGATATTCCTTGTGTTTCATCTGATTGATACATTGAATGCTTTTCGATTAAATTGGATTTTCTTTGTGATTTGTTGAGAGCGGATACATTAGATGCTTTTGGTTTAGTTGGGATATTCTTTGTTTTTTGTCTTATAGTTAGATTCATGGAATGTTTTGATAGGCTATATTTTTAGAACATATATGCTTAACTTCGGTGGGGTGGATTTGGAAACCTTAGTGTTTTAATTAATAGTTTTTAAAAATCAACTTAGTTTAATTTTAATTTCTTTTGCAAATTATCATCTGAAATTCGGAACTAGGTTAAGATAGAGTTAGTTTAGATTGAAAATATACTTTCACAACGCAATTCCCTGTGGATTCGACCTCGCACTTGCACAATGCTATACTGCAAATGACTCGTGCGCTTGCGAGTAATTTAAAATTCACAACAAGTTTTTGGCGCCGTTGCCGGGGATTTGTTTGGTTTGTGAAAATTTTTTGTCTAAATTGATTTTATTTTTCTACTGGTTAGTTATCAATTTTAAAAAAAAAATTAATTTAATTTAAAAAAAATGTGGATGAATCCAGTACCGATTTCACAGTCTTTAGAGGATGCCCTCAAGGATTTCATTAAAATGACCGGCCCGTCCCTCAATGCTGCCAACACATTCAATGTTGATAGTTGTTTCATCTGTGCTAGTCCTCTGCATTTAGCACAGAATTGTCCATCAATTCCGGCTTTTGCCGAGTATCCCATGGAACAAATAAATGCTTTCAATGAGTGTTGTTGGCAATCAAATGGATCTTACTCTGAAACATACAATCCAGGGTGGTGGGACCACTCTAATGTTTCATGGACGCAGAACCAAATGAGGAATCAGGGAGAAGCCCCTTATCAAGCTCAAAATCAATACCCTCCCGAATTTCCTCCGCCAGTTCCAAATTATAGTCACTCAGCCTATCTAGCACCATTACCTGCTTATCAAGCTCCCACTCAAACACCAGTGCTAGTTTCACAGTCACTAGAGGACACCATTAAGGAGTACATGAAAATGACTAGCCAATCCATGAGCGAAGTAATGAGTGCAACAATAGAAAACACCCAAGCGATTGCCAAGCTAGAGAGTCTAATTGATCAAATCGCAAGTTACGTGGGTGAAGGAGAGGAAAGAGAGTTCCCTAGTCAACCTGAGCCTAACCCAAAGGAACAGTTTGCGATGGGAAATTTATCAACTCCTATGCATTGGCAGGAACAAGTGCAATCAATTGTCCCATACTTGTCTGGGAGACAATTGTATAATCAAGTGGAAGAGAACCCTGCTATGCACCAAGGGCAAGAAAATGGTAACAATGAGAAAAGAGATGCTGAGTCATCTACAGCCACTTGTATTATTAAGGATCTCTCTAAGTCGTTTTTACCTAAAGCGCCTTACCTTGAGAGACTACAAGCGCCCAAGAAAGAAGGGAAGTCTGAGGATATTTTGGAGGCATGCTTTGCTCAATTTTAAGACGATTTGGATTTAGATAAGTTGTTTGAGCAAGCAAATGCTACTTTGGAGTCTGCTCCTCAAAAGATCAGTGAGATGGAGGAAACCACAACACCTGAACCCCCCAAGAAGGAACTTAAGCCTTTATCGGACAATCTTAAGTATAAGTTCCTAAGTCTAGCAGATTCTTTGCCTATAATTATAGCTTTAGATTTGGGTAATGCTCCAGAGGAGAAATTATTAGATGTCTTAAGAGAGCATAAGGAAGCTATAGGCTGGACTGTTGAGGATGTCAAGGGAATCAACCCCTCGTTGGTAATACACACGATACAGTTGGAGGAGAATGCCAAGCCATCGAGGGAGCCACAAAGAAGGCTCAACCCTGCTATGCAAGAGGTTGTGAGGGCAGAAGATATTAAGCTGTTAGAGGCAGGGATTATTTATCCCATCTCTGATAGCAAGTGGGTGAGTCTGATTCAAGTCGTGCCCAAACATGTTGAATTAACGGTAGTGAAGAATGAGGATGATGAGTTGGTGCCAACTCGTGTTCAGTCAGGAGGGAGAGTGAGTCTAGACTACTGTAAGTTGAATGCTGCCACTAGGCCTGATCATTTTCCATTCCTATTTATTGATCAGATGGTGGAGCGCTTAGTTGGGCATGTTTACTAATGTTGGGTCTAGCTGAAGACGTTAAACTTAGTACTTATGGGAGGCACCCCACAGCTTATTTTTTCTGTTTATTATTTATTATTTCGTATTTTTATGATTAATGTTTGTTTCCAGTATTTTTTTGTTTTCTAGTTTTTTTTTTATTTTTCAGGGACAATGCGTACTTCAGTTCAAGTTTGGGGGTATCCTATGAGCCATACCATTCCAGATAGTTCTCCATATCTCAAGTCAGCTCTTTCCATATTAGTCACACATTGGGGTCAATGTGTAATTTAAGTTTGGGAGTATGAGAGACACATCACACACTTTGTCCTAATTTGTTATCTTTTTGTCGTAAAGATAAATGCATGTTCATGTTCATCTAAAAATTTTGGTTGTTCTGAAAAATTGCGATGTGATTTCATTGGTGAGTTTAAAACTTTGAACACATGATCTGATGATAGAGTTTAAACTTTAGTTATTTACTTTAGGAATTTTCGAGAATTCACATGTTTGAAAGGCATGTGAAGGCTTAAATCTCACATCCCACATCGGTTGGAAACACATTTTTATATCTCACATCCCACATCGGATTGGTAACATATTGCACTCATGGTATTTGCCTATATAAGACCCACTCCACCTCATCATTTAGTGTATAATTCCTGAGCCACTTTGGTGTTTACCGGTGGACGTCCGCTAGCATTCTGGTGGATCTCGAAGGCTTTGTCACCACGAGGGGAAGCGCCGCCCGCCAGCGAGTGGAATTTCTCCCATGTAAAGTTATTTATTTATTTCTTTACATTTAGTTATTTTAGTTTAAATGTTTAACACTTTTATTATGAATTGTAGTTTCATAGTTATGAGTGGCTAGACTCTTCAACTAAGGTTGAAGATGAAGCCCCGCCGTTGTTTGGCGTAGTAGTTCAGATTTGCTTGTACAAATCTGACAATTTTTAGTATAAATGTTCTATCAATTATTTGAGTTAATCTTATAATTGATTGAGTTTAAATTGTCTGTTGGATATTCCTTGTGTTTCATCTGATGGATACATTGAATGCATTTCGATTAAATTGGATTTTCTTTGTGATTTGTTGAGAGCGAATACATTAGATGCTTTTGGTTTAGTTGGGATATTCTTTGTTTTTTGTCTTATAGTTGGATTCATGGAATGTTTTGATAGCCTATATTTTTAGAACATATATGCTTAACTTCGGTGGGGTGGATTTGGAAACCTTAGTGTTTTAATTATTAGTTTTTAAAAATCAATTTAGTTTAATTTTAATTTCTTTTGTAAATTATCATCTGAAATTCGGAACTAGGTTAAGATAGAGTTAGTTTAGATTGAAAATATACTTTCACAACGCAATTCCCTGTGGATTCGACCTTTCACTTGCACAATGCTATACTGCAAATGACTCGTGCGCTTGCGAGTAATTTAAAACTCACAACAAACACCATTAATCTCCAATTCAACAATAATGTCAAAAAATCCAACCAGCTTAAGAATCTCTATCCTGTGCCTTAACCCATTTCTACCCATTAGCTGGACGTTAATTTATATTGAAACTATAATAAGAGGATAAGTACAAAAGGAAAGGGGGATTGACATGATGTCCTACCTCATACAGAGAAAAAACTTAATGGGCTTACAATAGCCTAAATTCAAGCAATAAGCAAAAGAAATGAAAAGGCACTGAAGAGCACTTTGCCTCACTGCAGCTGTTGCCACTCATTATTCTTCTTCTTTTTATATACAGGGGAGAAGATATCATGGAAAACAAAATACTATACTTAAAAAACATGATCATCTACCCTGAAGTTCCTTTATAAATAATAATAAAAAAAAATATAGCATGAAATTGAGTTTGGTGATTTACTATGAGAATTGCCTTAATATGATCTTTAGTGAGTTCAACTGCACTAAATCCAATTTGATCCCTCTTTAATCTCAGCAGCACATCAATGACATCTTGCTCCTGTGAGGAACTTCTATGACTGAGATGATCATCAATTACATTTTGCAAAATATCAAATTTCCTGCTCATAGATATTCATTTTGTTACAAAACAATCATAACCCATTTGCTTTATTGCATCCAAGAATAAAATGATGATGGAATAGCTTTCAATTCAATTCTTGAGGTAAAAAAAAAGTCTAAGAAAATAGATGAGATAAACTTGTACCACCCATTAATAATTCAGCCACAAGAATCTGAAAAATTATCAACTTTGCTTATTTGCCAAGTCAGCAGAAACCATCACCATCAGGCTGGGTTGTTAAATCAGCCTCAAACTTTCCATATAGCTGATGTAATACTTCCAAATTCTGAAATAAGGAGCAATTACTATTCATGGAAATCTTTGTATCAAGCCTCGTTTTCAACAAAGTTCCACTTCAAACTCCTGTGCTGCATGCTTATCCGTTTGCTTTCAATTCTAGTAATTTTTTTGACGAGTTATAGCAATCAGCCTAGAGAAACTGATAGCAGATAACAAAACTTAATGATATTACTATGCCTTTACCAATAAGGCAAATGTGACATCACTTCCCTTAAGTAGATAATCTATAAGTAGTATAAGAACTAATCTGCAAGTAATCTGTAGACCTGTGAGTACAGGCAACAAGAGGTGTGACCTGAATGAGGAAAGTGAGCTTATCTAGTTACCAGTGATTGAGGAGAAGGTCTGAATGAAATTGAAAATTTGGAAAGAAGATAATTTTAAAATCATTAATGTCTGTAGTCTCCCTTAAAGTAAAGTTTTCTTCAACTTGTCAGTATTTTGATTAATCCGCCAGTTATTGTTCCTTTGTTTGGATGCAAAGCCTTGTTCAGTACTATGATAGTGTTCTATTACTATTTGAAATTGAGACGGGATAGATTCAAAAAAAAAACCTTTGTATTGTATCCAAGAACTGCATAAACCTCTAGAAATCTTTGTTTACTAAGTTTATCTAAACGCTTAAAAGATTATCATGAAGCAGGAAGTACATATACTAATTGGACACAGTGAGTTCTGTTACAGGATAGGTACTGTCCTATAGTTTCTAAAGAGCATTTCTGCTCAATCTAGCAAAGCCTCTCAGTTGACATTATCTTCCGATTGGTACAAGGTAAAGAGCTGATTTTTTTGTGAATTGGTAGATCAGCTGCTTCTTCCATGTCAACATCTATCTCCTTCATCCCATCTGGCAGTTTCCAATTAAAAAAAACACAAAACATTTGCAAGTGCCAACTCTACTGTGCTGATTCCCAAATACATTCCCGGACAACCTCTTCGATCCGCTCCAAATGGCAATAACTCAAGATGTTGCCCCTAGAAATCGATAGATTTCCCGATAAACCTCTCTGGGTAGAACTCTTCTGGATTCTTCCAGTGATCAGGATCTCTTCCTATAGCCCAAACATTAACTTCAACTCAGGTTTTGGGGTAAACATCATAACCATCAATCTTAAATTGGGTTATAGCTTCCCTTGGAAGTAGAAATGAGACTGGAGGATACAATCTCATAGTTTCTTTCACTATCATCTTGAGGTACTGAAGCTGATCAATGTTGCTTTCGACTATCTTTCCTTTCTTGTCGAAACAACTTATAACTTCAGCTCGGCTTTCCTCATCACTCTTGGGTTCCTAGCAAGCTCGGCCATTGCCCAAATCATAGTAATTGCAGTAGTATCCACCCCACCCAGAAATATATCCTGAGACCACAAATATAGGAGATCTTAGTTTCAGGCAATAAACAAATGAAATGAGAAGGCTCTGGAGAACACTCTGCTTCTGCTGGTGTAGTAGTTTCTCTGATAAATGTATATAGCTAAATCACAATGAATTATTTGGTTGCTAAAAAACAGTGGTTAAATATATATATATTGGGTGCTCTTAAGCTTAATTGTGATGGTTCGTCTCATCAAGAGATGTGCTCAGGAGGTGGCGTGGTTAGGGATTACAAAGGTGCAGCTTCACAAGCATATTCCTGTTTCTATGGTGCTGGTTCTAACATGGAAGGTGAGATTCTTGCCCTTTTATCTGGTCTTAAGCTGTGCAAGCAATTTAATCTTAATGTCTCCATCATTGAGAGTGACTCCAAAATTTTGGTGGACTATTTTCCAGGTTCTTCTTGGCCATGGAGAATTTATTACACCTTAAAACAGATTGATGCTCTTTCAACATATTTTCACGGAAGCCAATCAACCTGCAGATCTTTTAGCTTTTACTGCGCATTCTCACAGGGATTTCGAGACTTATCAAGCTCTTGGCTCTCTTCCTAAGGAAGTTGAAATTCTTTATATGGCTGACTCTATGCAAACCTTATAAAGAAGGGGGTCTTGGCATGAGAAAACTATTGGAAGTGCAGAGGTCTCTACATATGAAATTTGCATGGAGATTGTTAACGGTTGATAATCTATGGACTAAGTTTTTTCGAGCGAAATATGTGAAACATGGCCACATTTATCTTGCTGAGGCTAAAAACACTTCTTCTCGTTTCTGGAAGTCCATTATGAAGATTTTTTCTGAGGTCACAGAGAATGTTATAGTAAAGTGAGAGATGGCAACTCTTTGTTCTGGTTTGATCGGTGGTTGGCAAGTGGGCCGTTGTGTGTCAGTAGGGACGCTGGACAGTGAGATAAAAATAAAAGAGGTATGGGTTGATAGAACCTGGGATGAGAACCGTCTTTTGGAACTAGTCGGATTGGAAAAATCAGAGGAGATTATGCACGGCATTGTGGCTGGTAAGATGGGCAATGATATTACCGTTTGGAAATCAGAAGCTAAGGGTGAGTTTACGTTGGCCGTAGCATGGGAGCTAATTCGTATTAGAGGAACGGACCAGCTGGGTATGGACTGGTTTTGGCATCACCTTCTCCAAAAAAAAAAATTATGTTTGCATGTGGAAAGCCCGATTCAATGGGCTAGCTTTGGACTCTCGAGTGCAATCTCTTGATGTCTAGCAACTTTGATTCGGCATCTCTAAAGAGTGCATTTGAACTTGAAGCCATCAATTGCTTAAGATGATCCATTGCAGCAAGATTGAAACTAATTGTATCTTTGATATCAGATATCTCTCATTTGGTCTTTTGCTCTTTAATTTCTGCTCAATAGCGTCTATGATTCCGTGCTAGTTAGTAAATGCAATTTTTTGGCATATGATTTTTGTGGAGATAATTAGCCCGCCTTGATTGCTCACAATATTTGATGAGGTTTGAGTGGAATGAGTCAAAATAGTTAAATTGATAAAAGGACAATCTCAATTTAGATTTATATAAAACAAAAAGATTTTTAATTGATTTTAAAGAAAAAATTTAAATAGGATTACTTTGTATATTTGAATAGTGATTGGTTTTTATGATTTATATTTATAATTATATAAGTACAAATTTGAAAATATCATCAAATCCAGTACGATTCATCGAAATTAATCGAAATCAAAATATTTCATTTAAATAGATAAATCAAAATGTTGTTGAAAGGGAAATTCACAAACTTTGGTTGACAAACTTTGGTTGACAGTCACCCTTGCCACTTGTGTAATAATAATGATAGGAGACACATTTAAGATGAAATAACGGGGGGTCCATTTAAGATAAATTATTGCTTTTTCACCTTGTTGTTTAAGAAAATTTACAATTCTACTTTGTAAGGGTTTATATGGATTGTTGAAGAAATCTATTTATGATTCTAATTTTTTATTTAAATTATTATTTAAAAAAATAAGTTGTTTAGTGTTTGAGTAATGTTGCTTAAAGTTTTTATCACTTGTTGAGTATTAGATTATAAATTTTTATTTAAATTATTATTAAAAAATAAATTGTTTAGTGTTTGAGAAATGTTGCCTAAAGTTTTGAGTAATTACAGAGATGTTTGCTTAAAGAGTGTTAAAATCAATTTAAAGCTGTAAAGTTGATCAAAAATGACATGGTGGATCTGATTTTTTTTTCTTTGCTCAAGAGAGTGATTTTCAATCAAATTTTGATTATATACTTTTGTTAGGCCTATTAAAATGTAAATAAATGTATTTTTTAAAAGATATAAATAATTTATTGAAGTTATAAATTTTTGTATTATATTTTCATTTGTAAATGTTTATTTTTTTTTTTAAATAAGTCTATTAATTTTTGTTTTATATATTATTTCCACTTAACTTTTATAAAATAAATATATTTAACTTAGTCAATCCTTCTATCTCATTAACATATATAACCCAAATGCAGAAAAAATTATTTGCAGGGAGATGAAAGAGGATGGAGGGAGACTGATTTGTGGAAATTTACAGTGTGGGATTAAAAGAGGAGAGAAGATGTGACGGAGAGAGTCATTTGGTGGGATAAACCAATAAGGGAGAGGGCAAAAATGACCTTTCATTGGTCAATGCCTCTCACCTAAAACGACATATTTAATGCTACATCTAGAATTGAAGTATGAAATTGAAATTGAAATTGAGGTGAAATCATACTTTTTTTTCAACATAAAAATAGTTGAAAAAGACCATAATTCTATTTTATTTCCAATTCCAAACTTTAATCCTAAACAACCAAATGTAATGTAAGTGAAATTTGACTTCTTAACATTCTACCTAGTCCTGTGGTGAGAATGACATTTTCCCATGTTTGGGATTCGAACTCCCATCCCTAAATGTCGCTAATGTTAAAAACAAATTAAATTAACTTATAATCCATAAAAAAAAAAACTTACTGATTATGTAGAACCAAAAATGTAATTGAACTCCTTGAGGTTAAGGGGTTATCCCAAAGTCCTTGTTAGTAAGTATTACACACGTGCATCATTTAAACGGGTCAAAATCATGTCAAGAATCACAAATTTGAAAAAGTTTGGATACTGATTTAAACATACTTAAATCAATACCACTAAAAGTGGTTTGAAACATACCCAAACATCGCTTGTATTGGTTTGAGGTTTTCTTACTAGAATGTGTTTGATTTTTATGCAATGAGTCTTACACTCCATATAAGGTGATTCTTGATACAATTTTAACATATTTAAACGATGCACACGGGTGACACGTCCTTTAGACCAACGGAGGATGTAACTCTTTTTGGGGTAACAAAGTAACTCATAAGCATTAAGTTAACCTTTTTAAACCTCAAGGTATACTCGTAAACATGCTTAAACAACAACGTAAAAAAGTGAAGTATGCCTTAAAAATATGAAAAAATGGGATATTTTTATGATGTCATGTGTTATTTGGTAGATGATAGAAAAGTGAAAAGACTTGTTGTAGTACTCGTGTTTATAAAATAAAGGTAAAGAAGTAATTTTACATATATTATATTGAATCAAATAATCCATTGATAAAAGATTTAGCATTGATTTGAAATATAATATTGAAAATTTTGTAGAAAAAAGTTAGAAATTCTTGAAGAAGAAAGTACTGAAAATTTTTTAAATTTGAAATTGAAATGAAATAATTTTGAATAAAAATATTGACTGAATTTGAGGAAAATAATTAAATTTTTTTTAAAAGAAAATATAATTTTTATAAAATTTTTGGAAGGAAGAAAATATGAAAAATTGATTTTAAAGGATAAATGGCAAAACTGTAATTATATAATGGCAAAATAGTAAATTTTAAATGATGGTAGAATTGTAAATAACCAATGAAAAATATGTAAATTGTATTTAAAAAAAATTGGTCAATGGTGAAGCGGTGAAAAGAAGAAAAAAAAAATTATGGTTTCTGTGAAGCGGTGAAAAAAAAATTATGATATTTGTGAAGCGGTGAAAAAAGAAAAAAAATATTTGAAAGCTTTATAATAGTCTCTGAACTCAGAGACTTCATTTTTATTGTTTATCAAATCTCGTTTGGTTTTCTTTTTTCTTCGATTCAAATTTCTTAGCAAAAAGTTATAAAGAAAATTTCTTTAATATTATAAATAGTACAATCATTCAATTACAATAGCAAAACTTCATCATATTTGAGGTAAATTTTCAATAAGACTCATAACTAAATAATTATATTGTTTTAATTAAGTTATGAAATAGTAAGATTTATGAAAGTTTATGATTAGGCTGGTGATCAACAATATCAAAAGATTGCTGAAAGGAGCCGAAAGTCAAGGAGGTAATCTATAGGTAGCTTTAAGTGCTACGTGGTGAGCTAGATTTACTTTTAGTAATTGAGATCAATAAAAATATGAATTTATGATATTTGAATAAACGGTTGAATTATAATAATTTAATGATGTATTTTTCGTTAAGTATGATAATTGATTGATTTATTGATTAGAGATTAAATAGTATGTTGAATATTAATTATATAAGAATTTATATTTTAAAAATAATGGATTAATAAAAAATATACTGAAAAGTTATATGAAATTTTTGAAAATATGATTGAAATGAGGAGACAATTTAATAAATATGATAAAAATAATAATTTTGAGAAAGAGCTAATAGTTGAATTGAATGCTTTGATGTATGCTTGCTATTATTGCTCATATGCATAAAAGAGACGACCAAGAAAGCAGCTGGTCTAGTTGAGAAGACCAGAAAAGCAATTGATCTGGCTAAAACATGTCGATATGTAGGAAGACGTCCCCAGATGATAATATGAAATGATCTGATGAGAAAAAAAGAAAGACAATTTAAATTCATGCATTATGTTTGTTTTAAATATTTATTATTAATGCCTGAGATGATAAAAAATCAATTTTGAGTATTAAATGATTAATAGATAGATGAGTCTCATAATGAGACAATTTTGGTGATAAATAAATAGAAAGAATGACATAATAAAAAATTATATTATTGATTGTTTATACGATGTGAACTTTATGATGATATTGAATTGAAAATATTAAATTGATAAAATATATGAGATATATGTAAATGATAATTTAATTATTAAGAAAAATTAATAAATGATTGAATTAGAATGTGAGAGAGATAAATAGTTAATTATACTGATTTAACAATGAATTAATAATACTAGAAATATACAAATCGAGTACTTCTAGTCAATTTAATTAACTGAGTTTGTAAATCTCACCCCTCATTGTTAAATAATTTCATGTAACAGACAAGACAAAGAGATGTGTGAGCTGAGATTCAGACTGAGTTATTATCTGTAAGTCTCGTGGTCTACACCCTCAAACTAATGAAAGAAAAATATTTTTTTTTGGTAAATATTCATGCATAATATATTGTATATATTGTTTCAATTGAAATATTAATAATGTAACTCCCCAGTTGAGAGTTGAAGATTGATGTAAGTATATATTTTCGGTCGATGTATGTTTTATATTGTTGCATATATTTGTCGTGCTGAAATTTCAAAACGTGACGATACCGTCTCGGAGGTGACCAACCCAGATGTGTCATTACACTTGTAGCCTTCTAGGCATGTAGTAGAGAAAGAGAGAGGAAGACATCAGACAGAGTACCAATACACCACTGAACAAGTTTTATTTTTTGTTAAAACTCTGACATATCCTTTTGCAATGACAACAAGAAGACATGCATTATTTTACATGATTGAGTAACCAGGGCCACCGCCTCCTTCTGGCACTGTCCATTCAATGTTTTGCTTCGGGTCCTTGATGTCGCATGCCTGAAAAATGTACAAGCAAAGTTGCCTTGAATTTCACCTCAAAAAACATTGGATAAATTGGCACAGCATTGTGAAATAAGATATAATTATGCGTAAAAAAACAGAGCATGATTCTTTATTTGATGCTGAAAATGTCATTTCCCTCAAGGTTACAGAATGAGTACAAATCTTATTTTTATTTTTTCAATTTCAGTAAATGTAACAAAATAACTTCACTGAGACAGATTTGACTCGAGTTAAAATTCTATATGCGAAAAGTGAAATTATGTTCGTTAGCAGTAGTTGCCACCTCTCAAGTAAGCAGAGTCCACCGCAAATTCTAGCAAGGAACATTGAACTATGGGAAAATGATAAACAAAAAACTTACACTAAACAAGGTTCAGCTGTCCCATTCAGATTACCTAGTGAACTTTAAAACCATCATCAGTTAATGTTTAAACTTCACTCATTTTGTGGTATCACACAAAAGGGTCCCTTAGGTGGTAACTTGTAGTGAAGGATCATAAGTACTTTTTTATCCAATCAGAACTGCTAAGCTAATAAATGTTTCTCCTAAAATTCTAACAGAACTTGGTTGAAAATACTTTTGAAGGAACTTCAAATACATATAAATGATATCAAAGGACATACTTGTCCACGTGGTAACCTATTCTATACTTCCTCTCCTTGTGGATGCACAGAGGAACTGCTTCCCTTTAAAGTGCTTTAGTCTCTTATCCTTTAAACATTGAAAAACATTTTTGAACCGACGATACATGTAGCAATTTTGATAGCTAAGAAGTACTTTAAAGTAAACTGCTACATATTATCAAGGTCTATGAGGAGCTTGGGATAGAGGAAGAATTCTGAAAACACCAAAAGCAGGTGGGATGATACCAGAAGCCTGACTAGAATGAAAAATATGTTCAGGAAGGGAGAAGGATGAAGAGATGGCAGACCACCAGTTCCATAAAATTTAAGTCCAATTTATGCAGATAAAAGGATGGCATTTTACCTCTTAGAAGTATTTCAAGTGCAACAAGGTAGGTCATTGTAAATCTAAAGATAGGGGATGGATAGCTAGATGCCCATTCCGAGTTCCTTCATATGCCCATAAATACAAAGGAATAAAGAATTAAAAGAAAAAAAAAGAAACATGTGAAGCCAGCTTAGGGAGCAGATGCAGGAATAAGATCTCTTAGTCTTCTGCGAAAATTTCCCTGTTTGTGCATGTAAATGCATATTTATGTTGTAGTTGTGATATACTCAGCAGCATGTACCAACTAGCATAAATGGTTTGAATATTACCTTGCAGTGTAAACAGTTTTGAGCATTTATCTGCAACTTCATCTGACCCTTTGCATCTGGATCATACCTTCATTTTCAAACAAAGATGAAAAGACATTAAAAAACAATTCATCTATCGAGGATTACCAAAGCACAGGCCACGAGAAGATGCACATTACTCGTATACACGTGCAGGACAATATCGTGACTCAGGTCCAGCATAATCTGGCAAGTTCACAAGTTCAGGAATCTTGGGGTCCCTCAAGCGAAGATGAGCTGGTTGATCATGTTCATGATTGGTGTTGCTCCTAAATAAGATAACAAATTAAACAAATCAGTATATCATTGCTCTGAACTGGAGAAAGTGCTAATAAAGATAAACATTGCATATGAAATGCTAAAGAAAGAATAAGCAGAATGCAGTTCTCCTAAAATAGTGGATTTCTTATGCTTGTGGTTCATCATTTTTCCCTCGCTTGATTCATCGCCCCATATCTCCAAGAAAAATGCTATTTTCATAGCCTATTTATTGAATATCTCTAACTAAGAGAGAAATGAATTACATAATGCAAAAAGAGTGTCATATACAAAACCTGTGCAAAGAGGTTGGTACGTCAAAAGACAAAACCCCATCTGGCTTTGGATACTCAACTGGATAATGTACGCGTGCAAGCTGCAAATATGAGCATGTGACAATGAGTAATTTTTTGCAGACAAACTTATTCGTAATAACACAACTTGTTCAGTCTGCACGTCACTCCGTTTTATTATGCATAAGTTTATGGTATGAGAAGTTACACATTAATATTACTAAAACATTCTAAGATAGCAATAGAAAAAGAGCATCCCCCCTCTTAAAAGATTGATGTCTCCCACTTCAGTAACCATTCACAATTTTTTAACAGCTATTTTCAAACTAATTCCTTGCTCAAAATCATCGCATTGCTGGTAGAACTTGAAACTCATGGTTTCTTGAACAGAAGTCTTCTTACATTTATTGCTTCATGATCAGGTTTTCCATGCTGCAGTGTGAAGGGTGCCCTTCCTTTCAATACATAACTGCCAAACAGAAAATACTGCTGATTGTGGTTCCATTGCGAAAAGAAATATATATATATATATATATATGAATGAAAACTATGCAACTTCATGAAGTCAAATTGAGATATGAGATCTTACTGTTCTAAACCACTTATAGCCAGGCCAGAAATTAGCCCATACTCAAATGCCTATAGGAATAAAGGGATTCACATGTAAGGTGACACCAAAACAGTAATTAAAGATTTCTTAACTAAAGAAACTGCATATTAACCAACACTGGCCACAATTAGCAGCATACTACTTGTGCATCAGACAAATCAATAAAAACAAATCATTCTGAAAGAACACACCATGTTTTATATTTCTCAACTATTTGACTAGCAAGAAAAATGATATCAGAAATGCTCTATACCATCCATGAAAAATTGAACTCGGATATGATAATATGATCCATTTACGAGTAGCTAGTTTAGGATAGATGTGGTTGTTTGAGATTTACCCATCAATTGGAAGGCTCATGACACAATTAAAGAGCTTAGAGAAAAAAATATATATTAAATCATATGTACCAGGAAACAGAGGAAACATATTTTAGGAAGTAAAAAGATGACAATGAATTGCATTACTAACAGGTCGGTAATTCCTAGCTCCATGGAGTTCTTTCCACACCCATGAATTCCTCAAACTGTCCCAGTATGTTTCCATATTCAAACCTTCATGAAGTGCTCCTAATGTAGCTTCTGCTGCTAACATTCCTGTAAAAACTGGTTAAGCTAAAAAATAAAACTGAAAAGTAGAAAAACCTTATATATCTGCTACTCAAAATACATATAAAGATTTTGCAGGATCCTGTAGCATTCCTGTATATATTGCTCATTTAGGCACCCATGAAAATTTCCAGATGTCACATCAACCTACAAAACTAAGAACTATATGGTGTGACTATATGGCAAATGAAAAAACAACTGAAATTAGTTTGGCTTGCAATGCTTCAATGAATGAAGGTCATTGGAGCCATGGAAATAACATTCGAGTATCTATAGCACAGATCAAAATACAAAGTTATATTCAATCTCAGACCTCAAATATTCTTTTCCAGAGACATCTGCAATATTAACCTAAGTTCACTATGGAACACTCTCTAGCCATAACAGTTGTGGGATATCAAGTATGCGATTAATTAAAAGCTAGCTTATCAGAACTAACTGTTTCAGCTTCAAGGTTAGCTAATACATGAATCTGAAGTCTTCTGGATAGATGGTAGCCATTTCTTTCCCATTTCCTATAAACATTTAGAAAAAGATGCAATAAAAGGAGCCCCATTTAATAAGCCAAAGCTATGAACCTTGTATGTTTTTATTTTTGATATTTAATAAAATAGCATGGATATAACTCCAATCACATAGGTGTGATCTGCGATGACTATTTACATAACATTCTGAGCATCAATGTTCTATTGCCTGAATTGTTGCACTGTGGAATTTCTACCACAACAAGACTCTTCAAGTAATTCAATAAGTCCTCATTTCGAGACATTCAAGCATTAGTATAATGGAATATAAACCGAACCATAAAATTAACATGAGTGATACCTGATTTCATTGCAGTATGTGTACCCTTTATCTTTGGTACATTAAGAAAACCAGCCGAGCATCCAATAATTGCTCCTCCAGGGAAAACTGGATATGGAATAGACTGAAATTTAACTAGCATCATATTCATATATGTGTAATGTGTAATAAGCAATATGAGATGCTACACATCACATATAACCAAAAATTTAAACATGTAGGGAGCACACAAACACTGAGCTCCCTCTTGGGTTGCATCTTATTCTGCTGCATGTGCCAGAGATATCAAAATTGAAAGATAGCAAGAGGAAATCAATATAAGGAATTTAAAGACATTTTCGCCTTGGATCTGTCCATCGTCAAATAACCAATGAAGTTAATAAATTATTCAGGATAATCACATAATGACTTATTCTTGAGCAAAAGAATGAACCTAATTCAGAATACTACATTATGAGGCTGCTTAAGGATTTTTTTTTTTATTTTTTTTTAAAGAAAAACAGCATGCCCTTATTCCAAGCTTTGATGCTAGTGATTCCAGCATTTTTACAACAGAAAATGCTTACTAACCTGAAGACCACCTTCATTTAGAGTGCGAGCGCCATACTGAAGTACTGTTCCACCTTCCAAAAGCGGTTTAATGGCAGGATGATGTTTGAGTTTCTATTTGGGAGGAAATGAAAAAAAAACACCGAAAAAAAGAAGTGATATTCCAAACACATGCTTCACGGTATGATTAAAAATGCTGAGATAAAAATCATTAAAAATACTAAGATCTCCACCAATCCCAATCAAATCCTTTCGAAACTTTAGCTAAAGCCCAAAGTCACTTGGAAAGTTGAATATAAACAACCAATTATAAAAGTTGTATTGAATGAATAACCAAGATATATAGAAGAATCTGCAACCTAATAAATTCAAATGTTTGGAAAAAAAATACTTAAAAGAATCTTTAAAAATACTTTTCAATAACTAAACAACATCAACCTTGGCACCCAAAGAAACAAAATGTAGAATTTTCTATCAATAAATCGAACTGTCACAAGGCTTTGTTTGGGTTAGCTTATTTTGAAACAAGCAATACATTAAGCACTCAGTTACCCAAATGCTAAATCAAATAAAACTAAATCAGCTTAAAATATCATTGATAAAAGCACCTGATTATAATTTTAGGTTGAAAATAAGCTCTTTACATGCCGTTCCCATGTTGGACATGGCACTCCAAATAAAGGCATGGCCCTCAGACTCTCTAATCAATTAAAAACTTAAAGAATATAGACGATTTCGATACTCGGACAAAGTGTTGAGAGCTGGCCTATACCATTAGACTGTTCTATTCTGCCTCAAAAAGAAAAAAAAAAAAAAAAAAAAAAAAAAAAAAAGAAAAAGAAGAAGAGATAAAACAGATAAAGAAATAAAATAGATACCTAATCTACACACGGCATGTAGATTGCTCATCACAAATTTACATGCTTTTTTTCTCCTTTTTTTGTGTGAGACCTACAATAAGTAGACCAAAAAGAAATTTACATATTTATTCATCCAAAAGATAAACATGTTTTTTCCCCTGTTTATATCTAAGAAAATATGATGTGAGACCAAAGATCCATGTATGCATTCATAGCGAACCAAGAACCAAGAAAAGTGAATTCACTTTAACAACAAACTTAAGAATCTAGTTTACCTGAAATTCCTCGTAAGGATTCAAGAAAGGGTTGTGATAATTCAAAGCAACCACGAGGCCAATTGAGATCTGTATGCTCAACCAGAGAGACAACACTAAATGAGCTACCTATAACATAAATTTCGTATTTAACAATTCACATAAAAAAATAATGCTTGAAACTTCATCTGAGAACTCCAAGAACAATGTTTCATATCTCATTCTATCGAACACATACATAGACACAAATGAAGAATCTTAATTTTTTGACACTTAAAGGAATGATAATGATGGTGGCCATGACAAAAGTGACTATGATGGCAGTATTGAAACTCGAACAATGATATTAAACAAAGGAGACCTTTCTTACCTGTCTATCTTTCATGTGGTACAGAAACGATCCCCCATATGTCTTGTGATCCAAGGGCCAACCCAATGTGTGAAGAACTTCACCAGGTCTATGTTTGCCCTCATCTATTTCCCAAACCTGTTTTAACTAGTGTGTCAAGATCTGCTCAAACCACCAACTAATAACCAGGGGGAAAATTATTTATTCGAGGAAAAGAAGAAAGAAGAAAACAACAGGCACTCTACTTCTTCAAATATGTTTTAAATATCTTCTTAGAACCTGCCCATTTGATGGAAAAATATAACTGGAGCAACATAAATAATCAAAATTACGATGACCACAGGAATCTAAAACCACGATGCGATATATACCAGGGTCAAATCCTTAAAATGTCAGTTACAGTAAAATGTATCATTCATACTCTATTGAAAGTTTGTTACCTCTTTAATTCCCAAAGCATAAGTTTGATGTTGTGCATGACCCTTCCCTCTCAGTTTGTATTTTTTCATTATTTTCTGCTCAAAAGAAATTCAAACAATGGCTTGCTGTCAGCATAAAGATTGACCAGCTAAGCTTGTAGTAAATCTAGAACCTATGGCAGAAATAAAAGTCTTTCTGCAAACCTCGGACAATGATCCTCGACATCCTTCAGCTAGAAGTGTAATCCGCCCTACATATTAACATTACTATTATTTTAGTATGCGGAAGCAGAATTTTTCGAGTTATAGAACTTGAAAATAGTCATTCTCAGAAAATTAGTAGTGTACTGTGGCCAGGCATCCATGTGACCATGTCTACAAATAATTGATGATATCCACTTGCATACAGGTCTATAGACATCTTTACAGGGAAAGAGGCAAAATATTTTTCTTCACGGTAAAAACACAAATTATTTTATTAAAAGGCCATCCAATTGGCTAATGCAAACAGATCAAGGTTGACTACGTTTGACCTTGATCAAATTTATATATATATTAATTGAGCAATGGATGGTAGTTTTGCAGTAAGTAATTGGTTACTCCAGAAGCAAAGCATGTGATTGGTATCAATTGTTCTAAATATAGCATACAGGACAATATGGAGACAAAAGGGGGATTTGACACTTTTCTATAATGAAGATTACTACTTTTCACCAGGGGAAGTTATCATTATCATCATCTGTATCTTTTCTTAAATTTTCTTTGTCAAGACTAGGGGTATAAGAAAATTTGTCTGATTCTATCCTATATTTACAGGAATCGTTATGAACAAAGTTAATGTGCATCCTACAAAATTCCTTCATTATTTGGTTTTCCTTTGGTAATTGAATCTCTTTACTGAGGTAAGGGTGAAATAGCACCACCATAATCTAGTTCTGATGTAAATTTATGGTGGAACTTTGTATTTGGGAAGTGAAATATTTCTAATGGGAGGCAAGAAAACAAAATCATGCGTGTGAGACATAATGGTTAGAAGCTTTTAATGTGGAACAGTACAGCAGTATTTAAGGGGTGAAGATGGTGAGAAGGAAAAATCGTGTGCATGTTTGTGCACACATGTACCATGGGCATGTGAGCTTGTGTTTGTGTTTGTGAGACATATATCACATGCGTGTGAGACACACACACACACACACACACATATATATATATATATATATATATATAGAGAGAGAGAGAGAGAGAGATCTGCCTTTCAGTTCTACACCGCGCTGAAAATTTTCCTTCTTAGAACCATCCTTGGCTATTCCCATATCATTAGTTCCAATGCCAATAACATTGTTGTTTGCATCATATAATATCTGGCAATGACATAATTTTGTCATACAAAAATCCAAAGGTATGTTGATCCATAAAAGGAGAGTCATCAGGATTACCTCACTGGCAGCAAAACCTGGATATATCTCTACTCCCAATTCTTCAGCTTTCACTCCCATCCAACGCACTAACTGACTTAAACTGTTCACGAAGTCGATAATAACAAGCTTTTCAGAAAATAACTGGCACTATTAAATGCAAAAAAGAAGTGTCGCAATAAAAAAATGCATAAGGATAAAAGAGAGGAAAAACATTAATATGAAAAGGAAATGAGCATGCTTAATAAAAATAAAGTGGGAATAAGATTAAAGAGTGTGTTCTTCCCATGAAACAAAACATCTTTAGTTCAAATATGCAAAAAGGAAGAGCAGTCATTAATGTCAGTTAGTGTTTTTCTCAAGTATGGCTTATAACTCCATATATCATAAATTGGAAACTATATGGAACATTATAACTCTTTAAAATTCAAGGCTATGTTTGGAAACAGTTTTCAAAAACTCTTTTCTGTGTTTGGCAAACAATTTTCAAAAGCAATTTTCTAAAACAGTTTTCAAAAAACCAGTTTTCAAAAACTATTTTCTGAAAACTCGAAATTTGTGTTTTCTGACTTAATTTTCGAAAAATAACCCTAAAATTAGTGTTCGCTTTTCTGTTTCATTCTTCCTCCATGGTATATAAAAAATATTAAAATTTTGAAAATAAAACAATATTAATTGTTTTTAAATATTTAGTAAATATGAGAAATAAAATTAATATAGATTTTAAATTTAAACTCAAAACTAAAAATAATTACAAGGTGTATCAAAACAGTTTTTAAAATAAGATTATCCAAACAACATTTCATTGTTTTCTGTTTTGGAAACAGTATTCGAGTTACAGTTATCCAAACATGTTTTCTTCAGAAAACATCATAAAACTGTTTTAGTTTTCATTTTCGAAAACTGTTTTTGAAAACAGAAAACAGAAAACTGTTACCCAAACATACCCCAAGTTTTGACAGCATTGAGAAGGAAAATGAATGTAAATATTAAAGATACAAGACCAAAAAAGGTTCATTAAATATTGAGGATTTTTATCTGATTACGCCCTCTCCTTTTAGGCTGAATCTCAATTAAGACAACACATTTTCAATTGCATCAATATGCACATTGCATGTTGTCATATTCTCCAAGGAAACCTTATATATCTAATTTTCTATTAATTTTTAATGGCTAATAGATGTGTAAATGTGTAAGGTTGTCACATGACCACACCTGACTAGCTGAAAGGTTTAAATTCATAATACATAAGAACAATAACAGTAAGAAAAATTTAAAAGTAAACTATACACTGTAGTTGTCTTTGTTTAATAAACTATAATGGTCAGATCATTTTACCCTCCAAGCTGCTTGTGTGGTCATGTGCACACTTCGCACGTGCCACACGTGTATCACATATTAATAGTTGATAGATTGCATAAGGACCAATTGGAGACAATGGCAATATGCAAGGTCCACATTGATGCAATTGAAAATGGGTGGTGCAAATTGAGACTTATTTCAAAAAGAGAGGGTGTAATCAGATAAAAACCCAAGATTTAAGGCCAGCTGATAAATTATCAAATTTGGTTTTTAACTTCATAATGTTTTATGCAAGGTACATGCTTGTTCTATAACTACCTTATAACATAGTTTCCCCTGTTGTCAAAAGGACATGGAAGTGAAAATGCACGATTCTTTGTAAGAAACCAAAATTTGTCAGAAGAAACAGGGACATTGATTGGTGCCTGCACAAAAAAGGTGGGCAAAGAAGACATAAGAAACAAAGAAGATAATTGGTAATAGGATATCACAATATATTTGACAGTTCCGAATTAAATTCTTCATTTTCCTCCTTAATAAAACAAGCACCAACATTATATATTCTTCTCTTTTTCAAAATTTTTAGACACCAAGTACATGCAGAAAAGATAGGAGAACAGGGAAACAATGATCTGTATCTTTTTTACTTTGAAAAATTCTGAATACGTTACAAAGATGTTAGTAAGGGTTTGTCCAAATAATGTTGACCTGATTAGACAACTGTAATTTAAAATTTCATTCTTGATTATTAATTATTCAGGCAATCGCAAGCACATGATAGAAACAATTCAGCATCAGAAGATCTACATAGAGGATCCAATTTTCTCATGCAGGCAACATAAACATCATCGGCAAGAAAGCATTTTATTCTATCTCTATGTAATGAATCGAGTGATTATCATATCAACAACCTAAATTACTATAAATCATATCAGTGCAGTCAGGAGCATACTATATATAATATATAATGAAGAAGTGAAAGTTTTCTCATAGACAGACACCAAAAAATTTCCACCTCTTCCTCTTTCCATTCTGGGAGAAGTTCATCCAGTGCCCGAGGTTCAAAAACATTCCCAGATAGGATGTGAGCACCTATAATCATATGGAAATCATTATAGCAAGCAAAGATGAGACGAGCAAAATCCAGTAGCTAAACTTGTAGATTCCAATTCCAGAACTGGAGGAAACCAAGAGAGCTAGCATCAATACTTCAACATACAACTGCATACTACTCAACCAAAGACTTCTTGAGTCAGGAAAGAATTTATAAAATATTTATAGACAATTATCTATATAAACACAAATGCACATCGAGCACACACATATAAATATGTAATTAAGAAAGTTCTTGCTGATCTTCTTGATTCACAGTGTCAAGCATTTGCAATTTAGATCTTTCGCACGCCCTTTATTTCAAGTAGGCACTTTTTCCCAAATGCATTCCAGGATAATTGTGAACGTGTGTATATATAAATATATTTAGATCTAGTCTTCATTGCTATTTGTGTTTTGCTCACCAACTATGTTTTCTTCTTTTTAGTTCTTTTCCTGCTTGGTCAAGCTGTCTGAGGTCAATGGTGAATCCGTGTTAAGATCTTTCTTTGTATTTGACTTAGAGCACAGTCGGATGCTTCAATCTACACTCGTATTCCATCTCGATGCAATATATCGCAAAAATGAGTTCAAATGTCATGTTCCAGCTCAGAAACAGTTATACAGAGATGAAAAGAAAGTGCAGTCCTCAAAGAATAGAACCTTATCCAACATGAGCTTGCATCCTTTTGCCAACCCCTTTAATTTGCAACACCTCTCATGGGAAACGTAGAGCACTCTCTCCCTGGAAATACTTAGGTGCAATTCCTTATGTTTGGTTCTTATGTTCCATTTAAAAGGTTCACTTTCAACATTAAGTTTTTTTAATTAAGACCCATCATCTAATATATATCAAGAAGATTTCTAAACCTACAAAAAATCAACTTGTTTTGATGGTCAGAATTTTCAATCTAAAGTTTAGTTTTTGTTATAAATTTTTGGATGTTTTAAACCATTATGAATTTTTGGATTAAATCACACATTCTAGTGATTATTTTTAAACAAGTTTTCATATATTTGAACGATGACGAGTCTAATTGAATAGTAAGTCCAGATATTTAATTTATTTTTTGAAATTATTTTTCTTTAAATGGAAACCTCAAAAATAGTACCTAATTTTTGCTCCTCTCTATAATGCAGCGCACAGTGTTCACTGCACCAACTATGCTACCTCCGAATTTTCACAAATGCTTTAATTTCAAAATTTCCCTCTCCTTTTCTTTGCATATGTCAACTAGATGACTATATCTGTATTCACACGTGGATTGCATGCATCTTGAAGCATTTAATTTCAAGAGAGAATTATATCAGGCATATTATAGGCAAAAAAAGGTCCTCTGACTTGTGTCAAGAAAGTGATACAATATGGATGTCAAATAGCATTTGAATACAAGCTTGAATTTATCTAAGAAGACTGTAACAGTATCACCAAATCATTACAAAAAGGAGAATAGAAACTAACCCTATGTTTGGAAGTTCGGAGGAAAAGGAAAAGATATGAAGGGAAAAGAAAGGAGAGAAATGGAGTGGTACGTGTATCCCTTGTTCAATTGTTTGGATGCTTCAAAATGAAGAAATATAAGGCATTTCACTATTTTACCTTTATTAATAAAGATATTTGTTAAAAGTCGGGTACAATGCACGTACAGGTAAAAAATGACTATGAAGGAAGTACATTGTACCTCCAAATCCTCCCAATTAGAGAGAATTAAAAGAACAATGAATTAAAAAAAAAAAAAAACTCCAAACAAGGGGTACAAGTACCCATCCATTTCCTTTCCCTTGATTTTCCTCCAAACTCAAATTCAAACGCAAGTATGCAGAGAAGCAAACTTTTACTAGTTCAGTGATTGAAAAAACAAACTGAAATGAGCTCAATTAAAATGGTATCTACAACTCATTTTTACACAAAGATTATTAAATTCCGCTGACCAGCATGCTACATATCATCATTTTTCACGCAAGATAGCTAACAAAGTGGCTACTAAGTTTAACAAAAACCAACCTAGAAGATCAAAATCAATCAAAAATAGCAGTGAAAACATACCTACTTCTGCTCCTTTCTCAACAACACACACCGATAAATCTACATCCTTTTCACGGCAGAGTTGCTTCAACCGTATGGCTGCTGATAAACCAGCCGGTCCAGCCCCAACAATTACAACATCATACTCTATAGAGTCTCTGTCTGGTTCACTGCTGAAACTCCTCAAAAACCCACTTCTATTTTCATCAAATTTCCTCATATTATCACAATTTAGCGAACACCCAAAACAAATATGGGAGCCCAAGAAACTTGAATTTCGACTCAAATGTGGAAAATACGAGTACCCTTTTGGAGTTTGGATTGGATTTGCAGGATTCGAGCGTCTTGGAACAGACCCAGATGGATTAAAGGGATATGAAGAGATCGAAGAAGTGAACTGAGGGTAAAGTTTGTGGTGATGGGTTGAATTTTTGAGGGAGTTGGATTTGGAGGAGATTGATGAGAGAAACCTATGCATAATGACGATGAAGACAATTGAGTGCAGTGTCAGCTTGTTTGTTATGTGTTTAGTGGAGAAGCCGCAGATGTCTTCGCTTGTGAATTTAGTTTATGTAAGCTTGACGGGCAACTGACGTGCCAAGATCATCACAGTTTTGTTCTGATCTTGAAAAGTTTGTTGGGTTTCGCCTTTTCTATAATTTTGTGTGTTTGCCATATTGGTAGTTAAAAAATATTCATTCAAAATTCATATTTAGCCAGTGTGTTGTTAGCTACCAGCCTACTTACAAAGGATAAACGGTATAGTTTCAATCTGTTTGAGGATCTTTCAACATCAAAATTGAAAGAAAAAAAATTATCAGATTGAATTGAAATTTTTTGTTGTTTGTCAATGTAAACCACCTTCCTCAAATTTAGCTTAAAGAAATGGTCACGCCTATTACTGCCATTCCGTTTGGATGGCAGGAATAGACAATTCAACTCCGAGTTAATTTTTTAATTCTGATGTTTGATTTGCTCTTGTTAATGGAATTATCAATTTTTACGAATACTTAATTTCAAATAATTAGAAGAATCAACTCTTTTTCTCAACCATGGAATTTGTTAATTTCAATTATTAAAAGAATAAGCTTGAAAACCTTATCAAATCGATGCATCCCGATTTAATTATTAATATCTAAATTTACCGTCAAAATTTTGATATTAGTTTTGAGTTTTTTTTATCATTTGTTAACATCTTTTATTTTGATTTTTTTTTGGGATTTAAATTTCCACTTGTTTTGCGTACTTCAAGTGTATAATAACAAATAATTTCAAGATAATTGTGACCGTCCAATATTGTTATTGTAATATTATTACAAACATGCTTACTAAGGCACTAGTGTCTAATGAAGTATCTATGATAGTGACAAAAACTCAGCAATGAAGTATCCATGATAGTATTATAGTAAATAAATATTTCTTTTTTTTATGAAAAGTTCATAAGATTAATGTTTTATACTTATTAAAAAAAATAAATATGAAAAAAATAAATAAGAAAACAAATAATGGTGTAACATAATAAAACAATTGAATTAACACAAAAGTAACGTTGGAGCATATATATGTTAATGTTAAAATAAATATATGGACATTATATGTATTTGAATCCTTTCATATAGATTTCATCGTTATTCAAACATTAAATTATATCCAATAAAACATTGGAATTTGAATAGAATCAATTATTTCGGATGTACAACCAAACACAATAATCATAATTACAATTCAATTCAGACTCAATTTTATTATGGGTAAATTTCAATTCTATTCTACCATAATTCAATTCCAACAAACAAAGTGAGTCTATCGATAGGTACTTAACCTTTTGATGTCACTTGATAGTAATTTAGTATACTATTTGATAGAATTTGTAGTATCATTTGACAATAATAAAATATTATTTGACAGCAATTGATAAATTGATATCATTTTAATAAAAGATATTATCTGACAGTATCAGAAAATAGTAATTTATAATGGCACCTAGGGATGGCTATTTTATTCAAAACTGCGGAGTCCCATCCTATAAATAATATATTATATTTCTCATATTAAATTCATGTTTTTTTATTAAATGAATTTATTGAATTCTCACTCTAAATTTACAAAAGTTTAACTTAAATGATAATTCATATTTTAATGATAATTTATTAAATTCATGTTATAAATATCACTTTCACTCCCTCTTTTATAACACTCTATTTTTTAATAGTCACAAGATCAACTTAAGGTTTAACACGTAAAAGTGTTAAAATTTTCAGTTTTACCTAACTTGAGATTTTAAAATCCTCTTTTTATAGACTATTGGCTTAAAATAATTCAAATTTTATGTAATCTCATAACTTTGATTTTGCCAGAGAAATTTCCCACGAAGAATCAAGATGGAAAAAAAAAATTCTGCTTCTGTCCCCAAAAACAGGGATGGAGAGTTTTTTTCCGTGAACTTGACGGGCCCATTTTCGGTCCTGTTGCCATCCTTGACCCAACGTAACAACACCATAGTGCCTCCCAAAGAAAGGTTATTTCTTCTTTGTTTTTGCCGTGAGTTTTAGCACTACAATTTTATTAATCTATGAGAAAGCAGAATAAAAAGGGTAACAATATAAGTCCCCAAGTCATATAATCATTAATTAGCGTTACATAAATTCTAAATCAAGACGTTCATGTAGAAATCACAGTTAAATACAAAATACAAACATTAAGACGAGAACTAATTAATTATGGGTAAGGGAGGGTAGCTATGTGGTTATGAGCCACAGTTCCAATCCAAAGTTTCCCTTTTTCCTCTCTAACTTCACTCACTAACTGCATCACTAAACCTTTTGGATCCTCAAGCACTTCCAAAATCTCTCCATTCTCACCGAAGAGTGAGATAACTGTATACATCCTCATCCCCATCACTCTGGCTAAGAAGCTCATTCGGATCGGTAGCCGAAAGTAAATGCTCCTAATCCATGGATTATGAGTAAGAATCTCTTGTGATGCAGTGCGGCAACAATCTATGGCTACCCAAAATTGGCCTTTCTCATTTATTCTCACATTGTCTGGAAAACCTGGCAGATTAGCTACAAGTTCCACACTTCCTGTTCTTGGTCCCTCTACCCAATATTTCATTAACCTGTGACCATATGATACAAGTTACTAATTTTTAATATGAATCAAATTAAGATTATGGCTTTGTATCATATTTCAAAAATTCAATGGGAACACTTGGCATTTGTATATGTTAACCTGAGCAATTTATGGCTTGGTATGGTTAATAGCAAACTCACAAACTTGGATGAAATATCTAGCATGTGAAGTTATTATACGTATGCTAAAGAAATTATGGTGAAATTAGCACATAAATGTGCATGCTAGTTTGTTTTAGTTTCTACTTCCGCTTTTGCTGAGAATTAAGGAAAAAGAAACATCATCAATGAAACGAGGAAATCTTGGTTGCATCGGGTGCAAATCAAGAATTTTGAACCAGTTGAAAACTTGATTGGTAATTTTTAAGAACTTTAGTAGTAATGCTATTTGAGTATGTACGAATATTACTAATGAAGTTCTCAAAAATTATCACTCAAGTTCCAACCGGTGAGAGATTCTTGATTTGCACTCGGTGCAATGAATGACTTTTTCAATGAAAACAATATATTTTTAATTAAAAAAATTTGTTGTTCAATAACTGTAAAACTCAATTTCTGATTTTGACTTTGAATTAATCTTTCAAAACTTTTTTCAGCTTATGAGTCATCACAATTTTTTTTCTTCATCTTTTTGGCAATTGAAGCTGCCCCAGAAACTGGGCCAAACTGAAGATAATTAGTACTAGAAGAATGGATTTACCTTCTCTAATCCATCCTACAAGAAATAAAATCATTTTTAACTCAACAAAATTATATTGAGTAAGAGGAAAGAACAAAGACAGGAAGAATTTCTTTTTTACCTGCAATTGGTTGTCTCAGTGAAAAGAAGGAAAGTTTGGTCCCTAGAGAATTGTAGTCCATTTGGAAAAGCCAAACCATCCAACACAATATGAACTGATTTAGTAGGAGGGTCATATCTGAGAAGCCTACCAGTTGCTTCTCCTTCCAACAATATGAAGAAATGGTTCCTATAAATTATTAACAAATCTCCATTAATACAAAACAAAAAAAACAAATAGACTTCCGATATTTCAAATGTGTATCTATTTCATCCAACGGTTTTCAATTTATGTTTATTTGATATTTCGTAACTTGATTTTATCCAATTGAGTCATTTTCGTCAAAATTCTTCCACGTTCTTCGTTAATTTGAACGAAATTAAGCTTTCAATGGACATATGAATAATTCAAAAAAATCACATGGACAGAATCACGGAAAGACTCAATTGAACAAAATTGGTTTTACAAAGTCAAATGACACAAATTAAATACCCAGAGATAATATATATATATATATGTTTGAAATCTCCTGGATCTATTTATTTTTATTTAAAAAAAAAAAAAACTGAAACATTAAAGCAATACTATTTGTACACTTACACTCTATTGTATCTTTTGCTAGTGTCTGTGAAGAAGATGGAACCATTTTTATGGATGTCAAGATCATTAGCAAAGAGTATTGGCTTTCCTTCCACGAGGGTTGCCAAGGGAATGGCAAGTCCTCCCTCACGCCCAACAACCAGAAGACCATAATAAGCATCGGCTATGTACAAATCTCCTGTCTCTTTGTTGAACCTTAAGCCAAGGGGGCGACCACACCATTTCTCATGCTTCCATTGCTTATGTGTGGTTGAATCGACTCCTCTAGCACAAAGCTTCTCTGACCTTTAATGTCATTTCCAATTTAAATTAGCATGTAAGAGAGCATGAATCTAATTAAAATGAAAATTTGTAATTGTTGTTTCTCAAAGTTTGTGACTTTAATAAATGGGTTTGATCTTAGTTAATGGATTGACTTGGTTTGAGCTCAAATTTTCAACATGGTGCATATCACATTTGCTAATTTTACAAAAAGTACATAGAAGCTAACAGTTTTCCTATGCTCCAATAAGCATGGCAATAATTCAAAGTAACTTTTGCAACAACATGTTGATATTCAACCTGAGGATAATCGCCTTGATTTTTTTTTATTAATTGAAATTTAAAATTATTTAAAAAGTTGATTCTTTTTAAAATCAATTTCAAAAACGATGTTTGATCATCTTTTACTTAATTAGACTGAATCATGATCAAATAGCTTTTAATTTCATAATTTTTTACTTGCGGTAACACTTTTGATTTTTTACAACAGAAACAGAAGTCAGGTCAAATGAACCATAGTTTTTAAAATTTCATTTTGATTTAAGTTGCAGCTTTATAATCATTTTTTTTTTTACCAAAAAGTCAAAAAGTTTTTATAATTTTAGAATTCAATTAAAAAACACATTGAAAAATGAGTAAAAAAGATTCAACTTAAATGCTTTGCTTTAAAATAAGTCACAAAAATATCATAATTGCTAGTAGTTTAATCACATTTAATGGTAAATTTCATAGATTTACATGCTACCTCAAATATGATAATTTACCATTAAATATGACTGCTGTACTTAGTAAATGTGACAATTGTACGGTGTCTTGTTTTAAAGCAAGACGCCTAAGAATTCTCTCAGTTAGTTTTGTGTACTTGAACCTTCTTAATGGGTTTTTGTACTAGAACTCACCAATTTGATGTTACAAGGGCAAATGTCTCCCATCCAACCTCCTCACCCATCCATCTAACAATGCGTCCATCGGCTAACCCTGAATAAGGCCCACACCCCAAACTGTCGAACTCCAACGATTCAGGCCCAAAAACTTCATCGACGAACTCCAATTTTCCATTTAAACCCAACCGGCTTAGGTTGTCTCTAGGCCAATTCTCCATCACTTTCTTGAATGGTGCAATGTCATGCTTCACAGGCTTGAACTCATGATCTCCTACAGGACCCATTTTAAAAGGGTCTATCAGGACAAGACCCAATGTGAGAGCAAAGATGACAAAAAATGGGTGCTGTAAAAAAGTTTCATCTTTGCATAATTGGGTTTTCTTCTCCATTTGGAAAGAATGTTAATTTGTTTGGATGGAGAGAAAACAGAGCGTGGGACAATATGGGGATGATAATCATGTAGAAATAATGCAGCTTGGTGGGGATTGATGATTTGTTGTTAAGAAGTTGAAGGCACACATACATTTGTTATGATTTGGCTTTGAGGTTGAGAGTAGGTTAGTTGATTACTGTTCACCATGTTTTCCGTGTTGTTTCATGTTGTTAGGGAAATGGAAAGAAATTATCATTTCCTGACTTGGAAAAATACAATGATTTTTGGCTTAATTTGATTATCATTTAAGTAGATAATAGGGCGGATAATGTTATTGTCATGACTTGATTATTTCATTAAAATAATAAAGTTTTTGATGACCATTTTGACATGAACTTGTGTGTAATTGAATATTCGTTCGTTCGAATTTGTTTGATTAGAATAAACGAATCGAATCAATCTCAAATGTTTCGCAAATCAAACTCAAATTAATTTTTTTAGCTCGATCTCAACTTAAGATCATTATTAAAGATTTTAGAAAAATTGTAATGTTATTGAAACTTTAAAAATTATTATTGGCATTTCTTCTGTTTTGTTTTGATACTTAAACTTATAATAATATATTTAATTAAATTATACTTTAAAAAATATATAACTAGAATTAAAAATAAAAAAATCAGTAACAATATTTAAAGCACTAATATAACAATACAAAATAATTTTAATTATTAATTACATTATATCCAAACCACATTAAATAAGAGTTATGCTTACCATCATTGCACCTACCTGACATTTCAAATATAGCATTTATTATTAACAAGGCTGTTACACCAAAATTTTAAAAGAATTTCATCCAATAAAATATATATATATATATATATATATATATATATATATATATATATAAAACTCATGAAAGACATGAAATAAAATATATTGTTCATAAAAGTTTGATTTGGTTATAAGAATTTGTTTCTCTCGTTTGAAATTATCACATGAATTACGAAGTTGTACTCACTTTTGCCTCTGACATAAACGTAATGAAGATTTCTCTAAATTTACTTTATGTGCTGGATGAAGGGTATGAAAGTAATGCTGACCGGTAAGTAAGTAGTTTATTTCATTACCTATTTTTTTTTTAAAAAAAAATTATATATTCCGGTACTAACAACTCCTAAATAGTCCAACATAGAAAGTCTTTCACCGGTTACCAGTTTAGCAGGTACATCTTGCTATGAGCCAGTAAGATTCCTCTTCTTGAACTTTCTGTTGCCGGAACCGGTTGCCCCTCCAAACGAATAAAGTAATTGCCTCGAAAGAAAAATTGAGGAATCTGTTTGAAGCGTCCTCTAATTTGTGATCTCAGCTTCCTGTAATTAGGGTTTCTGAGGGTTTTTGATTGCTCAGAAAACCTTTGCCTGCAACTCGAGGTTAGGAACTTGTCTTTTTACTCAGATTAATATATATAAACACATGTAAATACTCATATAATATATAGCTCGATATCTAAATTTTGATTATTTTGGATTTGGAATTTCTATATTTTTGTTAAATTATCAAATCAGGATGAGTTTTGGGAGCTTTCCTTTGTGGGTGTGTTTGTGTACGTTATATAAACGTAACGAGCGTATACTTGTTTGTAGTTTGTCAAAGTTGTAGGCATTGATTGGTTTGGTTTAATTCTTTGTTGAATCTTAGAGGTATATAGTGCTCTCATGATCAATTTTCATTATGGGAAAGGTAGTTCAAGAAAATCATAATGTAGACTAGGAAATCTCTTCTAGGATCTTGGGAGAAATAATCTGTGCTATATATGTGGATTATATTTTCCAGTTTCGTGTTGAAACAAACAGAGGCAGAGAAAATTTGATGATGTGGGGACTTGCTACTTTGTTATTCATAGTACTTAAAAATGGTTGATCTTTCTCTATATATATTTGCTTCTGGACTTAGGCAAATCTGCTCTTTTGCTCGGTGATCAGATTGTTTCCGTTATTGCAGAGTAGAGGAATCATGTTATATTCTTAATGTGATGTTTTGTTGATTATTATTATTGTATTGCCTTGCTATTGAGCATATACATCATACATGGCAAACTCCTATATTTGGGCTGACCTCTGATAGGTAAGATTGAGAGTGGTAATTAGCTGTTGAATGAATCCTTTAGTTGCATTTGCATTTAAGATATTCTTTGAAACATAGAGAGACGTTCTGATGATTTATCTGAGGCTCCTGCTTTTGGCTTTGTCACCATTGAACAAAGCTTAACATTTTTCCCCAAAATTTGGTACGTCATGTGTCTGTTAGTTATAATTTTCAGCTTTAGGTTTCATTTAAGATTATTGAGCTTTATAAGGTAGCAAATTTTTCTTTCATTTGTTAAGCCAAGTTACTGTATTTGCCTAGTGCGATGGATGAGGTGCATATTCAATACTCGTTTTGCGTCATAAAAAGTTTTGTATACCTTTGTCTCATGTGAGTTTTTCCAAAATTAAGAATTATTTTGGAAGTGGGAAGATTTTCTTGGAGGGATCATATTTTACAAGGGACTCTACGAGTAGACTTCTTTCTTTCGCATATCATATGTGCCTATTGGCATCTACCATTTGTCATATAATAATGTTTCTTTTCATTTGTTTGTCCTATTGTTATTATTGTTGTTATTATTAAGTATGTTGACATGTTTATTTCAGAGGTACCTTGTTATATGACTTTCTGTCTATCGTGGGACAGTAAAAGGGTTTAACGATATAGGGTGCTAATTATATTTGTCCTGCCTTTCCTTTCATATTTACTGTGATTATTTGAAATGTTTATGCCAAACAGGACTTCACAATACATGGCTAGTGCTGGTGGCAAAAATGAGTCTGAATGGATAGCAAGAGTGAAATCAGATGGAGCTGTTCCACTACTTGAACCAGATAATTGTCCAAATGGTTGGGCGTCCCCCCCTGGAGATAAGTTCATGGTTAGAGGTCCAGAGTACCTGTCAACCAAGGTTAAAATCCCTGGTGGTGAATATCGTCTAAAGCCTCTTGGGTTTGACTGGATTAGAGGTCCTGCAAAGCTCGTGGAGGTCCTAAAACATCCAAACAGCCGTGTTAGGAAGGTTATTGATGATGAATTTCCAACAGGTGATAAGCCTTTTGTTTGGGCTTTCAATCTTCAGGTCCCTCATAAGGATAATTATAGTGCTATAGCTTATTTTGTAGCCACAGAGCCTATTCCAGAAGGGTCTTTGATAGACCGGTTTTTGAAAGGGGATGATGCGTTTAGGAAGTCAAGGCTCAAATTGATTGCTAACATTGTCAAAGGCCCTTGGATTGTGAGAAAAGCGGTTGGAGAGCAGGCCATATGTGTAATTGGACGTGCTCTCTCATGTAAGTATATTGTAGGAGAAAATTTCCTAGAAGTTGATGTGGATATTGGTTCTTCCATGGTTGCAAGTGCAATAGTTCATCTGGCATTTGGTTATATCACAACACTAACAGTAGACCTAGCTTTTCTTATTGAGAGCCAAACTGAATCAGAGCTTCCTGAACGACTCTTAGGAGCTGTGAGGTTCTCTGAGCTAAACCCTGATTCAGCTAGGTTTATCAAACCCTCATCAGATGGGAGCACTGATGGTTTGCCCTCATCTCTGCCAACACGCTTGTGGAAATCAATTGGACAGGGGTTTTCTAATCTTCTCCTTCAAGGTGCTCAAGAAAGCGGATCTAACTCCGGTTCGTCACATGTAAATGGAATTGCTGACCATGAAGACAGTGACAAAGATGTAAAGAAATGGTAAGTGTTGCATTGTGCGTACTGTGATTATGTTTGGAAGGTTTTTAAAAATTTGATTGATTAAAGGTTTCTACTTTGTTCCTTCTCTGGTGATATTAAAAAAGCAAGCTTGTGGAAAAATTCAAAGTCTTGGATTATTTTCTGTTGTCAGCATGACGAGATCACTATGCTGTTTATTACAATTCTATAAATGATGAATCAATTTGTGGCTTCCTTTCAAGGGAAGTCACCTTCTACCCTTCTAGAAATAAACTGGATATACTTGTATCTACTTCTTAGCTTATAATATTTTTTTTTTAAAAAAGAAAATATTTCATCTTGACACAAGTATAATGATGCATGTTTTTTTATGTGAGATTCTCTTGTTAAAATGGAGCTCAATCAATACTTGTCTCCAAAGTTTGCCTCTGTTTACCCTCAAAAGTAAGTATAAATAATTTCTGACACGTGAACCAGTTTCCCCCCTCAACATCATAAATTTTTCTCCCACATTTTATAGTCAATCTATTCTATTCTCTATGGCTTTTGTTTGCAGATTTATCTGGAAAAGATCTTTCCAGAATCCATATTCATCAATAGCTTCCTGATATTTTTCATGCCATTTCCATGATCAACAGTATAAAATTACTTTGAAAGCCAAACTACACGTTCCTAAATTCTCAATAGTCTTGATGTCTCTCTCCGTTTGTGGGTGTAAATGACATTTTGAGTTCACAGTTTGGATGGCTCTAAATAATTGTTCTTTTGAAGCTTTCCAAAGGTTGTATGAATTATGGACACATTTTTTCTAGATTGGCCTCTTTCAGTTGGTCATTCTATTTTTTATGACATATAAAGTAGATGCTGATAGTTTTGTTAGAATAACGGGTACGTAGTTCATGGTTGTTCGATTAACGAGGAGTTTTCATTTCGTGCTCTGCTTTCTTTACATTTGCCAATCATTTGTTGGTACATCCCCACATTTTTCATTCTTAGCGAGCTCTATCGTTTTGAGTTGAGGCAATACAATAACATGGATAACATGTCATCGGAGAATTCATTGCCCTTCTCAACTATACTTATGTTTTTGTATGAATTGTTTTCCTCCTTTCTTCATTATTATTTATGAGATTATTGGAACATTTGCAGATCTATCAGATGCTCCTTACAATGGTGTATGGGATAAGCTGAAATAGAGAGCGTCAACTGCTTGATTCTTTGTGTATCTTAATTTATTGCAGTACATGAGTAAACTTTATGGCTAGCAGCAATCAAATGACTCCTCTATTCTTTGCTCGTGAAATTTCACACTTATTGGTATTTAGTAGTGGTAGATTCAATCATTTCTTTCTGTTTCCACACCTTTCATTGAATTTCTTGTTCCTTTTAAGAATCAGATGATTGAAATTATGGGCTCACTTGACTGGAACTAGTAAAACCTATCCGGCTATCAAAACCGGACAGATAGCAAGGAGCTATGTCTTTTGGAGGAGAGGTTCTTGTTTAGCATAAGTTCATGAAAGATAAATGGCACAAAAATATATTTCACCATTGGAGGGTATGACAAGTGTAAAAACTGTGATCTTCATTTCATTTCATGGTGGAAAATATTTTGTGCTATGTATCTTTCATAGATCGGTGTTAGGTAAGAATTTTTTCCTTTTGGAGCCAAAAAGAGTGGTCCACTGTCAGACCGCAGTGTTTAGGGTTTTTATAGAGCTTGACCAAGCTTTATAAATTTGGACGGAAAAAGTAGGGCTTAGGCTGAATTTCAATCCAAGATACCTTTGTAAACTGTTTGTTAATTTAGGTTTGAACAAAATTCAAACTTCTAGCCGTTGACTGATATTAGATGCATGATATGTGTGACTTTCTGAAGAAGTGCTTTGGCACCATTTCACTTCTATAAAGAGGCAAACAATATGTGATCACATATGGCCTAATTTTCTCCTCTCAAAGCCTCTTCTTTCTCTTCCTCTCAATCTTTTCACCAATGGGATACCAGCCCCTGAATTATTAGTGTGCAGTGCATAAGTTTTCAATCTATCAATTTGGCTTCAAACTAATGATTTGTTTGCAATAAATTCCCTAACACTTCGTTTGGTTTAATTGAATTCTTTCATTTTTGTGGAATTCAATTGAATTCTATAAGTTGCGTTTGGTTTGTTAATAAAGTGTGAAATTCATTTACAAATAAATCGATCACATGTTTAGTATGTAAATAAAAGTGTGGAATTCATTTTCAAATGAATTCTAGTAGAATTGAATTAGTTATGGACAAATTCTATCAAAATTAATAAAATTTACAAATCAACTGTAGACATGAGTTTTTATAAAATTAAAAGGATAAAATTATCCTTCCCTTTTTTAGTCCTCTCTTTTCTATTTCTTTTCATCATTTATCTCCATCTTTCATGATTCACTGCGAGATAATTTACATTTGCCGGCGCTTTATAAAAACGCCGCAATATAATAACCACCGGTGTTTTTTATGTGGCGTTTTCTTGAAGTACCGCAATATTCAAAGAACATATAACGGTGCTTCAAAGCGTCGGAATATGAAATGGGTTTCGAGCATATTCCGGCTTAAAAGCGTCGGTATATACTCAAAACCCATTTCCGGAATTTGCTCCCTATCATGTACCGGAGCTTTTAAGCACCAGAATATGCTCCATTTCATATACAAGCACTTTATATTCTCCAATTCATATTTTAGCGCTTCAAAGCACCGGAATATGCTAAAAATTTCACATATAAATTAGTTTGCCGCGATAATATGTTTTTCCCCCAAAATTTTATTCCTGCTCCCTTAGCTCCACAGCACTGTTTCCCCCAAATTTCGGTCCTCCACTGATAGCTTCCCCGCCATAATATTTTCTGGTAAACACCGGTCATTGTTCCATTCCTTTTTACAATGTTTATTTTTCTTTCTCTGAAGTACAATGGAACTGCTCCTATTCTTTGTCATACCATTTGATTATGTTGGTTAAGGATGTTAAGTATGCATTAGCTGGTGTTATCAAAGCTTATAGTGCCATGGTTATGTGCTGACCTAGTTATTAATGATTCATTCATTTTTTTTATGGGACCAAATTTTGTTCTATTGATTTCCATTTCAGTTTGAATTTGTGCGTCCAGCAGCTATTGTAGAACTTCAAAGTAATAGTTCCCCTCACATTAGCATATATGAGTTGTGCAGTGGTGAATTTTGTTTTGCATGTTGGAAATTCATAGTCTTTGAATGATTAACATGAATTTTGAGAATTTTATCTTCTTCCAGTCTGTGGATGCTTCCTGGCCCAAAGGGGATGTTGATTGTTAGGATTTATTGGTTTAACAGCTATGCATTAGATATTGTATACATACAGGATTTATTATGATGTCATTATGCATAGATCGCAAAAATGATAACCACACAACCTTTTGACAACATGCACATTATAAATCATTTTTGAAGGCATAAGCATTGTGAATAAAAGGTTCAAAGAGTCAAGAGAGAAATGTGAAAAATCCAAAAGGAAGAAAACCTTTGTGTTATCTTTTGGAGATTACACTCCTCAATTTGCGGAGAGTCTATCTGTGCAATTTACTGAACAGTTAAGACTCGTTATCATTTCCGTTATCATTTCCTTGATAAGTAAAAAGATGAGTATTTTTCATTCATGCATATAGGATGCTTCTCGTGGGGATACCAGTTGAGCATGTTAAATTGGTGAGAGGTATACATATAGCAAAATCAGTGCCATATCTTGGGGATGATCATGTTGCTTAAGGTCCTTAATTGAAGAAAACTATTTATGGCAGGGAAGTCGGTGTTAAGGGCTTCATTAGCCCATTTTCCAATTGGGACATCATGTGCTTTGCAGGTAAAACTAATTGGTGAGAGTTCATTTTGGTTCTGGAATTGAGATTTTGGGTTCAAAGTTCAGTTCTTGAAAGCCTTTGCATTACAGAATTTAGCACTTGAATTGTAGTTTAGGTAACATTCTGTTTTAGTCTGTCTCAACAACGACAATCGTCACAAAAACAACAACGTGCATTATCAATCATGAGTTATTTTTGAAGATATCATGATAATGGTTTCACTTTGTGCAATTCAAGCATGGTTCCTACGTGCAATGAGGGAACGTTCAACGCTCGAAAAAATATGGTTTACACTTCACAGTTACTTGATCTATATTTAGCTAGACCAAACTTTTGATTCATTTATTATTTTAGAATAAAAAAAGGAAGAATAGTTTATAAAAATAAAATGAATATGTTATTATATTCATATTGATGTACACTAAAGTAAAACTAATATTTTTTATTAAAAAAATTAAATTAACATTTAATTTTCAGATTTCATTCAGCAAAAAAAAAAATCCGATTCCATTTTTGAATTATAAATTCATCTTGTGAATTGAAAAAGTAAATAATATTAATTTTGTTGAATAATATCAATAAAATTAAAATTTATATGTTAAATAAATTAAAACGTGATGTAATTAAAGGTATTTAAGTAAAATTTAAAAAATGAATTGAATCCTTAGTTAATCTAAAGACAAAGTTCATTTCAATTCTACAAATACAAAACATGAAAATTCATTTGAGTTCATTTGCAAATGAATTTTAGTTTATATTCATTTGAAAATGAATTGTGAATTCATTTACAAATGAATTCTAATTTCAGTTTATTTTGAATTGAATTATATACTTTGTTCATACCAAAAAGAGAGTAACTCTATAATCAATTCAATTTTGTTAAAATTGTTGAAATGATCTTAATATCTCATTGTTATCACATGCTATCATTCACGTTACATGTTAAGGGATTATATGAAATCATGATTTATTTCTATTTTTATAAAAGATTTGATGTCATATTATCTTTTTCAATTCCACTTGAATGAGAATGTGTGATCGACATTGAGATCATTTCAAACATAAAAAAAAAAAAAAAAAAATTTTTACATTTCAACATGAAATAGGTTGCGTGTTATTACCGACTTAACAATGTTAACAAAATTGGATTAAATATAGAGTCAAAGAATTGATTGCAACAAATCAGTAATTTGAGGATTTCTGGTGCCAAACCGCTTTTACACTAACAAAAATTGAAAGAAAAAGAAAATGATCTTGTTTGTTGCATATTTGTAGCAATATTTTTAGGTGATTTGTCACTGCCCAAAACATGTATGGCATTTTTAGTTTTTATATCCTCCTTTGATAAGGATGTAAAGGGATGATGTCAAAGCACAAGCACCCAACACTTTGGACTACATTAATTTTGGCAATGAGTTGCTGAATTTTTTATTTTGGGTTTCAAAACCAACCCTAATATACTAGCAATAATGTAAAAATATGGAATTGCATCTACTCTTTTGTAATTAATTTTCATCACCACAACAATAAATAGAATCCACTAAAAACTTAATAGTTATATTATTTACCATTTTCATACTCCAACCAAACAAGACGACAGTAAACAGCATGTTCTCCCCTCTTCCCTATTAAAATCATTCAAATTATTTGAGAGTAATCAACCTCTTTTACCCTTTCTCTCTTCTACTCTCTCATTTCCTTTCACCTCTCAGTGCACAATGGACGAATATAATTAAGATGTAAAGGCCAACAAGTTTGGCTTACACAAATTACAGTAAAACATGGCAAACAAGTGAAACATGAGAAAGATGCAACATTACTAGAATTGTTCTTGATGAGAAGCTCCACTAACAGACAACAAACTTAAAAATATTCAAGTGACTGATATCTCAAAGTCCATTAAAAATTACTTCTTATAATAATAGTACCTAACATAACAATCACCAACTGCTATATAAAACATCACTCATCCCTTTTTTTTTTCTTCTGAAAAGCAAAATACTCTTATTTCACACCCCAAGTCCTAAAACCTCCGACGACTCATATCTTAAACCTGCTAAGGCTTCTGAAATAATCTTTTAGAAGGCAAAAATCTCATCCAACACAGATTTCAGATATAACTCATCCTAAACTAATACACATGCCTGGCCATTATTCATCGGAACTTTTAAAAAACAATTTTCATGCTTCATGTCTTTTCTCCAATAAACAAAAGCAGTCACCGATTGTCAAGAAAGTCAACCAACGGGCAAGGGCACAAAACAAATCTGAGAAGGCTATCTAAAACATTTTTTTTAATAAAGCAATTGAGAGTATGAAACTGCAACATAGATTCAGTAAATTCAAAATCATTCAGCAGGTAGGTATCATACAAACAAGATTATATATGTAGTAGTACTTAAACAGATCTCATAAATCACTGGCACAACAACCATGCTTCAAAAATAACCCAACTCAAGATTTTGAATAAAGGCACAACAAAAAAAATTGAAAATTCTTCAAGCTTTTCGATAATCACACAGCACCATTATAATTATACATTTGGAATTGTGAACAAATTCATTTCTTTTTAATCCTTTCGTTAAACCATAGAACAGTGTAGTCACTACTCAAATAATCAGAACCAAGACCATATGAGGAATAAAAAACATACCCATCCAATACAATAAATGAAGCATGAGTGAGTAAATACGACCTGTGACCTCATAACCACACACAGACACCATTCTAATGTGTCTGAAAAGCTGCAGCAGGAAATTTGTATGAGCAAAGCAGGGAGTGGCAAAACTAAAACAGGTTAATTACCAGAATATCCTAGCAGTTTCAAGTGTAACTTTCTAGCTTTGCAAAATAAAATCATTCAATATCATCAATAAGATGTGTTCTGAGTCAAGTCCACACTTTACATATAATGGTACGATCATGACCAGAAGTTAGACAAGTTCTACACCTTCAACTGGACTTGCACTCATCTGCAAGGTTCGGCTGTTTCCAAGAAACCGTACAGAAGGCAAGGAAGGATCAGTAACAGATTCAATCACAAGAAAATTGAAATCATATGCACCAGACCGCTTCAAACTGAACACAAACACCAGCACAATCCATCCCAACATGGCAACAGCCCAGAAATTATTCATCCCATGAATCAGACCCCATGCTATAGAATACCCAACAATGATTCCTGATAAATGCCCAAGAAAACTCGCTTGTGGAACAATAATTGAAGTAAAAATGAGTGACTCAAAAGGTGCAAAACTGATAGGAAGTGAAAGAAACCCAAAAAGATCCAATTTCGAAGACGGCTGCTTCACAGATAAAATCGTCATCCATCCAAATACAACACAAGAGTACCCAACAGCTGTCACTCTCCGAAAATAGTCGACCTTAAATTTTTGTATCAACAAATGGTACATCCCCAAAACTAACAGTCCTGATAATACAACCAAGACAAGAGTGTATTGAAGATAATATGCCACACCAAGACCCATGTGTCCCAATTGCTCTACAACGCCAAGACTCCAAAGTGCACTCATATTGAACACGAGATGCAAGACACTTATATGCGAAAAAGCAGAAGTAATTATCCTCCAATGGTGCCCTTCAATAGCAGTTTCATAACTCAGACCCACATGTGAATACCCAATATTTTTCTTCTGTATAAAAAACCATATTGCACTACATATTCCTATTACACAACTTGTAGCAGGTTTTTCAAAGATCTCATAAAACAATGGCCTCCCCATCTATAACAACCTCTTCGACTTTCCCTCTCTAAAATGAATGCTTCAATCTAAGTTGCAAGAACCTAAAACAACAATTTTCACAAATACCATGAATCCATCAACAAAACTACTTTGTAATACCACATTTAACACACATCGTTTCTTCAAAACTCAAATGGAAGGATCTTAAATCCCTATAGATTCCTTAAATTCATGAGCAAAAGCAGAAACCCAGATTCAAAACCCCCTAGAAAAAGAGGGATTCTCGAGAATCAATCAAAGATATTCTCTATTCTCGCGATAAGTGAAGCAAATTACACCTAGAGCAATGAAGCGTAAATGAAACTAAATATTCAGATTCTCGTTTCAATCGTGAGAAAATGAGAAAGTGAAAGAGATAAGGATTTTTAGATCAATAGATCAGATTAACTTAGGGTTTTAGAGAGAAATGAGGAGAGCTTACTTTCTCAACTGTGGCTCCAAATCGACTCGAGTTCTTCGGTGCCTTAACAGATTGTCTGGGTTTTTCTTTACCAGCGGTCGAAAAAGAAAATCTATAAAAGTATAGGAAAGTCCCAGAGTGTATTACCTATTTACTAAAATACCCTCGTTGTAATCGCGGCCTTTCGAAACTTCTCAAGTATTTTATTCCGGTTTGACCCATAAATTTTTTTTTAAAATGGGTACCGATATACCAAATCTTGTTTCATTTGAATTATCATAAAATTAAAAAAAATTATTAATAATTAAAAAAATTAAAAAATAATTTTAATATTTATTTATTTTTTAAAATAATAATTATTTATTTTTTTAATAATTATTAATAAATTTTTTTAATTTCACAGGAGTTTCACTAAATTTAAATTACATTGTCGGTTAAATAAGTAAGAAATTCTTTTTTTTTTTTATTTTGAATTTAAGTATAAAGTAATCATGTATCATTATATAAAAGAACGATGAAGTTTAAAAATAAACACATGCAGTGATGATTATTTCAAGATCTGAACAAATAAATTAATAAATGTTGAAAGATAAGTTTGCATTTCAAATGGTCCAAAGTATTTTTGGCCGACACTGACACTTCAACTTTTGTTAGTTTTTAATATAAATTTTCTAACGAAAGAGGTAATTGTCTCAATTAATTAGAAGTACGTTGTGACAATTGAGAGTAACTCCCAAAATGCAAGTTGATTTTGTTTAAAAAAAACATTTCTTTATTCTCCTTATCTTTCTATTTTATTAATTAATAATTTAATTGTTATTTGAAGGGGTTTGATTCAATTTAATTAAAGTTTTTTTTTTGTAAATTTTTAAAAATAAACATGGGCTCAAAGCACTAAATAAGTTTATAAGATGTTTTAACTTGAGGGGTGTTAGGAGCAGTGTTTTCAGAGGCGAGGGCGTTGGGCGAGGTGTTTTGCCTCAATGAGGCGAGGGCGTTGGGCGAGGTGTTTTGCCTCAATGAGGCGAGGCATAAGCCCCGAGGCGTTGGAGCGTAAGCCTTTTGAAACGTTGGGGCGTTTTGAATAAAATAATATTAATTAAATTATAAAAAATACTAAAAAATTGAAATAATATAAATAAATAAATTATCAATAAACTTTACTAACTTAAGACCTATGAATAAATATTTATCAAAATATTTTTACACAAATATCAAACAATTTGATGAGCAAGAGTGCTAAATGTGAGCATATAGTGTGATAATTATAATATTAATTATAATTAATCCGGGTAAGTCTTTTGAATCTTTTGAGGCATTTCAAAATTTTAATAAAATAATATTAATTAATTAGAATAATAAAATTATTTTAATTTATTTTTATCAAAGTTTAATACTTTACTAACTCTCTATAGTGTGATAATTATAATTTTATAAATATTAATATATATTTATATATAAATTATATGAAGTATAACTTATATTTTTATATTGTTGTAATTTGTAAATGATTAATTAAATTGTTTGTAATTATTATTAAGATAGATAATATGTATTATATATTTATGAAGTGTAAAAATGACATTACAGCTGTGTTAGCTCATTGGTTAATATTTGGGATGCTTTAGGTCATGGGTTCGAGTCATTGGGAAACAAATTTAAAAGGTTTATTGTTAAAACGATTATCATGTCATTTGGTGTGAAATTACCGTTGTGCCATTTGCTACGTGTTGAGAGAAGATTGATTATTTTGTCATTGTTATACAATTACTATTTTATCTTTAGAGATCGACATGTGTCATCATGTTATTGGAGAGAGAATTTTTTCTAATATCAAAAGAAAAATCAGATAAAATAAAAGAATTAGAAAAAAATATAGAATTTTAAAATGTTAAATTGATATGGTTTTATTTTATTTTGAATGGATCACAACTGTCATCTTTTCTTTTTCTTTTTATTTCTATTGATACAGCACAAGTGAGAAATAATCCTGATTTTTTTTCTTATGGATACATGATTTTGGGAGAAAGCACATCCCTACAGAAATTTTATTTCTTAAATTGTTTTGGAGGTTTGGTGAGACTGATTTTTTTCTTATGGATACATGATTTTGGGAGAAAGCACATCCCTACAGAAATTTTATTTCTTAAATTGTTTTGGAGGTTTGGTGAGAGAGACTACGAATGAATGTTAGCCTTGTGACAGTAGCATCCCTTCCCTTCCAAATTTATCTAATATGAAAAATTATATCCATGTGTAAATATTTTACAAACATTAACAACGAGTGTTGATTACGACCAGAGTAATACTTGGCTTCATACCAGTGTGTAAGAACTTCCTATTACTCATTAACGTGGCAACTTCATATTGAGCTATGCATTAAAAAATTATATGCAAACTACATGATCTTTTTATTGCAATATTCAATAATAAATCAAATATTTTATCATGTAATTTGCACATGATATTTTAATACATGGCTCAATGTGAAGTTGTCACATCAGTGAATTGAAAGAAGTTACTTCTCACTGGTGTTGAGGAATCGCGATACCTCGGGACCAGAAAAATCCACTAGTAACAACAAAGAAATTGAATAGTATCTTCGGTATTTAAATTTTTTAAACAATTACTATTTAATTTCTTTATGGTTACTAGTGAACTTTCATGGTTCTGTGATAACTCCCACGAAACTAAGTCCGTCGATTGGAGCCAACTAGCCTAGTAATATTCTTACAACTATAGTAGGGAAACTTTTTCCCAGGAGTTATACATAATATGATAATTTTACATAAATTTAGACTACCCTAAGATTTTGCACTTCCTAACAATTAGATGTGAACTCCTTTCAATAACAAGAGAGCAAATGAAAGAAATGTATGTAAGAAATTTTTTTATGATGAAATGAAAGAATATTTGGGAAAAATAATGACATAAGAAAAAGATAAATTTTAGAGAAAGTGTCCAATACAATGAGTCTAGAAGCAGATATATTTTCCAAGAGATTTGATTATTAGAGAAAATCTTTATATGACTTTATGGACTACACATTATTTGTTAAAATATTATCTTACCCAAAAAAAGAAGCTAATTACAATATTGGTTACGAAATCTGACATATATATTACAAAATTTGAGGTTATAGTTACGAAATTCATGTTTTTGATGGCGTGGAGCCAGAAAATAGTCTTTCTACATCATAGAACTTCCGTATAATCAAGAAGTCAATGTCTATGATCTCATCAATTGAGGATATGCATAGGAGCTTGATGGAGTCTAAATCAATGTTTTATATCTGCTCAAAATTATGTTGGTAATTATGAGAGACTTCGTTAGTAATATTATTTTTTGAATCTTACACTTATACTATCGTTATTAGTGAAATTCTTCAAAATTATCAATGGATTTTAAACCCGATCTAAGAAAATTGTTTAAGAAAACAGAATATTTAATCAAACAAAAAAAAATTGTGAATATTTAATTACCGCATGCCATCTATTACATATATACATTAATTATTCTAGTCAATATATAGATTCCCAAGTGTGTCAACCATCTTCATGGGTCTTTAGTGTTAGTTAAGTCAGGTAATAATTTTGAGATTTGGCAAATCTTGTTTGGGTGCAACCATAGTCACCAAACCCTAAACACTTTTCCTCTATAGTTCAACAACCAACTCATCTTCTAATATATATACAACTTCTCAGACATTTATCTTATGCTACTTCTTCCTCAAACCATCTTGCTCCATGCCAAACACCAAAGTCTGTCCGGTTACTGTGCCAGATTGTTCTGTCATGAGGCATATCCAACTCTCCGATAATTGGCAAGATAGCTACAGCAGTGGGGATCGCCATAGTCACAATTATTGGTATGCGAGGCGTGCATTTTTAACGAGTTATCATTTCACAGAAGAAAATGGATCATTTAAAGAGAAGCTGAAAAAATCTGTGAAGGAAATCAATGATGCGGCTATGACTGTTGTTTTGGACGTTCGTCGAGAGATGTCTAACAGAAGGCTTGGAATTAGGGTTTTCAGGTTCAAGTTGGCTTTGCAATCTTTTGTTCTTGTGAATATAAGATGTTTCACTCCATGGTTGAATAAAAGAGAGTTGATTCATTGAGATTGCATGAGATCATGGGATTGTATTGGACTGGGCTAAATATATGTTTGTGATCTTTTTTTTTTAGTTTGTAAAAAAAAAATCCTGATTATGATTGTAAATTTAGTTTTATTTCTAATGATCTGTATATCCATGAAATGAATGGGGAAAGAAAAAGGGACAACCTATAAGAATTTATATGTATTATTAAGGAATTATAAGAGTATTGTGTTGGGGATTTAACTCATAAAATAATACTAATTATTTCTCTATTTAATTAAGTTAAACATATTAGGAAGATATAAATTATATATCTGTAAAGATATTTGAATCACTAACCAGAATCATCAAAATAAACATAAACAGTACACTAGTAATTTAGCAATACAATAAAAAAACTGTAGTAATATGTTTTTTCTTCTTCTGATTTTACCCTTAAAAAAATAATATAATGAGTGAGAATGAGAGATGTAACGGAAGCTAATTGGTGTGATAAAAATAATCATCTATTTTCATGGTTCAAATAGCAACACTCATCCGGTAATGGAGCATTGCTTGGTTAACCCTTGATTTTTACACTCATTTTTGATACCCTGATTAGTTTACTAGTAATTTTACACAACATATATAAGCTTTACTAGTAATTAGTTATTTTATCCTCGAAATTCATTGTAGAGGGTAGATCATTCTTGACTTTTGAGTATTGATCCATTCTTCAGTGTCAAGGGGTGAGTGTTAATATATCATTGCCGCCGGTAATATTACCATATTACCTAATTACCAGCGCCTCAAACACAAGGAAAGATTATTGAAAAAATATTAAACGGAAATCCAAATCTCATAAAACTGGGGCCAGCTGCCTCTTGAGTATAACAACATTCCAAAGATTTGTGTATAAAGTTGTGGAAGCCGCCCAATTGATTAAAATAAGTTAAGATAGATATGAACAATATTATAGCAAGAGAGGGACGGATTCTTAAATTTGTAGGCTGCAATCATTTTTACCTATAAATATGTGTGTTCTTCAATGGCTTATTAACTCAAATAAAGATAGTTTATACTTTCCAATGCAAAGTAAAAAAGATATAAGATGGCCAAGTCTAATGCAGCAATGTTAGTTAACTTGGGTCTATTGCTCTCTCTTCTTCTCATTGTCAACATGGCAGAGAGCAGACAAGTGGTATTTGGCAGTAAGTCAAAATATTATTCATCACAAACAACTTTTTTTTGTTAACTTCCATTTCATAGATTAATTAATTTTGATGGTGTGCATGCAGTCATCCCTCACACTGGAAAGGTGAAAGCTTCAGCACCAGTAGTTTTTTGTCTGTCAGTGTATGGAGCTCAAGAGGCTGATAGTTGTATCAGTGTTGCTCAAGCATTCAAGCTAACTACAGCAGAATTCCTTGAAATCAATCCCAATATCAACTGTGAGAATATCTTTGTGGGTCAATGGCTCTGCGTGGAAGCTTGAAGTTTCTGTTAATTGAGTTGCCCCAAGAAGTTCGATTGAAACAGCTAAGAAATAAAATAAGTGCTTTGCGAATAAAACATTAAAAGACATGCACGAGGTCTTTCACTATGCTTTTGGCAATTGTATTTCAGTTACATAAAATAAAGAAGATGACATAAAATATGTCTGCTTTAGTTACTGATTTTGTCATTGGACTCATTAAGGGACTGTTAACCCAAAATATACTATGGCAATACCTAAGAGGGGTGAATTGGGTATTAAGAATTTTTTTAAAAATCTTTTTGCAATCTCAAATATAAAAAAATATGCGGAATTAAATTAAATCAATCTTTCTAAATTACTAACACAAAGATAAGAGAGTTTATTGCTTAATATAAAAATATAATTGAATTATAAAATAATTAAGCAATGATACTTGAATAATAAATAATTATAAGCAATGTCACTTGAATAATAAATAATTATAAACAAGTAATTAAGGAGATAGGGCTAGAGAGATGCAAACACGATTTATAGTGGCTTGGCAATATCGAAAATCCTTCCGAACCTACGTCCACTCTCTTCTAGGATCCTCTTAAAGCTTTCCAGGAACCAAACAACTTCCAAGTGTTACTTAAACCAATACAAACAACTTATGGGTGTTGTTTCCACCGTTACAAGAATTTCGTTTTCAAGTGTTTATACACAAACACTTCCAATAGTTATACACACTCTTACAAACAAGAGTTATAACCAACTCTTTACAAACAAGGTTGTAGGAACGAGAAGTTTGAAATGAACAAACAAGAGAGAGATATCTCAACGAAGATTACAACTCAATATTTTTTTTCTCTCAAAGCTTATAGTTTAACAATGGAGTTTTTGGCTTAAGAATAAGGGAATACGGTTTTTGCTTTGATCCTTTGCTGTAGAATATTTCTCTTAACTTCCAAATGACCATTGAGGCTCTATTAATAGTGTCTTGAAGTCTTCTAGTCGTTGAAGACTTAACAGAGTCATTAGAGACAAGTTTAGAGTCTTTTAAATTATATATATAGCTGTTGTTACTTGCCTAACTTATGACAATCGACTATCCTTCAGACTTGATACAAAAAATTTAATTTTTGAGCCCACAATTGATTGTCACTATTCACAATCGACTGTGCAATATTTATGAGCACTGCTATGGTGTTTTCATAATGAACAATGTTTTCAGCATCAATTTTCTTCATATTTCTTTATTCTTTTTTGGATTTTTGAGTTCCGAAAAATCTCCCATTTGAATCAAACTTTCTTGCACATTTAACACACAAGTTAAATACTTCAAGAGTGTTTTGTTATCATTAAAATTACCTAATCAATTTCTTGATTGAGGTTTATTTTTTGATGACAAAACATATTACAAATTTAAGCATAATTTATGTGTAAGATATATGAAGAATGACAAATACTCAAATAAATTTATAATTCAACATAAATTCTTCTCAAGTTCAATTTAGAGCACATTAAACATTAAGTCCTAAGAATTGAATATTTGCATTTAATAAAAACACCTAGAGAATTTATATCTTCAAATAATTAAGGCTACGTAATTGCAATGGAAATTTATTTACCTCTTAAAAATTGAAATGCTTACAAAGTGTCTATTAGGATTCAAACCTATAATTTCGCTCTTTTGTCTTTGAAGTTGTATTTTAATTATTCTCCTTGAATTTGATCTTTTGGAGAGCTTCTTGACTTTTGAGATCATCAACTTTGATTCACCAATTTATACAATCTTGGTCTCTTTTGATGTATAAGCACTATTAATAATCTGTATCACTTAAGTAATATTAATTAATGCTTAAATAAGATTTTTGTCACTATTAAAATCATTCAGAGTCAACAGACACTTGGTCAACAATCTCTCTTTTTTTATGGTGACAAAAATCTTAATTAAAGATTAAAAAAGATAAATTGAAAAGAAATGAAGGGATTAGAATTTTGCAAAAAAATTGACATAGTCTCCCTTGTATTTATGTCTATTGACCTACTGCAAAAAATCAAATACAATAGAAACACTTTCCAAAGCAATTTATCTCAATTTCAATCCTCTGTCAATAAATGCATATATATCAATGTATTTTCCATATAAGTTCAAGATACATACGTTAAATTAAGAAAAAAATCTCTAACAAGATCTCTAATTTCTTATTTTTCTCCCCCTTTTTGTCATCATAAAAAATGGTGGATTTAAAAAAAAAAAAAGGCTCTCCTCAAATTATGCTATGAGAAATATTTTGATAAAGCATGTTAAGAAAGAATTGTTTTACAAGATATCAAGTAATATTAAGCTTTTGAAAGAGTTGGGTTCAAAGAGACTTAAGTGCTAGAACTTTATAGAAAATAGGACAATGTTTCCTTTATTTTTTCAATATTTCATTTTGCACATAGAGATAAAATAAGTGTAGCCAACTTCCAATAAAAGAATGAATTCAAGTCCTACATGATCTAAAATAATTCTCGAGTATTATAAATATTCAAAATTCAAAATAAGCTCAATACTTAGAGTATTTTACATTTAATCAATAAAGGACAAAAGTTTGAACTCATTGCTTGATTTACCAATAGGTCAAAGATAGATAAAATTCTCAAGATATAATATTCAAATTTAAAACATATCAAAGAGAATTTATCAAAGTATTTAAACTCATTTGAGTAAAATAATTTTACCAAAGGTTTTCTCTTTTACCAAGAAATCATATTATCTCCCCTTTTAAAAAAGGTTAAAGTAATTATTTTTAACTTTTAAGAAAGAATAAAAAAATTTGGATAAAACTTATCGCGCCTTATTAGTAATTGATTGATCAAATAATCAAGACAGAGAGCTCATCAACTACTCAAAAAGATGTTCAAATTAGAAAAATCTATAATTATTTAAAAAATATTACCCCCCTTATGCACCAAAATATAATTTTCAATTATCAATCAAATATCATTTTCAGGATAGGTTAGACTCAATAAATAGATGATTATCAATTCATTGCAAAGATAATCATTATTTTCAAACTCAAGCATATATAATAAAAAAAAATCATATTTAGCTCATGTTTGATAAATAAATAACTCAAAGATAATTCTCAAATCTAAATTCAATATCATCACTTGAATTGTCCAATGTCAAATCAAAGAAAATTTATCAAAGTTATATTTAAAAAATAAAGGACTGTGGATAGAGATTTGTACCATACTTTCTCCTTTAATATATGTTATGAGCATAAATGTCTTATCATTCTTCTCCTTTCTATTTTTCATCAAAAAACAATTAAGATTTGAGTAGAGAGAAGAATGAACCTGCATAAAGCTTTAACTCATGCCATAATCCAATTATTCTTTTATTCAGCAAGGATACTAAATTAAAGCACATTTAAGTCATAAATCCTTGTGATAAAAAAACTTCAATGAATTAGAGTAAAAGACTTTTATAGATTAGGATACATTGATTCTTTTAAAGATAAAATTGAATATCAACCCATATTCTCAAACCAAATTTTAATAACAAATTTTTGAAACACCTCCATGATAGAAATTCTCAAATCTTTTCTTAGCATTTTGTCTTAGTGACTGAATAGACATAATTTTCCATTTTCTCACTATTTTCACCATTAATATCCTTGAATTTCTTGATGGAACTTAGATTCTAAGAACCATTTGGGTAAGCATGGTGAGCAATGAAAAGAAAAGAGATATGAACCTTAAAGATGAAAGAAATTTGATGAAGATTTGACAAAAGTTTAAGAGAGAGAGGGAGAGAGAGAGAGATGACAGGTTATTTAGAGAGAAAACTGAATAATGGTAGATTTTCATAGGCAATGAAAATATAGATCCGTGAGGACAATCGACTGTGAAAACTGATTTGGGGATTTTGTGTCAGGAATGAAAGGGTCAGTCGACTATGGATTCAGGGGCACTGTCAATGTAGGCATGACCTAATTTTGAGCAATCTCTTGCAAGAAAGAATGTGAAAAGAGTTTTCTCAAACAATCAAGCATAATTTTAGTATAAAACTTATTTTAGAATGATAATTAAATCAAGTTTTACAAATGTATCAAATGTTAATACAAAACTTGAGTTTATGATAATTTAGATTAAATTTAGAAATGCAAGAAATCAATTATGCAAGTGTAAGATTTTCAAGATTAGCTAGACATAGCATAATATATCATCAAAATCATTTTCATTCTAGTTATCAATCAAACACATTTATTTCATGCATTTCATATGACCCATTTAAGAAATAATAGAGGAACCAACATTTATATAATCAAAATGTCCTTACCTCATAAGATTCTTTTACAAAAACAAAGCTCCTTTGAGTAGATGGCAAAATCTCACTCAAGCGATTTATCTTGGTAGATTATTTCTCGTTTGAATCAGTTTGCTTTGATGCTAGATGGCTAATCACATATTTCTTAACTTAAATGAAGATTGTTAGCTCATTACAAAAATAACATCAAATACATGGCTTTTAAATGTGCATAAGTAACGCCGGACAGAATAGCGATTATTCTGCAGGCTAGTCGAACAGATAGTTCACAGGGAGTAACACAAGAAAAACCCTAAAACAATACAGAGAAACTACTCTGATGCTTTATTTTAATTTATTCCAAAAATACAATTATAATATTACGAAACCCTAAGACCTTATTTATAAGGTCGAAGCTAAAATAAAAAAATTAAATTAAGGCCGAATTTAAATTAAATAAAATAAAAGGTTTCCTAAAAACTAAAAACTGCCAATTTGAAGGTCTAAACTTCATTTTTTGGCTTAAAAACGATAAGGCTTAATATAACATACTAAGTTTTTCCCGAAAGCTCGTTTCCAATTAGACTAGAGTCTTCGGAGCCCAATCCAAACCTGTGGCCTGCTAAACGATGTAAACCGACTTAGGTAGCCCACTTGCCATCTGACAGCTCAGCATCATCAGACTCGGATCCTCCTGCATCAATTAGTTTTTGAAAATCTTTAATTCTATCTTTTTCAAATATATCAACCATTTTTATTTGAAAGAATAAATACAAAAAGTAGTTTCTTAATCTAAATTTTTTTAAATCATGTAATTTAAATGCAACACAATATATAGCAAAACGCAATGCAAAAAAATAAAATAAATTCCAACACATGATAAAACGAATTTGCAAATCAAAAATTGATTCATTTTCATTCATTTTAAAATGCTCTAAGTCATGAACAAGATTTTTCAATTTGAAATTCTTTTCTTGCTCATTTCCTCCATGTATGACCTCCAATAAATGTCAAATTTCTTTTGCGGTATTACATGAGGAAATTTGATCAACTTTGTTTTGATCAAGAGCACTATAAAGTAGGTTCATAGCTTTAGCATTTATTTGAATCAATCTCAATCATTTGCATCAAAATCATTTTCATTTTTGAAATCCTTAAAAATGAAATACCAAGCATAACAAACATAAGCTTGAATAAAAATATCCATTTGAGCTTTCCAATGGGAGAAGTTTGCTCCATGGAGAAAATGAGAACTAGCATGATCTCTTCCTTCTAAGAACATAGTTGCCATAGGATCAACTCTAGGATTTTAAGCTTAAAACAAGAGTAATTTTCTCTAATACCAATTGTTGGTCTAAAATATATTATGGAAATACTCAAAAGAGGGGTCAATTGGGTATTAGGAATTTTTCTAAGAATCTTTTTGCAATCTCAGATATAAAAATATATGCGAAATTAAAATAAATCAATCTTTCTAAATTACTAGCACAAAGATAAGAGAGTTTATTGCTTAATATAAAAAGATAATTGAATTATAAAATGATTAAGCTATGTTACTTGAATAATAAATAATTCTAATGAAGTAATTGTGCAAGTAATTATGGAGATAGAGTCAGAGAGATGCAAACACGATTTATAGTGGTTCGACAATATCGAAAATCCTTCCGATCCTATGTCCACTCTCTTCAAGGATCCACCTCTCTGTGCATGTGCACTCATCCATTGCGGCAATGTTGCACTCGATCGCACTAGCTAGTTCTAGATCTTCAGTTTTCTTCCTTTAAAGCTTCAAAATGCTTTCTTTTCTTCACAAGCCTATAAAAAACACAGAGAACACAAAAATGAAGTAGAATATACTAAAATACATAAACAAAGAGCCTAACAACTGTAAATTAAGGGGCTTAAATACGAATATTTAAGCACTTATCATTGCCAGCACATAGTACTCCCACTTGAAGCTTGGAAGCATCATCTCCTTCAAAGAATTTAGTCACTCTGTCACCGAGTATTTCCTCAGCAAAAAAGGTCCAAGGAAGACATCTGAAAGTCTCTTCAGAATTACACTTCAACACAACGACTTGAGAAATCCCTAACCTCGACCCAAAGATCCAAATGGTCGCATTCAAGAATGGGCTCAATTCAGGGACCTTTATCTCTAATCTCACCAGGTGCCTAGCCAAAGACATGAATGAAATCCTCACCTGAGCTGATAAATACATACTTGTTGAAGAAGACCAAGTGTTGTAAAGGGAGCGGGAAGATGGTAGAGAAAGGTTCAAAAGAGAACATTCTGAGCCGAAGAACAATTCAATAAGAAAGCCCCTTTAAAATGAATACGAAAAACCCCTCGAATGTTTGACAGCTACACACCACTCAACGCCTCTAGGGCCAACATACTAATGAGCATTCAGGACCGTGACTTCATTCTCTAGCCCTCAAAACCCAAGTAAAAACAAAGACAGATCTAGGTGGATCTGCTCTCACAGAGACTATTGGCATGACACTAAGGAGTGCAAAGCCTTCAAAAACCAGGACTGGATGGGCTAAACATATGTTTGATTCACCAATTTATACAATCTTGGTCTCCTTTGATGTATAAGCACTATTAACAATTTGTATCACTTAAGTAATATTCATTACTGCTTAATTAAGATTTTTGTCACTATCGAAATCATTCAGAGTCAACAGACACTTGGTCAACAATCTCCCTTTTTTTATGGTGACAAAAATCTTAATTAAATTTCGATTATGATTGTAAATTTAATTTTATTTCTAATGATTTGTATATCCATGAAATGAATGGGGAAAGTAAAAGGGATATGCATTATTAAGGAATTATAAGAGTATTGTCTTGGGGATTGAACTCATTTTAGGAAATATAAATTGTATATATGGTAAAGATATTTGAACCACAAACCTGGATCATCAAAATACACATTTAAAAAGTACACTAGTAATTTTGCGACGTATTATAAACTATAGAAATAAATTTTTTATTTTACCCTTAAAAAATAATGTAAGAAGTGGGAATGAAAGATATAGCGGAAACCTGATTGGTGCGGAAAAAAATGGTTGTCTATTTTCATGGTTCAAATAGCAGCACTTATATCCGGTAATGGAGCCCTAGCCCTACTTGGTTAACCCTTGATTTTTACATCCACTTTTAACACCCTGACAGTTTACTAGTAATTTTACACCAAATATAGAAGCTTTACTAGAAATTAGCTATTTTATTCTCAAAAATCCCTGTAGAGAGTCATTCTTGACTTCTGAATATTGATCCATTCTTAAGTGTCAAGGGGTGAGTGTTAACATATCATTGCCACGCCATATTATCTTGTTAATTACCAGTTCCTCAAACACAATGAAAGATTATTTAAAAAAGATCCAAAGAAATCCAAATCTTATAAAACTGGGGCCAGCTGCCTCTTGAGTATAACAACATTCCAAAGATTTGTGTATAAAGTTGTGGAAGCCGCCCAATTGATTAAAATAAGTTAAGATAGATATGAACAATATTACATAGCAAGAGGGGGACGGCTTCTTAAATTTGTAGGCTGCAATCATTTTTACCTATAAATATGTGTGTTCTTCAATGGCTTATTAACTCAAATAAAGATAGTTTATACTTTCCAGTGCAAAGTAAAAAAGATATAAGATGGCCAAGTCTAATGCAGCAATGTTTGTTAACTTGGGTCTATTGCTCTCTCTTCTTCTCATTGTCGACATGGCAGAGAGCAGACAAGTGGTATTTGGCAGTAAGTCAAAATATTATTCATCACAAACAACTTTTTTTTTGTTAACTTCCATTTCATAAATTAATTAATTTTGATGGTGTGCATGCAGTCATCCCTCACACTGGAAAGGTGAAAGCTTCAGCACCAGTAGTTTTTTGTCTGTCAGTGTATGGAGCTCAAGAGGCTGATAGTTGTATCAGTGTTGCTCAAGCATTCAAGCTAACTACAGCAGAATTCCTTGAAATCAATCCCAATATCAACTGTGAGAATATCTTTGTGGGTCAATGGCTCTGCGTGGAAGCTTGAAGTTTCTGTTAATTGAGTTGCCCCAAGAATTCGATTGAAACAGCTAAGAAATAAAATAAGTGCTTTGCGAATAAAACATTAAAAGACATGCACGTGGTCTTTCACTATGCTTTTGGCAATTGTATTTCAGTTACATAAAATAAAGAAGATGACATAAAATATGTCTGCTTTAGTTTACTGATTTTGTCATTGGACTTATTAAGGGACTGGTGGTCCAAAATATACTATGACAATATTTAAGAGGGGTGAATTGGGTATTAAGAATTTTTTTTAAAATCTTTTTGCAATCTCAAATATAAAAAAATATGCGGAATTAAATTAAATCAATCTTTCTAAATTACTAGCACAAAGATAAGAGAGTTTATTGCTTAATATAAAAATATAATTGAATTATAAAATAATTAAGCAATGTTACTTGAATAATAAATAATTATAAGCAAGTTATTAAGGAGATAGGGCTAGAGAGATGCAAACGCGATTTATAGTGGCTCGGCAATATCGAAAATCTTTCCGAACCTACGCCCACTCTCTTCAATGATCCTCTTAAAGCTTTCCAGGAACTAAACAACTTCCGAGTGTTACTTAAACCGATACAAGCAACTTACGGGTGTTGTTTCCACCGTTACAAGAATTTCATTTTCAAGTATTTATACACAAACACTTCCAATAGTTATACACACTTTTACAAACAAGAGTTATAATCAACTCTTTACAAACAAGGTTGTAGGAACGAAAAGTTTGAAATGAACAAACAAGAGAGAAATATCTCAACGAATATTACAACTCAATATTTTTTTCTCTCAAAGCTTATAGCTTAACAATGAAGTTTTTGGCTTAAGAATAAGAGAATAAGGTTTTTGCTTTCATCCTTTGCTGTAGAATATTTCTCTTAACTTTCAAATGACCATTGAGGCTCTATTAATAGTGTCCTGAAGTCTTCTAGTCGTTGAAGACTTAATAGAGTTGTTAGAGACAAGTTTAGAGTCTTTTAAATTAAAAAAATATATATAGCTGTTGTTACTTGCCTAACTTATGACAATCGACTATCCTTCAGACTTGATACAAAAAATTGAATTTTCGAGCCCACAATCGATTATCACTATTCACAATCGACTGTACAATATTTATGAGCACTGCTATAGTGTTTTCATGATGATCAGTGTTTTCAACATCAATTTTCTTCATATTTCTTTATTCTTTTTGGATTTTTAAGTTCCAAAAAATCTCTCATTTGAATAAAACTTTCTTGCACATTTAACACACAAGTTAAATACTTCAAGAGTGTTTTGTTATCATCAAAATTATCTAATCAATTTCTTGATTGAGGTTTATTTTATGATGACAAAACATATTACAAATTTAAGCATAATTTGTGTGTAAGATATATGAAGAATGACAAATACTCAAATAAATTTATAATTCAACATAAATTCTTCTTAAGTTCAATTTAGAGCACATTAAGCATTAAGTCCTAAAAATTGAATATTTGCATTTAATAAAAACACCTAGAGAATTTATATCTTCAAATAATTAAGGCTGCGTAATAAAATGCAATGCAAATTTATTTAGCTCTTAAAAATTGAAATGCTTACAAAGTGTCTATTAGGATTCAAACCTATAATTTCACTCTTTTGTCTTTGAAGTTGCATTTCAATTATTCTCCTTGAATTTGATCTTTTGGAGAGCTTCTTGACTTTTGAGACCATCAACTTTGATTCACCAATTTATACAATCTTGGTCTCTTTTGATGTATAAGCACTATTAACAATCTGTATCACTTAAGTAATATTCATTAGTGTTTAATTAAGATTTTTATCACCATCGAAATCATTCAGAGTCAACAGACACTTGGTCAACAATCTCCCTTTTTATGGTGACAAAAATCTTAATTGAAGATTAAAAAAGATAAATTGAAAAGAAATGAAGGGAATAGAATTTTGAAAAAAAATTGACATAGTCTCCCTTGTATTTATGTCTATGGACCTACTGCAAAAAAATCAAATACAATAGAAACACTTTCCAAAGCAATTTATCTCAATTTCAATCTTCTTTCAATAAATGCATATATATCAATGTATTTTCCATATAAGTTCAAGATATATATGTTAAATTAAGAAAAAAGTCTCTCTAATTTCTTATTTTTCTCCCCCTTTTTGTCATTATAAAAAATGGTGGATTTAAAAAAAAAAAGCTCTCCTCAAATTATGCTATGAAAAATATTTTGATAAAGCATGTTAAGAAAGAATTGTTTTACAAGATATCAAGTAATATTAAGCTTTTGAAAGAGTTGGGTTCAAATAGACTTAAGTGCTAGAACTTTATAGAAAATAGGACAATGTTTCCTTTATTTTTTCAATATTTCCTTTTGCACATAAAGACAAAGTAAGTGTAGCCAACTTCCAACAAAATAATGAATTCAAGTCCTACATGATCTAAAATAATTCTCAAGTATTATAAATCTTCAAAATTCAAAATAAGCTCAATGCTTAGAGTATTTTACACTTAATCAATAAAGGACAAAAGTTTGAACTCATTGCTTGATTTACCAATAGGTCAAAGTTAGATAAAATTCTCAAGATATAATATTCAAATTTAAAACATATCAAAGAGAATTTATCAAAGTATTTAAACTCATTTGAGTAAAATAATTTTACCAAAGGTTTTCTCTTTTACCAAGAAATCATATTATCTCCCCTTTTAAAAAAGGCTAAAGTAATTATTTTTAACTTTTAAGAAAGAATAAAAAAATTGGATAAAACTTATCGCGCCTTATTGGTAATTGATTGATCAAATAATCAAGACAGAGAGCTCATCAACTACTCAAAAAGATGTTCAAATTGGAAAAATTTATAAGTATTTAAAAAATGTTACCCCCTTATGCACCAAAATATAATTTTCAATTATCAATCAAATATCATTTTCAGCATAGGTTAGACTCAATAAATAGATGATTATCAATTCATTGCAAAGATAATCATTATTTTCAAACTCAAACATATATAATAAAAAAAAATTCATATTTAGCTCATGTTTGATAAATAAATAACTCAAAGATAATTCTCAAATCTAAATTCAAGATCATCACTTGAATTGTCCAATGTCAAAGCAAAGAAAATTTATCAAAGTTATATTTAGAAAATAAAGGACTGTGGATAGAGATTTGTACCATACTTTCTCCTTTAATATATGTTATGAGCATAAATGTCTCATCATTCTTCTCCTTTCTATTTTTCATCAAAAAACAATTAAGATTTGAGTTGAGAGAAGAATGAACCTGCATAAAGCTTTAACTCATGCCATAATCCAATTATTCTTTTTTTCAGCAAGGATACTAAATTAAAGCACATTTAAGTCATAAATCCTTGTGATAAAAAACTTCAATGAATTAGAGTAAAAGACTTTTATAGATTAGGATACTCTGATTCTTTTAAAGATAAAATTGAAAATCAACCCATATTCTCAAACCAAATTTTAATAACAAATTTTTGAAATAAAAAAATTCACATACCTCCATGATAGAAATTCTCAAATCTTTTCTTAGCATTTTGTCTTAGAGACTGAATAGACATAACTTTCCATTTTCTCACTATTTTCACCATTAATATCCTTGAATTTCTTGATGGAACTTAGATTCTAAGAACCATTTGGGTAAGCATGGTGAGCAATGAAAAGAAAAGAGATATGAACCTTAAAGATGAAAGAAATTTGATGAAGATTTGACAAAAGTTTAAGAGAGAGAGAGAGAGAGAGAGAGAGAGAGAGATGACAGGTTATTTAGAGAGAAAACTGAATAATGGTAGATTTTCAGAAGCAATGAAAATATAGATCCGTGAGGACAATCGACTGTGAAAACTGATTTGGGGATTTTGTGTCAGGAATGAAAGGGTTAGTCGACTATGGATTCAGGGGCAGTCAACTGTCAACGTAGGCATGACCTAATTTTGAGCAATCTCTTGCAAGAAAGAATGTGAAAAGAGTTTTCTCAAACAATCAAGCATAATTTTAGTGTAAAACTTATTTTAGAATGATAATTAAATCAAGTTTTACAAATGTATCAAATGTTAATACAAAACTTGAGTTTATGATAATTTAGATTAAATTTAGAAATGCAAGAAATCAATTATGCAAGTGTAAGATTTTCAAGATTAGCTAGACATAGCATAATATATCATCAAAATCATTTTCATTCTAGTTATCAATCAAACACATTTATTTCATGCATTTCATATGACCCATTTAAGAAATAATAGAGGAACCAACATTTATATAATCAAAATGTCCTTACCTCATAAGATTCTTTTACAAAAACAAAGCTCCTTTGAGTAGATGGCAAAATCTCACTCAAGCGATTTATCTTGGTAGATTATTTCTCGTTTGAATCAGTTTGCTTTGATGCTAGATGGCTAATCACATATTTCTTAACTTAAATCAAGATTGTTAGCTCATTAAAAAAATAACATCAAATAATGTGCATAAGTAACGCCGGACAGAATAGCGATTATTCTGCAGGTTAGTCGAACAGATAGTTCACAGGGAGTAACACAAGAAAAACCCTAAAACAATACAGAGAAAATACTCTGATGCTTTATTTTAATTTATTCTAAAAATACAATTATAATATTACGAAACCCTAAGACCTTATTTATAAGGTCGAAGCTAAAATAGAAAAATTAAATTAAGGCCAAATTTAAATTAAATAAAATAAAAGGTTTCCTAAAAACTAAAAACTGCCAATTCGAAGGTATAAACTTCATTTTTTGGCTTAAAAACGATAAGGCTTAGTATAAGATACTAAGTTTTTCCCGAAAGCTCGTTTCCAATTAGACTAGGGTCTTCAGAGCCCAATCCAAACCTGTGGCCCGCTAAACGATGTAAACCGGCTTAGGTAGGCCCACTTGCCATCTGACAGCTCAGCATCATCTGACTCGGATCCTCCTGCATCAATAAGTTTTTGAAAATCTTTAATTCTATCTTTTTCAAATATCAACCATTATTGAGATACGTTTTATGTATTTTTAAGATACTAACCATAATTTTTATTTGAAAGAATAAATACAAAAAGTAGTTTCTTAATCTAAATTTTTTTAAATCATGTAATTTAAATGCAACACAATATATAGCAAAACGCAATGCAAAAAAATAAAATAAATTCCAACACATGATAAAACAAATTTGCAAATCAAAAATTGATTCATTTTCATTCATTTTAAAATGCTCTAAGTCATGAACAAGATTTTTCAATTTGAAATTCTTTTCTTGCTCATTTCCTCCATGTATGACCTCCAATAAATGTCAAATTTCTTTTGCGGTATTACATGAGGAAATTTGATCAACTTTGTTTTGATCAAGAGCACTATAAAGTAGGTTCATAGCTTTAGCATTTATTTGAATCAATCTCAATCATTTGTATCAAAATCATTTTCATTTTTGAAATCCTTAAAAATGAAATACCAAGCATAACAAACATAAGCTTGAATAAAAATATCCATTTGAGCTTTCCAATGGGAGAAGTTTGCTCCATGGAGAAAATGAGAACTAGTAGGATCTCTTCCTTCTAAGAACATAGTTGCCATAGGATCAACTCTAGGATTTTAAGCTTAAAACAAGAGTAAGTTTCTCTAATACCAATTGTTGGTCTAAAATATATTATGGAAATACTCAAAAGAGGGGTAAATTAGGTATTAGGAATTTTTCTAAGAATCTTTTTGCAATCTCAGATATAAAAATATATGCGAAATTAAATTAAATCAATCTTTCTAAATTACTAGCACAAAGATAAGAGAGTTTATTGCTTAATATAAAAAGATAATTGAATTATAAAATGATTAAGCAATGTTACTTGAATAATAAATATTTCTAATCAAGTAATTGTGCAAGTAATTATGGAGATAGAGTCAGAGAGATGCAAACACGATTTATAGTTGTTCGACAATATCGAAAATCCTTCCGATCCTATGTCCACTCTCTTCAAGGATCTACTTCTTTGTGCATGTGCACTCGTCCATCGCGGCAATGTTGCACTCGATCGCACTAGCTAGTTCTAGATATTCAGTTTTCTTCCTTTAAAGCTTCAAAATGCTTTCCTTTCTTCACAAGCCTATAAAAAACACAGAGAACACAAAAATGAAGTAGAATATACTAAAATACATAAACAAAGAGCCTAACAACTGTAAATTAAGGGGCTTAAATATGAATATTTAAGCACTTATCATTGCCAGCACGTAGTACTCCCACTTGAAGCTTGGAAGCATCATCTCCTTCAAAGAATTTAGTCACTCCGTCACCGAGTATTTCCTCAGCAAAAAAGGTCCAAGGAAGACATCTGAAAGTCTCTTCAGAATTACACTTCAACACAACGACTTGAGAAATCCCTAACCTCGACCCAAAGATCCAAATGGTCACATTCAAGAATGGGCTCAATTCAGGGACCTTTATCTCTAATCTCACCAGGTGCCTAGCCAAAGACATGAATGAAATCCTCACCTGAGCTGATAAATACATACTTGTTGAAGAAGACCAAGTGTTGTAAAGGGAGCGGGAAGATGGTAGAGAAAGGTTCAAAAGAGAACATTCTGAGCCAAAGAACAATTCAATAAGAAAGCCCCTTTAAAATGAATACGGAAAAACCCCTCGAATGTTTGACAGCTACACACCACTCAACGCCTCTAGGGCCAACATACTAATGAGCATTCAGGACCGTGACTTTGTTCTCTAGCCCTCAAAACCCAAGTAAAAACAAAGACAGATCTAGGTGGATCTGCTCTCACAGAGACTATTGGCATGCCACTAAGGAGTGCAAAGCCTTCAAAAACCAGGACTGGATGGGCTAAACATATGTTTGATTCACCAATTTATACAATCTTGGTCTCCTTTGATGTATAAGCACTATTAACAATTTGTATCACTTAAGTAATATTCATTACTACTTAATTAAGATTTTTGTCACTATCGAAATCATTCAGAGTCAACAGACACTTGGTCAACAATCTCCCTTTTTTTATGGTGACAAAAATCTTAATTAAATTTCGATTATGATTATAAATTTAATTTTATTTCTAATGATTTGTATATCCATGAAATGAATGGGGAAAGTAAAAGGGATATGCATTATTAAGGAATTATAAGAGTATTGTGTTGGGGATTGAACTCATTTTAGGAAATATAAATTGTATATATGGTAAAGATATTTGAACAACAAACCTGGATCATCAAAATACACATTTAAAAAGTACACTAGTAATTTTGCGACGTATTATAAACTATAGAAATAAATTTTTTATCTTATCCTTAAAAAATAATGTAAGAAGTGGGAATGAAAGATATAGCGGAAACCTGATTGGTGCGGAAAAAAATGGTTGTCTATTTTCATGGTTCAAATAGCAGCACTTATATCCGGTAATGGAGCCCTAGCCCTACTTGGTTAATCCTTGATTTTTACATCCATTTTTAACACCCTGACAGTTTACTAGTAATTTTACACCAAATATAGAAGCTTTACTAGAAATTAGCTATTTTATTCTCAAAAATCCCTGTAGAGAGTCATTCTTGACTTCTGAATATTGATCCATTCTTAAGTGTCAAGGGGTGAGTGTTAACATATCATTGTCATGCCATATTACCTTGTTAATTACCAGTTACTCAAACACAATGAAAGATTATTTAAAAAAGATCCAAAGAAATCCAAATCTTATAAAACTGGGGCCAGCTGCCTCTTGAGTATAACAACATTCCAAAGATTTGTGTATAAAGTTGTGGAAGCCGCCCAATTGATTAAAATAGGTTAAGATAGATATGAACAATATTACATAGCAAGAGGGGGACGGCTTCTTAAATTTGTAGGCTGCAATCATTTTTACCTATAAATATGTGTGTTCTTCAATGGCTTATTAACTCAAATAAAGATAGTTTATACTTTCCAGTGCAAAGTAAAAAAGATATAAGATGTCCAAGTCTAATGCAGCAATGTTTGTTAACTTGGGTCTATTGCTCTCTCTTCTTCTCATTGTCAACATGGCAGAGAGCAGACAAGTGGTATTTGGCAGTAAGTCAAAATATTATTCATCACAAACAACTTTTTTTTTGTTAACTTCCATTTCATAAATTAATTAATTTTGATGGTGTGCATGCAGTCATCCCTCACACTGGAAAGGTGAAAGCTTCAGCACCAGTAGTTTTTTGTCTGTCAGTGTATGGAGCTCAAGAGGCTGATAGTTGTATCAGTGTTGCTCAAGCATTCAAGCTAACTACAGCAGAATTCCTTGAAATCAATCCCAATATCAACTGTGAGAATATCTTTGTGGGTCAATGGCTCTGCGTGGAAGCTTGAAGTTTCTGTTAATTGAGTTGCCCCAAGAAGTTCGATTGAAACAGCTAAGAAATAAAATAAGTGCTTTGCGAATAAAACATTAAAAGACATGCACGTGGTCTTTCACTATGCTTTTGGCAATTGTATTTCAGTTACATAAAATAAAGAAGATGACATAAAATATGTCTGCTTTAGTTTACTGATTTTGTCATTGGACTTATTAAGGGACTGGTGGTCCAAAACATACTATGACAATACTTAAGAGGGGTGAATTGGGTATTAAGAATTTTTTTTAAAATCTTTTTGCAATCTCAAATATAAAAAAATATGTGGAATTAAATTAAATCAATCTTTCTAAATTACTAGCACAAAGATAAGAGAATTTATTGCTTAATATAAAAATATAATTGAATTATAAAATAATTAAGCAATGTTACTTGAATAATAAATAATTATAAGCAAGTTATTAAGGAGATATGGCTAGAGAGATGCAAACGCGATTTATAGTGGCTCGGCAATATCGAAAATCTTTCCGAACCTACGCCCACTCTCTTCAATGATCCTCTTAAAGCTTTCCAGGAACTAAACAACTTCCGAGTGTTACTTAAACCGATACAAGCAACTTACGGGTGTTGTTTCCACCGTTACAAGAATTTCATTTTCAAGTGTTTATATACAAACACTTCCAATAGTTATACACACTTTTACAAACAAGAGTTATAATCAACTCTTTACAAACAAGGTTGTAGGAACGAAAAGTTTGAAATGAACAAACAAGAGAGAAATATCTCAACGAATATTACAACTCAATATTTTTTTTTCTCAAAGCTTATAGCTTAACAATGAAGTTTTTGGCTTAAGAATAAGAGAATAAGGTTTTTGCTTTCATCCTTTGCTGTAGAATATTTCTCTTAACTTTCAAATGACCATTGAGGCTCTATTAATAGTGTCTTGAAGTCTTCTAGTCGTTGAAGACTTAATAGAGTTGTTAGAGACAAGTTTAGAGTCTTTTAAATTAAAAAAATATATATAGCTGTTGTTACTTGCCTAACTTATGACAATCGACTATCCTTCAGACTTGATACAAAAAATTGAATTTTCGAGCCCACAATCGATTATCACTATTCACAATCGACTGTACAATATTTATGAGCACTGCTATAGTGTTTTCATGATGATCAGTGTTTTCAACATCAATTTTCTTCATATTTCTTTATTCTTTTTGGATTTTTAAGTTCCAAAAAATCTCTCATTTGAATAAAACTTTCTTGCACATTTAACACAAGTTAAATACTTCAAGAGTGTTTTGTTATCATCAAAATTATCTAATCAATTTCTTGATTGAGGTTTATTTTATGATGACAAAACATATTACAAATTTAAGCATAATTTGTGTGTAAGATATATGAAGAATGACAAATACTCAAATAAATTTATAATTCAACATAAATTCTTCTTAAGTTCAATTTAGAGCACATTAAGCATTAAGTTCTAAAAATTGAATATTTGCATTTAATAAAAACACCTAGAGAATTTATATCTTCAAATAATTAAGGCTGCGTAATAAAATGCAATGCAAATTTATTTAGCTCTTAAAAATTGAAATGCTTACAAAGTGTCTATTAGGATTCAAACCTATAATTTCACTCTTTTGTCTTTGAAGTTGCATTTCAATTATTCTCCTTGAATTTGATCTTTTGGAGAGCTTCTTGACTTTTGAGATCATCAACTTTGATTCACCAATTTATACAATCTTGGTCTCTTTTGATGTATAAGCACTATTAACAATCTGTATCACTTAAGTAATATTCATTAGTGTTTAATTAAGATTTTTATCACCATCGAAATCATTCAGAGTCAACAGACACTTGGTCAACAATCTCCCTTTTTATGGTGACAAAAATCTTAATTGAAGATTAAAAAAGATAAATTGAAAAGAAATGAAGGGATTAGAATTTTGCAAAAAAATTGGCATAGTCTCCCTTGTATTTATGTCTATGGACCTACTGCAAAAAAATCAAATACAATAGAAACACTTTCCAAAGCAATTTATCTCAATTTCAATCTTCTTTCAATAAATGCATATATATCAATGTATTTTCCATATAAGTTCAAGATATATATGTTAAATTAAGAAAAAAGTCTCTCTAATTTCTTATTTTTCTCCCCCTTTTTGTCATTATAAAAAATGGTGGATTTAAAAAAAAAAGCTCTCCTCAAATAATGCTATGAAAAATATTTTGATAAAGCATGTTAAGAAAGAATTGTTTTACAAGATATCAAGTAATATTAAGCTTTTGAAAGAGTTGGGTTCAAATAGACTTAAGTGCTAGAACTTTATAGAAAATAGGACAATGTTTCCTTTATTTTTTCAATATTTCCTTTTGCACATAAAGACAGTAAGTGTAGCCAACTTCCAACAAAATAATGAATTCAAGTCCTACATGATCTAAAATAATTCTCAAGTATTATAAATCTTCAAAATTCAAAATAAGCTCAATGCTTAGAGTATTTTACACTTAATCAATAAAGGACAAAAGTTTGAACTCGTTGCTTGATTTACCAATAGGTCAAAGTTAGATAAAATTCTCAAGATATAATATTCAATATTTAAAACATATCAAAGAGAATTTATCAAAGTATTTAAACTCATTTGAGTAAAATAATTTTACTAAAGGTTTTCTCTTTTACCAAGAAATCATATTATCTCCCCTTTTAAAAAAGGCTAAAGTAATTATTTTTAACTTTTAAGAAAGAATAAAAAAAATTGGATAAAACTTATCGCGCCTTATTGGTAATTGATTGATCAAATAATCAAGACAGAGAGCTCATCAACTACTCAAAAAGATGTTCAAATTGGAAAAATTTATAAGTATTTAAAAAATGTTACCCCCCTTATGCACCAAAATATAATTTTCAATTATCAATCAAATATCATTTTCAGGATAGGTTAGACTCAATAAATAGATAATTATCAATTCATTGCAAAGATAATCATTATTTTCAAACTCAAACATATATAATAAAAAAAAAAATTCATATTTAGCTCATGTTTGATAAATAAATAACTCAAAGATAATTCTCAAATCTAAATTCAAGATCATCACTTGAATTGTCCAATGTCAAAGCAAAGAAAATTTATCAAAGTTATATTTAGAAAATAAAGGACTGTGGATAGAGATTTGTACCATACTTTCTCCTTTAATATATGTTATGAGCATAAATGTCTTATCATTCTTCTCCTTTCTATTTTTCATCAAAAAACAATTAAGATTTGAGTTGAGAGAAGAATGAACCTGCATAAAGCTTTAACTGATGCCATAATCCAATTATTCTTTTTCTCAGCAAGGATACTAAATTAAAGCACATTTAAGTCATAAATCCTTGTGATAAAAAACTTCAATGAATTAGAGTAAAAGACTTTTATAGATTAGGATACACTGATTCTTTTAAAGATAAAATTGAAAATCAACCCATATTCTCAAACCAAATTTTAATAACAAATTTTTGAAATAAAAAAATTCACATACCTCCATGATAGAAATTCTCAAATCTTTTCTTAGCATTTTGTCTTAGAGACTGAATAGACATAACTTTCCATTTTCTCACTATTTTCACCATTAATATCCTTGAATTTCTTGATGGAACTTAGATTCTAAGAACCATTTGGGTAAGCATGGTGAGCAATGAAAAGAAAAGAGATATGAACCTTAAAGATGAAAGAAATTTGATGAAGATTTGACAAAAGTTTAAGAGAGAGAGAGAGAGAGAGAGAGAGAGAGATGACAGGTTATTTAGAGAGAAAACTGAATAATGGTAGATTTTCAGAAGCAATGAAAATATAGATCCGTGAGGACAATCGACTGTGAAAACTGATTTGGGGATTTTGTGTCAGGAATGAAAGGGTTAGTCGACTATTGATTCAGGGGCAGTCAACTGTCAACGTAGGCATGACCTAATTTTGAGCAATCTCTTGCAAGAAAGAATGTGAAAAGAGTTTTCTCAAACAATCAAGCATAATTTTAGTATAAAACTTATTTTAGAATGATAATTAAATCAAGTTTTACAAATGTATCAAATGTTAATACAAAACTTGAGTTTATGATAATTTAGATTAAATTAAGAAATGCAAGAAATCAATTATGCAAGTGTAAGATTTTCAAGATTAGCTAGACATAGCATAATATATCATCAAAATCATTTTCATTCTAGTTATCAATCAAACACATTTATTTCATGCATTTCATATGACCCATTTAAGAAATAATAGAGGAACCAACATTTATATAATCAAAATGTCCTTACCTCATAAGATTCTTTTACAAAAACAAAGCTCCTTTGAGTAGATGGCAAAATCTCACTCAAGCGATTTATCTTGGTAGATTATTTCTCGTTTGAATCAGTTTGCTTTGATGCTAGATGGCTAATCACATATTTCTTAACTTAAATCAAGATTGTTAGCTCATTACAAAAATAACATCAAATAATGTGCATAAGTAACGCCGGACAGAATAGCGATTATTCTGCAGGTTAGTCGAACAGATAGTTCACAGGGAGTAACACAAGGAAAACCCTAAAATAATACAGAGAAACTACTCTGATGCTTTATTTTAATTTATTCCAAAAATACAATTATAATATTACGAAACCCTAAGACCTTATTTATAAGGTCGAAGCTAAAATAGAAAAATTAAATTAAGGCCGAATTTAAATTAAATAAAATAAAAGGTTTCCTAAAAACTAAAAACTGCCAATTTGAAGATCTAAACTTCATTTTTTGGCTTAAAACGATAAGGCTTAGTAAAAAATACTAAGTTTTTCCCGAAAGCTCGTTTCCAATTAGACTAGGGTCTTCGGAGCCCAATCCAAACCTGTGGCCCGCTAAACGATGTAAACCGGCTTAGGTAGCCCCCTTGCCATCTGACAGCTCAGCATCATCTGACTCGGATCCTCCTGCATCAATAAGTTTTCGAAAATCTTGAATTCTATCTTTTTCAATTATCAACCATTATTGAGATACGTTTTATGTATTTTTAAGATACTAACCATAATTTTTATTTGAAAGAATAAATACAAAAAGTAGTTTCTTAATCTAAATTTTTTTTAATCATGTAATTTAAATGCAACACAATATATAGCAAAACGCAATGCAAAAAAATAAAATAAATTCCAACACATGATAAAACAAATTTGCAAATCAAAAATTGATTCATTTTCATTCATTTTAAAATGCTCTAAGTCATGAACAAGATTTTTCAATTTGAAATTCTTTTCTTGCTCATTTCCTCCATGTATGACCTCCAATAAATGTCAAATTTCTTTTGCGGTATTACATGAGGAAATTTGATCAACTTTGTTTTGATCAAGAGCACTATAAAGTAGGTTCATAGCTTTAGCATTTATTTGAATCAATCTCAATCATTTGCATCAAAATCATTTTCATTTTTGAAATCCTTAAAAATGAAATACCAAGCATAACAAACATAAGCTTGAATAAAAATATCCATTTGAGCTTTCCAATGGGAGAAGTTTGCTCCATGGAGAAAATGAGAACTAGTAGGATCTCTTCCTTCTAAGAACATGGTTGCCATAGGATCAACTCTAGGATTTTAAGCTTAAAACAAGAGTAATTTTCTCTAATACCAATTGTTGGTCTAAAATATATTATGGAAATACTCAAAAGAGGGGTCAATTAGGTATTAGGAATTTTTCTAAGAATATTTTTGCAATCTCAGATATAAAAATATATGCGAAATTAAATTAAATCAATCTCTCTAAATTACTAGCACAAAGATAAGAGAGTTTATTGCTTAATATAAAAAGATAATTGAATTATAAAATGATTAAGCAATGTTACTTGAATAATAAATAATTCTAATCAAGTAATTGTGCAAGTAATTATGGAGATAGGGTCAGAGAAATGCAAACACGATTTATAGTGGTTCGACAATATCGAAAATCCTTCCGATCCTATGTCCACTCTCTTCAAGGATCCACCTCTCTGTGCATGCGCACTCGTCCATCACGGCAATGTTGCACTCGATCGCACTAGCTAGTTTTAGATCTTCAGTTTTCTTCCTTTAAAGCTTCAAAATGCTTTCCTTTCTTCACAAGCCTATAAAAAACACAGAGAACACAAAAATGAAGTAGAATATACTAAAATACATAAACAAAGAGCCTAACAACTGTAAATTAAGGGGATTAAATATGAATATTTAAGCACTTATCATTGCCAGCACGTAGTACTCCCACTTGAAGCTTGGAAGCATCATCTCCTTCAAAGAATTTAGTCACTCCGTCACCGAGTATTTCCTCAGCAAAAAAGGTCCAAGGAAGACATCTGAAAGTCTCTTCAGAATTACACTTCAACACAACAACTTGAGAAATCCCTAACCTCGACCCAAAGATCCAAATGGTCGCATTCAAGAATGGGCTTAATTCAGGGACCTTTATCTCTAATCTCACCAGGTGCCTAGCCAAAGACATGAATGAAATCCTCACCTGAGCTGATAAATACATACTTGTTGAAGAAGACCAAGTGTTGTAAAGGGAACGGGAAGATGGTAAAGAAAGGTTCAAAAGAGAACATTCTGAGCTGAAGAACAATTCAATAAGAAAGCCCCTTTAAAATGAATACGGAAAAACCCCTCGAATGTTTGACAGCTACACACCACTCAACGCCTCGAGGGCCAACATACTAATGAGAATTCAGGACTGTGACTTCGTTCTCTAGCCCTCAAAACCCAAGTAAAAATAAAGACAGATCTAGGTGGATCTGCTCTCACAGAGACTATTGGCATGACACTAAGGAGTGCAAAGCCTTCAAAAACCAGGACTGGATGGGCTAAACATATGTTTGATTCACCAATTTACACAATCTTGATCTCCTTTGATGTATGAGCACTATTAACAATTTGTATCACTTAAGTAATATTCATTACTGCTTAATTAAGATTTTTGTCACTATCGAAATCATTCAGAGTCAACAGACACTTGGTCAACAATTTCCCTTTTTTTATGGTGACAAAAATCTTAATTAAATTTCGATTATGATTGTAAATTTAATTTTATTTCTAATGATTTGTATATCCATGAAATGAATGGGGAAAGTAAAAGGGATATGCATTATTAAGGAATTATAAGAGTATTGTGTTGGGGATTGAACTCATTTTAGGAAATATAAATTGTATATATGGTAAAGATATTTGAACCACAAACCTGGATCATCAAAATACACATTTAAAAAGTACACTAGTAATTTTGCGACGTATTATAAACTATAGAAATACATTTTTTATTTTACCCTCAAAAAATAATGTAAGAAGTGGGAATGAAAGATATAGCGGAAACCTGATTGGTGCGGAAAAAAATGGTTGTCTATTTTCATGGTTCAAATGGCAGCACTTATATCCGGTAATGGAGCCCTACTTGGTTAACCCTTGATTTTTACATCCATTTTTAACACCCTGACAGTTTACTAGTAATTTTACACCAAATATAGAAGCTTTACTAGAAATTAGCTATTTTATTCTCAAAAATCCCTGTAGAGAGTCATTCTTGACTTCTGAATATTGATCCATTCTTAAGTGTCAAGGGGTGAGTGTTAACATATCATTGTCATGCCATATTACCTTGTTAATTACCAGTTCCTCAAACACAATGAAAGATTATTTAAAAAAAGATCCAAAGAAATCCAAATCTTATAAAACTGGGGCCAGCTGCCTCTTGAGTATAACAACATTCCAAAGATTTGTGTATAAAGTTGTGGAAGCCGCCCAATTGATTAAAATAAGTTAAGATAGATATGAACAATATTACATAGCAAGAGGGGGACGGCTTCTTAAATTTGTAGGCTGCAATCATTTTTACCTATAAATATGTGTGTTCTTCAATGGCTTATTAACTCAAATAAAGATAGTTTATACTTTCCAGTGCAAAGTAAAAAAGATATAAGATGGCCAAGTCTAATGCAGCAATGTTTGTTAACTTGGGTCTATTGCTCTCTCTTCTTCTCATTGTCAACATGGCAGAGAGCAGACAAGTGGTATTTGGCAGTAAGTCAAAATATTATTCATCACAAACAACTTTTTTTTTGTTAACTTCCATTTCATAAATTAATTAATTTTGATGGTGTGCATACAGTCATCCCTCACACTGGAAAGGTGAAAGCTTCAGCACCAGTAGTTTTTTGTCTGTCAGTGTATGGAGCTCAAGAGGCTGATAGTTGTATCAGTGTTGCTCAAGCATTCAAGCTAACTACAGCAGAATTCCTTGAAATCAATCCCAATATCAACTGTGAGAATATCTTTGTGGGTCAATGGCTCTGCGTGGAAGCTTGAAGTTTCTGTTAATTGAGTTGCCCCAAGAAGTTCGATTGAAACAGCTAAGAAATAAAATAAGTGCTTTGCGAATAAAACATTAAAAGACATGTACGTGGTCTTTCACTATGCTTTTGGCAATTGTATTTCAGTTACATAAAATAAAGAAGATGACATAAAATATGTCTGCTTTAGTTTACTGATTTTGTCATTGGACTTATTTAGGTCCAAAATATACTATGACAATACTTAAGAGGGGTGAATTGGGTATTAATAATTTTTTTTAAAATCTTTTTGCAATCTCAAATATAAAAAAATATGCGGAATTAAATTAAATCAATCTGTCTAAATTACTATCACAAAGATAAGAGAGTTTATTACTTAATATAAAAATATAATTGAATTATAAAATAATTAAGCAATGTTACTTGAATAATAAATAATTATAAGCAAGTTATTAAGGAGATAGGGCTAGAGAGATACAAACGTGATTTATAGTGGCTCGGCAATATCGAAAATCTTTCCGAACCTACGCCCACTCTCTTCAATGATCCTCTTAAAGCTTTCCAGGAACTAAACAACTTCCGAGTGTTACTTAAACCGATACAAGCAACTTACGGGTGTTGTTTCCACCGTTACAAGAATTTCATTTTCAAGTGTTTATATACAAACACTTCCAATAGTTATACACACTTTTACAAACAAGAGTTATAATCAACTCTTTACAAACAAGGTTGTAGGAACGAAAAGTTTGAAATGAACAAACAAGAGAGAAATATCTCAACGAATATTACAACTCAATATTTTTTTCTCTCAAAGCTTACAGCTTAACAATGAAGTTTTTGGCTTAAGAATAAGAGAATAAGGTTTTTGCTTTCATCCTTTGCTGTAGAATATTTCTCTTAACTTTCAAATGACCATTGAGGCTCTATTAATAGTATCCTGAAGTCTTCTAGTCGTTGATGACTTAATAGAGTTGTTAGAGACAAGTTTAGAGTCTTTTAAATTAAAAAAATATATATAGCTGTTGTTACTTGCCTAACTTATGACAATCGACTATCCTTCAGACTTGATACAAAAAATTGAATTTTCGAGCCCACAATCGATTATCACTATTCACAATCGACTGTACAATATTTATGAGCACTGCTATAGTGTTTTCATGATGATCAATGTTTTCAACATCAATTTTCTTCATATTTCTTTATTCTTTTTGGATTTTTAAGTTCCAAAAAATCTCTCATTTGAATAAAACTTTCTTGCACATTTAACACACAAGTTAAATACTTCAAGAGTGTTTTGTTATCATCGAAATTATCTAATCAATTTCTTGATTGAGGTTTATTTTATGATGACAAAACATATTACAAATTTAAGCATAATTTGTGTGTAAGATATATGAAGAATGACAAATACTCAAATAAATTTATAATTCAACAGAAATTCTTCTTAAGTTCAATTTAGAGCACGTTAAGCATTAAGTCCTAAAAATTGAATATTTGCATTTAATAAAAACACCTAGAGAATTTATATCTTCAAATAATTAAGGCTGCGTAATAAAATGCAATGCAAATTTATTTAGCTCTTAAAAATTGAAATGCTTACAAAGTGTCTATTAGGATTCAAACCTATAATTTCACTCTTTTGTCTTTGAAGTTGCATTTCATTTATTCTCCTTGAATTTGATCTTTTGGAGAGCTTCTTGACTTTTGAGATCATCAACTTTGATTCACCAATTTATACAATCTTGGTCTCTTTTGATGTATAAGCACTATTAACAATCTGTATCACTTAAATAATATTCATTAGTGTTTAATTAAGATTTTTTTCACCATCGAAATCATTCAGAGTCAACAGACACTTGGTCAACAATCTCCCTTTTTATGGTGACAAAAATCTTAATTGAAGATTAAAAAAGATAAATTGAAAAGAAATGAAGGGATTAGAATTTTGCAAAAAAATTGACATAGTCTCCCTTGTATTTATGTCTATGGACCTACTGCAAAAAAATCAAATACAATAGAAACACTTTCCAAAGCAATTTATCTCAATTTCAATCTTCTTTCAATAAATGCATATATATCAATGTATTTTCCATATAAGTTCAAGATATAGATGTTAAATTAAGAAAAAAGTCTCTCTAATTTCTTATTTTTCTCCCCCTTTTTGTCATTATAAAAAATGGTGGATTTAAAAAAAAAGCTCTCCTCAAATTATACTATGAAAAATATTTTGATAAAGCATGTTAAGAAAGAATTGTTTTACAAGATATCAAGTAATATTAAGCTTTTGAAAGAGTTGGGTTCAAAGAGACTTAAGTGCTAGAACTTTATAGAAAATAGGACAATGTTTCCTTTATTTTTTCAATATTTCCTTTTGCACATAAAGACAAAGTAAGTGTAGCCAACTTCCAACAAAATAATGAATTCAAGTCCTACATGATCTAAAATAATTCTCAAGTATTATAAATCTTCAAAATTCAAAATAAGCTCAATGCTTAGAGTATTTTACACTTAATCAATAAAGGACAAAAGCTTGAACTCCTTGCTTGATTTACCAATAGGTCAAAGTTAGATAAAATTCTCAAGATATAATATTCAAATTTAAAACATATCAAAGATAATTTATCAAAGTATTTAAACTCATTTGAGTAAAATAATTTTACAAAAGGTTTTCTCTTTTACCAAGAAATCATATTATCTCCCCTTTTAAAAAAGGCTAAAGTAATTATTTTTAACTTTTAAGAAAGAATAAAAAAAATTGGATAAAACTTATCGCGCCTTATTGGTAATTGATTGATCAAATAATCAAGACAGAGAGCTCATCAACTACTCAAAAAGATGTTCAAATTGGAAAAATTTATAAGTATTTAAAAAATGTTACCCCCCTTATGCACCAAAATATAATTTTCAATTATCAATCAAATATCATTTTCAGGATAGGTTAGACTCAATAAATAGATGATTATCAATTCATTGCAAAGATAATCATTATTTTCAAACTCAAGCATATATAATAAAAAAAAATTCATATTTAGCTCATGTTTGATAAATAAATAACTCAAAGATAATTCTCAAATCTAAATTCAAGATCATCACTTGAATTGTTCAATGTCAAATCAAAGAAAATTTATCAAAGTTATATTTAAAAAATAAAGGACTGTGGATAGAGATTTGTACCATACTTTCTCCTTTAATATATGTTATGAGCATAAATGTCTTATCATTCTTCTCCTTTCTATTTTTCATCAAAAAACAATTAAGATTTGAGTTGAGAGAAGAATGAACCTGCATAAAGCTTTAACTCATGCCATAATCCAATTATTCTTTTTTTCAGCAAGGATACTAAATTAAAGCACATTTAAGTCATAAATCCTTGTGATAAAAAAACTTCAATGAATTAGAGTAAAAGGCTTTTATAGATTAGGATACACTGATTCTTTTAAAGATAAAATTGAAAATCAACCCATATTCTCAAACCAAATTTTAATAACAAATTTTTGAAATAAAAAAATTCACATACCTCCATGATAGAAATTCTCAAATCTTTTCTTAGCATTTTGTCTTAGAGACTGAATAGACATAACTTTCCATTTTCTCACTATTTTCACCATTAATATCCTTGAATTTCTTGATGGAACTTAGATTCTAAGAACCATTTGGGTAAGCATGGTGAGCAATGAAAAGAAAAGAGATATGAACCTTAAAGATGAAAGAAATTTGATGAAGATTTGACAAAAGTTTAAGAGAGAGAGAGAGAGAGAGAGATGACAGGTTATTTAGAGAGAAAACTGAATAATGGTAGATTTTCAGAAGCAATGAAAATATAGATCCGTGAGGACAATCGACTGTGAAAACTAATTTGGGGATTTGGTGTCAGGAATGAAAGGGTCAGTCGACTATGGATTCAGGGGCAGTCAACTGCCAACGTAGGCATGACCTAATTTTGAGCAATCTCTTGCAAGAAAGAATGTGAAAAGAGTTTTCTCAAACAATCAAGAATAATTTTAGTATAAAACTTATTTTAGAATGATAATTAAATCAAGTTTTACAAATGTATCAAATGTTAATACAAAACTTGAGTTTATGATAATTTAGATTAAATTTAGAAATGCAAGAAATCAATTATGCAAGTGTAAGATTTTCAAGATTAGCTAGACATAGCATAATATATCATCAAAATCATTTTCATTCTAGTTATCAATCAAACACATTTATTTCATGCATTTCATATGACTCATTTAAGAAATAATAGAGGAACCAACATTTATATTATCAAAATGTCCTTACCTCATAAGATTCTTTTACAAAAACAAAGCTTCTTTGAGCAGATGGCAAAATCTCACTCAAGCGATTTATCTTGGTAGATTATTTCTCGTTTGAATCAGTTTGCTCTGATGCTAGATGGCTAATCACATATTTCTTAACTTAAATCAAGATTGTTAGCTTATTACAAAAATAACATCAAATACATGGTTTTAATTGTGCATAAGTTTTTGAAAATCTTTAATTCTATCTTTTTCAAATATCAACCATTATTGAGATACGTTTTATGTATTTTTAAGATACTAACCATAATTTTTATTTGAAAGATTAAATACAAAAAGTAGTTTCTTAATCTCAAATTTTTTAAATCATGTAATTTAAACGCAACACAATATATAGCAAAATGCAATGCAAAAAAATAAAATAAATTCCAACAAAGCAAGCTTATCCTTTATCAACCAAAATCATTTTAGGTCCTTTAAGCTTTATATTATAGGGAATTATATACTTAACAACACTTACCATTTTCCTTCTAATTTTGTTTTTTTTTTTTCAAATGACAATTATAATATACATGACGGAAATTAGAAGTGATAAATGAATTTCTTGATATAGTTTTTATAGCAAAGTGATTTTTTTATAAATCTCTGTTTCTTTAAGGGATTATTCACTTTGTACAAATTTTATATCTTCCTTCTTCAAAGATTCAAAACTCATTTTCTTATTCAAGTTTAACATTTGATATTTTAACATTCTCAAAATCAAGAGATAGTTTAGATGTTACATCATCTTTTTCAATTAAGCATGAATTTGTCATTTTGAGATTGGAGTATTCTTTTACGCTTCCATCATCACTCCAAATTGCTACTTTCTTGTTGGAATTTCTTCGTATATTGCTCTGTATGGAGTGATTCTTCTTGGAGTGAAACTTTTCAAGTTTCTCAGATATTGAAGCACATTGATGGATTTTTTTTTATTTTGATCTAGTTTCTCCATCTTCCTCTTCATCATCCCCATCATGATTAACATCTTCAATTTCCATAAGAGGTGAAGATGTGGTGGAATCTTCATCTTTGTAATCCAAGTAGCTTTCATGCTTCTTGAGGGATTCCGCAAGCTCTTCTAAACTTTCACTTGTAAACTGTTTTGCCAAAATAATTTTTCATTGATTTGACAAAGACCTAAGAAATATTCTCACAAGTTCAAGGTTAGAATAAATTTTACCCATAACAAGCATGATAAAACGAATTTGCAAATCAAAAATTAATTCATTTTCATTCATTTTAAAATGCCCTAAGTCATGAACAAGATTTTTCAATTTGAAATTCTTTTCTTGCTTCATGTATGACCTCCAATAAATCTCAAATTTCTTTTGCGGTCTTACATGAGGAAATTTGATCAACTTTGTTTTGATCAAGAGCACTATAAAGCCGGTTCATAGCTTTAGCATTTATTTGAATCAATCTCAATCATTTGCATCAAAATTATTTTCATTTTTGAAATCCTTAAAAATGAAATACCAAGCATAACAAGCATAAGCTTGAATAAAAATATCCATTTGAGCTTTCCAATGGGAGAAGTTTGTTCCATGGAGAAAAGGAGAACTAGTAGGATCTCTTCCTTCTAAGAACATAGTTTCCATGGGATCAACTCCAGGATGTTAAGCTTAAAACAAGAGTAATTTTCTCTAATACCAATTGTTGATCTAAAATATATTATGGAAATACTCAAGAGAGGGATCAATTGGGTATTAGAAATTTTTCTAAGAATCTTTTTGCAATCTCAGATGTAAAAAAAAAATATGCAAAATTAAATTAAATCAATCTTTCTAAATTACAAGCACAAAGATAAGAGAGTTTATTGCTTAATATAAAAAGATAATTGAATTATGAAATGATTAAGCAATGTTACTTGAATAATAAATAATTCTAATTAAGTAATTGTGCAAGTAATTATGGAGATAGAGTCAGAGAGATGCAAACACGATTTATAGTGGTTCGGCAATATCGAAAATCCTTCCGACCCTACGTCCACTCTCTTCAAGGATCCACTTGAAGCTTTCCACTCTCTTCAAAGATCCTCATGAAGCTTTTCACTAACCAAGCAACTTTCGGCTGTTACTTAAACCGTTACAAACAACTTACGAGTGTTATTTCCACCGTTACAAGAATTTCTTCTTCAAGTGTTTATACCCAAACACTTCCAATAGTTATTCACACTCTTACAAACAAGAGTTATAACCAACTCTTTACAAACAAGGTTATTGGAATGAGAAGTTTGAAATGAACAAACAAGAGAGAGATATCTCAATGAAGATTACAACTCAATATTTCTCTCTCTGAAAGCTTATAGCTTAACAATGGAGTTTTTGGCTCAAGAATAAGAGAATGAAGTTTTTGGTTTGATCCTTTGTTGTAGGATGTTTCTCTTAACTGTTAAATGACCATTAAGGTCCTATTTATAGTGTCTTGAAGTCTTCTAGCTGTTGAAGACTTAATAGAGCCGCAAGTTTAGAATCTTTTAAATTAAAAAATATATATAATAGTCAATTGTCCTTTAGATCTGATGTAGAAAATTATATTTTTGAGCCCACAATCGACTATCCCTATTCATAATCAATTGTGCACTATTTTCGAGCACTGCTTCAGGATGAACAGTATTTCCAGCATTAATTTTCTTCATATTTCTTCATTCTTTTTGGATTTTTGAGTTCCGAAAAAGTTCCCAATTAAATCAAACTTTCTTGCACATTTAACACACAACTTAAACACTTCAAGAGTGTTTTGTTCTCATCAAAATTAATTTAATCAATATCTTGATGGAGGCCTTTTTGATGATGACAAAACATATTATAAATTTAAGCATAATTTGTATGTAAGATATATGAAGAATGAAAAATGCAAAAATAAATTTATAATTCAACAAAAATTCTTCTTAAGTTCAATTTAGAGCATGTTAAGCATTAAATCCTAAGAATTGAATATTTTCATTTAATAAAAACACCTAAATCATTTATATCTTCGAATAATTAAGGCTATGTAATAAAATGCAATGTAAATTTATTTAGCTCATAAAAATTGAAATGCTTACAAAGTGTATATTAGGATTAAAACCTATGGTCTCGCTCTTTTGTCTTTGAAGTTGCATTTCAATTATTCTCCTTGAATTTGATCTTTTGGAGAGCTTCTTGAATTTTGAGATCATCAACTTTGATTCACCAATTTCTACAGTCTTGATCTCCTTTGATGTATAAACACTATTAACAATCTGTACCAGTCAAGTATTATTCATTAGTGCTTAATTAAGATTTTTGTCACTATCAAAATCATTCAGGGTCAACAGGGACGACCAAGGATTTTTTATCATTGGGGCGAAATTATGGGAACATATTTATTCATAAATATAATTGGAAAAAAAATATGAAGATAATTTTACAAAACAAATATTTTAAAATATTTTGTGCAATTTAATTAATATAAATTTTTTCATATACAAAAGTTTAGATACAAGATTAACTACAAAAAAAAAAAACATGGAGTGCTAGAGAAACACCCCAAATTAATGACTAGTCATTTGTATCATTGTGTCAATTAACTAGTAATTGAGTGACACCTGTGGAAGCTATACTATTAAACTATGGTTGTACCATTAAAAACCCAAAATTCAGGGCATTCAATTGCCTGTTGGTCTGAGTGGCCAAAATGGGTGACCAAAGTAGGGGCTCTAAATCTTTGTCCAAGTATAACACCCTTTACAATTGTTCCTAAAGTGTTTTCATATTTTGAAAGTAGTGCAAAAATTATTCATAAACATTAAAGCCTAAATCATAAATATAAATTAAATTTGTTGATTAAAAATGTAATATTAAACACAAACAGAATATTTGCACCAAGAGGAAGTAATCCCATAGCTAAATCATAGTCCATAGCTATAGCTATTATTATTTAATCCTTTATTTTTTTAATCTATTAAGTACTATTTTACCCAAAAGAAGAAAGCTTGCAACTTCTCTAAACCAAAATAAACAAGACAGTGGAGAATGAAAGAAAAAAATAGAGCATATATTTTTGATGCTTATGCAAAGCTTCCTTTGGAAGTCTTATATTTGATGGCATGTTCAGCTTTGATGTGGGGTAATTTTTTTCATCCAATCAAATTACGACACGTGGCAATCCCAGATAAGCCAGCATACCAATAAATTTAGCAAATAACCTCCTCACACGTGTTTGGGGACATTAAGGTCATTCAAGTCTATGAAAACTCTAATTCTATTAGGATACTCCAACTTATGGAAACCCTAATCCTATTAGGATACTCCAGCCAATGAAAACCATAATCCTACTGCTAGGGGTGGATTCGAGTCGAGCCGAGCCCGAGTTGAGGAGAGCTTGAGCTCGGCTCCTAAGTAAAACAATTATTCGAGTCGAGTTTCAAGCCAAGCCCGAGTTAAGAAAATTGAACTCGAGCTCGAACTCGAGCTTTTCTAAATAAAATAATAAATATATAAGTTTTTAGAAATAAATATATATGTTTTCTATAATATATATAATATAAATTTATTTTATTAATTAAATCGAGCTGGCTCGTAAATCTAAGCCGAGTTTGAAATTTCTCGAGCTCGGCTCGATAAGCTAACCGAGCCAAAATCACAACTCAAGCTTGTGCTTGAGCTTGATTTAATCGAGTTTCAAGCCGAGCCACTTGAGCGAGCCGAGCTGCTCTACTCAGTTCTACCTCTACCTACTGCAAAACTCCCCATTAATTACTTTCCTAAACTGACTCTACCTCCAAAGACTATATAAAAGGGGCTATCATTATCATAGGTACACAACTCATAATAGCACAATCCTATAATTCTCTTGCTCTCTGTTTTCTCCACCTTTCAAATCACTAACTAAGGCATCAGAGAATCCCCCCGAAGGCTAACCGCTTTGGTCCTTCGGCAACTCATTAAGTTTTATTTTGTCTTTGCATGCACAGGTATCTCATTGCGTCCGTCCAGTTGCCTGGCATATTTTCGGTATCAACAGATTGGGGCTGTCAGTGGGAAACCATAATAAGAACTCATTTGTTCTAGATATCTCCCAAAAATACTTTCGCGAATATTACAGCCACAATCGTTGCCATTACTGCCGTTGTTGTTACTACCGCCACTACTATAAATACCACCACCACTCTGACCTTTACCAGTCCTGGCCTACCGAAAATCCTTGAACATGCTGCAACTAACCAAAATCTCAATGAGTGGTCACGACAAGATTAATAATCTCAGTCGAACTACCTGTTTCACTACCATGGTTGGATGCTCTAATCATGCAAGAAAAATTTACGGAACTGACCCAGCTAGTGGCTGACCTAGCTGCTCAAATCGGGAGACAGACCCCTCCCCCTCCGCTTTAAGCATCACAACAAAGCCCTCAGCCAACGAGGCACTAGAATTCCAGCCATCACGCTCATACTTCAGACCGCAAGTCCACTACTGGGTCTTCTCCTACAAACTACGAACCAAAGTCAGGAGGTGATTTCATCTCTAAAAGCCATGCTAACCTAGACAAGAAGTTAGAAGGGATGGACAAGAAGATAGGCGAAGCCTTCAAGCACCGGGGAACCAACTTCCTGAACGAACTCGACTCTTAAGATCCTCTTTTTACTCAAGAAATCCAAGACGGCCTACTTTGTCGATATTTCAAGATGCATATTATCAAAACTTATGACTGCACCACTAAACCCATGGATCACCTCCAGCTTTACAAAACCATGATACTCCTATATCGTCACCCAAATGCGGTTCTGTGTCGAGTGTTCTTGCTAACACTAGAGAAGGTTGCCTATTGAGCGATTATCTACCTAATATTATTAAGCAAATAATCGAACTTGTTTTACTTGCAAGTGCACAAGGTCAATAGTAACATAGTGTGCAAGTGCGAGATCATCTCCATAGGGATTGGTGAATTTCGTTTTAGAATCATTTTTACAGTGTAAAAATTAATATTGAGTCTAGATTGATAATGATAAGAACATATGGTTTTGATATCCACCACTAATCATACTTTCCCAGTAAGTAATGTGCCAATGCTCTAGCCCTACCATGAATACCTAATGGTTGTCAACCTAAGGGCTTGGTTCGCTCCTTAAGCTTTTGATCTCCCTAAGCAACGAGTTAGGCATGGTGTATACTCTAACTCTTTTCTCTCTTAAGGGATTCAACATGGTGTATACTGAGTTGTTCCTTAAGAGAGTATAAGGTTTGTGGAAATCGATAACCATACGAGACCTAGGGTATGTTGTATACTCCCGGTTTCCCATGTTGATTAACCCAAGAATCTAGTGTGGATTTCTACTATTGTCAGACCCAGGACTCGGTCATCTAAATTAATCTAACTAACTAATCCATACCACATACATACATTGATCAGACACACACATATGAGGAATTCAATAAAACAGTTATTAATCAATTAAAGCATCATAACATGGCTATTTGCAAAGGCAATCAATGATTTTATATATGGAAAAGCATAAATAGGGCTTCAATCGAGCCCTATTAAAGAGTTAGGTACACATGCTAATTAAACTAAACATCATAACTAAACTAAGTAGAAAGATAAAACCTGAAGAATACTGTGGAGAAGGGTCATCACTTCCTCTCCAAAGCTTACAATGCAAAGCAAAAATCAAAAGTGATGTTTCTGTGTTTTACAAGCCTATATATAGGTTTCTAAGGATGCCTCGAAACCCTAATTTCCAAAATAAGTCCAGAAAAAATCTTTCCAAAACTGGCTTTGCCGCCTCTCTGTGCATGTGCGCTCAATCGCGCTCGAGCACAGGGTTGCGCTCGAGCCTTCTAGGTGTGCGCACGAGTCCTTGTCGCTCGATCACACTAGCTAGTTCCAGACCTTTAGTTTTATTCTTTTAAAGCTTAAAAATGCTTTCTTTTCTTCACAAGCCTATAAAAAACATAGAGAACACAAAAATGAAGTAGAATATAGTAAAATACATGAACAAAGAGCTTAACAACTTTAAATTAAGGGGCTTAAATATGAATATTTAAGCACTTATTACACCCTCAAACTTACATATTGCTAATCCCTTAGCAATACAAAACGAAAAATTAACTGAAAAACAAAATCAAAGATAAATTCATCATTCATGTTATCTAAAAATTTGGGTTGTACATAAAACCATGATGTTTGTTCATGAGTAGGCTTAAAATTATAAACACATATTCACAATGAAAAAGGGTTTTAAATTCTAATTACTTCACAAGGTTGGTTTAAGGCATCACAAGTTTGACTTAGTGTGTGGTGGATTACCACATAAAAGATAAAGCTTCCGAATAATTCCCATGTATAGTGTTTCGATGTCTTAACATTCATCGAATTCCCTATCAGAATGAACAATAATGGCATAGTTTTATTTCTTTTCGCTTTCTTTTATTATGAGCTCTTTACCATGTTGAGTTCCATTAAGCTTTCTAATTGACCCATGTAGCGAGTGTTTAGCCAATGAGTCCCAAACCAGATGGTTTTAGTGCATTAGGTGTAAAGACACCCCTAAGGACTTACTAACTCGAGTAAAAAAGGCTACGAAACTAACCGGTCTTAATGATTCCAGGCAAAATCCCCACCTTTTGACGTGAACACTCACTGCTTACTGAGGCAAGAGGTCCATTTACTCAGTGGAAACTTTATTTAATGATCATTATATGCATCATTCCCACCTTTTGACGTGAACACTCACTGCTTACTGAGGCAAGAGGTCCAGTTACTCAATAGAAAGTTTATTTAATGATCATTAAGAGCATTTTATTTTCTCTTTTTGCATAATAACATTATTCCTTATTTTTCTATGCCAAAGTATTATTCTAACAAGTTATCCAATTACAGTTAGGTCATGGAAACATATACATAGAAATTGTACGTCATACCTCACACCATTATGTGCTAATGTGCTCGTGTCAAATTTAGATCAAACTTTGTGAATTCTTAGATGCCTTGAAGCAAATAATTAAAACATTTAAACTTTATCATTAGACTATGTGTTCTAGATTTTTAGGCTTACTGATGAAGTTTTATCGTAATATTTGTTTTAAATCAACCAAAAATTTTAAAACAATATGAACATGTATTTATCTTTTCAAGAATACTAAAAAAAAAAGAACTACGACATAGTGTGTGAATGTGTCTCCCATACCCCCAAACTTAGTGTACACATTGTCCTCAATGTGTGAGTGACATAGAAAGATCTGACCTGGGAGATGGAGAACTAAATAGTTGGCCAACGTGGCACACCTCTAGACTTGTACTGGAGGCACTCACTATGTCCTTGAAAAAGAAAAACAAACATAAAACTGAAAAACAAGGAATTCTAATAAGAAACAGTTATATAAAAGTAAATACTAACTATAAATAAAAGACAATACTAAAAATATAAAGGATATGCTATGGGGTGCCTCCCATGAGCGCTAAGTTTTATGTCTTCAGCCAGACAGTGTACCCTCTCACTTCTGGTCTCCAAGTGGTGCAGTCGAAGAGGTATCGGGTACGAGAGGTAGTCAATCGAGGATGGATTGGAGCATCGTCTCCTGTCTCGCAAACTGTGCCTTCAGACCATTTATCCACTGATGTATCAATAGGGTCATCTCCTTATCCTCTCTGTGGATGTCAGAGAGCTGGCATTAGAAAGAGGACTGTTCATCCAGAAGATGTAGATACTCGGTGGATGCCATGCTTGGCTGGTCCTCCTCCCAAGTAAGGCTCTCTGTGGGGTGCTCTGTGTACATAGGGTCATCCTCCACAGGCTCATCAGTAAGAACAGGGCCTCAGGGTCCACGTGGCATGTGGGACTAGCTAAAGCTCCACTGACTCCTTCCAAAGAATAGGTGGTCACTCATCGGTCAATCCATGGAGGAGCCCTTGATCCCCTTCTTCTTGAAGATATGACTGAAGAGGAACGGGAAGGGGAGCTTCCATGCGTTTGCCGTGGTGGTTTGACAACCATGCACATGGTCCCAGAATTTATGTATATGGCTACATATGACTGATAGAATAGAATACCAGTGTTCTCGATGAAATACATACAGGGTCTGTAGGAACTGATCCCTCCTCTGAGTCTTGTGCCCCGAGGGGCACACATCGCGCTGGAGGATGGAGTCCACGAACCAAAGTCGTGGAAGCAACTTCAATTAGCTCCCTGCATTGTTGTGCTGGTCAGTGTACTGGCCTGCACACATATCCTCGATGATGTTGGGCAGGGGAAACGGCTCTGGCTGCTCCTCCATATGGGTGTCCTCAGGAGAGGACTCATCGCAACAGCGAAGGACAACAACGATGTCAATGGTAGTCAGCTCGATGAACTTGCCCTGGACTGAGGAAGATAGGATCTCTGGTCTGGTGCAGTCGTAGGATAAATTCACATAGAAACAGACCACAAATTGGGTGTAGGCCGTTGAGCAAACATGTTTGAACAGCCGCTTCAGTCCCCAGGTCTTGAATTCTTGCACCGCCCATTGAGTGGCGTCCAAGCTCTTGAAATCCACATCGATGTTGAAAGTATTCTCGAACAAAATTTTTCTTTGTTCAAAACTAGATCACGATGATTGGGGACGGCTACTGGAGACTCGGGAAGTGGAGGCTATATGTTTAGATATCTTGGGCGAGTTACTGTCCAATTTGCACTCGATCACAACTATGGTGTGCTTGATCGCACTTGGTGTACTAAACTCGATCACAGGGGCTTTTCACTTGAGTGTAGTAGTTCAGGCAATAGGTCGAACAGGTTGTGGGCGACAGTAGCTGGAAGCTGTGGGAAGCACATAAACGCGATCTTCAACCTCCTGCAGAAAAACAGCAGCCCAATCATTACAAAGAAAGTAGTATATAAGCATTATTTAAACACAATAACTAAAAATCAACAACCAAAAGAATGTGGGGAAAGGGGTAGGTTTTTGAATCAGACTGTACCTTATTGCAGAGAAAGAGTAAGGACAATGGCGTGAGGTTTGTGTGTGAGGTGATGATTGTGGTGGTGAGAATTAGGGTGGGGAGAGTTAAAGTGCGAGAGAGAGTGTGAATGCTGAGGACGAGTTTTTATAAGTGCTTATGTGAGAGGGAGAGAGACAGAGAGATTGCAATTGAGCGTAGGGGAGAAAAAATGAAGGAAATGCGTTTAAAACAATCACTTGCCTTCTCTGCCCTGAGTGCACTCGAGCGCATTGTGAAGTGCGCTCGACCGCACTTGTGCGTGGCTATGTTGCGCTCGCGTGCTATGGAGTACAGGGTAAGAGTACACTCAAGCACACTGTGTGGTGCGCTCAAGCGTAAGGCAGAAAGTGCTGATAATAATAAAATATAAAATGACTAAAATAATGAAACAAATAATGAGAAAAACTAGCAACGATACAACCATACCGTACTGTAGTGGCTGCAGTACCACTATCCTTAATAGAGGCACTTGAGCTATATGGTTATGAAAGTGGAAATTACTCAAGCGCTCTCTATAGTAGCTTTAATGCTACTCTCTTTGAAGGGGGCACTTAGAGCCCACCTCATGTGGTTCAAGTGCTCCTGGATCAGCTGCATACTAGACAGATTGAAGTGCCAAGTCTTCGTCTTTAAGAGGCATGTGGAGATCAAGGTATGGCTTGACTCTGTGTCCATTGACTGTGAATGTCTGGTAGCCATTGGAACCATGAATCTCCAAAGCACCATGAGGAAAGACCTTGGTGACCACATAAGGACCAGACCATCGGGACTTTAGTTTGCCTGGGAACAGTCTTAATGTTGAGTTGTAAAGCAACACCCTTTGTCCCACATGAAACTCTTTCCGTATTAGTTGCCTATCAAGATAGGATTTTGTCCTTTCTTTGTAAAGCTTGGCATTCTCATACGCATCATACATTAATTCTTCTAGTTCATTTAAGTGCAACTTCCTCTTCTCACCCGTTTGTTTCATGTCAAAATTGAACTGTTTAATGGCCCAATATGCTCGATGTTCTAGCTCCACTGGCAAATGGCATGCTTTACTAAAGACTAAGTGGTATAGGGACATCCCAATTGGTGTCTTGTAAGCTATCCTATATGCCCATAGAGCATCATTTAGTCGCAAAGACCAATCCTTCTTATTAGGATTCACAGTCCTCTCTAAGATGCTTTTGATTTCTTGGTTACTTATCTCTACTTGGCCACTAGTCTGAGGGTGATATGGAGTGCCAACTTTATGGGTGATCCCATATTTTTTTATGAGTGCGGTAAAAGAATGATGATGAAAATGGCTGCCGCCATCACTGATGACTGCTCGTGGAGTCCCAAACCGGGTAAAGATGTTATCCTGTAGAAACTTCACAACCACTTTATGATCATTAGTTTTTAAGGGGATAGCCTCGACCTATTTGGATACATAATCCACACCCACAAGAATATACAAAAAACCAAAGGAATTAGGGAATAAACCCATTAAATTGATTCCCCATATATCAAAAAGTTCTACTATATGAATATTTTGTAGGGACATCTGATTTCGGGATGAGATGTTACCTGTCCGCTAGCATCTATCACATGAGCTGCAAAATGAAAAGGCATCTTTAAATAGATTATGCCAATAAAAATCAGATTGTAATACCTTAAGAGTTGTTCTCTTAGCCCCAAAATGTCCTCCACAAGCAAATTGATAGCAGTGTTGTAATAAGCTCAAGTGCTCCTCTTTCGAGACACATCTTCCGATGATTTGATCAGGACATAATTTGAATAGGTAGGGATCATCCTAATGGTAGTGTCTAGACATAGATATCAACCGCTTATTTCCTTAACTGGTCATACTTGGAGGAAAAGCCTTAGCAATTAGATAATTGACAATATCAGCATACCATGGAAGTGTTACCTCTAGTTCGAATAATTGTTCATCGGGGAAGTTCTCATTCAAAGCCAGCTCATTTTTCATCCTCATAAGGTAGCCTTGATAAATGATCTGCAACCACATTTTCACTGCCCTTCTTGTCTTTGATTTCCAAGTCAAATTCTTGTACTAGGAGTACCCATCTGATTAACCTAGGCTTGGCATCTTTCTTAGAAAACAGATATCTCAAAGCAGCATGATCAGTAAATACAATAACCTTAGAGCCAATAAGATACGATCTAAACTTCTCTAAAGCAAAAATAACAGCTAACAATTCCTTTTCAGTAGTAGAATAGTTGAGCTGAGCATCATTTAAAGTTCTAGAAGCATAGTAAATAGCATGAGGTACCGTATTGACTCTTTGACCTAAGACAGCTCCCAAGGCGAAGTCACTGGCATCGCACATCAATTCGAATGGAAGATTCTAATCTGGTGCCATCATTATTGGGGCAGAGGTGAGAACATCCTTCAATGTGTTGAAAGCTTTCATACAGTTATCAGTCCACTCAAACTTGGTATCTTTAGCTAACAATGCACATAGAGGTCTAGAGATCTTGGAGAAATCCTTGATGAATCGTATATAGAATCCATTCTAACACCATTGACTGTTAGAGGAGGAGGCAGCTTTGAAATAATGTCTATTTTAGCCTTGTCTACCTCAATACCTTTGTTGGAGATGGAATGACCCAACACAATGCCTTGTTGGACCATAAAGTGAAATTTCTCCCAATTCAGCATTAATTTACTCTCTTTACATCTCTTTAGGACACTCTCTAAATGATTTAGGATTCATCAAAATTGGAACCAAAAACACTGAAATCATCCATGAATACCTCAATGTATTTCTCCACCATATCGGAAAATATGCTCATCATATATATCTTTGAAAGGTGGCTGGTGCGTTGCATATGCAAATGTACCGAAAGAACATGGGAAGGTAGTCTTTTTTTTTTATCCTCAGGTGCTATGGTAATCTGGTTGTACCCACTGTACCCATCCAATAAGCAATAATAGTTATGGCCAGCTAATCTCTCTAACATCTGATCAATGAATGACAAAGGGAAGTGATACTTTCTGGTCACTTTGTTTAATCTTCGGTAATCAATACATACCCTCCAACAAGTTGTTTTTCTTGTAGGTATGAGCTCATCATTTTCATTCTTCACCACTATGATCCCACTCTTTTTAGGAACAATTTGGACTGAACCTATCCATTTACTGTCTGAGATGGGGTAGATAATGCCAACATCTAATAGTTTTAATACCTCGACCTTTACTACCTCTTTCATGTGTGGGTTAAGTCTTCTTTGAGCATCTCGAGTGGGCTTTGCTTCATCCTCAAGGTATATATGATGCATACATTTAGCTGGACTTATCCCTTTTATGTCAGCAATGGTCCATCCAATGGCAGATATATGCTCCCTAAGAACTCTTAATAGTTTCTTTTTTTCTCTAACACTCAAATTGGCAGCCACAATCACATGTGATGTCTTTTTCTCTCCCAAATAAGCATAAATTAAATGTTTTGGCAACTACTTCAATTTCAAGGTTGCTGCCTAGATAATAGAAGGAAGAAGAGTAGTATTAATAGGTATGAGAGATTAAAATGGGGGAGCATACTTACTTGGATGTTTTGGAGAGGCCTCGATGAGGTGTACAGCTTTGATGATATCATCAGTAACATCTTCAGGTTCTGCTCAATATCCACTTTTGTGAAGTTATGTGTAATAGCGGTCTCCAATAGATCAATGTGCTGGACCTGAAAAGCTTGCTCAACAAAACTTGGCATCATAAATACATTAAAGCATTCCATGTCATCTTGAGGTAGTTTTAATGCATCAAATATTTTAAACTCTATTTTCTCACCATTTACCTTCATACTTACAATACCATTTTTCACACAAATCTTCGTATCGACAGTTCTCATGAAGGGTCTTCCTAATATGATGGGCAGAGGTAATGGCATAGGGCATTCCTCCATATCTAACACAGTGAAATTAGCAAAATGAACTCACATACCTTTACCAGGACATCCTTAAGAATATCTCTAGGCCTTTTGATGCTTCTATCTGCCAACTGCAAAGTGATGGAGGTCGGTTGAAGCTCCCTCAAACCTAGGGTTTTGAATACTGTGTATGGTAGCAAATTTACACCCACTCGCAAATCTAGTAGTGCCCGCTCAAACAACTGGCTACCTATCCTGCAGGGAATAGTGAAACTACCCGGATCTTTCAGTTTTGGTGGTAGTTTTCTTAATAGCACAGCACTTACCTCTTCAGTTAAGGCTACTGTCTCATGTTCCTGAAACTTCCTCTTATGAGTGCAACAATCTTTTAAAAATTTAACATAAGTAGGTATTTGTTGAATTGCATCTAATAAAGGAATGTTTATTTCAACTTTCCGCAAAAGTTTCAAAGATATCAAGCAGTTTATTTTCTTTCTTTTGTTTTACTAACCTTTGCAGGAAGGGTGGTGCATTCACCTTCTCCGTTTCACTTACCTTTGATTAGAGATGCTTTTGCAGACTCAACGATTCCTATGACCTTTCCATTTCTGAGGGTTGTGACAGCCTTCAGTTGCTGGTGCCCCCCGGGGTTAGGTAGTGTTTAAGCCAGAAGCTCACCTTGCTTTCTGCCACTTAGTTCTTTAGCCAGTTGCCCTATTTGTACCTCTAGCCTTTGAATGACTTGTTCATGTTTTGCAATAGTCTGTCTTAACTCAGTCTGAAATTTCCTTTCATCTGCTATGAACTGATCTTGAGAAGTCATCAACTATTGTTGTTGGGTTACTAACTATTGTTGTTGAGTTGCTAGTTGCCTCACAAGACTCTCTAGGTCATTTTTCTTTGTTTCAGGAACTGAGTGGGTTGCTGGTTGGGAGTTCTTTTGTTGCCCTTGATTGTTTTGATTGTTGCTCCAAGAGAAGTTGGGGTGATTTCGCCATCTAGGGTTGTAAGTGTTTGTATAGGGATTGTTCTTTGGCGGATAGTTGTTTGGCCCCACATAATTTGATTGCTCCGGGTCTGTAGATGAATACAAAGGACATGTCTCGGTATTATGATCAAATTGTGAACATATAGCGCATACCTGGAGTAGTGTAGCTGGTTGACTAGGTGAGGCATTCTGAGTAGTCATGGCTTTCATAAGTAGATCTAGCTTCCTCTCTGCAGCAGCTATTTGGGTAAAGGATCCTCAATTTAGGGTCACTTCATACATACCTTTGCTCTTGGATCCATGTCTACCTCGAGAGGAGAATTGCTAGGTATGCTCACTTAACGTCTTGAGTAGCTCCATGGCTTCTTCGCTGCTTTTCTCCATCAGTACTCCTTCATAACCTAATCCACAATTCTTTTATTAGTATCACTTAAACCTTCATAGAAAGCTTGTACCAGTTCATCCTGAGGTAGATTGTGATGTGGGCATTTGAGTAGCAGCTCATTGAAGTGTCCCCATGCCTCAAAGAACAGGTCTCCATCCTTTTGTTGGAAGGACTGAATCTTCTTCCTTATTTGCCTTGTTTTTTGGGCTGGGAAAAACTTTTTTAGGAACTTGTTGGGCAACTCCTCCCAAGTATGGATAGAAACTGTAGGCAATGAATTGTACCACAATTTAGCATTATCTTTTAAAGAAAAAGAGAAAAGAATTAACTTGATTCCTTCTTGGTCTAGGCCTCGAATGTGTTGGAACTTGCAGAGATCGAAAAATTCCTGAAGGTGCAAGTGTGGATCCTCATTAGGTGTACCTCTAAAGTGAGTCAATGCACTTAGTATCTGCAGAGATATATAATAATTGCCTTCCGTCTCAGGTTAATACGTAATGCATGATGACTGGTCGATGTTCCTTGGGATGAAGGATTGCTTCATTGGTCTTCTCTTAGGTGGTTGTTGGTTTTCTAGCTATTCCACCATTGATACTTCTTTCTCGAATTCTTCTTCTACCTCCTCAGAGTTGTCACTAAGCCTTCGTCGAATGGTCCGCTCAAGCTCTATATCGAGGGGAAAGAAAGTTGGATGCCTAGATCGAAACCTTTGCATGAATTAGTGAAAACCGCTTCAGTGCAGCAGTTCAGTACTATTGCTTAGGTAGCCTCTGCCTCAAATGCACTCGATCGCATAGGAGATGCACTCGATCGCACAAGGTGTTGCCCTTGAGCGTAGTGTCTCAGAGAGCTTCTGCTGTAGTACCTGAAACAGAAATGAAAAGAAAATAGATTAGGTCTTTTTTTTATGAAGCAAAATAAAAGTGAAAAAACATAAACTTAAAATTTTTAGATTTTTGATAAAATAAAGCAGAATAAAATAAACTAACAATGATTAAATTAGACGAAAATTATTCTAAAAATAAATTTAGCACAATCCCCGGCAACGGCGTCAAAAACTTGTTGAGCGATTATCTACCTAATATTATTAAGCAAATAATCGAATTTTTTTACTTGCAAGTGCACAAGGTCAATAGTAGCATAGTGTGCAAGTGCGAGATCATCTCCACAAGGATTGGTGAATTTCGTTTTAGAATCAGTTTCACAGTGTAAAAATTAATATGGAGTCTAGATTCTAATGATAAGAACATAGGGCTTTGATATCCACCACTAATCATATCTTCCCAATAAGTAATGTGCCAATGCTCTAGCCCTACCATGAATACCTAATGGTTGTCAACCTAAGGGCTTGGTTCGCTCCTTAAGCTATTGATCTCCCTAAGCAACGAGTTAGGCATGGTGTATACTCTAACTCTTTTCTCTCTTAAGGGATTCAGCATGGTGTATACTGAGTTGTTCCTTAAGAGAGCATGAGGTTTGTGGAAATTGACAACCATACGATACCTAGGGTATGTTGTATACTCCCGAATTCCCATGTTGATTAACCCAAGAATCCGGCGTGGATTTCTTTTATTACTATTGTCAGACCCAGGACTCAGTCATCCAAATTGATCTAACTAACTAATCCATACCACATGCATACGTTGATCAGACACACACATATAAGGAATTCAATAAAAACATGTATTAATCAATTAAAGCATCATAACATGGCTATTTGCAAAGGTAATCAATGATTATATATATGGAAAAGCATAATTAGGGCTTTAATTGAGCCCTATTAAAGAGTTAGTTACACATACTGATTAAACTAAATATCATAACTAAACTAAGTAGAAAGATAAAACCCGAAGAATACTGTGGAGAAGGGTCGTCACTTCCTCTCCAAAGCTTACAATGAAAAGCAAAAATCAAAAGTGGTGTTTCTGTGTTTTACAAGCTTATATATATGGTTCTAAGGATGCCTCGAAACACTAATTTCCAAAATAATTTCGGAAGAAATCTTTCCAAAATTGGCTCTGCCGCCTCTCTGTGTGTGTGCACTCGATCGCACTCTTTTGCGCTCGAGCCTTCTAGGTGTGTGCATGAGTGCTTGTGCGCTCCATCGCGGCAATGTTGCACTCGATCGCACTACCTAGTTCCAGATCTTAAGTTTTCTTCCTTTAAAGCTTCAAAATGCTTTCTTTTCTTCACAAGCCAATAAAAAACACAGAGAACACAAAAATGAAGTAGAATATACTAAAATACATAAACAAATAGCCTAACAACTGTAAATTAAGGGACTTAAATATGAATATTTAAGCACTTATCATTGCCAGCACCTGGTACTCTCACTTAGAGCTTGGAAGCATCATCTCCTTCAAAGAATTTAGTCACTCCTTCACCGCGTATTTCCTCAGCAAAAAAGGTCCAAGGAAGACATCTGAAAGTCTCTTCAGAATTACGCTTCAACATAACAGCTTGAGAAATCCCTAGCCTCGACCCAAAGATCCAAATGGTCGCATTCAAGAATGGGCTCAATTCAGGGACCTTTAGCTCTAATCTCACTAGGTGCCTAGCCAAAGATATGAATGAAATCCTCACCTGAGCTGATAAATACATACTTGTTGAAGAAGACCAAGTTTTGTAAAGGGAACAGGAAAATGGTAAAGAAAGGCGCAAAAGAGAACATTCTGAGCCGAAGAACAATTCAATGAGAAAGTCTCTTTAAGATGAATGCGGAAAAACCCCTCGAATGTTTGACAGCTACACACCACTCAACGCCTTTAGGGCCAACATACTAATGAGCATTCAAGACCGTGATTTCGTTCTCTAGCCCTCAAAACCCATGAACACTAGTAAAAACAAAGACAGATCTAGGTGGATCCGCTCTCACAGAGACTATTGGCATGATACTGAGGACTGCAAAGCCTTCAAAAACCAGGACTGGATGGGCTAAACATATGTTTGATTCACCAATTTATACAATCTTGGTCTCCTTTGATGTATAAGTACTATTAACAATCTGTATCACTTAAGTAATATTCATTACTGCTTAATTAAGATTTTTGTCACTATCGAAATCATTCAGAGTCAACAGACACTTCGTCAACAATCTCCCTTTTTTTATGGTGACAAAAATCTTAATTAAATTTTGATTATGATTGTAAATTTAATTTTATTTCTAATGATTTGTATATCCATGAAATGAATGGGGAAAGTAAAAGGGATATGCATTATTAAGGAATTATAAGGAGTATTGTGTTGGGGATTGAACTCATTTTAGGAAATATAAATTATATATATGGTAAAGATATTTGAACCACAAACCTGGATCATCAAAATACACATTTAAAATGTACTCTAGTAATTTTGCGACGTATTATAAGCTATAGAAATAATTTTTTTTATTTTACCCTTAAAAATTAATGTAAGAAGTGGGAATGAAAGATATAGCGGAAACCTGATTGGTGCGGAAAAAAATGGTAGTCTATTTTCATGGTTCAAATAGCAGCACTTATATCCGGTAATGGAGCCCTACTTGGTTAACCCTTGATTTTTACATCCATTTTTAACACCCTGACAGTTTACTAGTAATTTTGCACCACATATAGAAGCTTTACTAGAAATTAGCTATTTTATTATCGAAAATCACTGTAGAGAGTCATTCTTGACTTCTGAATATTGATCCATTCTTGAGTGTCAAGGGGTGAGTGTTAACATATCATTGTCACGCCATATTACCTTGTTAATTACCAGCTCCTCAAACACAATGAAAGATTATTTAAAAAAGATCCAAAGAAATCCAAATCTTAAAAAACTGGGGCCAGCTGCCTCTTGAGTATAACAACATTCCAAAGATTTGTGCATGAAGTTGTGGAAGCCGCCCAATTGATTAAAATAAGTTAAGATAGATATGAACAATATTACATAGCAAGAGGGGGACGGCTTCTTAAATTTGTAGGCTGCAATCATTTTTACCTATAAATATGTGTGTTCTTCAATGGCTTATTAACTCAAATAAAGATAGTTTATACTTTCCAGTGCAAAGTAAAAAAGATATAAGATGGCCAAGTCTAATGCAGCAATGTTTGTTAACTTGGGTCTATTGCTCTCTCTTCTTCTCATTGTCGACATGGCAGAGAGCAGACAAGTGGTATTTGGCAGTAAGTCAAAATATTATTCATCACAAATAACTTTTTTTTTGTTAACTTCCATTTCATAAATTAATTAATTTTGATGGTGTGCATGCAGTCATCCCTCACACTGGAAAGGTGAAAGCTTCAGCACCAGTAGTTTTTTGTCTGTCAGTGTATGGAGCTCAAGAGGCTGATAGTTGTATCAGTGTTGCTCAAGCATTCAAGCTAACTACAGCAGAATTCCTTGAAATCAACCCCAATATCAACTGTGAGAATATCTTTGTGGGTCAATGGCTCTGCGTGGAAGCTTGAAGTTTCTGTTAATTGAGTTGCCCCAAGAAGTTCGATTGAAACAGCTAAGAAATAAAATAAGTGCTTTGCGAATAAAACATTAAAAGACATGCACGTGGTCTTTCACTATGCTTTTGGCAATTGTATTTCAGTTACATAAAATAAAGAAGATGACATAAAATATGTCTGCTTTAGTTTACTGATTTTGTCATTGGACTCATTAAGGGACTGTTGGTCCAAAATATATTATGGCAATACCTAAGAGTGGTGAATTGGATATTAAGAATTTTTTTAAAAACATTTTTGCAATCTCAAATATAAAAAAATATGCGGAATTAAATTAAATCAATCTTTCTAAATTACTAGCACAAAAATAAGAGAGTTTATTGCTTAATATAAAAATATAATTGAATTAGAAAATAATTAAGCAATGTTACTTGAATAATAAATAATTATAAGCAAGTAATTAAAGAGATAGGGCTAGAGAGATGCAAACACGATTTATAGTGGCTCGGCAATATCGAAAATCCTTCCGAACCTACGTCCACTCTCTTCAATGATCCTCTTAAAGCTTTCCAGGAACCAAACAACTTCCAAGTGTTACTTAAACCAAAACAAACAACTTACGGGTGTTGTTTCCACCGTTACAAGAATTTCATTTTCAAGTGTTTATACACAAACACTTCCAATAGTTATACACACTTTTACAAACAAGAATTATAACCAACTCTTTACAAACAAGATTGTAAGAACGAGAAGTTTGAAATGAACAAACAAGATAGAGATATCTCAACGAAGATTACAACTCAATATTTTTTTCTCTCAAAGCTTATAGCTTAACAATGGAGTTTTTGGCTTAAGAATAAGATAATAAGGTTTTTGCTTTGATCCTTTGCTGTAGAATATTTCTCTTAACTTCTAAATGACCATTGAGACTCTATTAATAGTGTCATGAAGTCTTCTAGTCGTTGAAGACTTAATAGAGTAGTTAGAGACAAGTTTAGAGTCTTTTAAATTAAAAAAATATATATAGCTGTTGTTACTTGCCTAACTGATGACAATCAACTATCTTTCAGACTTGAGGCAGAAAATTGAATTTTCGAGCCCACAATAGATTGTTACTGTTCACAATCAACTGTGCAATATTTCTGAGCACTGCTATAGTGTTTTCATGATGAACAGTATTTTCAGCATCAGTTTTTTTCATATTTCTTTATTATTTTTGGATTTTTGAGTTCCGAAAAATCTCTCATTTGAATCAAAATTTCTTGCACATTTAACACACAAGTTAAATACTTCAAGAGTGTTTTGTTATCATCAAAATTAATCTAATCGATTTCTTGATTGAGGTTTTTTTTACGATGACAAAACATATTACAAATTTAAGCATAATTTGTGTGTAAGATAGATGAAGAATGACAAATGCTCAAATAAATTTATAATTCAACATAAATTGTTCTTAAGTTCAATTTAGAGCATGTTAAGCATCCTGTCCTAAGAATTGAATATTTGCATTTAATAAAAACACCTAAAGAATTTATATCTTCAAATAATTAAGGTTACGTAATAAAATGCAATGCAAATTTATTTAGCTCTTAAAAATTGAAATGCTTACAAAGTGTATATTAGGATTCAAATCTATAATTTCGCTCTTTTGTCTTTAAAGTTGCATTTCAATTATTCTCCTTGAATTTGATCTTTTGGAGACCTTTTTGACTTTTGAGATAATCAACTTTGATTCACCAATTTATACAATCTTGGTCTCCTTTGATGTATAAACACTATTAACAATCTGTATCACTTAAGTAATATTCATTACTGCTTAATTAAGATTTTTGTCACTATCGAAATCATTCTGAGTCAACAGACACTTGGTCAACAATCTCCCTTTTTTTATGGAGATAAAAATCTTAATTAAATTTTGATTATAATTGTAAATTTAATTTTATTTCTAATGATTTGTATATCCATGAAATGAATGGGGAAAGTAAAAGGGATATGCATTATTAAGGAATTATAAGAGTATTGTGTTGGGGATTGAACTCATTTTAGGAAATATAAATTATATATATGGTAAATATATTTGAACCACAAAACTGGATCATCCAAATACACATTTAAAAAGTACACTAGTAATTTTGACGTATTATAAACTATAGAAATAATTTTTTTTTATTTGACCCTTGAAAAATAATGTAAGAAGTGGGAATGAAAGATATAGTGGAAACCTGATTGGTGCGGAAAAAATGGTAGGCTATTTTCATGGTTCAAATAGCAGCACTTATATCCGGTAATGGAGCCCTACTTGGTTAACCCTTGATTTTTACATCCATTTTTAACACCCTGACAGTTTACTAGTAATTTTACACCAAATATAGAAGCTTTACTAGAAATTAGCTATTTTATTCTCAAAAATCCCTGTAGAGAGTCATTCTTGACTTCTGAATATTGATCCATTCTTAAGTGTCAAGGGGTGAGTGTTAACACATCATTGTCACGCCATATTACCTTGTTAATTACCAGTTCCTCAAACACAATGAAAGATTATTTAAAAAAGATCCAAAGAAATCCAAATCCTATAAAACTGGGGCCAGCTGCCTCTTGAGTATAACAACATTCCAAAGATTTGTGTATAAAGTTGTGGAAGCCGCCCAATTGATTAAAATAAGTTAAGATAGATATGAACAATATTACATAGCAAGAGGGGGACGGCTTCTTAAATTTGTAGGCTGCAATCATTTTTACCTATAAATATGTGTGTTCTTCAATGGCTTATTAACTCAAATAAAGATAGTTTATACTTTCCAGTGCAAAGTAAAAAAGATATAAGATGGCCAAGTCTAATGCAGCAATGTTTGTTAACTTGGGTCTATTGCTCTCTCTTCTTCTCATTGTCAACATGGCAGAGAGCAGACAAGTGGTATTTGGCAGTAAGTCAAAATATTATTCATCACAAACAACTTTTTTTTTGTTAACTTCCATTTCATAGATTAATTAATTTTGATGGTGTGCATGCAGTCATCCCTCACACTGGAAAGGTGAAAGCTTCAGCACCAGTAGTTTTTTGTCTGTCAGTGTATGGAGCTCAAGAGGCTGATAGTTGTATCAGTGTTGCTCAAGCATTCAAGCTAACTACAGCAGAATTCCTTGAAATCAACCCCAATATCAACTGTGAGAATATCTTTGTGGGTCAATGGCTCTGCGTGGAAGCTTGAAGTTTCTCTTAATTGAGTTGCCCCAAGAAGTTCGATTGAAACAGCTAAGAAATAAAATAAGTGCTTTGCGAATAAAACATTAAAAGACATGCACGTGGTCTTTCACAATGCTTTTGGCAATTGTATTTCAGTTACATAAAATAAAGAAGATGACATAAAATATGTCTGCTTTAGTTTACTGATTTTGTCATTGGACTCATTAAGGGATTGTTGGTCCAAAATATACTATGGTGATACTTAAGAGGGGTGAATTGGGTATTAAGAATTTTTTTAAAAATCTTTTTGCAATCTCAAATATAAAAAAATATAAGGAATTAAATTAAATCAATCTTTTTAAATTACTAGCATAAAGATAAGAGAGTTTAGTGCTTAATATAAAAATATAATTGAATTATAAAATAATTAAGCAATGTTACTTGAATAATAAATAATATTAAGCAAGTAATTAAAGAGATAGGGCTAGAGAGATGCAAACGCGATTTATAATGGCTCGGCAATATCGAAAATCCTTCCGAACCTACGTCCACTCTCTTCAAAGATCCTCTTAAAGCTTTCCAGGAACGAAACAACTTCTAAGTGTTACTTAAACCAATACAAACAACTTACAGGTGTTGTTTCCACCGTTAAAATAATTTTGTTTTCAAGTGTTTATACACAAACACTTCCAATAGTTATACACACTCTTACAAACAAGAGTTATAACCAACTTTTTATAAACAAGGTTGTAGGAACGAAAAGTTTGAAATGAACAAACAAGAGAGAGATATCTCAACGAAGATTACAACTCAATATTTTTTTCTCTCAAAGCTTATAGCTTAACAAAGAAGTTTTTGGCTTAAGAATAAGAGAATAAGGTTTTTGCTTTGATCCTTTGCTGTAGAATATTTCTCTTAACTTCCAAATGACCATTGAGGCTCTATTAATAGTGTCCTGAAGTCTTCTAGTCGTTGAAGACTTAATAGAGTCGTTAGACTTGATGCAGAAAATTGAATTTTCGAGCCCACAATCGATCTTCACTATTCACAATCGACTGTGCAATATTTCTGAGCACTACTATAGTGTTTTCATGATGAACAGTGTTTTCAGCATCAATTTTCTTCATATTTTTTTTTTCTTTTTGGATTTTCGAGTTCCGAAAAATCTCTCATTTGAACTAAACTTTCTTACATATTTAACACACAAGTTAAATACTTCAAGAGTGTTTTGTTATCATCAAAATTAACCTAATCAATTTCTTGATTAAGATTTTTTTTATGATGAAAAAACATATTACAAATTTAAGCATAATTTGTGTGTAAGATATATGAAGAATGGCAAATACTCAAATAAAATTATAATTCAACATAAATTCTTCTTAAGTTCAATTTAGAGCACGTTAAGCATTAAGTCCTAAGAATTGAATATTTGCATTTAATAAAAAACTTAGAGAATTTATATCTTCAAATAATTAAGACTACGTAATAAAATGCAATGCAAATTTATTTAGCTCTTAAAAATTGAAATGCTTAAAAAGTGTGTGTTAGGATTCAAACCTATAATTTCGCTCTTTTGTCTTTGAAGTTGCATTTCAATTATTCTCCTTGAATTTGATATTTTGAAGAACTTCTTGAGTTTTGAGATTATCAACTTTGATTCACCAATTTATACAATCTTAGTCTCCTTTGATGTATAAGCACTATTAACAATCTATATCACTTAAGTAATATTCATTAGTGCTTGATTAAGATTTTTGTCACTATCGAAATCATTCAGAGTCAATAAACACTTGGTCAACAATCTCCCTTTTTTTTATGGAGACAAAAATCTTAATTAAATTTTGATTATGATTGTAAATTTAATTTTATTTCTAATGATTTGTATATCCATGAAATGAATGGGGAAAGTAAAAGGGATATGCATTATTAAGGAATTATAAGAGTATTGTGTTGGGGATTGAACTCATTTTAGGAAATATAAATTATATATATGGTAAAGATATTTGAACCACAAACCTGGATCATCAAAATACACATTTAAAATGTACTCTAGTAATTTTGCGACGTATTATAAGCTATAGAAATAATTTTTTTTTATTTTACCCTTAAAAAGTAATGTAAGAAGTGGGAATGAAAGATATAGCAGAAACCTGATTGGTGCGGTAAAAAATGGTAGTCTATTTTCATGGTTCAAATAGCAGCACTTATATCCGGTAATGGAGCCCTACTTGGTTAACCCTTGATTTTTACATCCATTTTTAACACCCTGACAGTTTACTAGTAATTTTACACCACATATAGAAGCTTTACTAGAAATTAGCTATTTTATTCTCAAAAATCACTGTAGAGAGTCATTCTTGACTTCTGAATATTGATCCATTCTTGAGTGTCAAGGAGTGAGTGTTAACATATCATTGTCGCCATATTACCTTGTTAATTACCAGCTCCTCAAACACAATGAAAGATTATTTAAAAAAAAGATTCAAAGAAATCCAAATCTTATAAAACTAGTAACAAAATTCCAAAGATTTGTGTATAAAGTTGTGGAAGCCGCCCAATTGATTAAAACAAGTTAAGATAGATATGCACAATATTACATAGCAAGAGGGGCCGGCTTCTTAAATTTGTAGGCTGCAATCATAACTATAAATATGTGTGTTCTTCAAGGGCATAACTCAAATAAAGATAGCTTCTACTTTCAAGTGCAAGATAAAAAAAAAGATATAAGATGGCCAAGTCTAATGCAGCAATGTTTGTTAACTTGGCTCTATTGCTCTCTCTTCTTCTCATTGTCAACATGGCAGAGAGCAGACAAGTAGTATTTGGCAGTAAGTCAAAATATTATTCATCACAAACAAGTCTTTTTTTTTTAATTTGTTAACTTTCATTTCATAAATTAATTAATTTTGATGGTGTGCATGCAGTCATCCCTGGAAAGGTGAAAGCTTCAGCACCAGTAGTTAATTGTCTCGCAGTCTATGGAGCTCAAGAGGCTGATAGTTGTATCAGTGTTGCTCAATCATTCAAGCTAACTACAGCGGAATTCCTTGAAATCAATCCCAATATCAACTGTGAGAAGATCTTTGTGGGTCAATGGCTCTGCGTGGAAGCTTGAAGTTTCTGTTAATTGAGTTGCCCCAAGAAGTTCGATTGAAGTAGCCGAGAAATAAAATATAAGTGCTTTGCGAATAAAACATTAAAAGACATGCATATGGTCTTTCACTATGCTTTTGGCAATTGTATTTCAATTACATAAAATAAAGAAGATGACATAAAATATGTCTCCTTTAGTATACTGATTTTGTCATTGGACTCAATTCGGGACGGACTCAAGATTTTTCATTATAGAGGCGAAATTAATAGAGCATATTTATTTATAAATTATATTTTGAAAATTAATAAAGATAATTTTACAAAATACATATTTAAAATATTTCATGTAATATAATTAATGAAAATATTCCCGTATACAAAAGTTGAGATACAAGATCAACTTAAAAAACATTGAATGCTAGAGAAACTTACAACTTCTCCAAACCAAAAAAAAAAAAAACACAGTGGAGAAGAAGGGAGCTAGAGAAGTAGAGCATATACTTTTTGATGCTTGTGATAAGCTTCCTTAGGAAGTTTTGCATTTGGTGGCGTGGTCAGTTTATTTTGGAATTGAAAAGAGTATTTTTAGAATTTTTTACTCTTTTTTTCTTTAGTCAATTATTTTATTTTAATGATAATTTTTTTTGTCATACTTATTAAGACTTATTAAAATTTGAGTGTGACAAAATTAAAAATTTAAAGAGTTGTGAAATTATTTCAAAATTTTACCTATAACCTAAAAGAATTTTGAAAATTTCAGTGGGAGCATATGCTTCCACGGAGCCTTAATGGCTCAATCCCTAGACTCATTATAAAAATTGTCAAATGTTCTTGCTCTTTTTGTTTCATGCTATTTGGCAATTTAAATTATAAGTGTTAACGTTGATATTACACCAACACAATTTGACTTAAAAGATGGAAAATAAATAAATCAATTTGCGAGCATGTCATTAACACAAATCGTGTGAGAAAAGTAAGTGTACGGTTCAGACCAAAATGCATCTAATTCTGATGATGATGAAAAGATTCACTTGGTGTCTCTTCCAAAGAAAGTCTCACCTACAATTGTTTAGGGACTAAAAGTTACGCCTACGGTTGCTTAATGTTTTTTTTTGAGGTATTGAAAGTCACATCTACGATTGCTATGTGATCCCCTCGATTTTGAAAGTTTCACCTACGGTTGTTAAATGAACTCTTCAGATAGAAAGCTTCACCTATGATTTCTCAATAACTTTTTCCCAGTTTCAAATCCTAATACTAAGTACTAGCAACTGGTTCCTAGTAGCTACTTTACTTCTACTCTTAAATTAAGTTATAGTTACTCCTATAACATAACTTTTCGGTGAGAATGACCCCTTCTGCTATAGAATTTGTCATCCCTTGCATGACATTGACTTTGTGGAACCCCTTGCATAAGTTCCTAACTGCTTCCCATAGTTTGTCTCTTCACTCGGACGAGCATAATTCATTTTCCTCGGCCAAATGTAAAATTGAGATGTCAATAAGGAGATATTGTTACAAAAGTTTTTTTTTTTTTTTTTTGTGAACGATGATAACTCGAAACGAACTCGAAATATTGTGCCAAAACAGTCTCAATGATTTTCACCATTATTTTCTAGAGCAAACAAAGCACTCCAATACCGATAAAGTCATAACCAGGCTACCATATCATTAGTCTTTCTCACTATTAAAACTATAAATGCAACAAAGAGGATAAGTGCACACCTTTTACATTTGCCAAATTCCAAGTACACCTTTCATATTTGCCTAATCACATGTAACATTTAGCCTCATGTTCAGGCTCGCCGTTTTGAGAAACACTCCGAAATTTTGTCTTGTTTAAGACCAGATCAACAATCAAAATTATGTTATTCTGCATATCACATAGAGAGATCATCAAAGCCGGCCTCTTTGTATGGCTCAATTCCAATTAAAATAAAGTTTTTAGTCCCTCCTGTTTTGGATTCTCCCACGGCTCAGTTCAGTATAAATACAAAGGAGTACTTCGTGCAAAGGCGGAAACTTCAAAAACAGCAGTAGTTTGGAGCTGAAGAGGGAGATAGTTGTACAAGCATTGCTCATGCCTTCAAGCTGAGTGCTGTTGAGTTCAGTCAGATCAATCCAAATCTTAACTGTGACAATTTCTTTGTCGGTCAATGGCTCTGTGTGGATGCTTCTGCAAATTAAGTCACTCACACAGGAATTGATTTTCAGTATCCAGCAGAAGAAATCAAATGAGAAGTCGTTCATCATGTTATGTTTTTGACAATTGCTTCAATTTTATCACAAGACAGGGCAAATTAATAGATAGAAAACTAATAGTAAAAACCTATAAAAAATTCTAATTATTTTTTTCATCAAATGTACGTCCATCACTTGTTGATTTATCAAGTAGATTTAACGCTGATAGTCTTGTTTGGCTAATGAATGAAATACAAGGTATTCAAATTTAACTTTTTAAACCACATGTTTTTTATTTAAACAACCCTTAATCACATGCTACTTTTTTTGTATTTCCCTCAGTGGTAATACATAACTCCAATGGTTATTAGGATTGGGTAAAAATACCCCAAAACTGAACCACATAAAAAAAATGGTTTTTTGATTCGCTTTTGGTTTGCAATTTTTATATATTTTGGTTATTGATTTTTAAAACACTAATTAATCGATTAAATCAAAATGCTTTAAAAATATATTTATATAATACAAATTATATATTTCATCAAAAAATCTTACGTTAATTTTTAAATGAGATTCATTTTGAGGTCTAGCATGAATTATAAAAATAAAAGAAAGAGCAACAAAAAAAATTTGGACATAGATTTTATCGGAAGTCTACCTTAAAAGATAGGATTTTGAAACATCAATAAAAATTTGTAAGGAGATCTAATCGAGTGAGCTTCAAGATAGACATCATTTCACAATTTTTATCGTGAGAAATGACCTACTCACGTATATCATTTATACTTTGGAAGATCATATTTTTATCAACATTCACTTTCTCTTTATTTATATAGTGAAGATGCAAACCTCATTATTCCTTCCTGGATTAATTCATTTTCATTAAAGAGAAAAAATATAAAAAGAAATATATATATATATATATATATATATATATAATGATTTGATTAATGTCCATATAAAAGCCATAAATTAAACTAAAACTGATTAAAAATATAAAAAATAAAAAACTGAAAACTAAACTATATACGATGTCACGTCAAACTACTGTGAAATGTAATATATAATATATATATAGATTTCGTTATAAATTGTGCAATTTTGATTGATATAGTAATATACGATAAGAAAATATATTTTATTTAAATTTCTTCTTAAAATGTTTTCTAATTAAAAAAATTAGATTATTTTTTTTAAATAAAATCTAAAATATTGATTCTTTTACTGCTATATAATATTTATTTTAAACTAAAAAATACAAACAGTTGAGTAGCAGCATCATATAAAATTATAAATGATCAAAAAATACGTAACTACTAACAGACACTATGATACATTATGCAGTACTGTATACTTCAGCTTCTTAAGAATAAAAAAAAAATCTTCAATTCATAAAAGAAAACAGAGAAAAATTAGTGACCACAATTACTTGCCCACACACCACAACCACAACCACACATGGTATTGCCTCCACAGTGCTTTGTTGAAAACTCCACATTTCTTTCTCTATAAATGCAAAATCCCAAGCCTTATCTTCGCTGCTACATTCTCCTCCAACCGCTCCAAAATTCTGAACCTTCTAAAGATTCTTGCTTAAATTAGTCAAAAACACTGCAATATCTCTTGTTTATTTTCTTTTTCTACTCTCATTTTCTTTTCCTCTCCTCTTCTTTGTGAACAAAATCTGATATTCCTAGACCAATTATTCTTTGCTCAACTTCTGTTCTGTTTCAACTCAACATTTCAAAAGAGACCGAAATTTCTCTCTCTCCTATCATATTTTGCTGGAAAATCTGCCTGCATATCACTGTTGGCTGTGTCCTGGCAGTGTTGGTGTCCCTTCAACAATTTTTCCTCACATGAGTATCTTCTGAAACTTGAAACAGTGCTCTGCTTTCTTCAATAAATCAATTTTTTTTCTTGTGATTTATCCAAAGATAAAAAAACAAAAAAACAAAAAAATCGATTTTGCATGTGGGTATCTTCCAAATCTATTACCTTGATTTTATTTGCAAAGAAAAAGAGCAGATCGGAAGTAGAAGAGAAAGATGAAAATCCAGTGTGATGTGTGTGAAAGAGCTCCGGCTACAGTGATTTGTTGTGCGGACGAGGCGGCGCTTTGTGGCAAATGCGACGTTGAAGTGCATGCAGCAAACAAGCTGGCAAGCAAGCACCAGAGGCTTCTCCTTCAATCCCTCTCCAACAAACTCCCTCGTTGTGACATATGCCAGGTGATTTCATTTTTTTTTCCCTTTCTCAATGCCTCTTCAGCAAGCTCCCTCCTTGTGACATAGAATTTTTCCCTTTCTCTAGGGTCTAGTATATTTGTCAGGTTTTATTTGCCTTTAGATTGTTTGGTCATATTACTCTATTTCTGTTTCTGATATGACCCGTTGATATAATGGATCTGGTTATTACAGATATGGTTTTTTTGGAAATTTTAGCGGTATGTATGGAAGAACAATTTCTAAGATTTATTAGTGTATTACTCAAAAGTCTGTTTGTTTAGGGAGATGGATGACCTAGACGAAAAATTCATTGACTAGTTAGAATTTCTCATTTCTAAGTGAATATTCCTCTTTAGTGTAAACAAATAAGAATTTTTCCTTTCTTTTTGTAATGCTCTTAAGCGAACAATGGAAATATGAGTGACCAAATGAAATTCTTAAAGAGATAGTTGGGTGATCAATTTCCACGAAAGCTTAAGCATATGGAAAGGGACTTACTTTTTTTTTTATAATCTATTAAGTGCATGCCGTGTGAATTTTGCCCCTTGACATTTGGGCTCCACATGCAAAAGCAGCTCTTATTTCGTTAGGGTTTGTGAGAATATAAAGAGAATAACTGTGTCTTATCCTATCAGCTTAAGCTTTTGGTTTAATTGATAACTCAATTCTTCTTAATAAGAATAATGGTCAAAAGAAAGGAATGTATACTAAAGAAAGAATTTAGAAACATCCCCTGCATCCTTACAGTGGTACATCTATAGTAAAATATGAAAAACAGAAACCCATTTGTTGATTTGGATCATACCATGTGTCTCATTGTTAGAAGTCTGTCAAGTTTATCAAGCTTATCATATCATGTGGCAAAGCTAGTAGAACAACGTCTTTCAGGAATGTATAAGTGAGAAAAGCATATCAAAGCAATAGTATAAATTGCCGGTCCAAATTATTTGAGAAAATGATAATATCACAAATAATTTCCAAGTTATTTGAAGTATTTGTAACATGGTTTATTATTAAAGGCCATTGCCTAGTGTTAGTAGGCGGGCTTGTCTGGTTGCAGATTTAACTAGTATTTTTTCATGGAGTACTGATTGCTATCAAAAGTCAAATCAACACCTTTTTCCCTGAAAGCCCAAAACACCACCAACTCGTGACCATTTCTTGATATAGTAATAATATTTTATTCTAGTGGTTCCAAAAGTTGGAAACTTTTTTGAAACTAGGGTGCGAGGTTAATTTTATATGTAGCTCTCTCTTCCCTCTCCCTTCAAATCTAACTGAATGTGTGAGTTACTAACACTAACTATTTCTCAGTCCCCAAAAAGAAAAATGAGTGTTTGATGAACCTATCCATCTACTTAGACGTAATACTTAGATGGTGCATGGAGTAAGAAAAAGAGAATCAAATAGAAAACGGAGAAAGAAGAAAAAAAATCCCATTTGTAACATTTGTGAAAACAATTCGTGGTCAACCTTTTCCATAATATGTTCAAACCTGCTGGTCTGATTAATTGAGTTCGGGTAATTGTATGAAGTTTTGTCTACCTAATTGGTCCTTGTTTCTTATCATTCCCTCTCTTCTTTCTGATGTTCAGGAGAAGGCAGCTTTCATCTTCTGTGTTGAAGACAGAGCCCTCTTTTGCCGGGATTGTGATGAACCTATCCATTCAGCCGGTAGCCTTTCTGCAAACCATCAGCGGTTACTGGCCACTGGAATTCGAGTTGCTTTAAGCTCTAGTTGCTCTAAGGACACAGAAAAGAATCAATTGGAGCCACCCCACCAGAATGCACAGCAAACTTCTGTGAAGCCTGCACAACAATCATCAACATTCACAGCTCCATGGGCTGTTGACGACTTCTTACACTTCTCTGATATTGAATCTTCTGACAAGGTAAGAAAGTGGTTTGTATAGCGACTTGATTGACACTATTACCATATATGTCAGTACATTCTTGTCTTCATAAAGACTGATGGGAAGAGAGACTCAGGGATTAAATCACCTAGTGAAGCCTAGAATTATTGATCTTTAATTCTTTATGATCAGAGAGTTTAATTAGGAAGAAGTCAGGAATAATTAGGTTGATTGAAGAATGAATCTGAGATCTGGGAAGACATTCTTATTAATGAAATGAGACATATATTTCCATATTAACGTCGTTTTAGCTTCGCTTCTTGAGAAATTATTAGTTACATATGGGAAATTTTCAAGTAATTCAGGTCAAATTGTGCAGGACAGGATGGATCTGAATTTTCCTATTCAATTGAAAATTTTCAGAATGATCTGGGAACCAACTTAGTTCATTAACCTAGGAAGCTCACTCAGTAAATGTATATGCCTCAGATCCAACTGGATTGGACTACCACAAAGATAATTTCGTGGAGTTTCCAAGTTGAAAATCTTCAGATAAAAGTCAACTACTAAACCTGAAATAAGACAATATTCATGATGCTATTTCAAGGTGTTATTTAGAGAAAAGAATACTAAATCAGGGATTTCAATATGGTTCAAGCCATTCTGACAATTTGCATATTGGTAGCAACCTTTAATTACATTTCCGCATCAACATTGTATGTTGAGGGTTTGTTATTTTTTGCCTTCAGGATTTAGAAAATTGATGCTGGAATTGTTGATTGATCACTACTTTTCCTTCAAATATGTATGCATCTCTCTTAAAGTTCTTGTTTCTTCTCTTTGTACAGAAAGAACAGCTTGAGCTCGGGGAGTTTGAATGGCTCGAAGACATGGGTCTTTTTGGTGAGCAACTTCCTCAAGAGGCCTTACCAGCAGCTGAAGTTCCTCAACTTCCGGTATCACAGTTGAGCAATTTTACCTCATATAGACCAATGAAGTCCCATATTTCCAACAAGAAGCCAAGGATTGAAATCCTAGATGAAGATGATGAGCACTTCATTGTGCCAGATCTTGGCTGAGTGTCGAGACAATTAGACTTATTGACAGGTGAATGAACCGTACACATACTTTCATAAATATATGTATGTATGTATTTATGGGCGTAGATACGTCTATTGAGTTGGGAAAAAAATGTACTCTTTGGAGTGGCATCAATCTTGAGGTTAGCTTAAGGTTTTAGGAATACTTTTTTATAGTATTTTGTCAACTGGTGTATTATTTGGGTTTGTTTATTTCACTCAATCCTCTTGAGTGTAGTATTCACTTTCTTCCGTATAATTCTGTACCTAAAATTACTGTCTTAGTGTGTTAATTGCGCTCTGTTTCGAAAGACAAATATAAGGTGAATATCCAGCTTGTGTTGATATTATTTGTGAAGTTGATTTGACAATGAATCAGCTAGCTTGGAAATGGATTTGATTAGGTGACTTGTTGAGATGCTTAATCAAAATCATATGGAATTCCAGTTTGCTCTGCAAGAATATCACTCAGGTTGAGTCAATGGTAGTATTTTGACTATTAGATAAGAAAGCTGGTGAAGAGAAGATTACTTTTTTTTTCTTGGTGTGGAAAAATATGGGTGCAATTCAAGGAAAAACGTAAGTGAGATGGAAACACCCATTGGCTATGTGAATATTTGATTTGAGAAATAAGAAATCTCAAAGGTAGAACACGGTTGATGTTCTAGTCCTTGTCTGCTTTGCATGTAAAACCTGCGTATTTCTCTAGATTATTTTTCTTGTTAATTTAGGAATCTTGGGGACTTTTTTGGGTGACCATTTGACCCCGTAGTGTGCTAATTTATTGCCTACTATAACAAAGCAACATCTTTTAGCTGCAACTCATATAATGATTTTAAGTACCCCTAGTTCTTGGCATGGGCTTGAATATTAGGTTTAGAATTAAAAACCCATTAACAGGTTCTTGCAATGAACATCCATTCTATCAACCAGAATCCCATATAAGAAAGCTTTCAGTAACTCAGCAAACCAAGGAAACTCAGATGACTTGCTTCCCTGGGAGAACAATGGCCAAACGCACGCAAGCCTCATTTCCATTTTCTCACATTCATTCATTTTAGCCATAGCTCTATCTCTTATCCCAACACTTGCTCTTTCATTAACCCTAAATTCAGATAGTCAAGCTCTCCGCTCCCTGAAGCATGACATTGATCCTACTTCGATCCCCTCATCTTCTTACATTGATAGTTGGAACTCCTCAGGATCCATGCATTACCACAGGTAAATTTTTTGGGATCTTATGTACATTCCGTTTGGACAGTTCAAGCAGCTGAGTAATAGCAATTGATCTCGATGGGTTCTTATCATCTTCAATAGGAAACCTGACAGCTCACCATCCTTAACCTAAGCCAAAACAAATTCGGGGGGCCAATACCGTAAACCATTTCCAAACTTATAAGCTGACCCAAGTTTCTTTATCCGACAACTTCCTTCATGGGTGCTATCTCGACAGGAATCACTGGGCCGAAAGAGCTCGAAACTATAAACCTGTCCCGAAACAATCTCTCCAGTATAGTCCCAGCTAAACTTTCTGAACTACGAAGCTTGACCCACTTAAGCTTGTCACACAACAGATTCACCGGCAGAAATTCCTACCCTTGATGGATTATAGCAGCTCTGTACATTAGATCTTGGCACCAACCAGTTCTATGGAAATTTGCCAAAGCTTCATATGATAAGCTTGAGAACTTTGTCTTTGGGCCATAATATACTCGCTGGACATATTTCAACAATAAGGAGGCTGGAGTCGCTCAGATAATTATATTTGAGCGATAACAAGTTTTTGGGTTCCATTACTAAGGAAATTCTTGCATTGCCTGAAGTTGTTCAGGTTAACATGTCCTTTAACCAATTCACAGAAATGGAGGCAATCAAGTTTACTGGAACGCCAACACAACTTCAAGTGCTTGACGCGCAAAGAAATCACTTGCATGGTCATTTGCCACTCAACTTGGTTACCATCTGAAGTTTAGTGGCAATCAGCCTAGCCCGTAATCAGTTCTCTGGTCCAATTCCAATCGAATATGGAACAAAACTGGTAAACTCATGGAGACTTCCTGACAGGAAATCTACCACCACAGTTCATCAGGAGAGCAGCTACGGCTAAGGACAGTATGGAAAAGAACTTCCTAAATTGTCCAATCAACATTCCATTTTGCCGTGGAGGACAAAAGCCTGCTTCAGAATGCGTGGGGCAGAATGCTGAAAGCCAGTGAGCAACATGCCCAAGAATAGCAGTTAGGACCAGAGGAAATAAACTCCTTTTGGTAAAGCTGATTCCCTACTTACCAAGTGTTGGAAAAATAGTTTAATTTCAATAATAAAAAAATAGCATTAAAACCTAGTTGAGCTCCATCTTTATCATCAATGCTTCTCTAGCACAAGGTTCCATATCCCAAGTCACCCATAATTGTCTCTAATTCTCTCTTTACACCACCAAGCAACATGAACATCAAAAGAAAATGTCATTCATGCAGTTCGAAGCACAAGGTAGTAATTTCATGTGAATATAATAAATCAAAATAATCACCCAAGAAATCAACTATTATAACTCAATTGCCTGCCACATTGTAAAAAGCTGCTATAAACACAGAATTCTTTCTCACTACAACGTAGATGAGATGCCGGTTAAAACAGCCAATTAACACTAATGTTGCCAAGCCATGTGAAAAGGGGGAACTGGGCCAAGGCAATGAAGAGCAAAAGATAGTGATGCTTGCTCGAATCATAACTCCTCACTTCTGCAAAGAGCACTCTCTTCATTGTCTTCACCAAGAAAATTCCCATGCATAAGCAGGTCCACGGCATCAAAAAATAGTATGCATAGCTCCACATGATCCTTCCAATGATGGCTAGACACATCCCCGTGAAACAATAGCCTGCATATGCCACAAGGTCCAGCAAAGCTACCTCCGCATTACCCATTGAGAGCAACGTTACTTTCAGCAGCATGACTTGCAGAAACCATCCAAGCAACCCCTTGACAAACAGCCAATTTAAAGCTTCTGAGCTAAACCTGGAGAAAAATGAAAACCTCGTTATGAAAATGTTCATCTCACAAAAGTGTTGATCAAGATGAAAAGCTGATAAATTATGTAGAAATGAAATGATATAATTCGATTAAAACCCTCTACGAAATACAACTTTAGGATGTTTAAAAAACAATCACAATAGAACTATAACCATAAATTCATTGGGGGGGAAAATTACTTCAGAAGGCATCTGGAAAAGGATCTATCTCACCCGTAGAACTCGATTTTTACAATTTCTTCAGGTGCCTTTATACCGGAGGCACATGTTTTAACAGAGGACTTTAGCCATGATACACGAGAAATTAGGTGATACTTTCTGATTCTTGATTAAGACTTAAAATAGAATAGAATAGCGGTGAAATACATTTAAACCCTATAGACTGGAGGGTGCTTACAAGTAAAAGTCCTGTGACTTATTCTTATGGGATCTCTCTCTCTCCCTCTCAATAATTCCATTATACTGAAAAAGCTACCATGTGTCAAATGATATTTTCATATGGAGTACAATGTTTCACTCAACAATCAAAGGAAGCAGAAATTCTAAAAATTTCTTACTTCTCTGTTGATTGTCTTTTTCTCATCTCTTTTCCCATCTATATTCTTTTGAAGACAATTCACTTTGATGGAGCGACAGTATCAGAGTAGATTATTTTATCCTGTCCATGTTGAAGAATTAAGGCTACAAACTTGAATCTTAAACTGGACAAATGATCTGCGTTTAGTTATGAATTATTTGTAACGCAAAATAATTGAATATGGAGGGATGAGCACAGTTGTTTTGAAACATTTTCCACCCCTCAATGTGAAAGCATGTGTTCCCAGAGATGACACCAAATGGACTCCCACTTTCACCTAAACTAATACTCCTCTCCTCCGCCCCCCCCCCCTACACTCCACCCTTTGCAGGTTTCTTTCTCTCCCTCTCTTCTTTTCTCCTTCCCCCTTTTCCATTATCTCTCTCTTTCCCCCTCTGCTTCTCTCCCTCTCTCCCTGTCTCTCCTTATCTAAAATAGAGATTATAGGTGAAGTTTCCCTCCAATATAGGAGATCTTGGGAGGATTTGATATGACAAGACGATCTTTCCCAAAAAAGTTATCATCATAGGAATATTAAGTCAATTATATTTGGGCAAAAGTTTTAATTGTAAAGTATTTAAAATTACTCAAGTTTTGCATGTTCAATTTCAAAGCCCAAGGCTGGGGAACCCATTCCCCAACTATAAGGTTCTAAATGTAATTTGCTCTTATAGTTGTTGATGTCCCAAGTTTACGGACACAAATTATGCCAGCCTCCACTACCAACAATTTATGTGCTTGTACATTCAAAAGATACAACTTCCATCTCACACTTAAATTTTACCACAGAAAATTTTTGTTTTTCTTCTCCAGAAAAACAATCAATAAGCTCAACCATATATAATTCCATAACCATTGTTCTGGATAGCATTTCACAATACCTACACTTCTTTAAGAACCCAAAGTACAGGAATTACCATAAACAAAATGCAAACCAAATTATGACGTATTTCTCTGATAGAATAGTGATTGTGAACAAAGATAGGGAACAGAATGCCAAAACCCAACTTACTTCCCATGAAGGCCCAACGACAAGCCAGCTAGAACAACGTAGGTACCAAACGCCATAAATGGAATGTATAAGTCTGGTGCATTAATATCATAAATTGGGGGTTTATAGGAGAGCCTACCCCCCACTGGTTCAGTTATTCTTGTCCAATGGCCCTGAAAGTGAAGGAAGAAATCGTAACTAACATTGAAGGAGAAAAAAGTGCCAACTAGAAGAATACAGAAGGATATTAACTTTTTTTCTGAGAAGTAAAAGACTATAACAGGAGACAGGTAACACAGTGCAGAAGGATATTAACTTACCCGGTGCAGGAACGGAAGTAACAAGACCTTCAATTTGTTCCTCACATACTGATCATTTACTTGAAAATAATACTGGGGATCGGAGAAGTACCTACTTATCTGTTTGTTTCAAAACCAGAAAAAAAAAAAAAAAAAAAAAAAAAAGTGGTAGGAAAAATGTCAGTCACTAAGGCCAAGTGCTAAAACCTTTAAAATCATACTTCAAGCACATTGCACATACATTAAAACAAAATAGCATTCTAGTACACTAGTTGGGACTTAGTCATGAAGACCAAATATGCTTCCTTTGGGCATCATCTCAAGCATGTGGAATGGGGTACAGGCAGGTCCTATGTTCGGACATAAAGGTAACAAAAAGGAAATGAGAGAGGAAGGCTAAAGAAGGTAGAAATTAATTCAAATCAAATCATAGACATATTGAAATGCATTCATTTTAAGATTTTACGAAAAATATGTCCTTGATGTACTTTATGTTCGAACCTTTGGACCCTTTTGTTTTCACACAATAACTTAACACCCTTGCATGATTCTCTTTGAATGATAGAAATAGCCATAGTTTATATGGGATGTCAACCATTCCATGAATGATTTATCTTACAACATTTAAGTTGAAGTTCGAGCAAAGCTAAAATATACTAACATTTCCTGAAGTTACTGTTCAAAAAGATAACTACATCACACAGATTACTAAAATTAACTACATTAAGCTAATCAAAAGTAGTCTTTTCCAACTCAGACCAGAATGGAGTTTTTACATGCTACTTACATTGCTTTGCACATACTCGGAGCTTGATCCCAAAATTCTCTCCCCATAAGCGCCCAGTCCACCTCGGATAAGTCCAGAACCAGCCCCATAAAATGAATTCCCAAATGGATTAGGCTGAGGGTTTGTTGGTGGTCTTGGCACCCCAGGCTGGACTCCAACGTTATTATACATTTCTGTAATCAAGTAAAGAGAGAGAAAATGAAGTCAGAATACACTTTCAAGAAGAAGCTCTCATTAATTGAATCGTCAACTTGGATACCACCAAAGGCCACAAATTTCTTTTCTACAGACTGTTTCCTAGCAAACGAGGAACATTGTCTCTAATTCCATTTTCTCCATCCCCTTTCCTTCCCTCCCACTTCCCTCCACATGCAGTGTTACCTTTTGAGAGAAATATGAAATCCAAGAAAACACACAGATCCTATATGATATTTCATTTTTCCCCATCCCCTTTCCTTCCCTCCCACTTCCCTCCACATGCAGTGTTACCTTTTGAGAGAAATATGAAATCCAAGAAAACACACAGATCCTATATGATATTTCACAGTACTAAGCACCTCCAATTACACTGCTCAATTCAAAAAATTTGTGACAAGGACTTTTTTTTCTTTTTGTTTTGGCAAGAATCAAGCAAAGAGAAATCTAACCGCCAATTGAAACGAAGACAAAAATAAATACAGGATTTTTTCATCTAAAATGAACTGGGTTTTCAATATCCAGTTCAAGTACTAAACATCGAGCTATAAATTCCCATTGAATATACACAGATCAACAAAAATTCACGAACAAACAAAGATTTCACAAATAGATGCACACAAATATTACCATATACGGAAATAGAATCGGATCAAGGAATCGAACCTGAAAACGGAGATGTGATTTGTCGGCGAGTTTGACAGCGAAGAGAATGGAACTCTTGCACAGAGGGTTTTGCTTCGCCCGCGTATAGTCGCAGTGGAAACTGAGTAGAGAAGTAACGATGAGAGAGAAAGGGAAAGCAAAAATTGGTGAAAAAAAAATGGTGAAAGGCACGTGTTGCACACGTGAACGGCTTTTGGGCATTTTTATTCTTCGCAAATTGGTTCTTTCATCACTTGGCCAATCATGCATTAACAAAAATTCAAATACTTTTTTTTATATATATAGTATAACATTCAAACAAAATTATAGGAAACACAAAAATTCAAGTATTTTTTATGGTGTAAAATTAGTATACTAAACATATTCCTGCCTTATGCAACTCTACACTTTTTTTGTATAATTTATTTATATAAAACAAAGTATTATATTTAATTTTTTTATTAATATAAATCATAGCAAAATTTTAATATCTTTAAACGTTTCTTATGATTCTAAAGTAAAAAAATATCATATTTTAAATTTAAGGGTGTTTTTTTATTATAATAATGGATCTAATCTACCTTTATTTGATCATTTCATTTTCATCTACACATCCATACAAAAATTATTGATGTGAAAAATGGACATCGAGATCTCAAAGCACTCAAGCATACATAACTCTGAGGCAAAAACTAATGAATCAAAGACTACTGCTTAGATCTGGGTACTTCACAGTGAAAAGTGCCTACTACATTGTTTGTGTTCAAGAGAATCAGAATGAGTTTGCAAGCTCCTCAAGACGTCAGAGGGAGGAGTGGTGTGACTTCTGAAAGCTGGAAATGTGGAATAAGATGAAAGCTTTTGCATGGAAGGCTTGTAAGGGCATCCTACCAACATGTATGAACTTATTAAGAAGTGGAATGATGGTTGACATCACTTTTAAGGTGTGTGTGGAAGAGGGTGAAACCATTTGGTTATCTTCAAACATGGGAATTCGATCTGACTGGAGTTTGGAGTATTTGATGAAGATTCTGGATCTGGTGACCATGGCAAAGTTTTACACAATTGCATGGGCAAATTGAGGTTATAGGAACAATCTGTATTATGGAAGCAAAGTTTATTTGATCATTTTATTTTCATCTACACATCCATACAAAAATTATTGACGTGAAAAATGGATATCGAGATCTCAAAGCACTCAAGTATATATAGCTCTGAGGCGAAAACTAATGAATCAAAGACTATTGCTTAGATCTGGGTACTTCACAGTGAAAAGCACCTACTACATTACTTGTGTTCAAGAAAATCATAATTGGTTTGCGAGCTCCTCAAGACGTCAAAGGGAGGAGGAGTGGTGTGACTTATGAAAGCTGGAAATGTCGAATAAGATGAAAGTTTTTGCATGGAAGGCTTGTAAGGGTATCCTACCAACATGTATGAACTTATTAAGAAGTTGAATGATGGTTGACACCATTTGTAAGGTGTGTGTGGAAGAGGGTGAAACCATTGAGCACATATTGATGAAATGCAAAGGTTCTGTAATGGTTTGGTTATCTTCAAACATGGGAATTCGATCTGACTGGGGTGTGGAGTATTTGATGAAGATTCTGGATCCGGTGACCATGGCAAAGTTTTACACAATTGCATGGGCAAATTGAGGTTATAGGAACAATCTGTATTATGGAAGCAAAGTTTATTTGATCATTTTATTTTCATCTACACATCCATACAAAAATTATTGACGTGAAAAATGGATATCGAGATCTCAAAGCACTCAAGTATATATAACTCTGAGGCGAAAACTAATGAATCAAAGACTACTGCTTAGATCTGGGTACTTCACAGTGAAAAACACCTACTACATTGCTTGTGTTCAAGAAAATCAGAATGGGTTTGCGAGCTCCTCAGGGCGTCAGAGGGAGGAGGAGTGGTGTGACTTATGAAAGATGGAAATGTCGAATAAGATGAAAGCTTTTGCATGGAAGGCTTGTAAGGGTATCCTACCAACATGTATGAACTTATTAAGAAGTTAAATGATGGTTGACACCATTTGTAACGTGTGTGGAAGAGGGTGAAACCATTGAGCACATATTGATGAAATGCAAAGATTCTGTAATGGTTTGGTTATCTTCAAACATGGGAATTCGATCTGACTGGAGTATGGAGTATTTGATGAAGATTCTGGATCCGGTGGCCATGGCAAAGTTTTACACAATTGCATGGGCAAATTGAGGTTATAGGAACAATCTGTATTATGAAAGCAAAGTTTTTCACATGTATTGTATGAAAAGTCACGCAAGTCAAGGGACGAACAAATTTTTGATTATTTTAATTTCGTTGTAATTGATAAAGTGGCATTAGATATTAAAATAAAGTGTGGATGTAAATTTGTAACAATTTAAAATGTGAGTGCAAATTGATATTTGATTCAAAGTCCACTTAATGTACGATAAAGCTCCAAAATTTAAAATTAGTTTTTCTCTCACTAGAGAAACACTTTTTGTTTAAATTTGATTATTTATTTTAATAAAATTTTCAAGAATTGTTTTCAAAAAATTACATACCTAATCAAATGTGAAAATTTTAAATCTCATATGTTACGTGAGATATATCAGATTTATAGTTTATCACTTTGATGAGAATTATATATAAATTTTATTCATAAACAAAAAACTTTCCAAATAAATATATTTAAAACTTATTTTGGCATCTAAAAGAAATTTATCAATTATTATCTTTTGAGGGTAAATATTATTTTCTTCAAATTAGAATATGAATCTATTGCAAAATAAACACAAATATAAAATCATTAGACTGCTTAATTTCATTGAAAGAAAATTTATAAAAAAAATACTATTAGATAACTTGAAACTAATTTTTGATTGTGCCTTTGGTTTTTAAAAAATAAATCCTTTTATGTTTTTTTTTTCACCGGACTGAAAATTGCTTTTGCCACAAACAGAAAATGTTTTCTAAAAAATGGAAATAAGAAAACGAAACAAATTTTGTCCAGTGAAGCAAGAGCACCCTCAACTCCTGTATCAAAAAATCATTGCATGAAGATCTGTGAGTGTTTCTTAAACGGTCTTTCAGGCGATCTTTGGGAACTATTTAAGCAGTAAGTAAATTTAAGTTCAATGGAGGTTGCAAACTTAGAGGAAGCATTAAGTGTGTTGGACATCTCTCTTTCTCGTATCGAATGGCGACTCAAATCTGCAGCCAAGCGTCGGCTCCAAATAGGTCCTTTTTTTATTATTTCTTATTTTATCTATCTATATTTGATTGGTTTCTTTGTTTCCAGCCATTTATTTTTAATTAAGAAAAAAATTGTGTTCGGGTTCCTATCAAGTTCGAGATTGGATTTCACTTTCTGGGTTCTATTGTTTTGGATTAAATTTCATTTTCTGGGTTTTTTATTATGTTTTTGTTTTGGTTGTAAGTTTGTGGAGTTGTTTTCTGTGATTTTCTAGCACTAACCTCGTCTTTGACAGGAAAATGGTGGAGTAGGGATATAAAATTTTGAAATTTGTGGATTTTATTACTTTTTTTTTTCATGAATGAGAAGTAAAATAAAAGTAAAGCCATCGTAGTATACTGCTGAACTTGCAAGCGGCTTTATCATTTTCAGTTCCAAATAGTAAGTAGGATATGATTCAAACTTTTTGTTATTGGTTTTCTTACATTTTTTTCTGCAGCTAAACAGATTATGAAGCCTATAAGAACTAATGCAATTTTTTGTGCATTCTATTCTATATCTATTTTCAGTTGATGATAAAACCCATAAAATTTTCAGTAGGTTCACGTTAAATTGCTAGATGATAGACTGCATAGTTCAGTAAGCTTTCATTATGTTTGTAATGTGTGCATATATTACACGAAGTATCAGATAAGAATACGTTTAATTGTAATTTAACTTTACATCTTTTAGTATGAAAGAAATATTAGTATGGTACTACTTGTTGGGCAGATATTCTAGCCTTGTGCACAGGAATGAGGCCGGTTGTGATGATTGACTACGGTGGAAAGATGCCTGAGCTACAAGAACGTCTGCTTTCACTTCTTAAACTTAGTCAAAAGGTTAGGCTTTGTACTGATTCACCAGATTGATTAAGAAAGTTAATTGTGGTTTTCTCACTGTTAGCATTTGTTTGTTCCATTTTGTGTGCCCCATTATCTCATTGCTTCTTCTGTGAACCAGCTCCAGAGCAACATTCATAATTTATTTATTAGTTCCTTGTAATTGTCTCTTGAATTACAAAATGCTGTTATCTTGGCACATTGGGTTTGAGACATAATCATGTCTTCTTTTTCTATTTTCTTTAGTTAAATATCATTAATGGATACCTTGAAATCACTTGTAAAGTTTTTACCATCTAAGGACAATTGCACGGTACCTTATACTGATGTATGAGGTACTTCATTTGTGTGATGAGTTGCCTTATATTGAGGTGCTTGTATATTCATATCAAGTGGAAACCAAATGAAAAAAAAGAGGCTAAAATTCTGTCAGCCACGAAGAGGAATGGGATCCACTCATGACAGTTAACAGAAAACGTTACTCCATTAAAGTCCTTAACTACCAAGGATGTTATGTAGTTTGGAACAGGCCATATGGCATCTTAATTATTGTATTGCCTCCCACAAGGTAAAATTAGTGTCATATTAGAGGTTCTTCAAAATCCTTATTCTTAGCTACAAACTGCCTTTTGGCATGTCAACCCTGGAAGTATAGAAGCTTTGTTCTTATGTAAATATATTACCTAAATGAATTTCATTGTATACGGAGTCAACATTAACAGCAGTTAACTTACATACAAATGCAGGCAATAAAATATTCTCAATATGGTCCGATTGATCTGTTCTTTATGTTGAAAGTAGAGAAACTGGTATTTTTGTTAATGTTTTTTTTTTTTTTCGATTGATGAAGGGTTAAGATCTTGTATATGGGATAATGTTCCTTTATCAATGGGTATAGGTCTATCAGTATCCGTTTCTTCACATTCCTCGGATATTGAAGTTTAATTCTTACTTGTGCTTTGCAGATAGCAGAGTGTTTTTCATCTAGCTCTTTACTGTTTATGTGCAAGGATTTTCCATCTGTTTTTAAAGAAAATAATCCTTGAAAAGCCATTAAATATCTGTCTGCCTTCCCATATTCCTTAAGGATGTTTGACTAATTTACAGGAACACTTTGAGATATGTTTAATAGTCATATCCAGCAGTTGGGCGTGTTCGAACTCTTTAGAATCTTTTTAAGCTGCGGCTGGTAACTGCATGATGACATTTGTAGTTGAATATCGACAATTTGTTGCAGGTGGTATGCGTTGACAACGCTCCATAATGAAAAACTCATATACTAAGGTGCTAGTAATTTATAAAGGTTATTAGTTCTCCTTTATGTTTTTTATTTAATTGTATGTTTTAAACATTTTTCTTGTCATTCTACCTATAAATGCAGCCATGTCCTCATCCTGTGATTTGGGATGATTGATGCGACAAATATTCATATGGATTTGAACTCTCGGCACCCACACCATGAATAGGGGTGTGCATTAGTCGCTTTGGTTTAATTTTCAACATAGTCAAAAAATTTCGGTTATTTTTTTTCCATAACCGGATGGATCAAATTTATTTGCATAATTGATAATCAATTAAATTGAATTATCACTTATGTTTTCTTAAACCGAACTGACCAAATTATACATATAATATTATATATATATATATAAATGTACCAAAAATAATACTATGTAATATATTTATCTATATACTCTGTATAACTTTTACTTATCAAAAAAAATTACATATAAATTTTACATACCAAAATAATATGTGACAAGTATTTACTTTTGTGTGTGTGTGTGTGTATTCGGTTGGTTCAGTCCAAAACCGTGACCGAGATTGAAAACCGATTTAAACTAACCAATAACCAAATTAAATTAACCAAATCTTTTCAATTCGATCAGTTTTTTTAGTTTTAAACGAATAATGCACACCCCTAACCATGTATAAAGGTAAAACAGATGGTGGTTTTTAGATGACTAGGCAGATGAAACACATGTTTACATCTCTATACCAAGTATTATATATAGGGTGGAGTCCCTTTTTTTTTCTCTTCATTCTTTTGGAAGTACTGTTCTAATCGAGGAAATTGGAGAAAAAGGGATCCATGTAGCCTGCCCCAAACAGTTTGAGATTAAGGCCTGGATTGAGTTGTTAAGTTGAGTTGTATTCTTTTGAAAATAGATGCTGGTTGTGCAAACAATAAAAGGTAAGCATGCCTAAGTTTCGTAGAAATCCAATTCTGCCTTTCAAAATCAAATTTATATGTTATGTGACTGAAGTTGCTACTTCTTGCATTTCCTTGGACCAAAATTTGTTGTAGAGGTAATATTTTAGAACTTAGTTAGTCAAGTTCCACTTAATGCATGATTTTCGAATATTAGTACTAATTAACTTTCTTCCTTTTGTGATAAGGAGAGGAATCAAAAAATTGAGTCTTTTATGCTAGGAACCTATCTATCAAATTTAGGTAAAACCCTATTACTAATTATCTTTCTTCCTTTTGTGATAAGGAGAAGAATCAAAAATTTGAGTCTTTAATGCTAGGAGCCTATCTATCAAATTTAGGTAAAACCCTATTTGTATTAAGCATTATAATTGCTTCTAAACTGTAATGATTCTTCCCTCTCCTCCCAATGGCTATTGAGTTTGTCCTTTTTCTATTATCATTCCCTACCTGTTAAGTGGTTACACTTCTAGAAATATTCAAAGTTGATCCCAATATGTTGCTCGGAGAAAGTGTGTGCTCAATTTCATAGATACATAAAACTCTGTGGAAAGTCATATTCAATGGAAGTTATACGCACGCCCGGGAGAGAGACCTTTCATCTATGATTTGTGGACATGGACATGAATGTCATTCAGGGGAAATCCTGGGACTTTTTATAGGGGCCAAAGTAGGGCTAGCAATTTGCGGCACTACCCATTAACACAACTTGTACGCAACATATAGTTTGTTTGATCTAATCATGTTCGGGTTGTAAACCCGATTATGACATGGAAAAATTCTTGTCTTACATGGGTTGAACCTGCTTAACCCAAATAGACCTGTTTTAACCTGTTTAAGTAATCAAGTTGATGGGTTAAGCCGTACGATACGACCTACTGAAAATCATTCGACTTAAAAGACTGAAACTTTATGAATTTATGAATGACTATAAACTTTCTGTTTATGTTAGATTCTTGGTATTTGAGACTTAGGTTTTTGAATAGATTTATATGGAATTTCAGATTAGTAGATTTGAAGTAGCATATGAAATATATGGATTAATTGTGTTTGAACAGGTTTAAATGCGTCGTGTCGTGTTAATACTTTATTCAACTTGATCATTAAAAGAGTTACCGGTTTGTGTCATGTAACCCGTCTAATAAATGGGCCATTGTAGGGTTTTGAGGTTTGACCCACTTAGATAAACAACTTATGCCAACTTATGTTCAGGTCAGCAATATTTTGTAAATCCCCAGGGTCCATGTGACCCTTTTATGACCTGGTGACATGAATTACCACCCCTAGGCCAAAGTATACAAATACCAAAAACTATGTACATCCTTGTTCACAATATAGGTACGGGAACGTGTACATTACCTGGTATGTTGTATCATGTATGTTGGGGGTAGACTTAGACTTTAATTGTTTATTATGTATAAGCACATGTATAAAATTAAGAATATTATTTTATCAAAAAATAATTATGATATTAGATGTATCTATTAGTATAATTTAAATCAAGAGTTGTATACATGATAATAGTTAAGAAGATAACATGAGTTTTGACAACTAGTAATTGCAAGAATCTAGACACAAGTACACGTGCATATCCATGCATCTTATGATTTTATAATACCGAGCAAATATTATGTTGATTGACTGTTTATTTGCTTGTAGAAAAATCATGTAAACAATGACTTTGTGTAGATTTCTTGTTGAAAATGTTTAGTATTCTCATAATTCTACCATCTCTTCGGTAAACTATGTTGAATTCTTTTTTTTAACTACATGTCAAAGTGTTGGACTGGTTTGGACATGAGTTTTGTGTTTGACACATAAAATTTTCTGAAGAAAGAATAAAGTTAAGAATAAAATGATTCTCTCTTTTCTGATAATAGATCATGTACATCGTGCACCTATAAATAGGTGAATACAAAGCATAACAAAAGGAAACAACCTAACTACTTTCCTATTTTAGTGCATTGACTAAATCTTAATGAATATACTACGGAATTTACAATAACCAAATTCCCTAAATCTTGCTAACATAATCTCGGTTTCCAACACTCCCCCTCAAGCTCGCTTGAAAAAAATTGTTTTCCATAGTCAGCTTGCCAATTAAGTAGTTGAACTGTCCCTTGTACAATCCTTTTGTAAGAACATCTGCAATTTGCTCAGCAGTAGATATATAGGTCATGTTGATCACTCCTTTTCCAATCTTCTCTTTGATGAAATGCTTGTCAACTTCCACGTGTTTAGTTCTGTCGTGAAGAACAGGGTTGTGAGCAATTGCAATTGCTGCCTTGTTGTCACAATACACGTTCATTGGTAAAGAGCTTTGAATTCTTAGGTCTTCTAGTAACCTCTTGATCCACAAGATTTCACAAATTCCATGAGCCACAGATCTGAATTCAGCTTCAGCGCTACTTCTCTCCACTACACTTTGTTTTTTACTTCGCCAAGTAACCAAGTTCCTTCCAACGAATGTGCAGTAGCCCGAGGTTGATTTTTGATCAGTGAGGCAGCCAGCCCAATCTGCATCGGTGTAGACTTTGACCTGAAGATGTCCCTGTTTTTTTAATAGTAAACCCTTTTCCAGGAGTTCCTTTTAAATACCTTAGGATTCTGTATGCTGCCTCAAAATATTCTTGTTTTGGTGAGTGCATGAATTGACTCACTCTACTTACTACAAACGCTATATCAGGGCGTGTGAGGGACAAGTAGATCAATCTTCCAACCAGCCTTTGAAACTGCTCTATATCCACCACGTCCTCGGGTTTAGCAGGTTGAAGTTTCTGATTGGGTTCGGTTGGAGTTTCAGCCGCTCTACATCCAAGTAAACCTGTCTCATTAAGCAAATCAAGTGTATATTTGCGTTGAGTGACGAATATACTATCCTTGGACCTTGCAAACTCCATACCGAGGAAGTACTTTAGAGTTCCTAGGTCTTTTATCTCGAAATCTTTGGCAAGTCCCTTCTTCAATCCTTCCAACTCGCCAATATCATCTCTTGTCAAGATAATGTCATCCACGTAAACAATTAAGATAGCCACTTTACCTTCTCTTGAGTGTTTATAAAACATAGTGTGGTCTGCTTGACTTTGGCAGTAACCATGATCCTTAACAACTTTTTCAAAGGGTTCAAACCACGCCCTTGGAGATTGCTTAAGACCATAGATGGACTTCTTCAATTTGCACACTCTATCTTCACCAAACTTCTTCTCAAAACCTGGAGGTAGGTTCATGTATACTTCTTCCTCAAGATCTCCATTCAAGAAAGCATTTTTTACATCCAATTACTGTAGGGGCCAGTTATAGTTGATAGCTAAGGACAGAAGCACTCGAATTGAGTTCATCTTAGCGACTGGAGCAAATGTTTCTTGTAGTCAATTCCAAGGGTTTGTGTAAACCCCTTTGCCACAAGTCTTGCCTTATTTCTTTCTACACTCCCATCGGCTTTGCATTTAACGGTAAACACCCAATTGCAACCTACGGTCTTCTTTCCCTCCGGTAGTCTCACCAATTCCCAAGTTCCGTTCTTTTCCAGAGCATTCATGTCTTCTATAATTGCTAGCTTCCAATTCGGGTTATCCAATGCCTCCTTAATAGTTCTTGGAACAAACAGGTTAGACATATTGGAAATAAAAGCTTTATAATTTTTGGAAAGTCTATCATAAGATAGATATTTTGCAATGAGATGTTAGGTACACTTTCAGACTCCTTTTCTAATGGCTATGGGAACATCAACTGAAGGAAGCGAAGATGAAGAAAGAATTGGATTAGGATTAGAATTACCTGAATTACTTGGACTGTCTTCCAGGGATTCTGATTGACTTTGTGGTAGAACAGTTGGCTGGTCTGTACTCTTGTGTTTTTTCCGAGTATAAACCAAGTACTCAGGTTTGGGAACATTTTGTTCCTTCTGTAGCATTTCTCCCCCTGCTTGTGAGTCATCAGGTTTTGGCGATCTTAGGTAATCTCCTTCATTCTCCATATGTTGAACATTCTGTTTTTGATTTTGTTCAACGTCTAAAGGGGAAGATGAGATAATAAGATTTGGTAAGGGATCCAGATTTGTTTCCCAAAAATTAAAATTTTCTTCATTCTCTATCTCACCCTGAAGACAATTTTTTGAAAAATAGGATTGATTTTCCACAAAGGAGACATCCATACTCACAAAAAAAAAATTTGTTTGAGGATTGTAACACTTATATCCCTTTTTGTTTGAAGCATATCCAATGAAAATACATTTTTCAGCCCTAGGATCCAATTTAGATCTAAAGATATTGCGTATATGAACATAAGCAATACATCCAAATATTTTTAATGTCAAATCTGAAGTAATCCTACAATCGGGAAAGGTTTTTTTGAAGTAATCTAGAGGTGTGACATATTGCAGAACACGGGTAGGCATGTGATTTATTAAGTATGAGGCAGTTAAGGTAGCATCTCCCCATAAGTATTTTGGAACATGCATTGAAAACATTATCGCACGAGCTACCTCAAGTAAATGTTTGTTTTTTCTTTTAGCAATACCATTTTGCTGAGGAGTGTCACGACAGGTGGATTGATGCAAAATGCATTTTTCTTGAAAAAAATTTCTTAGATATTCATTAAAATACTCTTTCCCATTATCCAAATGAAACACAGATTTTTTATTCAAATTTGTTTTCAACCATTTTGTGAAAAACTTGAAACACATTTTTAACTTCAGATTTATCATTCATCAAATACACCCAACAAAGACGAGTATGATCGTCTATAAAAGTAACAAACTATTTTTTTCCTGTCATAGTAGTGATCCGAGAGGGACCCCACACATCACTGTGAATCAAATAGAATGGTTTAGAGGGACGATATGGTTTTGTCAAATAAGCAGCTCTTCGGCTTTTTGATAGAAAACAACTCTCAAAATGAAAGAAATAACAATCCAAAGTTTTGAACAAATCAGGAAATAAATGTTTTAAATATGGAAAGTTAGGATGTCCTAGTCTAAGATGCCAAAGAATTATTTTGTCACAAGCAGAAATTGAACTAACACTACCACTATAGCCTTGAGCATTTTTATTCTTGGAAAAATATTCATCAAAGTAGTAAAAGACCGTTGACCATTCTAGCACTGCCAATCATCCTCCCTAAGTTTCAGTCCTGAAATTCATAGTGAGAATCAAAGAAAATAACACGACAATTAGAGTCTTTGGAGATTTTACTAACAGATAGCAAATTATAGGCTAATTTTGGAACATGAAGAACAGATTCAAGTGTTATATTTTTTGAGAGTTTAATTTGACATTTTCCTTCAATAGGTGTAAAGCTGCCATCAGCAATCCTAACTTTTCTGTTTTACATAAACACGAATATTAATGGAATAAATCGGGAAGAGAAGTCATGTGGTCAGATGCCCCTGAATCAATGATCCACGGGGCAGATTTTTGGCTACAAGATAGAGCACTATAATTGCTACCTGTTTGTCCAAGAGCACTACTAGGAGTACCCGATAGTGAATTGGACTTTAGCAGTTTTAGAAGATGATCCATCTGCTCCTTAGAGAAAAGACTTGTCTCGGTTTCATTTGTATAGGAGGTTCCTTGGGTTGGCTTGTTGCTCTTTCAGTTTGCCAGTTTCTCATGAATCTTCCAACAATTGTCTCGGGTATGACGTGGCTTATTGCAAAAATCACACCATATCCTAGGCCTTTCATTCTGCCTTCGCTGATTGAAGACTTTGTTTGCAATTGAATCGGATGCAATCAGGGTTGAATTCTCCACTGGGAAAGTAATCATTTTTTTTTCCAATCATCACGTTCCTGCGACTTTCTTCCCTTATAACCTCATAAAAGACCTCACTGATAGATGGCAATGGCTGACGACCGATGATTCTCCCCTTGACTTCGTCAAATTCTATATTCAAGCCCGCCGGGAACTTGTAAATTCGATGGTCTTCGATCAACTTCCTGTTGTGATTGCAGTCCTCCGGTGACTTCCACTCATAGTCGTTGAATAAATCCAGATCTTGCCACAGCCTCTTCAGGAAATTGAAGTATTTGGTGATACTATCCTCTCCTTGACGGATTTCACCGAGTTTTATTGTCAATTCGTACATTTGGCATTGATTTCCCAAGTCCAGATACATTTGACTAACATTTTCCCAGAGTTCCTTGGCTGTTGAATAGCATAAGTAATTGGAGCTGATTTCCTCTTCCATGAAATTGACCAACCAGGTCATTACCATAGAGTTTTTAGCATCCTAGATCATATAGGATGGATCTTCCTTCGTCGGTTCCTGCTTGTCTCCAGTCAGGTACCCAATTTTCCCATGGCCCCGAGTGTACATTCGGATGGATTGAGACCATCGCTGAAAATTATCACCATTCAACTTGATGTTTGTAATTTGGATTGAATGAGAATCAGGATTAGGGTTAGGAGGAAGGGTTTCTAGAATTTTCTTGGGGGTTTCGGATGTGACTTCGGAGGACATTGTGAATGGTGGCTAAAGGTACTAGGGTTTTTTTTCTTCTCTTTTTTAGAGAATAAGTCCCTGCTCTGATACCATGAAGAAATAATAAAGTTGAGAATAAAATGATTCTCTCTTTTCTGATAATAGATCATGTACATCGTGCACCTATAAATAGGTGAATACAAAGCACAAGAAAAGGAAACAACCTAACTACTTTCCTATTTTAGTGCATTGACTAAATCTTAATGAATATACTACAGACTTTACAATAACCAAATCCCCTAAATCTCGCTAACATAATCTCGGTTTCCAACATTTTCATAAAAAAAATTGTCGTAGAAAACATAATATTTCACTATCTTTCTAGATACACCCTGCGTTATGGGTTCAAAAGCCCAAAATAATATTTTCAGCAGCCCTTTTTTTTTTTTTGCTCGGAAAATTCACACGGACCCCTAGAGGATTCATCCCATTTCATGGGAGGAAGTTCCATCGGGCTCAAAGGTCATTGACAGCCCTTATGCGCAGAGTACTGATTGTTTTGTGTTAAGCACTATAAGCTGTGTTTGATCAGCTGCCAACAAAATTATGTCAATTCATCCTATGTTGATTGTTATCAGCGTCTCTTTTTTCCTTATTAAATGTCCATCAGGATGCATCAGAGCAGTCTCCTTTTTTTTTATTAGGAGTTCATTATATGTTAGAATTAATGTTACTTTCTTCAAATACTGTGTTGTCCAGGAATCACCCATTTTTGAGCATTTAAGGCTAATGGTCATAGAGGAGATGATATACTTGATACATGTAAGAAGGCTTGCTGAGCATGTAAAGTCAAGTTTGAACGCAGAAGCAGAGTTGCTCTTTGTTGATTTAGAACAGGATCCTCCAAAGGTTGCTTCTAAGCTTCTGTTTTATATGATTTCCATCATTTCTAATATTTATGCATGTTCTACTCTTTGCTAAAGACTATCTTTTCATTTTTGCTCCAGATGATAAAACAAGCCAAGGAAAGCTTGCTAGGGATGCAGCTTATATCGATCCAAAAGTCATTCTCTTTGTTATTTGCTCCAGATGGAGAGAACAATGATCTCTTGTCACGTAAGAAGACAGATTATATGGCTAATACTGAATCCTCCATCAGTGAGCCTATGTCTTCTCAATCTTCTGAATTTATTGATCTAAGTAGCTGTATGCAAGACACTCAGGTCACAGTGCCAACTTTGAACGGGTAACTTCCTAACCACTTTTCGTATGTTCATGTATTACTCCTGAGGTATCATTTGACCGTGATATATTTATCTGCTGGTCTACCTAGTCATGTGTGGTCCAAAGCTATGGGCATTTCTAGGTTTAAAAACTACAAATTTGAGATGGATAATTTGTGTATGATGTCCATAGCATCTAGGAAAGACCTCAATGGAAGTCATTTAGTGCTTACCTAGTTCTTATCCATGCCAATCAAAACTGGACATAAATAATAAATGGTCACAGTACTGGGACCATCAACTAATTGGATTGCTAGGTTTGAGATCTCCAGTTGCGCAGCCAACTAATGGTGCCTGCATAACATTGAAATATGGCACATATATGTATGTGCACCATATTGAAAACATTTGTTTTTCTTAATAAAATGGAATGATATTTAGATTGTACATCAACTCTTCTTACTTCTGTATGTTTTAGAGTCTTGCATTGCAGATCATCATTTTGCCCAGCAATTGTATCATTTGACCCATTAGTTGGTCTCTTTAGCGTTTTAAGGATTAATTTGGGGTTGCATGCTTTAGAATGTCCAACCCAATAAATTGATGATGTGAATTTATATGATGCTACCCTTGAAATTGCCTCCTTGTTTGGGTGTTAAATCCTGGTGGCAGTGGGCCTTAGGCCTGGGTTCAAGGCCTGCCTTCTAAAGTAGGGTTGGCCCGCCTTGCATATGTCAGCGAGGCCTAGGATCACCTGTGAGAGATAGGATAAATATTACTTGGAAAATATTGCTCACAACTGGAGCAAGCCTCTAACCAATAAAAAAACCCGTTTATGATTGTCGAGTAAAGTAATGATGTGAATAAAAAAGATTTGATATTCTCTAGCATTTTTAGCATTGGATAAATGCAGAATTATATGTGAGAAAGATCACAGGATTCAAATATTTGAACCACAGTGGATAAAAAGTCAATACGTAGAATGCTTCTTTGCGAAGGACATGAAAGAGGTGGTGCATTAGCATGGAACTTTATATTAATCAGTGGAAGAAACCTCAGATCTTAATTGGTGGACAACATGCACCTATCTTTCTTCTCACCTCATCAACCATACAAATGCATGTATCTGCTTCATAGCTTTATATTCTAAAATTGTGGAACCGGCTACTTAATTTGCTTCAGATGGTTTCTAAATTAGTACCATTGTATGTTAATGCCATCTTGTCATAGTACGGTGAAACGGGATATTTAATTTGTTTCAGATGGCTTCTTGGATATCCAGTGGTCTACTTGTTCAGCAAGGATCACATTGCAGACGCTATTTACAATCTTTCCACCAAGTCCCTTCGTATCTTCAAAATTCTAGTCTGCAGGTTTGCTGTTCTTCTTTTTAATCTCTGGATGCGTACATCCACTTTTAAATGACATTTACTGGTCACTAGGATGGTACCCACACTCTTGTTCAGCACATAAAGTTGCACCTCTCATTCAGTTGGCATCCTGGGTTTGGGCCTCATCATGTAGACTTGTTTAGGCTTTATTATACATAATAAGGAAATAAAACAGTTTTGCAATATTTTTATCTTTTACATGTTTCTTCTGTGAGCTTCATACTATAATTACCTAAATGAAGAGATTGATATGCATATCAAATGGCACTAGCTGATCGAATTGTAAAACTCTGAACACACTGATCAGTCTGCACGTGATTGTTATGAGAACTCTGGGTACGCCATTATCCTGAACATTCATGATTCATTATTATTGGAATTCAACCTTTTCCCCTTTAACATTATGGCATGATTATGCATTACGATAAAGAAAAAAAGAAAAAGAACAAACTCTTTCTCAGTGTTTTGACATATTTGGGCCTCATGTACCTTGGAATTCTTAGTTCCTTTCTTCTTTTATAAATTCCATGCTATCTTTCATTACAAATGTGTTCCTCATCTGTTGATACCTAAGGGTGACAAGACTTCTTGAAAAGCTAATGCATGTTTGTGAGCGAGTGAGTTTGTTGTATGGGATACTTACTTGCTTGAGTATTGCAAAAACAGTTGGTCACACACAAAAAAAATGTTGGTCCTATGATCACTACAGAAATTTTACACTTGACATTATTGGCTGATAGAAGTCAATTTTCTTATCAGATGCATTAATTATCGGTAGCATATGGTCTTCATATAAACTAAAATCAATGGTTTATTGATGTCAAAGTTCATATTCTTTCAGGAATAGTATCCCTGGGAAGGTTTCTCAGCCAGAAGAACTGATGAGGTAAACTTTATTTTCACTTTTAATCTATTTCTCACCTTTGCTATTCTTGTTTTTTGAATCATCATCACCTAAATATCCCGATATTGTACACATGCCACTGTTAAGTTTTAATTGAATTAAAATTCGGAGGTGTGAGATGTTCAACTTTACACAAAATTTTTTGAACTCAGAAACTTGTATGAAAAGTTATCAGAATCAGGATATTGTTTTTGTGGGTATTGAGTCCTTTGCCTGGGATAGGCCCCTTGTCACCTCATTGCTCGAATTTTAACCCAGGACTTCCGTCATAGCGGGGATGCCATCAGTGCAAGAAGCCATTGGCAAAAGCAAAGATATTGTTAGTGAATGGAAATAAGGGCTTGGTCCATGATTCTGCCTTTCTCATATGGTGTACATCATCATCATCATCATCATCATCATCATCAACATTGATTGTTTTGCTTCTGCCAAGTGATTAGCAGATTATAATCATTTGCATAATTGATATCTTCACAGTTTCTCAGTTCCTTATGATCTGAGTATGGGAGGGAGCAAGGAACCATGGGCAGAGGCGTTTCTAGCTCAAATCCAACTAAAGTGGGAAGAATGCAAGCAAACTTGGAGGTCCTTGCGGATGGAGGTCAGTGAGTGCTATCCACAAGCAATTGTGTTATAAAGTGCAACAGGTAATTACATTACTGATGTTGGTGAGAATAAATCATTTCTACCATAATTTCTGGCTCGCGTGCAGTCAATGTGGGAAGAATGTAGGTAAACATTAATGCACTCCAGCTTTTTCTTTTTGTTACATTGGCAGGGAGGTGGATCGAACCCGGGTCTCCCATATATGGAAGGCCCGGAGGTAACCACTAGGCCAAAAAGCCCAGCCTAAAAAAACCCTAGCTTTCGTCCATCCCATTGAAGAATTGTATAACATAAGTGAAAATATTTCATTTCCGTACTAAGAAAGGAGTATATTGAGTGAGTGTATTATATGACAGCTACTTAGTAGGAGTATTCTGGTTGTACATGGAGATATTGCATGGAAGCTATGCCTGTTCATTTGGCGTCATTTGAAATGAGTCAGCTCTCACTTCTATGGTTCACCTGGATTCATGAATTTGAAATGCTTATAAATTAGTCTGCAAGGTAAAGTTTTTGTTATAACATTATGTTAGATTCAAGTTAGAGTTTAGACAGAGAGAGGAAGATGAGAGATTGAAAATAAATATTATAGAACTCTTACTATTATTGTTATGTTATATGAACAAATCAACAACTCTATATATAGACCTAAGAATATAAATCCTAATAGAAATAGGAAACACAAACTAAGAAAGGTTAAGAAACTTAATACATACTAGAAAACCTAATACATATATAATTAGGAAACTGTATCTCTCAATACTCCCCCTCAAATTAGAGAATACACATGTCGTTACAAATAAACTCATACTAATAACGAACTTATTCAATCTGAAACAAATAAACCAAACACATAAAATATAATAACCTTTGAGAACACGTTGGGGCTCCTCATCCGCGACAAATAATTAAGTTACCACGTAGATACCACCTAACGAGACAAGATCCGAGAACACCTGATCAACAAGATTTTGATTTTTTGTCTTTTTTTTACTAACTTTGACTTGAATGCATTGCAATCAATGATTCAAGAGGAGAACAACATCAACGCAGGTCGGATCGAGTTAACAATATCAACATTAGACCACTTTTTCTTCTTCCTTTTTGTCAGAAAAATAAAACAGAAACTAAAAACAGATTTTAAATTAGATTTTTTTTTGTTTGACTCTAATACCATATTAAGATTTAAATTAGGGTTTAGACAATGGGAGGAAAATGAGAGATTGAAAAAAAATATTGTAGAACTCTTATTATTATTGTTGTGTTATGTGAATAAACCAACAACCCTATATATATCTAATAATTTAAATCCTTATAAAAGTAGGAAACATAAAATAAGAAAGATTAAGAAACCTAATACATGTTAGAAAATCTAATACATATGTAATTAAGAAATTATATCTTTCAACACATTCAAATCATAAAGACATAAATTTGAAGGAAGATAAGAATGATTTCAAATTCGGTTTGTATGAATGAATAAAATTGTAAAACCTTTAGATTATGAATTGCATTTAAGCTTGTAAACAAAATTAAACTACAAGTAATTTTAATGGCCTCTTAAAACAGGAAAAATCCTGCATATATTCTGTGAGGGAGTGTGATATTTGCAATTTAGTATATGAAGAGGGAAAATCTGACTTTGTTTATGGATCTTTCTGCTTTTCTATATTTTTTTTAGACAACAAATATATAATAAATTAGTAAAAAGTGCTTTAATATAAGTGGATGCATACAGGACAATACTGACACTATATTTTGTTATAAAAAATTTTTTGTTTAATATATTTCTGTGCATAAAAAATATATTATACAAAAATTTATTTTATTATTAAATAATATAAAAAAAAATTATTTATTAAAAAAAATTTATGGTATATATCTTTCATAAATATAACATGAACGTCTCCCGTTAAACTGCCATGGGAATTGATAAATTGATTGATAAAGCATCCATCGAATTGTGCTACACATTGATTGACTTTTAAAAGCTGTGGTTTAGTTAGGTCAATTATTTATTACCCATTAAAGTTGGGTTACTAAACATGATCAACATTTTATAAATGCATGTACATTTAGCCAATCTTAGGCGAGCACCAATGAATTTAAATTATTTTTTTTCATCAAAATAGTTGTATTATACATTTTTTTTAAAAAGATTTAATTTTTAATGATTTAAATTATATTTAAATAATTTTTCAGATAACATCAATGTTTGAATTGAATTTTAAATTAAAATTATTTTTAAAAAAATTAACAAAAACTTGATTTAATTAAATTAAATCAAAATCTTCTTAAGTTTTATTTTGATTTATTAAGCTTTTGATAAATTTTAAAAAATAAAATTCGACTTAAAGTTGATTTTAAACCAAACAAAACCTAGCCTTTAAATTCCACCAGAAATGAAAATGAGCCTTTAAATAACTGCTTACCCATTTAATCCATTAATGATAAAACAAGAAACAATGCTTTTAACTTTAGTAATGATATGCATGTTGCCACAAATTTTACTAATGCCAATCCCCAAAAAATTTATTCACTAAACTCCTCCGAACGCAGAGTCTTTCAATCATTGCATGAAGGTAACTAAAAAGATAAAAGGAGAGAAAAACCAGACATCCTCTTTAATTGACTTCCAAGCAACTGCCATTGAAGAAAGCAGAATAAAAAGAGGAAATAAAAAACCCAAAAGTGAAAAAGGAAAAAGGAAACGAACAAAAGAGGCAACTACAAAACAGTTTCCTATTGCCCATTAAGTAGGCTGAGAACTTCAGCCTCTGTAGGAAGAGCTGGGATTGCTCCCTTTTTGGTTGTTGTGATGGCTCCACATGCATTTGCAAATCTGAGTACTTCCCTCAATCTTGCTTCATCCTGCAATAGAACAATGAACAGAGATATTGATCAGCTGCCAAACGTTGAAAAGAAGGGAAAAAATAAAAATAAAACCCATATAATTTACTTTAAAAACCTGGTGTTCTTTTCTATTTACCAGTATAATGATTGCTTACCTCAATCAGAGAGTGGTCATCAACAATCTTGCATAGTAGGGCACCGACAAATGAATCACCAGCACCAGTAGTATCTACCGTGTTGACATGGAAACCTTCAACTGATCCATGGAAATTCTACATTTGCACAAACAAAACGAAAAGTTGGTAAGACAAATGTCTACGGCTTTACCTAAGCAGCTTAATTTCCTTCTTTGGTTAATGACCCATGACACAATTTCTCCACAAACACCTCCTAATTTTCATTTCAGTAGTTCCTTTAGTTTGTTTCAAACGCAAGCATCTCTTATTCAGCAAAAAATATGTACTAGTATTTAATTGATTTCCTAAACATAGGAGAGCTTTTTAAAATTAGTAAGTATTACAATATTTTGATTGTGACATTGCAGCCTTTTAGGTTTAAATAAATGCACATGGGTCCATTAATAAGAAGCTGAAGGGCAATGTCACCCACCTACCCCTACAAGACTAGATAAACCACAAAAATCCAAGTTGGGGGTTGTAGCTTCAACTAGAATATTAATTGAAAATGAATTCGATTTCTAAATACAATTCTATATAGAAATAGAATCACTTCAATAAATAAAAAATTAACCAAGTTTAGTAGGTTTAATTTGCTGAAAAGGGTTGTAAACAAAGAAAATAATAATTTACTGAAAAGGGGTTGAATTGAAGTTTACCTTGGTGTAATATTTGCAACCCTTTTCACCAAGTGTGACCAAGAGGAGCTTCAAGTTAGGGTGCCATAGTGACATTGCTAAAGCATCATCAATTTTATCGCTCTCAGTGAGGAACTCTAGCTCCTCATCACTGACCTTGATCACCTCAGCCTTGTCCCATATGCTCATTATCTGCTCACGAGCCGCCTTGGCGGAGGGCCATAATGGTAGCCGGAGGTTAGGATCGTAAGAGAGGAGGGCTCCTGCTTCTTTTGCTACTTCCATTGCCTTTAGGTGTGCTGATCTGCATGGCTCCACGATCAAGCTTATCGATCCGTAATGGAATACTTTAGCCTATTTATGAATACAAAAATCCAATGTTATTACTTAAATAATATGTTAACCAGTCAATTAATTAAGTAATCTATACAGCTACATTAATATAATTTGTCTTTGTGTTCATATTTTAAATTTTTTTGCTTAAATTCAATTTAAAGTGATAAGTAATGATATGGCCCATGTACCAAGGGCCACATGCTAAGCTGTAAAATTTTGGACAGCTTGAGTCTTGAAATCTGACTTTCAATATTAACAGTGATCATTCTGTAGCACTGAAAAGTCCTTTACACGTCAGTTCACAAGGAGATGTTTTCCAAAATGATAAAGACTGGGGTGCATCAATATTTCTGCCTCGATAAAAACGCCCGATTGAAATTTTATCCAAACCGTACCAAAAATTAAAGATCAAAACTTTATTAAAACTATATCGTTATCGTTAATAATGAACGCGGGATGAAAAAATAATATTATTAATAAAAAAATTAAATTATCAATAAAATTGAAAACAAATCTAATACATTAATTTTAAATTTAATTTAACCAAAAATTTCTCAACGATGTTTATTAGAGTTCTTTCTAAAAAAAATAGATATATACATTAAAAATTATGTGTATTTTTTGAATAATTTTTTAAAAAAACAGGTTACATTTGCAAACATTAACTTTATAAGAAAACAATACCGAAATAGAATATTTTAAATCAACCATAAATTACCACAAAAATAGAGAGAAAAAACTACAATTAAATCGTAACGTTTATCTCTCGACAGTTAAAAAAGGGCATTCTTCAATTGATATGTACTTTCTTCAATGAATTTTCACGGCACTCTTCTAAAAAAATGAAAAAAGAAAGGCAGGAAATAAAGGAAAAAAAAACAAAAATATGCAACATCTATTATATATTTCAGTAGCAGGCGCGTGAAAAAAAGAGCGTGCAGTAAAGAAAATCCAATTGTGATAAAAAAAAATTAAAAAAAAAAATCCTATTAAAATTGAATAAATACCAAAAAAAAAATCCAATTTCTTTTGGAAAGAACCCTAAGAAAGTCTAAAAATTGCCTCAAAAAGTCTGGCTAGTCTTTGTTAACTGTACTTGTTTGGTCGAGAAATACTTGGTTAGATTAAATTTAAAATTAATATTTTTAATTTTTTTAAAATTTTATTAATAATTTTAAAAAAATTCATTAATAATATTATTTTTTGAACTTCAAACTTATATTTATGCAGTCATTACATGTGAAATTTTTTAAAAAAAAATTATAAAATTATTTTAAACTAAATCTAACCTAGTATTTTTATATTTGAATTCTGTCAATTTTCTCAAAAAGATTAAAAAGTAAAAGATGAAGATCGGATCCCTCCTTTTTTGCTGACATTGAATTAAACGGAAGATTCATAGATTTCCCGTTTCCGGATGGAGCAAGTGAAGGCACTTGCATTTCACGGTTAGAATTTTGATGGGATATTTTTTAAAATTTTATTAATAATATTTAAATATATAATTATTATTATAATAAAATTTTAAAAATTATCAATTAAATTTTCATAGACGCAAGTATTACTAATCAAGTTTTTAACTGTACAAACCTCTTAGCAGCCGGGGATTTTTCAGGCACATGACATCAAGAACAACATTATAGGGAAAATAAAATCCACGAGAATCTTGCAAAACCCAGATCTAGAAACGTGGTATAAAACAAAACGAAATCAGACAAGGTCACTGCCCGTGAATCACTCCCCTGACAAAAGTCAGTCAAGCATTTGGTAACAGTGGAAAACAAAAGTCAGTGCGCCCCGCTTCAATTACGAGATAAAAGTGGAAAATAATTTTCTAACAAAAATGCGAAAGTGGGACCCAAGTCGACCCGACCCTACTAAAAGAACCGATCCTGTAAGATCAAATAAACCAAACCAAATAGAGAGAGATAACAAATAAATGCTTGAAAGAGAGATAAAATAGAGTCACGTACAGATCTGATAACTTCAAGGTTGAGCTCGTCAGGTCTCAACAGCATATCGGCACTAGGGTTCCGGTAGAACATGAACTCACGCTCACCGTCAGCGCGTAGGGTCACGAAAGCAAGCGCGGTCCTGGCGCCCTTATCGAAGTTGATGCCCTCAGCAGCGACGCCGTTTTCCTTGAGGATCCCAGCGAGCATGTAGCCGAACTCGTCTTCACCGAGCTTGCCGACGAAGGCGGCGCGCCCGCCGATCCGAGAGACGGCGATTGCTACGTTGGCGGGGGCACCACCGGGAGCCTTGACGAAGCCTGGAGCCTCGGCGAGGGAAACGCCCGAGACGGTGGGCACGAAGTCGATGAGCATCTCTCCGAAGCTCACGATCAGGCTCTTATCACCGTTGGATGCCATTTTTTTTTTTTTACTGAACAGAAAGAAACAGAGTAATAGAAGGGAAAATAAGAATAAGAGAAAGAGGAGATGAAGGGGAGGAGGAGGAAGGAGGTATATATATAGAGGGAAGGAGTTGATGGACAACGGAGGTTGAAATCGATTTTGATTAAAGGAATAATAGTTTAATTGTAATTGTGATTAAGTTTGAATTTAATTATTTTATATTAAAAGTATAAAAAAAAATATAAACTTTATGAAAAAAAATTAAATTTCATTTAACAATAAAAAAAATATTTATTTAATTAAAAATTATGGTGCAATTATTTTGAATATTTACTGAGTCCAGCTGTTTGTGATGAATAATGAGATGTGGGTCCAGCTGTTTGTGATGAATAATGAGATGTGGGTCCAGCTGTTTGGATAATTTTCACTTTTTTTTGGACAGTAGCTAATTTTTAGTAATTATTTTAATTTATTTTGTAGGAAAACAATTTTGTCAGCCACTGAACTTATTTGTTAGAGCGTAAGAAATTCATTAATAATTATAAAAAAATTAAATAATAATTATTTTAAAAAATTAAATATTAAAATTATTATTTAATTTCTTCATAATTATTAATAAATTTTTTTAATTTTATAATAATTTTTACGAAATCGAAAAAAATTATTAATAATTATAAAAAACTACAATAATAATTAAATAAAATTAAAATTTTAATTATTTAATTATTTAATTATAATTTTTATAATTATTTATAAAAAAATTTAATTTTGTGATAATTACCATAAAATCAGATTTGTACTGACTACCATAAAACGGTGTCCGTGAAAATAGGACTCGTAAAACTTATATACAGTAGATAAAACCTTGTTTTTCTCTAGTTGAGATTTATTATCTAAGTTTGGATTGAGATCGGTCATAAGGCTGGTTTTGACAATTTACCTTTGCGCAATTTAAACATTACTCTATTTTGGAGTGAGAGTCGCATTCGGTATTGGCTGGTTCCAGTTCACGTTCAGCATCCCACTTTCATCGAATTTATTAATTTTTTAATCAATAGGATGACAGCGCCTTTGTTTTTTATTCAAATAAACAACAGAAAAAACAAAGGTCAATGTAATTACTTGGTAATCTATCTGTTTTATCGGATCAATATTGTAATAACTTTAGATTTAGTGGAATGAGGTATTAATGCATTTTTTTTAATAGACAAACATTATATAATCTCGAGGTTTAGTAAAATTACATCGTAATCATTTACTTTATTCGATTAGCATTATAGTACCTTAAAGTTTAACGAAATTATGTGTTAGCCCATATATTTAACAAACCCCAGTCCTAAGCACTCTAACCTTTTCAATCGTTAAGTTGATTGATGTATTTATTGGAATTTGACCAGTCGATTTTTAACTTTTTTTTCTTTTTTCATGGTATTTTCCTTCGTTTCCTTGCGTAAAAGGAATGATATTTAATTATTTTATATAGGTATTTTCTCTTGTTGGCTTCTTTATGGTATGTTGTTGATATATTATTGTTTTCAAAATTAGATTGATATGAAGATTTAATTAAGTAATTTTTAAAATAAACGAAGATTAATATATTAAATTCAATCATTTTTTTTATCATGATCAAGATCCGTGACTCTGTTGAAGTTTTTTTTTGTTTAAAAACAAGTGCTTCAGTCATGGTCCAATACACTATCTTCACGAGTAGCCAACAAATTTTCTTCCTTAGATTTTGCTCAGTTGACTGGACATAAGATCAGTCAACTGGTTAAATGTTCAAAACGTATTTTTTTAAAAGAATTGTTATGTTTGGTTCATAACTCTTTACTAATATATCAATTGACGAGTATATAATCGATTTACCAAACTGAAAACAATCGATTAACTTATTTTATCTTTTTCATTGTTTTTTATCAAAAAAAATTACAGTCGTAGTTATTATTATCGTCAAAGACAATTCTCAAAAAATTCTTCGGATTTGTTATCCTCAAGTTTTAAAAGCTTTATTATATCATGAAAATCTTTTATTTGTAACCCCTAAATAAACAAAAATAAATAAAATATTTTTTTAATGTATTTCAAAGTATTGTTTCGTTTTCTTTAATTTTTCAAATTTGACTTCATAAATTACACCTACCGACCCATGTTACCAACTCCAAAAACCAACCGACTAATCCATTGGAAGCAAAGCAGTAAGACGAAATTATTAGTTTTATAATAATAATGGTTTTCAATTTTATTTTTGACGGATCACGTTCACCCATTGTTTCATTTATCAAGTGCCTACTTTTATTCTATAATAATACTTTTTAATGAGATTCTAAATATTTAAAATACTTAAAAGTTGATGAGCATATATATATATATATATATATATATATATATATCAATTATTTTAACATAAATTCTCAGCTAACAGTCCTGTAAGGATGTTAAAAAAAAAATTAAACTTGCCAAACTGCTATATAAGAAGCAAAATTACCAGTTTAACCTTTTCCCGTGTCTGATTATATATTTTGGTCTATGAATGCTAGCTCTAATATTCGCGTAGAAAATTGTTGTTAAATGTATCAAAAGTCAAAACACAATAGGTATGCTTGGGTGACAATTTTTTATTTTTAGTTTTTAAAAATAAAAATTGAACACAGTTTTATGATGTTTTTTAAAAAAAAACATATTTGGATAACTCGAAAACTGTTTCCAAAACAGAAAACAATGAAATATTGTTTGAATAATCTTATTTTGAAAATTGTTTTGATACATTTTGTAATTTTTTTAGTTTTGAGTTTAAATTTAAAATCTATATTAATTTTATTTTTTTTATTTATTAAATATTTAAAAATAATTAATATTATTTTATTTTTAAAATTTTAATTTTTTATACACTATGGAGGAAGAATGAAACAGAGAAGTGAACACTGATTTTAAGATTATTTTTCAAAAATTATGTCAAAAAATATTAATTTAAAATTTTTAAAAAATTACTTTTAAAAACTGTTTACCAAATGTGAAAAAAAGTTTTTAAAAATTGTTAAAAAACTGTTTCCAAACACAACCAATGAGTTTAAATGTCAAAATTCTGCGCTAATACGGAAACTGAGCTTGTGTACAGCACCAACTGTAAAATACATTAATAGCTTCTTGTAAGTTTAATGATAATTTTTAAAACTTTATTAATAATATAAAAATATTAATAAAAAAAACTCATTCCACGTTTACATGATGTATTGCCATTGGTTGATCAAGAGATTGTTAAATTTGATATCACAGGATGTTGTCTCTTTGGCTCTATCTATTTTTGTTGCCTAACCAAAAAGAAAAAAGATTGAAGATTTTGATAAGAGCGGCAAAACTAAAGTACACTTTTATCATATAGGTTACGTTTGGCATTGTAATAGGGCAATAAAATCCGTTTCTTCAATCGCAAAAGTCTATACTTTGTGTATGATAAAATTTAATTATTGTGTTAGTAAAAATCATGGTTCAAAACATAGATTTCTCAAAGTGATCAGGATTCTACGATGTTGAAAATTATTTGGAGTTGGTGTAATCTAAAATTAGTAGACCAAAATAGCCTTAAAATGTTCAAAATCTCTTAATAAAGACAATGGTAATTTGATAAATGCATGAAATCCAATACTTTTTGGCGATATCGAAACAATCAAATGTGAAAAAAGTGCATTTTGAGTATTATTAAAAATCTCACATCGAGATCTACGGAATGAGACTTGGAAGTGTCGCTATCTGTCGAGTCATCTCATCTTACGCGCCACCATAAGTTTTACAGTGAATTGTGATGGTATCTTTCAGATTTGATCGTTTCTAGTGACTATTACTTGAAAATAATGGTATCACTGGGCCAGATTTTTCACCAACAACAAAATTCCATTTTTTCTATCACCAACCGCCATCTAGAATTGGCTCAAGCAGCGCATTCATAATTGTTGCCGGTTTTCGATGATTGTTTTCCTTTTTCTTAAAAAATTTGGAAATATAAATTTGATTTTACAAAAATACCTTTTTTTGCTAACGTAATAGAGGGATATTTGAGTCCAAAAATTTTATATGCTTCAATCATAGCCTTTAATTTAATTTTTTTGTTGATGTTGCAATTAATTCTACCATGAAATATACCAATTTATAGACCAATTAAACTACAAAAGATTTAAATCCTTCTCAAAGCTACTCTTAGGGTGCTGTAGAAAACGTTGTCTTAGTGAAAAATCATTATATATATATATATATATATATATATATATATTAAAGATTATTTATTGCAATTTCCAACAATAGAGACTTTATTTCAAATATTTTCCATAAATACTTTTACAATTAATTTTATCGAGTATTTAATTATGATTGTCTCACAACACTTTTAACACATCATTTTTGTTACTGTACTTTTGAAAACACTACAACAATCCCAAACTCATCCATAAACTATAAAGTTCTTTGGGTTCTTAGAGAAAAATAATAATTTGAAAAATTAACTTAATGATCGGATTTACTACTAAACACAGTTCATGTCATAGATGGGAAAAAAGATAAGAAGGAAATGAGAATCGAAAGAGAAGATAAGAAAATTTTGGAATTTATGCTTAATTCCTTTGATTGCTGAGGATAATCATTTACTTTGACAGTTGTTATTCCAATGCAAAATAACAACTGTTTTCATTGCAATTCTAATTCATACAATTCCCACCTAATTAACAATCCTCATTTGAAGCATCTAAGGTATATGAAAATTTATGGAGTAGAACACTAGGTAGGGTAATGAGATTTGGAACTCCATATATAGCCTGCCTTTGAAGGAAAGATATATATGCACATTTATCCACTTTTAAAGTGGGGCTTCCCTCGGTTGGTGAATGCATAAATGAAATGGTCCACGAGAATCAATACTCGATTTCGACATCTTCTCTACCACATCCAATTTGTTACGGTGATTATTACAATTAAAAATGATTAAATATAACAAAATTACTAATGAACTTTCTTATAAACTAGTGTTAAAGTATCTGATGGTTTAGAACAAGCATTTATTTTCGTGGTTTATTTAGCAGTACTTTTGCAAAAAAATGTCTGGTTCAGTGATAAGAAGTCGTTCACATCATTTGAAATACTTCGATTTAAATCCTCTCGAGACACTTGTTGTTGTTAAACCTAAGTTTTCATTGCATAGAATGTGAAGTGACCCTTAACTTCGTCCCAACTTATAGTGTGGACTGCTTCAGATTCACTATGTGTGCTAGATCCAGTGCCTCTTGACAGATATATAACGGATATGCAGAGTAGTTTAACCTACTTGCTTACTAAAGTTTTGTAATTAAAAAATACTCTATGGTTGACTCCATTTTCAAAAAATATTTAAATAGTTTTTTGTAGTAAAAAATACCTTATGATTCACTACATTTTTAAAAAAAATCTTGAGGTTTTTTTGGAAATGAAGTCAACTACTTGATATTTTTTACTCCAAAAAAAATTACATTATAATTTTTTAAAAATGAAGTCAACCACAGTTTTTTTTTTGTAATTAAACCTTAAAAAAAAAAACAGTGTTGTTAATGAAAGGAACCAATAATCACGTACTTGAAGTATAAAATGGAATAACTTTCTAGTGCATCTTATACATTTCTATTTTTTTATACATTCATGAGTTTTACATAAAACTTCACATAATTGTGAAAAAAAAGAAAAGAAAATAATGCACCGAGTGATAGTTTCATTTAAAAGACTCCACCTATCAATTCAATAAATCCTTCATTTATTTGTTTTTTCAAGTTCATATGATCAGAATTTATAGGTAGTTTGGTTTGGTTCTATGTGTAAAATACCCAAGTACGTATGGTCTATATATTCGGCTGCCCTTGTTATCAGAGAAAGAACGTTGCTTTTGGCCTTTCTTTTGGGCATAACACTATCAAAGAGCATGAAATTGGCATCGGAACAAACACTTTTTACCTACCCTTCATAGTTAGGATCAAGATTCTCTCTACTAACTTAAAATTTGATGAATGTCACAACATCCATATTCACGTGACACTAATCAAATAGTGCACGTAGAGAAAAATTTCCCCAAGTTACTGAAAAGAATCTTCACGCTAGAGAGAATCTTATAGTTAATATACTCTCTCTCTCTCTCTCTCTCACTTAGATACACACACATGATAACTACTAGTATAATTTTACATGTGTACTCCATTTCATTCTCTTAGAAAGTGGTGTTCATCTGAATCATATTTATTCTCAAACATGGATTGTGAGCCCAACGGTATGGAGCACTATTGCGTACCAGAAGAGTTTACTTCACTGTCTCTATCATCAAAATTATATAAGTTATCTTCAGAATCTGATTCACTTGCAGATAAGTCCTCATCTTCAGAATCATCTTCAATGTCTGACGGTTCTTGATCTTTGGAATCAGCTTCCGTGCCTGAAATACTAGGAGAAAAGCCATAACATGTCAAATCATGGCTCAACCTTTCAATCATTTCGGGTTTCCCTGATTCTTGAGATTTCTTTATCGGAGTGTTCATGACTGAAATAGGATTCCTATTGTTTGGGTCACCATAAAGCGCAATGTGCCTGTAATAGAGCTCCAATTCCTTCTCTGCAATGGCAATGAAGCGCCTCACAGATTCAAGTGATTGCTCATACTTGGATTTTTCAAGTGCCTGCAAGGGCGGATAAATCTAGTTTAGATAGGCTCCATAAGAATATTAAACGAAACAATCATCTACACCAAGCAAATTTCAAGTCCGGTTCTGTATATGCTCCAAATGTTTTTTTTATAGGTATATACGCTCCATATAATAAATAAGAGAACCATCATCAACAGCAGCAGCACCAACAATGGCCCAAACAGCTCAGTTCCCCCCCCCCCCCCCCCCCAATCCCCTTCTCACTCATTCATGGTGCGTTTGGATTGACGGGAATAGAGAGAAGGGTACATGTACATTTTCATTAAAATTAATATCTTAAATAATAAAACCAAATACAAAGATAAAGTAAAAAAACCAAATAATTAAGATTACATAATAGGAGTACTCTTTTTGCTCCCTTTCATCTCTTAAATATATCTGTCCTTTGAAAAGGTTAAACTTAATTCAAAACTTCTGTATAATCTCTAAAAAATTAAGTGCCCATTTATATTCATTTTCAATGAATATTATTAAAAATATAACTTAAAATCAATTTGTTATTATTTCTAAATAATAAGTGTTAGAGGATATTCTTGTAATTATGCATATATGATTTAATATAAATAGCAGAGGACCACTCGTAGCCTTTTCACTCTCACATTATTCTAAATCCCAAGTTAACAATAAGATTATTTACAAACGCAGTATCAGATGGAGCTTTTATTATCAACTTTTTTTTTTTGTATTTCCTACTAATTTCACTACAAAATTCTAGGTTCTTTTCGTGTAAAGTAGTTGAAAGTAAAAAAAAATATTGAAGTGATATCAAGAATAACATAAACAAGCCTAGAACCCATTTTACCTATCAAAAGGATAAATTTCAAAATCAACCCAATTGATATTGTAACTGAAAATAAAAGAAAAATATTGACGTGATATCAAGAATAACACAAACAAGCCTTGAACTCATTTCACATACCAAAGGGATAAATTTCAAAATCAAACCGATTGATATTGTAACTGAAATTAAAAGAAAAATATTTAAGTGATATCAAGAATAACATAAACAAGCCTAGGAAATCATTTCACCTATAAAAAGGATAAATTTCAAAATCAAACTGATTGATATTCTAACTGAATAATGTCTCACAACTGTCAATATCATCTTAAAAAACTAGAAGAATCTTGCAACAAAAATGAAAGATAACAGCTGACGACATCACAATCTGGCATCAAAGTAATCCAATCTTGATTATTTCCAGTTACTAATCTTACCCCACAGACATACAACAAGCATACTCCAGAGCAGGGAAAAAGCTGGAGGTGTTTTTTACAAGTGTTCACATGGGGGGTGGGCTGGGGTTCCTTAAATTCATAATTGGAAGACGTATTTGGGGTCATTGATATCCTAACAAGCCATTCTAATTTCATTAACCATGTTTCCTTTCAATTTCCCGCACCCAATGAATTATTTCAGGAATATTGAAAAGATGGTGCATTATTCTATCAGCTAGCCTAATTTAGGCAAGTATATAAATACTTGAGCAAGAAAGAATAGTGCCAGAAACCCCTGGGATCCTTTTTCTCATCCAAGAAGTAGAAACACATCTAGCATCTTCCATCTTCACCCCATGATGCATCTATGTTCTTGTAGAACGGGTCTATAATCATTTGAAAGTGATTGTATTATTGTTTCCTCAGTTCATTTCATTAAATCCAAAGCATTGTTTCATTTCTAAATGAAAAACCTCAGAACCTTAGCACATAATTGATTAAAAATCACAGAAGATCCATCTAATTTTTTTCCTATTGATAAGCAATCTACACGAATACAAAATGAAGAACCTTCAAAGCCACGACTGAGGCACCTATGAAGATGAAGATGCCTGAGCCTAAAGCCGTTAAGTGGCACAAGTAGTGTCAAAGATCTGGAGAATTTCTTGTGAGACATGGAGCAATACTTTAAGACTGCGCTAGTGGCAGAAAGTGATACAGTAACAATTACAGCCATGTATCTTAGGGGAGATGCAAAGCTTTGATGGCATACAAGGCTTATAATGCCGGTCCAAAGACTCAGGTCTGGGATGTGTTGAAAAGGAACTGAGGGACCAGCTTTTCCTTGTAATAATGCATGGTTGCACGGGATACCTTGAAGAAACTGAAGCACATGGGTTTTTTGTGTAAGTATGTGACAGATTTAAGTTTGTTGTTGCTGGATATTCGGAGTATGATAGAGGAAGAGAAGTTGTTCAATTTCCTCTGGATTGCAACCATTGGCGCATAGGGAACTACAACATCAGGGTGTGCAAGACCTGCCCATTGTCATAGCTGCTGCAGACAGTTCGATAGTGCTGAGGCACAGGGAAAGACAGATGAGCAGACCCAGGGCAAATGTTAAGCCTAGAGTGGGCGTTTCATCTGCAGCAATACTCACAGGGCAAAGGACTGTCCCAAGGTATAATAATGGAAGGCTATGATGGATAGAGAGAGCACACAAAAAGAGACGATCTCATACAGTGTTGTGAGACTTAACTCTCTGCACCTATTGAATGCTCTATGGGTGGAGCAATTAGTGGACAGAGTTGGCTTGCTGTTTGTCAGTACGAAGGTTAATGGCATAGAGGTGTTGCTGTTGGTTGACTAGGGGGAAAATTAATCTTGTTAAGGATATGAACTTAGATGAGCAGATGGGAGGAACAAGATTCATGTGGCCAATCCAACTAGTTTGAAATTAATGCTTAATTACTTGAGTTGCACATTGACTTATACCATAGTGCGGGAAAAGGGAGAAGACGATGACGAAGGGAGGTAAAAGTAATGACCGCATGAAGTAAATAAACCAATGGATGACTTACTACCAACCAAACACACCCATCCAGGTGACACCGCAAATGCTCCCAAATTAATAAATGATCCAGGATGATGAAATCAGATAGTAGAATCGTAAAATTAGATCATAGGACTGTAATCGCAATAGAATCTAACCAACAAATTATCTTTAAAAAAAAATCGAACTCCTAAAGAAATCCCTCGAATTTTTTGGTATATTTGAGACTTAAAAGAATAAATAAACACAAATAAGAAGGAAACATGAACTTATTGATTATAAACCATGGCAGGTAACGAGGCTTTAGTGTTTTTAACACACCTTACAGTTCAAAAGTTGGCATTTCCGGATTTTTAAGGAAGGGATATTGTTTGGGACACATCCCAATATTATTATGTTAAAGCCTATATGCCAAAATGATGGGTTTTGAAGCTTTCTCCGGAGGATGAGACATGTTATGACACATTTTATAACAAAAATTGTAGGTTTTGAATATTTTCTCTGGAGGATGAGGCAAGTTATATGACACGATTAAGAATTATTAATATTATACTTATCATTACTTTTTTGTTACTTTTCATAGTTTGTAGAATCTTATAATTCTAGATCAAATCATGCCAATAGGATGCCAGTTTTAATTGACAATTTCACCACCAGGGTAACGAGATCACGTATCAAGATATACAAGATATATTTAGTTGGAACACGTACCCTTTTCTTGGATAATGTATCTATGGGCGACATAACTTCTGGTTGCACATAGTTCTTCCCTCGATAGAATATGATAACATCATCTCCAATTATCTGAATTGGGATTCCACCACTCAATCTAGCAAGTTCCTCTGCATACTCTTGCACTTGACCAGGTTTACAAGGCTTGCAAATGACCTTAACAGTTTCATGCTTCTTCCAATGCATATGCATATTAAGAATAACACCACCAAAAACTCCTCTTCTGCCAATTGGCACATAATTAGACCTTTTCTGAGCCATCTTCTTCATATAGAATCGTTCCTCACCAGTCAGTTCATGTGGTTCAACCACAGGACCCTGAACTTTAGGAACTTCATACCGCTTAAGTCTCTCAATCAGTAATGCTTCTTTGATTTTGGCCTGGATTCAGAAGAAAATCAACAAAAGAAAATATTTAAACAAGTGAAAATCAAGGCTCCAGCAAATCATCATGCAAATAAGAATTTGTTTACCGGGTAATAACCAAGAAGATGAAGTCAGTTCTGTAGAGTTTTGTGTTATTTACACAAATCAGAAAACAGGTGACATATTCAATAAAGTGAAGCATGAAACCATCAAAATCTTATCTTCAAACCTCAACTCCAGATGTGGACCAAAAATTGTGCATACTTGTGAATACAAGAAGCAAATCTTTTCAAGCGCAACAGTATAGATGAGAGCAACTTTAATTCATTAATCAATATAGCACCAAACAGAAGAAATTAATAAAATACTCTCTGGAGGATTCAAAGACATAATTGAAAACCTGAGCATTCATTTCCTCCAATAAGATCTATATAATTACCGGAGGAGCAATATTCCACAAATCCTAATTTACATTCCCACCACAACATAGGGCTGTCAAAGTACTTTCAAGTTTTCAAGTAAACAAAAGACAAAGCTCCAAAAAGGAATACACCATAGGTAAATAAAAACATAAGAAATCAGCAGCCTAAAAAAGGTAGTTGAAATGAGAGGGGAAAAATATCTAAGAGTTGAGATACAGGACTGGAAGTTCAATTCAAACCTGATTGGGTTTGGAAAAGTTTAAACACGAAACTCCAACAGTTAAAGCAACCAACATACTCAAAATTTCAACCTCAAGGTATTAGTGAGTGAATATATAACTGAAACTAGCACAACACATGCATGGTTTATTTTCTTTAAACCCAGAATCGCAACAAATTAAGCTACTGATATATTGAACTTGAACTGATGCGTCTTCACCCTCATATTCTACTCAAATAATCCACACACTTTCAACCCTGTTGACTTGACTCCTTGCGGCTCATCTCACCAAAACCTTCTAAGATCCAAAGACACTCCTCTGAATGTTAAAATCTCTAGCCAATCCTTTCCCCCAGGAGAGAAAGTAACCCATCCAACTTTTATACCACCCCTCATACTTCTTTTGTATGTCTGTTTCAAATCCTCTAGTTCAACACCAACTCAGCCACAAATGTAACTGCTTTCTTTGTATGTATCACATTTGGCATTTTTTTCAGGTCTCTAATTCAGATGGTCCTAGTTTCCAACTATTATCCTTTTACCGAAATTGCTACTGTAGTATCATTTGCTTCAAAACCACCGTTCTCTGCTATAAGCAACAGAATCATTAAAGTAGAAAAGAGAATGAAAAGATGAGGAAGAAAACTCCTAAAATCACACAAAAAATGGGAGGAAAAAAAGGAAGAAGAAAATCAATTAAAAGAAATGAGACAACCACAATATAACAAAGTCAGCACAATAAGAAATTTCCATAAGAAACAGTGAAGAAAGGAGCATGCCTACAGACAAGAATTCAGCTCTAAAGGAATGAACACCCCATAGAAGAGAAAAACTGAATCATCTTTTATTCAGAAACAAAAGCAATTGGATATAGCACTAATAAAACGGGGGGTGCAGCTTAATTGCACTACAAGAACTAAATGAAGGCACTCCAACGAAACTAGTCAATAGGCAGCAAGAAGATTTGAATGCCACACAACTAACAATCTTCAAAGACAAACTTGATTATAGACAGGAAGCTCTACATCAAAAATTTCATCGAATTAAAACTCTACCAGCTCTATGGCTTCAAACTGGAACCTCAGAGAGTCCGACCAAAAAGACTATGATTGCATGATTGTCACTGCATGGATAACAAGCACACTCTGAAGATGAATTGAACATGCTAGATTTTGAGAAAAAAAGATTTGAGCCAGCTACACCAAAATATTTCCTGGATCTAAAATAATTCCATATATGTTGCATTTACTATCCATTGAGGTTGGGATTTATCAAACCATGCCTCCATAAACAGTACTAAGTATGCCCCCAATGAAATGGATAAATCACTGAACAAGTCAAAAAAAAAAAAAAAGAAAGATCTTCAAATCACTAGGACTTAAGAAACATTGTAAACAAGTCACATTGCTCGATCCATCACAATACAACCGAAGGAATTAGCATACACGAGCTCTAACATTTGTGTTTGTGTGCTACTATTAAGTGAACTCAATAATTGAGAAACAAGAAACATAAACAAATTGCTTCCGGAAAAAAAAAAAAAAGGCAAAGAAAGACCAACAAAAACCGAGAAATCAGGCTGACCTTCTCAAGCTTGTTCTTGATTCTCTCCTCTGCATTTGCAAATTTGTGCTTCTTCTTCCCCTTGACAGTGAGACGGCGTGGGTCCCTCTTATTAGCAGCTTTTCTTTTCTCCTTCTCTCTCTTCCTCTGCAACTTCAGTCTCTTCTTGGTCTGCCACTTCTTCTTCGGAGGAGGATCAACCTCGTGCGTTTCAAACTTAGGTTTCCCTTGTGATATCACCAGGTTCACTGTACCGTGACTCAAGTTTCTAAAAAGCCATGAAGCGTTTGTCGGGTTGAGTGGAGATAAGTGTTTGGATGGGGAGAAAATCAATTCTCGGGTTTGCAAAACTGATCTGGTATACATAGAAAAAAGGCTGGGAGTGAAATTACAATATCTTAGTTAATGAGGGGTATATACACATGTAGATATCTTTAAGAAAACATTTTTTCGCAGTTATATACACATAAATTCATGCTTGTAAAAACTTACTCTCAGCTCTCCAAATTTTCCTCATTTATATTTCTTGTTCACGACATTCTTCCTCAATTTTACAAAACCCAAAATCAAATTCTTGAAATCCCGTTAAGGGTTTCAGAAATTTGGTCGAGCTGAGTGTTTGGATGAGAAAAAGACTTTTATTTTGAAATGGAAGTAAAAGAAAAAAACATAGAAAATAGATATACATTAGGGAAATGAAGCGTGCATAAGATAATCTGTAACACAAACACATCATCATATATCTATAAATATGTGCCAGTGGATAGAGGGATACCTGATCGAGAAAATGTATGGAGAAGAGGATTTGAGAAGCGAAGAAGCTCTACGGAGATTACGAAATAAAGCTTTTGCCATTCACAATATCAAAGAGAGAGAGCTTGGAATTCGAGAAAATTGCAGAGAAGCAAAAAGAGTGAAAACCAAAAGAGCTCAAATTCTTCATTTAAAAAAAAAAAGCTCAGATTCTTGGACTTGGGTCAGCCAAACTGTGAAACAAGTGATCCACTTGTTGTAGCCCGTAATCAGGAAATGGATTCAAATCCGACTAGAATATAAAATATTAAAATAATAAAGCTTGTTGGATCCATGTTGTTGCATTTTCACACTTTTGCTGGATGATTTTGGAGAGGTTTCATGTCTTCCTCGGACTCTTATTGCTGAGAAATGGTGAGAAAGTGCAAGGCAAAAGCCCAATTTAGTTCTTAAAAGGAGTTGATGCTCTTGGACTTTATGTGATAGCAGGTTTTGACAATTTTCTCAAGCGTTAGCGAGAATGCTCGATACAGAACCGCCCGCAATTGATGTAATAGCTTCGTGATCTTGTATAGTTGGAGATGTTCCATGGGGTCACTAGTACCGACATAAGCTTTATATTAACATTTTGAAGTGTAGAGGATCTCTTGTGTGAATAATGGATCATGAGAGTTAGGTTCGCCCAGAATATTGTTTCCTCGGTTTTTAAAGGCTTCACTTATCCTTTTATCCATCTATTCTAGCTTTTTATTCAAATCAGTGTGATTTTTGGAGGTTGCAGAGTGACCTTGGGATCTTGGCCCGTGGTTTGAAGGAGAAGATCTAGTGGTAAACTTGTGGTCTGAGGTGTAAACATTGTGGTTGAAGTTTTGGTGCCTCGTTCATCGAGGGCATCGTTGTAATATCTAGGCTGGGGAAGAGCTTGCCCCCCGAGCCGGGCAACTAGGTTGGGCACCAGCTGAGTGAGTTCCATGAGTTGTCCTTATGTGATCGGAGCCTATGGATTCACGTGGTTTTGATGGTGGACAAAATTTTTTGACCGAGACCGTTGAGTCTGTCGTGGCCGCTTATCGAATGGTTTGTTGGGAGTTTGGTTGGTTGCAGTGTGCTCTGGAATCATTGGGAGCAGGTAGTGATTGGTTGAGGTCCAAATGACGGCGGTAATGGCGACAGTAGCAGCTGTGACTGCGGTGTTTTTGAATGTTCTTTTAGGTGGCATCTGAAATAAATGAGTTATTTGTTGTGATTTCCCATGGCAGTGTCAATTTGTTGATGTCGAAATTGTGAGAAGCGAACCTATGGACGCAGGGATGCATATACACACACTAAAAACACAAGGAGAACTAAAAATTCATCGAAGAACAAGAGGGGTTATACTTTTGAGGGAACTCTCTAATGCTTAAGTCAGTGACGTAAAGCTTGTGTTTTCGAGGGAACTCTCATATGCTTAAGTCAGTGACGTAAAGGCTACAAGAAACAAAGAGCAAGAAAAATAGAGAATTGTAAATTATGCGTTGTATTTTGATACCTGAGCCCCCTTTATATAGTGCTCAGGGGGTAGAATCCAATTACGAAAAATAATTATGTTGAATGTTTTGGTAGGACTAGGGTTTCCATGAGCTAAGGTCTCTTAGTAAAATTAGAGCTCCCATAAGCTAGAGTGTCCTGGTTGAATTTGAGATATTGTGGATTAGAATTTTGATGCGAGATTACAATTTTGCCTATTACCATGTGTAACCATTTGTCTGGTTGTTCTGTTTAGCTTATGAAATTACTTTATTGCATTTGGAGAGTGTCATGTGTCGTCATGTTATTGGTTAAAGAAAATTCTCTTACATAAATTGTATACCTTTTATTTTACAAAAATGATCAAAATATTTAATATTATATTCATATAGATCATGGTCACAAACCTTGATCATCGTCATATATGTTAAAGAAAAAGTTAATTTGATCTTTATTTAGTTTATTAATTTATCAAATTCTTTATATTTATATTATTTCTACGTATAATTTTGATTTGCATTAATTTGTTACTAACATTTTTTTTGTAAACTTAGTGTGACAATTGAAATTTAAAACGGAGTTAAAATAATTTCTTAAAAAATTAAGAAAAAAAATAGAAAACTAAATTAAATCTGATGAATCAATCTAAACTCATGATGACTCGAAACTCGAGATAACATGAATTTGAAACAGACTCAATCCGAAATCTACTGAACCTAAGATGACTCGAGATCAATTTGTCCCGAGCTAACCCAAAGCACGAATAACCCATTACTCGAAATGATCTAAATCCAATTGAACCCGTACCCGAAATGACGTGAGTAGCCGGATTGCTACCTCCCTCACAAGTGTTTTTCTTGCCGTGATGTAAACGGGTAAATATAACGGGTCGTGAACGCATTCTGTAATCTCTAATCTGTACCGTGCGGGTTAACGGGTCATACGCAGCAGAATTTTTGCCAACTCAACCAAGTGTGATGATCCTACGAGGGCAAGTCCACTGGATTCACCACGTGTCAGAAAAAGATTAGCTCAAACAGAAAAATTTGACTTTGTTCTGTTTTTAAACCAATTCTTTTTCGCCATGTCACGTGCATCGAGTCCCAATAATCGAACCCTGAACTCGCAAATTGTCTCTCGCTCTCCCATGTCGAGTCCATATTTCTGATTGATCATCCAAGCTATATCCGCTTGATAAGACCAAACAATTCAGGTAAATGTTTTTATTTTAGTATCTTCTAAATTCAATTTATATTGTTTTACTAGAACTACTTTAAAAGTTTTCTTTTTAATATATTCATTATTTAAGGGTTAATGGTTATAGCAAATTGGCGCAATTAAGTTTTTACTGTTTGGTTGCTGAGAAAGCGTGGATAAAGGAGAGAAAGTTAAAAGATTTGAATATCGTTTTGTTACGTTTTTCTGGGGTTCTCAAAAGATGGACACTTCTATTATTTCGATCTTTTCCGTAATGTATCTGCCAAACAAAGGTAAAATCATTGGGGTTTAGTAGCTATGATAATCTAGGAATGGGAAAAGAAAAGGATAAGCAAATCTCAATTTTGAAGTTTAGAGTTTTTTTTGATAAACAATTTTGAAGTTTAGAGTTGACATCAGTTTGCTCCTAATAAATAAGCATTATCTATTCAAATGGGCGTTAGTGCTGCTATTTGTGTTCCGTAAGTGTTTTCTTTTTTAACACCAAAATTGACACTGAAAACAAGCTGCAAAATATAGAAAAAAGCTGAAAGATATATTTTCTTTTTATTTTTGTCAGGTTTCTTGGCAGCCAAACAAAGAGTTGGGTTTCTTTGAGTCAGTAAGTAAAATTTAATTTCTTGTTTACTGTGGAAAGTTTGATGTTTCGATTTTTAGGAAGTAAATGGCAGCACCATGCAGAAGTTTAGCTTTCAATTCATGTTTTTTTTTCTCAGTTTTTAATTGATACTGCTTGTAAATCCCATTAACCAGAAATAAAGGACTTTTCTGGTTGTAATTTGGTTCGAGGAAGATCGATTGCTTTGACATGTGTTTTATTTTGAATTTATCGTCTGTTTTTCTAATGAGAAACTGGAAGAAATAAATATAAATAGTAATCATTTTTAGGAGAAGGAAAGAAAATGAATGGAAAAGTAAAGTGATAAATATCTCTATTTTCTATCGTTATATATTAGAAAGCCAATTTTTTTTGTTATATTTCTTTTATGAATATCAATGGCTCTCCATTAGTTGAGTGTCTCCCACTCCCACTCCCCCTTCCCTTTTTCCCCGTAGGACCTGTATTGTGGCAATGTAAAAGTAAGCATTACCATTACCTTAAATGTGTTTTCCCTTGTCTTTCCTTTCAACAATGAAGAAAGGGATAGCAGTTTTGTGTTTTATTTAATGGTTATCCCGTGGACATGGAAAATGGAAATCATTAAAAAGAAAAATGTTTCGTATTGCAGTGGAGTTCGGGATTGAAAGTGATGTCAATGGTGACATGGTGGGAAATAAAATTGAGATGGAGGGTGATAGGGTGGGTGATGAAAATGAAACAGATGGAATTTCTGTTCAAGGGACATTTCAAGAGGATCATGATGAGGACAATAAAATGGATCAAGATTTTTCACAGGGAGATATCCCCTTGGCAAGTCCAGCCGTATCAGTGGTTTCAGCAGATGAGCCTTATGTGGGACAGGAATTTGAAACTGAAGCAGCTGCACATGCCTTTTATAATGCGTATGCCACGCGGGTGGGATTCATCATCCGTGTAAGTAAACTCTCTCGATCAAGGCGCGATGGATCTGCTATTGGTCGCGCACTTGTTTGTAACAAAGAGGGTTACAGAATGCCTGACAAGCGTGAAAAAATTGTTAGGCAAAGGGCAGAGACAAGGGTTGGTTGCAGGGCAATGATTTTGGTGAGAAAAGTAAGTTCTGATAAATGGGTCGTTACTAAGTTTGTGAAGGAGCATGCTCATCCTTTGACACCCGGAAAGGGTCGGAGGGATTGCCTTTATGATCAGTATCCGGTCAGTTCTTGCTCTCTTGTTATTTTAAAATTGGTGACTGTTAAATGTCCTCAAATGTTCTAAGCTATAATTTTTCATCTTATGAGTTACAGAGACCTTGTTGGTCATTAGTATGTGTAATTTCCTTTCACACAATTATTTCTGTATGAAAATAGAAGAACCTAGATTGTATGCAAATGGATTTTTTTGGAGACATATTGGTGTTATGCACTAATTTAGGTTTAGGATGGAGTATTTTTTAATATTGAACTTATCTGCTTGAACCTTTATGTGAGAACTTCAGATTACCTTAGTATTTCCATAATTTTTTTATAAGAATGGTTTGTTTTATTTTGGTCTTCCCCTATCCAAAATGAAAATAATTTTCTTTTAAGGGAGAGCAAATGAATTGACTCTTCTGGGTGATTAACGGCCTAGGGTTTGGAAGGGATTCCTTGAGTCCTGGAAGACGTTTGGAAAGTTTTAGTGAACATTTTTTTTCGTGTTCTAGGCATACTCCACATCTCACTTTTCCCTTGTGTAGTTGGTGGAAGTCTTTTAGGTGATAAGAATAATGAATTAAAGATTTAACAGATAAAGTACCTAATTTTAGGTGTTCACTGGAAAAATAGTAGAAGGTCTATGAATTTTGTGGTTCAAACTTGTTGGCTACTATAGTAAGAGGAGAAGGAATTTGGAGATAGGAATTAAGCTTTTGATGTTTTAATAAAGCTGTTGAGGGGGTGGGGACCTCTCTCTCTCTTGGTTTGAGACTTTAATTGTTGATTTTATAATCACTCCCTGGTATTGTTGCCATCAGTGATTTAGTTGTGATTGGTTGAGATAATTTCTAAACTGCTAAGTTGGTTGTTTATTCTAGTATTTCTGTCCTTTGAAGTTGTTATTACTAAGCCAGAAAAAACAAAAGTGGGGTATATTTGTTACTATGATTTGATGTTTGGTAGATAGCATAAAATCTCACTACATCGGGTATAATGCATTAGCTGTGATTCTAGACTTTATTTTTGTTACCTATCTTATTGTTTTGCTTGTGTAAAAAGAAAACATATATTAAAGGCGTGGTCTTTGATACAGAACTTATCTTACGATGTACTTGATGTTAAGTGTTTCCTCTTAAAGTTGTCTAGAATTTATAATTAGTCTTAAAAATTTCCTTTATCATTTTTTGAAATCCTAAAAGATCTTGTTTAACAGTTCTGGTACTCAGGAAGACAGCAAACACTTCTGAGATGTTTCTTAGAAACTACTTGCCACTAAGCTGCTTGAATGTGCTGTTATTGATTTTTTGTTGCACCTCTTCTTTGTTTATGGAGATTCCCACTTCCCATTATTTTTTGTTACAGTGCTTCATTTAATATTGATTGGAAGTAGAATTTTTTTAGAAAATTCTGTAGAACTGTGAAAAATTTGTCAGTCTTATTTTTGTTTCAAAGAAAACTACTGTCCCCCCACATTTATGTCAGGGGAGACTAACATCTCTAATCAAATTGAGATCGCAAGGTTATGAGATTTGAATCTGTAAATTTAATGGAATGAAGGAGAAATTTGCTGTCTGAGTGTTTTGTGCTTTAGGAATCTGATCTTTTCTTCATTATTGTTATTTAGAATTTGAGTGACTTTTTCTCGTTGAACCTGGCTCCTATCATGAAAAAGTTGCTTGGGAACCGTTATTAGATTTAGATTTCTAGTCAGATGCATCTCCTCATAAACAACATGCTTGTGAGATGAGTTTTGTAGATAAGTTTCCATTGATTAAGATGGCGAAAAAGGGAGGGGCATAAGTTCATTTTGTCCCCTATGGTTTGACCTGATTTCAACTCAATTCAACTAATTTTTTCAATTGATATATTTTCCATTTTTGGACCCGCACAACCGTGCTTCCAAATGCAAACCAGACAGCACTATCTACCATCTACCATCATCACCATGCCCTGCCCCCCAGCCCAATAGCACCATCATTATTAACAAAAACATCGAACTCTCATTCCTCAAGGCCATGGGTGTTTTAGGGGGGGGGGGGGGGTGGTAATTTGGACCTACACATGGAACTCCAAAGCTCAAAGTCCCCTCTCATTCCTCTCTATTTTCTCTTTCTTGTAATATCGCAAACCTGTTTTAAAAGAGGTATTTAGGCATAAAAAATAATTAAAATGAGAGAGAAGATTTCCACACTGATTTCTGATGGCTCAATGGTGGATACCTGGCGACCACATGCGTGCCACTTAGTATAATTGATGGAAAATGCAACAGTGCTATATAAGTTCAAGGTTTAGGGTGGTTCTGCGTTTAAAATTATAGGGTTTTTAAACTTATCAAAATTTTTTTATAGGGTTTTTAAAAACGTGAAACCCAACCTGAGCAGGTGCCAAAAAATTTGACTAATGAAAGAAGAAAGTTGAATAAAGAATATTCTTGGAATATCACTTGGGATATGAATGTTAATGGAAGAAGGAAATGCTTATCAAAAATAAAATGGAAAAAGATTAATGAGGAACATCTCAAAACTTTTCTTTTGAATTGACCAAGATCACATGCAGATCGTGGGGCTCAAGTTGATGGGGCATAATTCCGTTTTTGTCCATGAAACCTGATGCTTTGAGCATATGTGTGCATCAGACGGGCATTTCTACTGGTACAGTAGCTAACAGAAGGATTACATTGCCAAATTGGAAACTTTAAAATTTTAACTACTCTAATTAAAAAAATCAGGGACCATTTAAAAACTTCTGTAAAACTATAAGTTTTTTTTTTTTTTTTTATGTTTTTTCTCAGGCATGTCTTTTGTTTTGTCATTAGTATTTATTTCACTTAATTATTTAAAGTTATTATTCTGTTGACCACAATATTATGACATTATCAAATACTAAACCAAATCATTCCTCATCTTTCACTCCTTAAATGTCCGAGACCTTGAGGTCTTGATCCTACCATTAGTACTTAGTATTTTTAATTAATCGGTTGTCTATAGTTAACTGTTATCTCATAGCCACAAGTTAAGGAACAAGTTTTGATAATTTCTTCAATTGATCCTGTAGTAGGTCCTAAATACATCCATATATTGTTTCTTTTTCTGGTTGTCACTGAAACCCATCTTTACTGAGTTATTGATAATTTATTTAAGTGCTTTATACTGTCTATGTAGAGGCTTTCCTTTTTTTTTTTAAAACGGCAATTGTTTGATTATAAGCAGAATTTACATGTGCATATGCCATTTAGCACAGTAGAAGTGTATGTTGTTGTTTGCCCGCTTGGTCCTTCTGAACAATTATTATGATCTCTTAATGAGTAACAGAAGCTGTGGAATGATTGGTTTTGCTTCTTAAGTTGAACTGTGAGCATGTTTTTAAATTGACATGATGCTTTATAAAAAGTAGCTATATACTACTGATAAAAAAAATAGCTGTATACTGAGTTTGAGTGATGAAGGTGTTCATAGAAAATTCAGAATCTCTTTTCTTTTTTTTGCTTCCTTCTTCACCTTATTTAAAAAATGTTAGTTAACCACCCCCACACCCCCCCCCCGCCACCCCTCTTTCCCGTTGCTTTTCTCATTCTCTTTTGGTTGTTTGTCCTCATGCCATTCATGAATAGATTCTCAAATTCATTTACCCAAGTTAAAGCACTAAAATGTGTTCTATAGCTGAGTAAAGAATTGTCATGTTTCATTTGGTCATACCATTTATATGAAAAGAAAAGAAATTTAAATTGGATATAGTTGTCTTTGAACTGCTGTGCTATTTTCTTGGATGGTTTTATTAGTTTGTGGTAGTTTTTATATGAATTGCAATGAAAAAATTATTCTAGGAATACATTTCAGTTTAAGATTGAAATAACTGTGTTTCATTTTTAATCAGCCATTGCGATTTTCTGAAAATTTGAACCATTTCTTGTTCTACACAAATTTGATATTCAAATCATCTCTTTATGCATAGAAGATCTATATTATCTTATGTGGAATTGTCATTTTAAAGAAATGGTTCTAATTTTGTTTTGGGTAATGAATTCTTTCTCCATATAGCAAGCATATCTATTAATTAAGGAATTTACTCAAGGCGCATGTTTAGAGAAAAAGAAAGTCATTGATATTATTTCAAAAGCTGTCGTCATGTCTTTATGATATCTCAATTTAGAGCAGGTTTTGGCATTATTAAAAAAATGTCTGCTTGATATGGTGCTTTAGCTTCTCAGACCTTAACAATCGGAATGCACTTATACTAAAAAAAGCCATGTGTTATAACATGGAACAATTTCAGTTCATTTCGATGTTACAAAAGAATTTTTCAGTCTATTTTTATGTTGCAACTTATCTTTTTTTTGTTTTTTTCTCTTAGAATGAGCATGATAAGATCCGGGAACTATCCCAGCAGCTGGCCATTGAGAGAAAGAGAGCTGCAACCTACAAAAGGCATTTGGAATTGATTTTTGAGCAAATTGAGGACCACAATGAGAGTCTGTCAAAGAAGATTCAACACATAGTGGACAACGTGAGGGAGATAGAAAACAAAGAGCAGCAGAGCAGTATATAGTTTGAGCATAGGTTTTCTTCATTCTATGGAAACACATAATCAAGAACTGGTATAGAAAATGCTGGCAGATAAAGCATACATTATTACTACTTAGTGTTGGCTTAGGTATCACATCCTGATTTTTATTCTAGTTTGGTAGTATCTAGTCACAGGTTTCTTCCCCATAAATTGTGTGGAAATGTTTCACTCTCCGCCATCCATTGAAATCCTTGGAAGACTATGCTCTTTCGTTTGGAGCAAATGGTTGGTAGCCGAAATTAGATGAGTTAATGTACAGTCTTTTGAGCCCATCATTGTGCAGTTGCACTGACAATGTGAAGACTCTTGTCGGCATGAGGATCTTAGGAAGTAAAATTATTCCATTGCTTTTTGTGTACAAGCTTTCTTTTTGGTAAAGGCTTATGTACAATTTGATTAGAATTCCTTGTGTTTTGTACAGCATTCAAAGGATTGGAACTCTTCTTTTTGAAATTGCTAGCCTTTTATGGTGTGTTGAATAAAAACCAATTTTAGATTTGAGTGAAGGGCTTCAATGTTATCTATGATCATTTTGTTCATCTGAGTACAGTATGAAACAGAATCATTGATTCAAAGGCCTTTAGCATCAATCCAACTCTACCAGAGCCATTAATCACGCTGTTGCCTTGCTGATATTTCACAAGGTAATGTGATTTGTACTTCTCCAAATTGGTAGGTTGTGACCTTTTCCTAAGTTAAATTATTTCATTTTCTTAGTGAGAGGCAGTTCGGAGTTCGGACATGTTACCATGTCTGTCAAAAACAGATCCAACCAGGAGTAACCTCTCCCACAGACACCCCAGAACAAAAAGAAAAAAGAACCTATTCTTCCCCCAGTTTGAAAAGTTCTAATCTCATTCAAGGTAGGACTTCTTTCTTTTTCAGTCAATTTGGTGCAATCTGGGAGGAGATTTGAAAATAATTTTTTTGGTACATTGATGGGTAGAAAATTAAACCCGAATCTCTTACATGGAGAGCTCGAAGATAATCAGTAGGCCACGAGACCAAGATTTGAAATTAACTAATAAGATCTACTTTCAAAGGTGTGAATACCAATAAGTTTTCTCCTTTTGAGCGAATAATACATAAAATAAATCTTTAGAGCTAAGCATGAACACAGGATCTCCCACCATTTTGGGAGTGACTTTACCATCAGACCTAGTTTTGGTGACTGTTAAATGTATTTGAAAATGATTTATATTGTTGATCCATTTCCTATTAGTTTAAGTTTTTGGGATCTATAGTAGTTGACATAGTATCAGAGTTAAAACTCTTGTGTTTGAATCTTGATAAAGAATTATTATGATATTTGAACTAGTCATTTATATAACACACTCAAAATTATGTTTTGTTATTTCCTTCTCAATTTCACATATTTATGTACTTCTCAACCATTAATTTGTGCAACTTTCAAGTATATATATTTTTTATTTTATAATATTATGAGTTACCAGTTTGGCCTAGCTTTCGTTGTAGAGATTTATTATGGCTAAAAATGTTGCGAAATTAAAATTTATTTAATGCATGATATAATTTGTGTTAAAAGTGTTGTGGAACTAATTGATATGATTAGTTAATAAGTTATAAAAGTTTCTTAGACGGAATTATAAAAAAAAAAGACATCCAAAGGTTAATAGACTATTTGGATGCTTAGAATTAGATAACTTTTTATTTCATTAAATTTACTTTAATATTTATATAATAAAAATTGTTAATTTTAATAACAATAATATATAAATGATAATGACATAGCTAATAATGATTAAATAATAATATTTTAAATAATAATAATAAAATAATGATGATATCTTTAAATGATTAGAGTTAAACAATATTTATATACTAAGTGTTTAAATACTAAATACTCAAACCCAATAGTTCAATTCAGAAAAACAATTCCGATAAAAAAAAATTAGAAAAACAATTTTAAACAAAGTGATTCTAAGATCAAAAGTACAAAACTTGCTTTCTAATTTTGAGCATAAATCAAATTTTATTGAAGATTTTTAGATTTTGATTCATAAAAAAATTACTTATGAAGTGTCTGTTTGATAGAGCTTTTTAATCTCCTTCTAATGCTTTTTGCCAAAGATATCTTTCTTGATTTTTTATTTTTTAATAATCAGATTTTTTATTTTTAAAAAAAAATTGATTTAAACCAAAAATAAAAATATTAGATTTTATAACTTTTAATTTAAGAATCAGTTTTGACATTATTTATATTTCCCAATTATCATTGCGTGATAAATATATTTACAGTTTTGCTACTCAATAAATCACCAATAATTTTTTTAATTAAATTTTAAATGTAACAATAATGAATCTATTATTATTATTAAATCATTGAAATTATTATTTGATAAAAAATATTAATATTATTAATTACGGAGCTGTTATCATTTTGAGTATTCGAAGCAGAGAAAACGTTAACCGTAATATAAAAAGAGAGAAAAACGAACTAGCCCTACCCTCCAACTGCCAGTAACCTGCTCAACCGTTCAGCCGCCGTAGGTACTCTCTCTCTCTCTCTCTCTCTCTCTATATATATATATATATGTATATATATATATGTATATATATATATATATATGCTTATACGTGTATCTGTATCTATCTTTACACACGCACGAACGGTGGTTGGTCATTTTGGGGAAATCGGGGGATACTTACAATTTCACTGGTTCTGTGTTCATTTTGCTTCAGTCTGGTCAATTAATGCATTTTTGACTGCTTGCTTCAGTCGAACTCTAAACCAATCTGTGCACAAAGCCTGGTTTTACATTTTCGTAAATTATTACATTTGTTTTTCATTGTCTGTAGGATTTGGTGCATTTCTTTAAATGTTTTAACATGTTTATGTTCATATACGCCATGTCTTGATTGAAGCTATCTAAGCTTTTTGTTTTGGTTTACATGCATAGGTTTAGGGTCTGCATAATAAAGATGAAGAAAATGATAGCCCTTGGTTTTGAGGGATCAGCCAACAAGATTGGTGTTGGTGTTGTAACCTTAGATGGCACCATTCTGTCAAACCCACGCGACACCTATATTACCCCACCAGGCCATGGATTTTTACCCCGAGAAACTGCCCAACACCATCTACACCACATTCTTCCATTGATCAAATCTGCTCTGAAATCAGCCCAAATAACCCCAGACGACATTGATTGCCTCTGTTACACAAAGGGTCCTGGCATGGGTGCACCACTGCAGGTTTCCGCTATTGTTGTCCGGGTTCTTTCGCAGCTGTGGCAAAAGCCTATTGTTGCAGTTAATCACTGTGTGGCACATATTGAGATGGGGAGGATTGTGACTGGTGCGGATGATCCTGTTGTCTTGTATGTGAGTGGTGGGAATACGCAGGTAATTGCATATAGTGAAGGGAGGTATCGAATCTTTGGAGAGACTATTGATATTGCTGTTGGGAATTGCTTGGATCGGTTTGCTAGGGTTTTAACACTCTCCAATGACCCAAGCCCTGGATATAACATTGAGCAGGTTTGTTGTTGTGAGTGAGTTCTTTTGATAATATTCAATTGATTGAGAATTTGAACTTGTTTTTTAAGTTATCAGCTTGTATATTCACACATTAGAGGTGCTTCTGTTGTGGGTTAGTATTCCCTGGTGTTTTGAAATAATGAAATATATAGTTGATCATACATGGGCTAGGCTACAAGTAAAACTCCATAGAAACCCATTTGGTGCCAGTTTGGGCTTCAACTTCTAAGTTTGTCACTTTTTTATTCTGCCTAATATTGTTCTGAAGAAGATATGTGGTGTTGGAGTTTCAATGTGATTTATTTTGTTAAGCCTTTTAGTTTGTGATTCTGTAGTGTACCATATTTAGAGAAAAGATAAATTGTGATGGCCAATGATATCTAGTTTTGGCAATGATACTTCATTAGGAAGAATCTTCTCGTTTGAAACCAAAATTACATTCGGGCGCTGCCCAAATTGCATACTGGGTAATAATTACTGGTTGGTCTGCCTGTGATTTTCTTACTCAGATTTATCTGTTTCTGCTTATTTCTGTTAAGAACTGAAATGAATTGTTGGTTGCTGAAAGTTTTTGGTTGGTTGCATAGTACCTTTTTACTGTCATGTATCATCCAGTGTGTGTCATCATTTTGGATTTATTTTTGCTGGCTAGATGGTGCATGTACATGATGATTGCCTTCGCTTGGGATTGCTGATGTTCAATCGCTTTTGTCTTAAATGATAACCAAGTTCTTTAATTGATGATGTTTAAGCAGTTGTTTGGCTAGAGCCAAGGAGGCCTTAGCTCAATGGTTAAGGCTTAGACCTTGGATCCTAAAGATCCCAAGTTCGAGTGGTGTGTATGTGTGTTTTACTAATAAAAAAAGTGTTTGGGTATTTAGTGCTTAAGCTAAAAGTAAGCTTAGTTTTTTTTGTTTAAATATGTTGTGTAGTTATGATGAATAGGCGTAGATTTGTCTTTTTATTTAAACCCTGCTTCTCAAATAATCAGCTTGAATTTGTAATAAGCAGCAAAACTTAATTAGGCATAAGCTAAAACAAACATGTCTAGTACTTAAGTGAAGCTTATAAGTGGAACTTAATTGGGAATAAGCTAAATAAACAAGCTTATCTATTTAGCCAATTATCCTTGTGTACATGTGTAGCGATAAAAAAAAAATATCTTTGTGTGCATGTGAGCAATTATTCACTCTTCATAGAAAGTCCATTTGTATAATTTTGATTGAAAACTCAATTACTTATCCTTGAACTCGCATAAAGGAGAGCAAATCGTTTACTTTTCTACCTCAGAGTTATGATATTTAGCTTCTTGGCATATTTCAAACTAAAGAAATTCCATTTGAAGCTTCGCTGAACTCATTGCCATCAAAATTGGCTGGTAATAGATGACATAATGTTTGTTTTTTTTATAAGTGAAATGTATGAAAGAAAAAAGCGGGTGCAACCCATGTACAAGGCTATTTATATGAGAGAAACTCTACAAAATCTATAAAATCAAAGTCATTTGCAAAAGAATTCCATTTGACCCAAAAAAATAGGCCATTAAGCTATCTTTTCTCTAATTACAACAAAAGGTCTCTCGAAGTCTTTAAACGCTCTACGGTTCCTCTCGAGCCAAACAATCCAAAAGATAGAAAGTGTGATCAAGGAGTAAACTTTCTTGAGATTTTTAGGGGCCCGCAGTCCACTCTAAGCCCACACTTCATCTAACACCGATCTGACGCACACCCAAGAGATCTCTAAAACTTTATAAGCCATTTCCCATAAGGTTCTTGCTAAAGTGCACTCCATCAGAAGATAAAACACAGACTCACCACATCCTTTGCAGAAACAACGGTTCACCAACATCTTTCCCTTTCTTTGCAAATTATCAAGCGTTAGGATCATTTCCAAAGAGGCCTCCAACAAAAAAACTCACTTTCTTTGGGGTTTCGGAGCACCAAATTGCTTTCCATGGGAAGTTGATGGATCCATCCGCAGTAGACCCAACTAGAAATATCTTATAAAAAGACTTCACCTCAAAACCTTTTCTCGGGTTGTCTTTACATCTCATCGCATCTTCTTTAGAAAAGTCAAAGTTAAAACTATATAAAGTTTCGAAGAAGCTCTGCACCCTCTCAATCTCCCAATCATTAACATTGCGTATGAAAGGCACATCCCACGAGATAACACCGTTGTCCACCGAGAAATAAGATGAAATAAGAGCTTCTTTATCCCTTCCAATTTCAAAGATTTCTGGGAATTGATCTTTAAAAGGGGTGTTCTTGAACCATGTATCATGCCATAGCCATGTTCTCCTTCCATCACCAACCAACACCGAAATATGAGGACTCAAGGCTTCCCAACCATTCCGTGTCCACTTCCACACTCCAACACCGTAGGCCCCCCTTTTTTCTTAGACATCCACCCGCAAGCATCCAATCAAAACTTAGCTTCCACCACTTTCCTCCAAAGTTGATCCCTTTCCATAATAAACCTCCATAACCATTTTCCCAACAAAGCTTTGTTGAACAAAGTAAGGGACTTTATACCTAATCCCCCTCTATCTAACGGTTGCTTAACCACTCCCCATCTTATCAAGTGAAATTTATGCTCCTCCTCAATATTGCCCCAAAGGAATCTTCTTTGAATATCCTCCAGCCTTTTAGCTACACCACTAGGTATAGGAAAAAGGGACATAAAATTGATAAGGAGACTAGATAGAGTGCTTTTGATGAGAGTGAGTCTTCTTCCTTTAGAGAGAAGAAGATTCTTCCAACTGGCTAACCGCTTTTCAAATCACTCCATGATGGGATTCCACACACCTGAATCTTTAAATTTGGCACCAAGAGAGAGACCAAGATAAGTGAAGGGAAGAGTCCCCTCTTTGCACCCCAACAAACTAGCAAGTAAACGATTATTAATGTCCTCACCAAGAGGAATCAAATCACTCTTACTAAGATTGACTTTGAGCCCTGAGGCCACCTCAAAGCAGAGAAGGACACATCGAAGATGCAAGATTTGGTGAGCGTTTGCCCAACAAAAAACAATTGTGTCATCGGCAAAGAGAAGATGAGACACAGTCACGCTTCTTCCTTCTCTTTCCACCTTAAAGTCACTTAAGAGTCATCTTTCAACCGCTTTCAACAACATTTTACTCAAGGTCTCCATAACCAAAGTGAACAAAAAAGGGGAAAGAGGATCCCTTTGTCTCAAACCTCGTGAGGCTATAAAATACTCAGAAGGACAACCATTAATAAGGATCCAAAAGGATGCTGACGAAATACATTTAAAGATCCATTTGCACCGCTTGTCCCTAAAGCCCATCCTCTTCAAAAGATAGATCATAAAGCTCCTACTCACATGATCAAAAGCTTTCTCCATGTCAAGCTTACAAATCACTCGACTCCCTCCATCTTTTAAATGGGAATCCACCACTTCGTTAGCAATTAAAGTGACATTCAAAATTTTCCTTTTATCCATAAAAGCATTTTGGAAAGGACTCACCACTTTAGAAATCACTTTTTTTAGTCTACAATAAGATTCTGACCCTGAACAAAAGCAAGAAACTCCCTCATAGAGCTATCCTCCACCAAGCACCCTGCTCTCTCATAAAGATAGAGAACATCATTGAAGTTCCCTCCCACCACCCAAGGGAGATTCCATCGGTTCTTAACCTCAACAATTTCATCCCAGAAGAGACCCCTCTCACTATTAAGAACCGGACCGTAAACTCTTGAGAACAGCCACGCACTGCTCGATGATAGGTCTTTGAGCATACAAGAAACCGAGAAGCGTCCCACTAGAAAATCAACCAAGTCCAACACTTTCTTATTCCACATAACCACGACACCACCTGAAGCACCAACCGACGGCAAAGCTTTTCTTCCACACAACCTAATACCCCAAACACTACGAATAACCGCATCAGAGATCGTCCCCATTTTAGTTTCTTGAAGAAAAATCACATCCCCCTTCCATTCTCTAATAAAATGCTTCAGCACGACCCTTTTCTCCAAATCATTCAATCCTTTCACAGTCCACGAAATGATTTTCATCTTCATTGATCAACAAAACCACCCCTTTTCTTAGCTATCCCAAAAACCACATTAGAGCCGCCCTTCTCATAATTGACATCAAACTCCAATCTCTTGAGTTCCCTCTTAGCCTCCCTCTTTTGTTTTGTAATCACACCTTGCTTCTTATATCTGGACTTGCCTTCTTCCAATCTAATCTTTTCTATCTCCTCAAATAATTTGATAGTTTGCGCTTCCAAACCAACAAGAGAAACCCCTACCAACTTATTCAAGACCCAATTTGACGCCACAAGAGCCAAACTGTCTTCTGAAATCCATGCTTCAAGACTTCTCTCTAGCCCCTCGAAGACAGGGACAAAAGAATCTCCTTAAAAGGCCGACACCCCCTATTCCTCTTCAGCTCTGCTCTGAATCTCCTTCCTGAAGGGAGCAGCATCAATCATGCCCCTACCAGCCTCGTCAGTAGACAAAAGATCTAAAAATCCCACTAGAAGACAATTCTCTTCAGCCTTCTTATCAGACTCCACAGACCTAGAAGAGAGGGGAGGAGAAAAGCAGCCCAATTCCTCCAAAGAAAGAGACTGGAAATTCAGGCAAGGATCGACCCCTCCTTGAGAGTAAAACTCTCACAAATTAGACTGCCCAGGTATCTGGAAGCACTCGACAGTTGTTGCAATGAGGAAACAGAGGGCTGCAGCCACGAAATCGAAAGAAATGCAGTCTCTGGTGACAAATCTGGCCGATCTGACCTCATCGGCACCGTGTTACCTTTGCCAAGGTTCGGCGACTTGATGGGACCCTACCCTTCCACCTCTTGTTGAAATGTGGCACACGCTGAAGCACATCCCATTGGCAGCACAAAAGAGTTCTGCTCAGAATCCGACGATATCTCCACTGGTCGTGTTGACCCCGTCAGCCCCATGCGACCATCACCAGGTTTCGACGGCCTGATCGGAATCATACCTGCCGTCTCTGTTTGAAGAACGGCACTCACAGGAGAACATTCCAACTGCATCGCAAAAGTATTCTGACCAAGGTTCGGCGTCGTCTCCGGTTGAGACACCCTTTTCAGCGCCGAACCACTACCCTGACCATCGTCTCATCGGCCGCTGCAGGCCCCATTCTTTCTCTTGGCGACAGAGAAATGGAGGCAGACATCGAAGGAAACGGCTTAGCAGGCAGGCCAAAACGGGTTGCGACCCATTCTTTTGTGGGTTCGCGCTCTAAGGGGGGAGGGAGAATCAAGCCTTGGGCTTTCTCCTTTTACACATGGGCTTTCTAAAGAGACCCAATCCAAGATCATAAGTCTTTGGTCTTCTTAAATCTCCCAAAGGCTTTTTAAGGACCTTAGGCCCACTAGAACAGCTAGGCCCAGTCTCAGTTACGGGTTCCATTTGACAAAAGCCTTTATCCAAGCCCACAATCACCTGCTCCTTTCCTTTGCCAGAGAGAGGGATTTGAAATTGAAATCCTAGATCTGGACAGTTGGCCCCCATTTGTCCCTTCAACATCACCCTCTCCACAGGTAAGCCCGCGCGTGAGCCCACTCTCCTCTGCACACCCCACAACTAGAGGAGGCCATGGCTTATTGTGATCAATAAAGTTGCCTTTTTGATCAACTAACATAAGACTATCGTCCAAGCAGTGCCCACAGTACCTCTAAGAGATAAAGCCTCCGATGTCTCAGGCCTCTCCTTCGATAAGCCCTCCTCCACCTCCACCGAAATTCGGGGACTAAATCCTTTCACATGACAAACAGAGAGCGCTTGGGATTTTTTCTCCGACCAGAAGGAGGCTGCTAATTCCTTAATGGCCCTATAAGCTTTCCACCAACCCTCAGCAGCGAGGCCTTCAAGAAAGATAACCATTCGAGATATTTTGGGAAAGATCTCAGATAGAGACAAGAATCTACCATGCTTGTTCCTATGAAGCTCCAAAACCAAGGATCTGTCACCTTTCCTAAATCTCTAAACCAAATGCGGCCTCCTTTTTCAAACCAAAATTCAAACCAAGAGTTCAATAACCAATCAACCTCTTGCCTCTCTAAATACAGCGAAATCCTCTTGCCCAAGCCTTTTTTAGAAATTTTAAGAAGATGACTGAATCTTCCTTCAATGACGAAATCAAAAGACTTATGATCCACCCAAAGAAAACGTTTGGCTTGATTTCCTAAATCTGGCATTCTCTAAATTTTGGAATTTTACCGTGCTTCAGCTTCCTCAACCCTTGAAAGCACTACAGACAAAATCAGAAACAATAGACATGCTTATGACATAATGTTTGTAAGAGTGCTAGACATGGTGTTTTTGATTTAACTGTATGTTAACCTCCTTTTGTATGTATTACTTCTTCCCTTCCCTATGTTATTCTCCTTTAGGGAGCTCAAAAGACTTGGATTTTTTAGTTTTTTATGATAAGGGGGATAAGAGTTGTGAGTTAAGGAGGGAGAGGGGCTATGTCGTTAACTATGGGATTGAAGATCATTTCTAGGAATGTGAGGGGTTTGAATGGTTTAGGGAAAAGGGAAATTATCAAGAATTTGTTGAGGAAGTGGAAAGGAGACATTGTGTGTTTTCAAGAGACTAAGATGGAAGAGATTGATGGGTTGATGGTTAGAAATGTGTTTGGGTTTGGAAAATATTTGTTGGAGCTTTCTTCTGATTGTGGGGATTTTGATGTTATGGAATGAAGGTGTGGTTTCCTTGGTGGACAAGGTCAGGACTGTTTTAGTGTCGTGATGGAGGTTTCTAGGAAGGAGTTCCGGTGTCTATGGACCAAGTGAGGGTAGTGAGAGGTACTTTTTATTTTGTAGGAGCTCTTGGGGGTTGGGAGGAGCTTTGGGTTGCTATGAGTTTTGGGGAGTAATTTTAATTTGATCCTTTATCCAAATGAGAGATATTAGGAGACATCGAAGTGTGCATCTATGAGGGAGTTCTTTGACGTTATTAGTGCTTTTGGTCTTATTGACTTACCTCTTGTGGGAGGTTAGTTTACATGGTCTAATTTTAGGGAGCAACCCACTTTCTCAAGATTAGATTGTTTCTTGGTGTCTAGGAGGTGGGAATAACTCTTTCTTAGTGTGGTGCAAAAGTTCCTCCCTCGACCAATTCGAATCATCATCATATTCTTCTTGAGGTTAAAGGCATGCATTGGGGTCCAGTTCCTCTTTGTTTTAAGAACATGTGGCTCAAAGTGGAAGGCTCCAAGGAGACGGTCAATGGTGGTGGGAGGGCTATGCGACTTACGTGGTTGCATCGATTCAGATTGGAATTGATTGTCAAGTCATACATATCTTAGCAGTTGGTCTATGTTTCCGAGCGCACATGTAAAGTCAGTTTTCATAGGGCAATATTGAAGTTAAAGGCTCTCAAGAAGGAATTGATTAAATGGAACAAGGAGAACTTTGAGGACGTTAGTACTAGAAAAGATTCATTGATGGAGAATATTCACACCCTTGATGAAGAGGAGATGGGGAGTGGTCTTTCTATAGAGGACGGGGAGCAAAGAATGCTACTTAAGGAAGAATTTGCCAAAGTTTCCTGGCGGCAGAAATTAAGAATTCTTTGGCTTAAAAAAGGAGATAAGAATACTAGGTTCTTCCACCGGATGACAAATGAGCATACGAGTAACATGAAGCTAATTGTTTCTCTTATAAGGCTCTATATGAAGAATCTTGTAGTAATCGGCCCTTGCTCGAGGGTATGCTTTTTGATAGTATTGAAGGTGATTTGGCACAATAGTTTCAGAGGCCATTTCTAGAGGAAGAAGTGTTGTATACTCTTCGATGGCTCTGGTCCGAATGGTTTCTCTATGGCGATCCTTCAAGCTAATTGAGAGTGTGTTGGAAATGAGATTATGAGGCTTTTTGAGAAATTTAAATAGAATCGGGGAGTTCATTGGTAGCTGGAGTTCTAGTTTTGTGGTGCTTATTCCTAATAAGAACAATGCTACTAATTATTAGCAATTTTTGGCCAGTTAGTTTGGTGGAAAGTATTTACAAGCTTATCTCTAAAGAAAGTGGTAGGAAAGTGTAGGGCCAGTCCTAAATGCTTTTATTGAGGGAAGGCATGGACGTCATGTTAATTGCTAATGAGATAGTGGACTCACATCCCAAAGAAGGGGGAGGTGGTGACATTTGCAAGCTAGACATGGCAAAGGGTTATGATCTTGTTTGTTGGGACTTTCTTCTTTATGTTCTGGAAAGGGTAGGGTTTGGTGTTGGTAGGCGTAAGTGGATCAAAAGATGTATTTCCTCCACTTTCTCCATTTTGATCAATGGTGGCCCATCTAGTATCTTCCATATTTCTAGGGGTCTTCAGCAAGGTGATTCTCTCTCACTTATTTTGTTCATTTTGGTTTTGGAGGTTCTTAGTAAAATGCTTGCCAAGGCGGTGGAATAAGGTCTTTTGCTAGGTTTTAAAGTGGGTAGAGAGGGGAGTTTAATGGTGGTGTCCCATGATGATAGTATGATTTTTATGGATCAGAAACCGACCAAATTCTCAATCTTAAATGCATCCTCCTTTGTTTTGAGGCGGTATCCAGTATGAAGGTAAACATGGGCAAAAGTTAATTAATGCCGCTTGGTGTGGAGGTGGATGGAGACTTTTTAGCAACCATCTTGGGATGTAAAGTGGGTCCCTTCCTATGAACTTCCTTGTTCTACCGTTGGGGGCCAAATTCAAGGAGCATATAGCTTGAAATCCAATTATAGAGAAATTTGAGAAAAATCGACCGGGTGGAAGAAGCATTACGGCATTACCTTTCCAAGGTAGGGGAGATTGACACTTAATAAAAGTACTCTCTATAATCTCTCCAACTAGTTTATATCTTTATTCCCAATCCCTAGTGTGGTGGCAAGGAGATTGGAAGACATTCAAGAAAGATTTTTTTTTTTTTGAGGAAACACTAGGGAGGAGTTTAAGTACCATTTGGTTACCAAAAAAGGAAATGAGAGTTGGTCAAACAACATATAGAGAAAGGGGGCTTGAGTATTAAGTCTTGCTGTCACTTTAACAAAGCTCTTGTGGGGTAAATGGTTATGAAGGTTTATGGTTCCAAAAGAGCAATTATGGAGGAAGGTGGTAGAGGCTAAATATGGTTTTGAGCATAATGGTTGGATGTCCAAGCAAGCTGGAGAGCCTTATGGAGTAGGGGTATGGAAGTGGATTAGAAAGGGTGGGGTGAGTTCTTTCCTGTGGTGTGGTTTGAGATTGGTAATGGGGAAAAATAATAAATTTTGGGTCCATGGGTCTAATTTAGATGCAAAGGCTCAATTAGGTGACTGTTTGGTGGCTGGAACTTGAGGAATTAGGTTCAGGAGTTCTTGAAGGCAGTAAATAAGGGGTGTTCAGGCAAAAAATTGAGGATTATTTTTGTGCAAAAGGCTCAGGTATGGAAGTGGATTAGAAAGGGTGGGGTGAGTTCTTTCCTGTGCTGTGGTTTGAGATTGGTAATGGGGAAAAATAATAAATTTTGGGCCCATGGGTCTAATTTAGATGCAAAGGCTCAATTAGGTGACTGTTTGGTGGCTGGAACTTGAGGAATTAGGTTCAGGAGTTCTTCAAGGCAGTAAATAAGGGGTGTTCAGGCAAAAAATTGAGGATTATTTTTGTGCAAAAGGCTCAGGTATGGAAGTGGATTAGAAAGGGTGGGGTGAGTTCTTTCCTGTGCTGTGGTTTGAGATTGGTAATGGGGAAAAATAATAAATTTTGGGCCCATGGGTCTAATTTAGATGCAAAGGCTCAATTAGGTGACTGTTTGGTGGCTGGAACTTGAGGAATTAGGTTCAGGAGTTCTTCAAGGCAGTAAATAAGGGGTGTTCAGGCAAAAAATTGAGGATTATTTTTGTGCAAAAGGCTCAGGATATTATTATTTTTATCAGTTAAGGCTAAGGATTTTTTCAGGTTTTATTATTTTGCAGTTAATGTTAAGGGTTAGAGTAGCATATAAGGTAAAAGAGCTAAATCCTACTTGCTGTTCCAGGAATGTAAAGATTACCAACAAACAGTAACTTAGGATGAAATAGGGAACTTTGTTGCTAATTGACAAAAAAATAGATAATGGTTTTGGAGGTAGGGTTTAGGGTTTGATAGGGCTACACCCACACGCGTGCACACATATATATTTGTGTTCATGTACGTAAGTATATATTCGCGTTCGTAGGGCTACATCAAAGAGTGGTTACAACGTTGATATTGTATGGAAATCACAGCCATTAAAAGATAAAAGAGAAAAAAAGGTAAAACAGGGGAGACAGACCTGGGTTCTTAAGCTTCAGGCCTGATGAAGCTTTCTCTAAATTGCTCTCCATTGAGTTGAGATACATAAAATTTGTAGTATTCCTAAAGGACGTGAACTCCAAGAAAAGATTCTTCAAATTTGACAATGGACTCAATCTTCGACCTCTTTTAAAGGTGTAATAACACTGTTAGACTAAAAAATAAAACCTGTGGATCACTGATAGGGTCCATGTGCAGCAGCATAAATTGGAAGTTACTAAAATTCTCCTAATGAAAGACTACAAAAATACACGGCATAGTAATGCGACCTAAAATTAAGACTTGTATGACTGGACAAGGTGATTCAAGGTCCCATGTAACCTTCGTATTGAACTTAGACCATATTCACCATTTATTTGCTATTAAATATCCTTGAACTTCTTACTGAATGCGTTGGATGCATTTAGAGGTACTACATTTCGATTTAATGTGCTTACATTTGTGTTTTGTTGTTCATTTTTAGTGTGTGTGGACTTTGGTTACTCTTATCCTTGTCTTTCTTGGTATTTTTTATTGTTTAAATTCTCAACTTTAGTGCAGTTTTAGGATTTGTATCTCTTATCCTGAGACTTTGGCGGTTTTTTTGTAAGTAACTCAATAAATTATATCACTAATGAAAGTAATGTTACATATCCTATGAACTTTTATTGTCTAATGGCAGAACTTTCTGTTTCTTTTATCCACTTTCAAGCCAAGTATCTTAATGTCTGAAAAGAGAGAATAAAAAATTAATGACCTGTGGAGTTGGAGACTTTTATTAGATAGAAAGTTCATGAGGTTTTAGCTCCTTGGTGAGTCATTTCCAAACTCGAGAAATTTCCACCAAAATCATTTGATCTCAAAAACTTTAACCTGATCTAGCTGCCTGACTAGCACATATAAGTTCACAGCTTCTCATATGCATAGCCCTTTTTCTTGAGGATGGTAGTTAATAGGGTTTCAAAGTTGCTATTCTCAGCACTGCTGCTCCAGGCTAGGGTCTGTCTATTGGTTGTCTAGGCACCATGTCGAAGCCAACATCAAATCTGTTTATCGAGTGATTTGAGATGGGAAATAGTAGATTCTTATGGAAACATTAAAAGGGCCTGTTGACATTCAATGTTCGACTTTCAGGTTCCATACAACTGATTGTGTCTTTTTGTTACTTTTCTTCTCACGGATTTAATTTTTTTCAAAAAAATTCTCCTTTTTTTTATGTTTTCTTTTGAAAATTTCATGCTCTTCAAGAAAGTAGAGAACCTTTATAGAGCTCCTATATATCAGGAATTGTATTAAATATTCATTTTTCAAAATAGATATGAAGTTTGCTCATGTAGTTTTGGTTTCTTATTCATGCTCCAAACTTGAGTTGAATTATGTCGCAGAAGGTTTTCCATTTGAATTGCCTGATATAACTTTCTTTTTCAACAGCTTGCAAAGAAAGGAGAAAAATTTATTGACATTCCTTATGTTGTCAAAGGGATGGATGTTTCTTTTAGTGGAATTCTGAGCTATATTGAAGCTACTGCTGTAGAGAAGCTCAAAAATAATGAGTGCACCCCTGCGGACTTGTGCTACACCCTTCAGGTATGTTGTTTTTGGGACCTCTTTATGACTATAAGATTTTGGGCTAAAGAATCTACATCTGAATATGATCATTCTCATATATTAAATATGAGTTTTTGTCACCTACTTTTATTCTGATAATTTTCTGCATTATTGTATTACATTGTAGGAAACATTGTTTGCCATGCTTGTGGAGATTACAGAACGGGCAATGGCTCATTGTGATAAGAAAGATATTCTTATAGTTGGTGGTGTGGGTTGCAATGAGCGCTTACAAGAGATGATGAGAACGATGTGTTCTGAGCGGGGTGGAAGGTTGTTTGCTACCGATGACAGGTACTGCATTGACAATGGAGCAATGATAGCATATACTGGTCTCCTTGCTTTTGCTCATGGCTTGTCAACTCCACTGGAGGAATCAACATTTACCCAGCGGTTCCGGACCGATGAAGTGCAAGCAGTCTGGAGAGATAAAAAGGAATCAGATAGCAAGAATGGTCTTATGGATGAAGCATGCCAGTCAAATAACTATTAAGGTATGCCTTTTTTGATAAGACCAACAGTAAGATTAACAATGAGTTTGCTATTTTAACGTTATTGATGGGAGTAATTTCATACTAAAGATCAGATTTAAAATCAAATGAGACTATTGAGGAATTTGCCAGTTTACCTAAATTCTTGATGAACAATGGGATACCGAGTAGCATAAACTCAGCAAGGATTCTTCCTCCCCCACCCCAAAGAAAAGTAAAAAAAAAGAAATAAGTAGGCTAGGATAATTCTATGTGCTAGGTTGAAGTTATGATCACAAAAACCAATTATTTAAACCCAGGTGCTCCAGCATATATTGAGAAATTACTTATGATAGAAAATAGGAACCTTGAGAGTTGTACGTGAATCAACAATGATATAGATTTAAAGGTAACTGAAATGTAGGGAGACAAAAAGAGAGAAGCACACTTTTTTGTTAGATACATCAAGAAGAGATATACAGGGAGACACAATAGGAGAAAGGAACAATTTATAATCAGACACAGCAAAAATAACCTCTCTCTTGCTGATTGATGCAGTAGTAGGACTGAGGAGTGGCTTAGCAAATAATTATGGACCAAAGAAAAGAAAAGAAGAAACATACTTGAATAGATTGCTAAAATGACAGAAGATGGAAAAAATGGTCAAGAATAGTGAATTGGAAAGTTAAGCTATGAGTTTCTAGGTAAGATAACTGAGAAGGCCTGTAAGTATGAAATTCTTACAGACCTGTAAGAGTGAGCTTATCCTGCTCGGTTCGGGGGTGGATACTGATTTGCTTGCTTTTGTTTTGGTCTGTAAAATGAAGGCTCTCCCCATTACTTATTTGGGTCTTCCTTTTGGTGCAAAGTGTTGGAAAATATATAATTATTTATAGAAAATTAAGGAGTTGGCCTGTGAGTCGTGAAAAACCACTGTTCTAAAGTCGTTATAGCCTCCCTACGTGCGGGTACGAATGGGTAAAACCGACTCCAAGATAAAATCCAAGTGCTCGCAGCTTTGCCTTCTACAATGTGCACGTCCACGGGGAAGCGGGAATGAACCGACCCGATAAAGGATGCCAAAAAACACAAATATATAGAAACTAATAGAATAACTCTCTCAAAGCATGGAAGTCAAGAAGAAGATTATGAAAATTGTGTTTTAGGCTCTTGAAAAGCTTGGTGTTTATAGGCACAAGTGATCCTAAGAATTTAATTCAAAATTTAAAATAGAAATAAATTCAAAATTTGTAAATATCAATTTATTAAGATTAATCACAAATTGTAACCTTCAATTTATTGAAATTAATCACAAATTTGTAACTCAATTTATTGAGATTAATCACAAATTTGTAACTTTCAATTTATTAGCTATATTAAAATAGCCAAATAATGGCTTTTGAAAAACCAATATAAATTCATGTGAGAAATTTGAAAACTTTCTAACACAAAGTTCAAGGAGGTTGGGGTTTGGAATCTGATTAGGCGATTATTGAAAGATTCGAGAGGAGGCTTGCAAGTAGGAATAGGCATTATCTTTCGAAAGGGTAAGAGCACCCTCTCTAGTCTCTCTATTTATTTCATGTCTCTCTTGCCTATTCCTTCTTAGGTGGAGGAGAATGGAAGATATTCAAAAAAGATTCATTTGGGGTCATACAGGAGAGGAGTTCAAGTACCATATGGTGAGATGGGGTGTTGTCAAACAACCGTTGGAAAGAGGTGGTCTCGATGTAAAATCTCTTATCTAGTTTAATAAGGTGCTTGTTGGCAAGAATCAAAAATATCATTTGTCTTGGAGATTTGTTGAGGCTATTTTTGGGTTGGATCACGGCGGTTGGGTGTCTAAGTCAAATAGAAGTCGTATGGGACAGGGGTGTGGAAGTGGTTAAGCAAAGGGTGGGATAAGTTTTTTCCTAAGGTGAAGTTTGAGGTGCGTAATGGAGCTAACGTTGGTATGGGGAGACTTCACTTAAAGAGTTGTTTCCAAATCTGTTTGTTTTGGCTAGAGATAAGGATGCTTTGGCAGTGTCGAAGTGTTGTTTAGTCGCAAGACGGTATTGTTTGGGATGTTTTGTTTAAGAGGAATGCTCAGGATTTGGAAGTTGATTGCTTTGAAGCTTTTTAGAGCAAGTTGTATAGGTATGGGGAGACTTCGCTTAAAGAGTTGTTTCCAAATCTGTTTGCTTTGGCTAGAGATAAGGATGCTTTGGCAGTGTCGAAGTGTTGTTTAGTCGCAGGATGGTATTGTTTGGGATGTTTTGTTTGAGAGGAATGCTCAGGATTTGGAAGTTGATTGCTTTGAAGCTTTTTAGAGCAACTTGTATAGTGCGATGGTGCTTTTGATTGGGGAGGATAGTGTGAAATGGTCCTTGAAGAGTGATGGCGGTTTTTATGTGAGATCTTTGAATTTGTATTTTTGTGGTGAAAACTCGGGTGAGGGTAGTGATGACTTCCCATGGAAAGATAATTGAAAATCCCGTGCTCGTACCAAAGTCTCTTTCTTTGCATGAGAGGCTTCATGGGAGAGAATTTTGACTATTGACAATCTCTAAAGGCGAGGGGAGATTCTTGTTAATTGGGGCTACCTTTGTAAGGAAGAGGCCAAGTTTGTTTCTCGTTTTTTGTTGTGTTGCTCTTGGATTAGGCAGTTGTGGGAAATGGCCTATGCGGTTTTGGGGTTGAATTAGGTTGTGGCAAGTTCTGTCAAGGGGGAGATTTGTGCGTGGAGAAGGCTTACTAGCTCCAAAGAGTTGAGGAAAGCTTGCGGTTTGATTCCTTGCTCTATTTTTAGGATTGTTTGGTTCGAGAGAAATAATATGAGAGCTTTTGATAGGGTAGAAAAGCCGATAAGTGTGATTAAAGATAGATGGCTTCAAACCCTTGATTTTTGGTTTTGGTTTCATGGTCACCATTTGGTGAATAAGGATGAGCTTTTAGAGTTTATAGATTTTTTGTCATGTAAATGATTCTGTAGATTGGGTTTGCACCCCATGGGTTGGCACCCCTTTGGTGTGTTTTTTAATACATTTTACTTATAAAAAAAGTATGAAATTCTTATGTTGGATAGTCAATGTCTTACAATGACTGTTAAAGCATTGCTTGTATTCAGCTTACAATAGTCTATGATACAAGCCCTTGATTACAGTTCAACTGTTTTACGGTTAGCCCTGTAGGTTCATTAAAGTTAACGTGTTCCTTTTATCTTTTTTTTAGAAGTAAAATTTTTCATTAGAAAAGCACCAAAAAGATGTAACACAAAGCCAAAGACTAATTACAATAAAGGGAATCCACAAAATCTAGTAAATCCTCACTATTTACAAAGAAATTCTCTCTAAATAAAAAATTGAGTGTGTTAAACCACTTATCTCTAATAACCCCAAAATAATTCTCCACACCATCAAACGCCCTCCGCTTCCTCTCTCTCTCCACACAATCCAAAAAATAGATTATTGAATTAGAAGCAAAGCTTTCTTGACCTCCTTAGAAGCAAAGCTTTCTTGACCTCCTTAGAAGCTTTCAAGTCATTTCAAGCCCGAATTTCATTCAACACGGAACCCACAATCACCCAAGAAATTCCCACAACCCTATAACTCATCTCTCACAAACATCTAGCTAAAGAGCACCCCACTAAGAGATGATAGATGAACTTGGCACACTGTTTGCAAATGAAACACCTATTTACAATCATATCCCCGAGTAAGAATTTTCTCCCATGAAGCTTCCCACAAAAATAAATTGACTTTTTTCAGAGCTGTCGAGCACCAAATTACTTTCGAGGGGTAATTAGAGATACCATTAAAGAAGGCTTTATCAAAAAGGATTTTATAAAAATCTTTCACCTTAAAGCATTTGATAGGACAAGGCATCCATTTCATCACATCCTCTCTACCCCTTTCAATTCTAGAATTATATAAAGATTCTAAAAACATCACCATCTCCTCAACTTCCCAATCTTGAACATTACGGGTAAAAGGAACATTTCAAGAGACTCTATCATTAGACATGGAGTAACAAGAATAAACACTTATCTTTATCTCTCACAATATTAAAGATGCTAGGATATTTATTTTGAGAGGGCTATTCCCACACCAAATTGCATACCAAAGACGAGTTTTAGCACCATTACCCATGGACACCTCCAATAGAGGCCTCAAATCATCCCACCCTTTTTGAATCTATTTCCAAACCCCCACTCCATAGGCCCCTTGAAATTTTTTAGACATCCACCCATCATGCTCTATCCCAAATTTTGCTTCCACCACTTTCCTCCACAAATGGTCTCACTCAACAAGAAATCTCCAAAGCCATTTACCAAGAAGTGCCATATTGAATAAGGCTAATGATTTAACACCAAGCCCCCCTCTTTCCAACAATTGCTTAACAACGCCCCAATTAACCAAATGGTATTTGAATTCTTACGCCGTGTTGCTCCAAAGGAATCTTCTTTGAATAGCCTCCAATTTATTAACCACCGAGCTAAGCATAGGGAAGAGCGACATAACAAATGGGAAGATTAGAGAGAATGCTCTTTATAAGAGTAAGTCTACCTCAGAAGATGATAATTCTTCCATCTGGATAAACATTTCTGAAACTTCTCCACAATCGGGTTCTATATACTTTTATCTTTAAACTTTACTCCTAAAGGAAGGCCAAGATAAGAAAAATGAAGAGATTTCATTTTGCACCCCAATAAACTAGCAAGGAATCGACCATCATCAATTTCACCGATAGGAATTAAGTCACTTTTGCCAAGATTAACTTTAAGACTCGACACTGCCTCAAAACAAAGAAGAATACATCTAATGTGTAAAATTTGATTGGCCTTTGCCCCGCAAAAGACAATCGTGTCACTGGCAAAAATAAGATGAGAAATATTCACACTCTCGCCATTACTACCCACTTTGAGATTACTCAACAATCTTCTCTCTACCGTTATAGATAACATCTTGCTGAAGCCCTCCATAGCCAATGTAAATAATAAGTGAGATAAAGGATCTCTTTACCTCAGACTTCTCGACTTTAAAAATCCAATGGGATAACCATTAATTAAAATGGAAAAGGAAAAGGAAGTAGAGGAAATACACTTAAGAATCCACTTTCACCATTTATCCCCGAAGCCCAATCTTTTCAACAAGTACATAACAAATCCCCAACAAAAATGATCATACACCTTTTTCATATTAAGTTTGCAAATCACCCTTCTCCCTCCATTCTTGAGATGAGCATCCACCAATTCATTGGCTATCAAAACAGCATCCAAGATTTGCTTTCCTTCTATAAAGGCATTGAGGGCTCACCACTTTTAGCATCACCTCTTTCAATTTAAAAGTGATCACCTTCGATAAGAGCTTATAAATGCACCCCACCAAACCAATAGGTCTAAAATCTTTAATGTTAGACGCTCTCACCTTCTTCGGAATAAGGGTGACAAAAGTGACATTTAGGCTAGTCACAAACTCCCTTGAGTAATTGAACTCCTCAAACAATTAAATAGTGTCCCCCTTCAGCACATCCCAATTTTGAACTAGAAAAGACATAGTAAAACCTATGGGACGCATGGCTTTATCTCCATCACAAGCCCGAAGAGCAAAAACAATTTCTTCCTCAGTAAAAGGACTTTCAAGCGAACCTATATCTTCCTAATTAATTTTAGAAAATTCAAGTCCATCCAAATTCGATCTAATACCCTAGACTCCTTATAGAGATTCTCATTGAACCCACCAATAGCCCTCTTTATACTTTCTTTCTCTTCAAACATATACCTGTCAACTTCAATGGAATTAATAAAATTATATCTCCTATGAGTGTTAGCCATTCGATGGAAATACTCTGTATTATTATCACCCTCCCGAAGCCACAATTCCCTTGATTTTTGCCTCCAGGAAGTTTCCTTCATAGAGACGAGTTTCGCCAACTTATTTTTAGCTTCCCCTCTTCTATCTAAATCACTTCTCAAAAGACCTTCTTAACCTCTTTCTCATCAAGCCCACTAATTTCCCTCAAAAGAAGCATTAATAGCGTAGTTGACATTACCAAAGACGACTTTATTCCATCTTTGCACTTATTCCTTGACTCTTTTTAGCTTTTTTGCCACCACAAAGCTAGCAACACCGTTAGCTTAGTATCCCTCCCACCACTCTTTAACTAGATCCTAAAAACCCTTTGCCATTAGCCACATGTTTTCAAATTGAAACGTGTCAGACCCACATCAAACCACCACCTTCAAGAGCAATGGGGTGATGTTCTGATGTAGGCCGAGAAAGAAGCTTTTGAACAAAATCGGGGCATTGGATTTCCAAGCATGGAGTCACAAGGAAGCGATCTATCCTTGACAATGATGGAGTCTCCCTAAAATTTGACCAAGAAGAAGCATCGCCAGAAGAGGAAGATCAATGAGATCATGACCCCTTACAAAATCCAAAAACTCCCTCATCAACCTGGATTCATGAGACTTTCTAGACCTCTCATGAGGATATAAAACTACATTAAAATCACCCTCCACCACCTAAGGAAATCTCTAACGATGCCTAATAGCCAACAACTCTTCCCAAAAAAGAGCTCGGTCACCACTATCTCCCGGACCATAGACTCTAGTAATCACCTAATCCTCATCATTTAAAAGACCTTTGAAAACACAAGAAACTGAGAAAAGACCTACATGAGCATCTATTAACTTCAAGACTCTTCTATCCCACATTAAGATCACTCCTCTTGAAGCACCTATTGACGGCAATCACACGATCTTAATCCCTAAAGGCTACGGATAATCGGATCATCCACTTCCTCCATTTTAGTCTCTTGAAGACACCAGTGTACCCCTCCAATCTCTAAGATAATGCTTAACTATTTCCTTTTTTGGTAAATCATTAACTCCTCTTACATTCCACGAAATTATCTTCCACTTCAATGGATTACCCTAGAATCCCCTAACAAATCTACTCCACCTCTACTAGAACACCTATTATTCTTCTCATAATTAACATCAAATTCTAACCTTTTGAGTTCTTTGCAACCCATCCTAGACTGTTTTTCCCCACAGACTAGCCACACCAACGGGATTTACATTCTTCAACCCGAATTCACTCGATCTTTTCAAACAATCTAATAGCTTAGCTTGATCCTCAACCCCAACTAAAGAAACCCCCACCATCTTGTGAAGTTTTTTAACCGCATTCAGAACCCAAGACGACGCCTTACAATTCTCAACAAATTCATCACCCCCATCCAATCCCCCCACTTGTCTACCGACTCAACATTCTCTACCACAGCCATACGCAAATCATTCACCCGACTGTCCTCACTAAACTTCCCAGATTCCACCGAAACAGCTCCCCCACAACCATTACTAATCACCCCAATCGCCTCTGTTCCAACCCTTGGAGGAGACAAAGGATCAACAATAGCAATTGGATCACAATTAAATTCCTCAAAGACTCCACTGGCATACAATAACTCAATACCCTTAGAACAATGCCTGAAATCCTCTAAATCAAAACCAATCTCTGCCAAATCCATCTCAAAGAGGCCTGAGGCTGCCGGAAGATGGTTGCCAACAAGGTCCGCACCCAACCCAGTGGACAAATCAGGCATCGGCACGCAGGTTTCACTAGAACCCGCAATGACAGGGAAGCTTGCCTCCACAGACTGAATTGCGGCTGGGACCTGCACATAATGGTCGGAAAGGACTGAGATTGGGTCGCCGGAATTTGTCGCACCATCCGCCAGCTTGCTACTTGAAAAAACAGGGAGGCACTCAACAGAAGAATGAAAAACAACAGCTGAAATCTGCGCTGGACGGCCGGAGGGTGTTAAATTTGTGTCGCCGGACTCAGCCACACCCGACACAAGCTCAGGCACTGGCAACAGACGTGGTCATGTCGCTGGGCCCAAAATGCGTGGCCACCCACCGTTTCCTCAGCTTCAGCTTACAGGGACCATAATTCTTGGGCTTGAACCCTTTCTCACCCGGCCCAAAATAATTAAAGACCCTCTGATTTTTACCTTTGGAAGGCCCAGTATCAGAAACAGAGAGCTGGCCTTTAGAACTGCCCAAAGCCCGGCCCTTGGAGCTATCATCAGTCTGCGAACCAGAAGAAAAAAGCCCAACCTTTTCTTCCCCAACTGATTTAATCCCTTTGGCCTTGTCTAGACCCAATGAAAGATCACGAGCTTGGGCCAGCCCAGTTCTTTTTAGGTGCAAAAGATTCCTTAAAATCTCTATTTTTACTTGGCCCAGCCCCCAAGCCCACGTCCAAAAGAGACTTATCAAGACCTGTCAACATCCCCACCCAAATTCTCAGATACGGCCCGAGACCCATTCAAATTCAATTAAAAATTTGAATTACCATCTGGTGACAGCTGTTTTTTACCCTTATCCACAACCTGTCCCTTACAAGCGTGTCCGACCCTCTCTCATCTTCCCATCACATCCCCTCACCACCATCGCCCTAGATCTTTCTTTCTGACTTGATAGAGCCATACTACCAGATAACTTGACGCCACACTTTGGACAGCACCCAGACACTGTCAAAGGCTTCACAGACCTTCCCTGTTGAGGCTCGCTACTTGGACCCATTACTCCCCTACCTGAACCAGTCTCATCACTCCTGACCTTCCTCGCTTTCTCAGCTTTCTCCACCCCAACATTGCGGTCGAGAAATAGGCCCAAAAACTTTGTTCAAACCACTCAAGGCCGAAAGAACACACCCCCATCCACTAGCAGTTCTACCTTCTGGGAACAAACAAATTTGGCCCTTCCACTGAATATTCCAGTCAAAGAAACAAATCGTCCATTTTTGTTCTGATGCAAACCTAAAATAAAAGATCTATTCCACTCTCTCCTTCTATGGCACCAAGGATTATTTCCCTTCTCGAAAAGAAACTCTTTACATGCAGTTAGAAACCAAACAAATTCCTGAATATTAAGCCAAAGAGAAATCTTCTTACCTGGAGAAAACTCTGCAGTTCTTACTACATTTTCAGTAACTCCTTCAACAACGAACTCAAACGATTTCTTTTCCACTTCAAAGGACTTGCAAAGCTCAGCTCTTCTATAAATCATGGCTCGTGACCCAACCTAATGTACTACCACCAGGAAATGATTCAAGTTCTTGCTCTTCACCTTTTGATAGCACATACAAAATTTGTAAAAACAGATTATGTAAGCAGACATAAAATAGACTGCTTTGTCTGCGACATCCATAATACCAGAATCATATGTAACATATTTGCAGCTAAACTTGAGATGATGACTGGAGAGTTGCAGGACTGAAGCTTCAAGAAGTTTTTTTAATTATAACTATAGCTGTCAATCAGGGTATGAAATAAAGCACCAAAACTCATAGATGAACATGATTCAGCTCCATTCATCTAACTTAAGTATAGTGATTGTCACATGATCTACCACTCTGGGGAATCAATAAGATTGTTTTTTCAAGGAATTGTTCTATCATGACATCCTTTATTTGTATGGTTATGGGAATTATTCTCAGACGCATAGTGAGATTTTTTTGGTTTTCCTCTTTCTTGAGATATGCAAGATTACGGAAGTAATTGGATGCATTATGCATAGCCATTTTGTTCTGTCATGTGATCAATGCTGAATTTAGCAACTTTGAAGTCACTGTGTTTGAAACTTTTGCGTGTTTCAAGGATGTAACATCTTGGAAATTCTCTAGGTTATAGTTTCTGCTAACCAAGTGTCTTTAACATGTTAGAATAATGGATGTTTTTCAGATGCCAAGAGTAGTTTGGTAAACTTTGATGCCTCAGGTATTGGTTCTTTTGTTCTGGCTCTGCAGCTACTTCCCTGGCTTTGAACTTTTTTTTTGTGGGCCTAGTCATGGATTCTATTGTGGGTTCAACTAGTCTCTCTGTGCAATTTCATAAAGGGCCAAGAAAATGGAACAGAGGAGCATTGCTTTTTCAGTCATATTTCTCTCCGGTGATTTCAGTGGGTATGGATATATAAAGCTTATCAAAGGCCTTACATTAAGCTTTATCATCTTAGTTTTCAAATATAGACTTAAAGATATACGAGGGAGTTGGGTTAATTGGACTCAAAAGTTAGTTTTTAAGTCTTCTTATTGGATTGGAAGTGATCTACTCGCACAGAGTTGAGTGTTGGGTAGCGTGCTTTTCAAATTTTTTTTGGTATCCTTTTCTGGTTGTTTCTCAGGTTGCATATTATAGTTGTGTTTATGTGTCTGTATGATTGTCATTTCGATTCATACAAAAGAATCCAATTTCACACAGAGTTCCTGCTTTTAGTGTTTGATTCATTTACTGTTTTGGTCTTTCCAGGTATAAATACGTGATGTAATTTGGGAAATCAGTTTGCCCGAAATGAAACACGAGGAATGCAAATTGATGACTTGTCAAAAATCATATTTCTCACTCCTACTAAAAAAATATATTAGATTTATCAGGTGAAGCTCCAACCACTGACCAGTTCATCAGAAAAATTATACTTCGTAGTATTATTTATTCCGATAATGTCTGTATGCAAATTATGTATATTACACCCAAATTTCCTGAAATACTCTTTCTGCATACACAATTAAACTTTAGTCAAGGGTCAGTATAAACCACACCCCTCGAAAGCCACATCCCTTATCGGGTCAATCATATCATATCGTCGCTCGAGTTAGGGTTAGTATTCGGTCGATTTGGTTCGGTGCAGAAATTCGGTTAACCGAATTATTTTTGGTTCAATAATTTTACACTGAAGGGAGCAGGCGATGGCGAGGCTTGTTCATGGAGACTAGAGAGACACTGAGACAAATGGAGGCGTGAAGGGCTAAGGGTGAAAATGATTTAGGGTTAGGAGACCGGTTTAGGGGTTTTATATAGGCACTTATATTTCGGTTTTTCAATGAATCAAATTTTTTTAAAAAAATCCACCGAATTGAAGACCGAATAATTGATAAAATTGGTCACAACGAACCGAACGAGCTTGAAAAACTGAAAAACCGAACTGAATTGCAAATAACCGAATGATGCGGTTTGATTTTTCGGTTTAGATCGAAATATGCTATCTTCTAATATCACCCATCATTGGACCAAATCACATCATACCGTTTTTCAATGGGTCTCATATTAAATATTACATTGCCTCTCACTGAGCCCCATATCAAACATCACATTGCCCCTCAATGAAGCACCACACATTTCACATTGCTCTCATTAGGCCATATATAATTTTCACATTTAATATAGCGTGCTACCTTGGGTTTTTTCATCACACTTTCATTTCACAAGATGAATCCTCTCACACTTACGTCTTTTAGCAGGCAAAAATCTCAAGTGCACCCTTCAAAGGGCAACAATCTCAAACATGTTCCTCAATGAACAACAATCTCAAGTAACAACAATCTCAAACATGCTCCTTAATGGATGATAAATCTCAAACATGACCCTTAATGCTCTACATTTCCATCACATTTCTAATCAAACCATACTTTTATGGAAAAACACAAGAAAGATTCAAGAAACTCAACTTTTTCTCATTTTCCAAACAATGCATAACAAGTAATCATTTCTTCACAAATCATTGGAATATGAAATGATCTCAAAATTGGTTTACATTCTAATTTTTTCATCATAACATAACAAAACGATTTATTGATTATTCTAATTTTCTCATCAAAACGTAACAAAACGATTTATTAAATTAACCATATTCAACATAGCATATAATTACTATGTATTAAATCTATCAAAATTGACAGAAAGAATAGTAATCATAGGATACATGAAGAGAACCACTGATCTCAAAACACATAAGAAGCTAAACTTGGTAAGCTAGGTGTTAATACCCTTCTCCGCCTCAAAACTAGACGCAATCATTTTAAATAAGAACTAATACTACTTCTGATGAATACCATGATGCATGTTAAGGTTCAATACTTACTGAAAAAAAGGTCAATACGGCTTTCCACAAGTTAAGTGGCTTACTAAACATTTTTTTTTTAATTTATAATATAACTTTCCTTTAAAATTTTACCAAATTTTTTTTAGAATCTCGTGTTTTTTCAGGTATTCCCAATTTTCAAATAAACCAATAAATTAAAAACAACGTCACAAAATCAAATCCCAATTACACTAAACTCATCTTTCATTCTCAACAACACAATCGAACTTATCCATAATTATAATTCAATACTAACTTAGCATTAAAATTTTACATACTTAAACTCACCTAAACAATCATAGAGGCATACAGCCAATATCATTTTAGCATGAACGTACACTTAGAACTAAACAACTTACTCATGCAAATCTTTCTCTATGGGTGCTAAAAAAATACAAAGTACCAGTTTTCACTTTCGAAGTAAATTCATTATCAGGATTACATGTCGAAAATAACTTCATAACTAGTTTTAAGGGACCAGGACAGATCTGTCCTTTATAACTTACACCTTAGTTTTAATCATCCCTTTGTTATATTTGGCTTAATATCTTCTTTTAGGCTTATATGTATTTATAAACACTACCTAATACACCCTATTAAGACTTCAATAACATCGAAATTTTTTAGATTAAACATACCTTTATCTCTAATCTTTAATTATCTACCCGGTCTATAAATTCGCATAACCACATACTTTTTCCCCAAAATAGCAATTGGAGGTTTATATTAAACAAGTTCTTTTAATTAGATTATGATTTAATCCCAAAATGATCATCCACCTAAAATCTCTACATACAATCTATTTTTATCTCAACCACAACACATTTAAAGAAAATTTTCTCCACTCCAAACCTCCACAGCAACTTGGACAATAAAGTTTTGCTTTATCAATTATTATTAATGGGTGATATTCGTCGCATATAATGATATCAATATCAATTACCATTAATATAGCATAAGATCTTATTTTACCGTCCTTCGTTGAACTGGCTATCTTCACATGGCGCCGTGAGCCGCCCCCATGAATTAACAGTTTTTCAGATGCCAAGAGTAGTTTGCTAAACTTTGATGCCACGGGTATTGGTCCCTTTGTTCTGGCTTTGAACTTTAATTTTGTTTATAGGCTCCATCTCTGGTTTCTCTTTCTCTCACATGACTGATGATTCTGTTACACAAAATGATCAAGAATACACTGGTACGACTTCGACAAGATTACTTGTGAGATTTAGTAAACTGGTCGGATCGGGTTTAGGTCATATTGAGTCACAAATTACTTTGGATTGAGTTTGGATCATTTTAATCTCGGATTGTATCGGATCTTGGGTCATTTCGGGTCGAGTTATTTCGAGCTCGGATCATATTGGGTCTCGGGTAATGTCGGGCCGGGTCAAGTCGAGTTAACAAAATAGATATTTATGTTTAATTAAAAAATATATTTTATTTGCATATAATAGGATTAAGAGTTACGTTGTCAAATCTGTAAAAATTAATTAATAATAAATTAAGATTTAATTTTTTAAATAATATATTTAATTTTTTAATGCAATATGCAATGTTATGATTCATAGTTCTAAAATTCAGTCTTAAATGATATAAGACATCTGGTCCACACAGTTATTCTCAGTAGAAATGTCTTATACCAAATTTTGGATATTAAATTTCATATAATCATTCCGTTTCATTGTTTTTTTAAGTCAATAAAAATAAAATTTTATTGTAACTTGACGAACAATATAAAATTTACTATTATTCTCGATTTTTGATTTAAAATTAATGAAATTACTCATATTAATAAAATGTTGAACCATGCATATCAACATATGTAAATTCATAAATAATTAATTATGATATAATTTATTTTATTTGACAACTAGTAAAATAACATTATCTCGATTTTAAAAATCAAATTATTTTTATATAAAAAGTTATATTTTCAAATCATTTCAGTTTGGATCGTTTTAGGTTATTTTGAATTCGAGTCATTTCGAGTTTTCAATCACTCGAGTTATGATCAGATCAAATTAAAATAATATTATTTAATATATTTTTGATTAAATCAAATTTAAACTGAATCAAATATAATCAAATTTTCAAATCGAATCCGATTTTATCGTCCCTAACGTGCGCTGTCAAGAACTTAAGATTACAGCGTGTGCGGCAAATGAGCCTGATGTCATCCATCATCTTTTTTAATGGGTTCTCAGAGTATAGATTTAGAAAAGACAAAATGGGATAAAAAATAATCTATCTATATTATATTTCACTATTGTGCTAGATTGTATTATGTTTACGTGGCACAATACCAAGTTACGTTTTTAGATTTTCAATTTCCTTGATTTTTTTAAATTTTTAATTGATATTTTATTGTTTAATTGACTTGTAATTAATATATACTTATTGTGACACTTTACCTCTCACCTATTCAAGAGACTTTGTATCTCCATTTTCATCATTGTTACACTTTTGAGTCGCTCGGGTGAAGAATCGTTTGGGTGACGAGAAGCTTGGGTTTTAAGTTAGTCGGATTTCAAGTCATATAGATCTTGGGTGATCGAGTCATTAGTTGCTTGAGTTTCGAGTTATTCGAGTTTTGGGTTATTTGAGCATTCGATAAGTTCGGATAGGATAAACTCAGGTTTAAGACAGATTCGAGTTGACCCTTCGAGATCGATTCATTTTTTTTCGAAGAAAAAGTAATCATGCTAGAATTTAATTTTCTTCAATTTCTTATCTCTATTATCTTTAACCCATGTTGATTTTCTCAATTGTCTTTTATTTTTTTCTATATTTTCAATTATTCTAATTTCTTTTTGGTGATTCTAACTGGATTGTTCTTCTCTTGGAGTTTCTTTGCAGGTTCAATTTTCTAATAGAAAATATGTGACCATTAAACTTGACATGTTTATAGATAAAAAGATAATTGTTAGTATATTGTTTTATTATATAAAAGAGTAGATTAATTTGCGCATAGCTCATGTTGATATGCTATTTAATAATTTTGATACAGTATCTTTGATATTATTAATGTCTCTGCTTAACAAATAATAAACAAATAATTTTTATCTTTAATTTCGGGTATCAAGTTCGGGTCATTCGGGTTGTTCAAGTCATGGGTCATTTGGGTCCCTAAGGACACATGACGCTCGAGTCTAGGTCAGTCGGGCTTCAGGTTTGTCGGGTCTCGAATCAATCAGATTAGAAATCGTTTTGGTTTCGTATTGTTGAAGTCTCAAATTATAATATTTTACTGTATTTTTTTTTTGGTTAGGATGGATTGAATCATATCAAATTTTGCCAACTCTAATATATCTCTAGTATCCATCCTTTCAAATGCTTTTCTATTTCTTTTTCACCAAACCATTGGAAACTATTATCTTCTATTTTCCAGTATGAATACCCCTCCAAGCCTTTATCTCCTCTTCAATAAGAAAAATTCTTGCTTAGCATAGTGCTATGAGATATATGGCATAAGGATTCATCTTGTCTCTGAATGAAAATAAAATATTTGTTATCTTTTTTTTCACACTATTTAACGACGAGATGGATTCTTATACCATGTATCTCATGACACTGCAAGAAATTCTCCTCCAATAGACCCAAAAACTGTATCAACTATTCCAAAGCTACCTCATCCAAGGGCACAAAAGCAAACGATATTAATGGACTGTCTCACCATCATTCTTACCTAAATGACATCTATTTACTAAAGTTATACCCTTCCTCGTAAATTATGAATCGTCAAAATTTTATACCAGCTGCCATAATCTACAGTATATATATGATACTGCCAAAAACTACCCTTCCAATAAAAAGACAACACGTGGATCCTCTGACTACGGGTCATAAGACCACACGTGGACGACCCTGGACCAGACAGTTAAGCCTCCAGGTCATAACCGCCCCTCAGGGCTCCGTTGCCCCCAGTTGGGCCTCCACGTCACTACCGCCTTCCAAGCTATCATTACATAGCCCAAGTTGGGATACCGGGTCGGTAGAAGGCCCCAGAGACAAATGGCTCTTGATCAAGCTAGCAAGACAAAGTCCTAGTAGACGGCCTCCAGCCACCCAACTGGGCCTCCTAGGCATCAGTGCCCATCCCAGTTGGGGTGTCAGGCCAGCAATCGCCCTTACACGTGGGCGGTTCCTGATTATACCAACGAGACAAAGCCCTAGTGGACGGCTCAAATCCATTTAGCTGGATTTCCTAGGCATCATTACCTGGCCCCGTTAGGAGTATAATATCACTGCCGCCTCAGGTCCAAGATCGCCTCCAACGCTTTATAAAAAGGATAAGGTACGCCCTTAACACGGCCAAGAAAACACACACAATGAACCAGAGACTACTCAACCCCTGCTTATACCCTATCACGCTTATCACGCTCTAACTTAAGCATCGGAGCATCCCCGGAGGTATCCCTCCTGCGACCCCATAGTTCATTGTTCTTTCTCTGTACAGATACAGCCAAGGTCACTCTGCTTACTCCGCAATACACATTTCGGGCATCAACAGATTGGTGCCGTCCGTGGGAAACACCATCTCTCGCTGACAGTAACAGCGAAGAAGTCCGAAGAACTCATCTGTTATCATGCCCCCTAAAACTTCTGCCAAAGACCTTGGCGCTCGCGTACTACAGTCAGGAGCAAGTTCCTCGGCCGAGCCTGAGGCTCATCTGAATGAAGGTACGCTCCAGGTGCAGTTCACGGAACTCGCGCAGCTGGTAGCCGATCTGGCTGTCGAAGTTTGTGGGAGACCCCAGCGTGCCTTACCACTCCCGTCACAGGAACCAGGTCACTATGGTTCAGCCAACAGCTGCCCACCAGTCGATGACTGTTCGGAGACCCACTCACCTCCACCAGCTAATTCCGGAGAAATTCCCATGCCCAAGAACAACGAAGGGTTTGGTAAGCGAATCGAGGATATCAAGGGGCGAATTAATGAGGCGTTTAGAGAACGTGGCCACAATATTATCGATGATCTCGATGTGCAGGACCCACCTTTCACACAAGAAGTCCTCAACGCTCCCCTCCCACCAAATTTCTGAATGCCACAAATCAAACCGTACAACAGATCCACCGACCCCCTGGATCATCTCCAACACTACCGAACCACAATGACCCTCCACAGACATTCGGACCCTGTGATGTGCCGGGCATTTCCATTGACCCTTGAGAGAGCGGTCGGGACGTGGTATTCCCGTTTGAAACCAGGAGGCATCCGCACCTTCAAAGACCTAAGCTATGCCTTCGCCTCTCATTTCATCAGCAGCAAAGGACCCAAGAAAACCTCAGAGTCTCTGTTCAATATTGTCCAGTCAAAATGAGAAATGTTTCGAGCCTATATTTCCATATTCAATACTACTGCTTGGGAGATCCCAGACCTTGATCCTAGTGTTCAGCTATTGGCGTTAAAAAAATGGACTAAGATCCAGGTTCTTCAGTTCCAAACTTACCAGACGTCCGCCCATGGATATGAGTGAAGTCTTGGCGCGAGCCGAAAAATACATGTTGGCGGAAGACGATTAGGCATTCCAAAAAGAACGCGAAGGAGACACGAAAAAGAGTAAGAGAGGTCCCACTAGTCCCTGCCGTGAGCCCACTAAGCGGTCGTTTCGCGATGAGAGACCCAGAACCCTCAGGCCTTTTGAGGGTAGGCCTCGGAACCCCGCAACCTTCGGAACCGGAGCCAGGACTCCGGGGTAATTGCACAACTACTCATCACTGAATGCCTCTAGGATCAACATTCTGATGCAGATTTATGACAGGGATCTCTTGCAGTGGCCCCCAAGGCCGCCAAACCTCAACCTAGATCGAAACACTTGGTGTAGATTCCATAGAAACTTCGACCATGACACGGAAGAATGTAAGGCACTGAAAAATCAGATCGAGGCCCTCATCAATCGGGGACATCTAAAAGAATATATCGGACCACGACTAGAAAAATTCGATGAACGAGCCCGTAGAAGCCCTGAACGCCTTCTCAAGCGAAACAGACCTGCAAGGCCAATCTGAAAGAGCCCGAGGCCGAGTCACAAGGAGCCTAGCCAGAAGAAACCGGAAGCCCCCGCTGCAAAAATCATCAAGACTATTTGTAGAGGGCCCGCAGCTAACGGTGGGTCACATAATCGCAGTAAGTCTTATGTCAGGTCAATAGCATATATCTTTGGACCTCATAAACCACCTAAGATCGGCGAGATCATTTCTTTTTCGGACGAAGACTTAGAAGGAGTGCAGATCCCACACGATGATGTTGTTGTAATTTCACTCATCGTGGCCAATCACGAAATAAAACGAGTCCTGGTCGATAACGGGAGCTCAGCCGACATTCTCTTTTATGATGATTTTCGACAAATATAACTGGGCGATACACACTTAGAGTTGGTCTCCACCCCACTCTATGGCTTCTCAGGGGGACCAGTCTTTATAGAAGACAGCATAACCCTCCTGGTAACTGCAGGGACGACACCTCGAACAACAACTGTGCACTCCACCTTGTTGATTATTCGACAACCTTCATCCTACAATATGATACTTGGGTGACCTACACTAAACAATCTCCATGCAGTTGTCTCCACCCATCACTTCAAAATCAAATTCCCCACGGAAGACGGAGTAGGCAAAATCAAAGGAGATTAACTAATCGCGAGATCCTGTTATCTCAGTTCAGTAAAAGGTAAGAAGACAGAAGCCCTACCACTTAAACTAGATGAACTTAGAGACGAAGGGAGCAACCTAAGAGGCTAGCTCATAAAAGAAGCAATCGCGGTCCCCCTCGACGAAGACAGCACCAGAACTGTTCAAATTGGTTCGAACTTGCCTGACACGCTTAGGAAATCTTTGCTAGCCCTCATTCGAGCAAACCAAGACCTATTCGCCTGGACCGCTGTAGATATGCCTGGAATCAGCCCAGATGTCATTGTACATCGATTAAGTGTGGATCCGACCCACAAACCGGTCATCCAAAAGAAAATGTCATTTGCTCCTGAACGACAGGCAGTTTTCTGAACAGAAGTTGACAAATTACGCTCGGCTAACTTCATCCGAGAGGTTAGCTACCCAGAATGGGTGTCCAATGTAGTAGTGGTGAAAAAGGAAAACGGCAAGTGGCGAATCTGTGTAGACTTTTCGGATCTAAATAAAGCCTATCCAAAAGACAGTTTCCTTTTACCCCGGATCGACCAACTCGTTGACGCAACATCCGGCCATGAACTGTTAACATTCATGGATGCTTACTCCGGGTATAACCAGATCCTCATGCACCAGCCCAACCAATAGAAAACAGTGTTTGTCACAGAATAAGGCCTCTATTTTTATAGAGTCATGCCATTTGGTTTGAAAAATACCAGAGCCACGTACCAAAGGTTAGTGAATAAAATTTTTCAAAAGCAAATAGGCCGGAATACGGAGGTATACGTCGATGATATGTTGGTCAAAAGCATCCAAGCAAGAAACCACGAAGTTGATTTGCAAGAAGCCTTTGATGTCCTCCGCCAGCACCAAATGAAGCTGAACCCCACAAAATGTGCTTTCGGCGTTACGGGGGGCAATTTCCTTGGGTTCATGGTCACCCACAGAGGTATAGAAGCAAACCCAGAAAAAATAGATGTTGTCCTAAACATGCATCCCCCTCGGACCGTGAGAGAAGTCCAACAACTTACTGGGAAGGTAGCTGCCTTAAGCCGGTTCATGTCCAAATCTGTCGAAAAATGCCTGCCCTTTTTTAAAGCCATCCGTCAGGCTAGGGACTTCGTTTGGAACGAAGACTGTCAAGCAGCCTTCATCGAGCTAAAGAGATATTTGGGGACACCCCCCGTACTCACCAAGCCTGTAGTTGGCGAAGATCTGCTCTTATACCTTTCCGTCGGACCTAAAGTAGTGGCTTCCGTCCTAATTCGAGAAGAAGAAAGAGTACAGAAACCAGTGTATTATGTAAGCAAGGTACTCCACGATGCTGAAATAAGGTATCTTCCTATGGAAAAGATGGCGTATGCCCTCTTAATCTCGGCTCAGAAGCTCCGACCCTACTTTCAAGTCCACACAATCATACTTTTCACCAACCTACCCCTGCGGCAAATACTTCACAAGCCAAACGTTTATGGCAGAATGGTCAAATGATCAATAGAGCTGGGTGAGTTTGACATCCATTATCGACCTCGGGCAGCCATCAAAGCTCAAGCCTTAGCTGATTTCGTTATGGAAACTACCTTGCCCACAATTGAAGACGACCCGCTTGAGACTATTGGCGAATCGAATCCGCTCCCACAGTGGACTCTTTATGTCGACGGATCCTCCACTGATTCTGGAAGCGGAGCCGGGCTAGTCCTAAGCGGGTCGGACAACTTCATCATTGAATACATCTTGAGGTTTGAATTTGAAGCATCCAACAATGAGGCCGAGTATGAAGCCCTACTCGCAGGCATGAAACTAGCCAAGGTGATTTCCGTGCAAAATTTGCATGTATATAGCGACTCCCAACTAGTGGTAAACCAGGTGAACGACGAGTACGAGGCCCGGGGAGAGAAAATCACTCGTTACCTTGAAGCAGCAAAGACACTAGCTGCACAGTTTGAAGTATTTTGCCTTAGCCAGATTCCGCGAGCGACAAACACAAAGGCCGACTCATTGGCCCGGCTTGTGTCTTCTTACCAGCTCGAGTCAAGACGAGTAGTCTACCTCGAAACCCTAACCATACCTAGTATCAATGAAATAATGGTATTACTCGTGGTTGGTGAGAGAACATGGATAAGTCCTATTCTGGAATATCTGCGTGATGGTCTTTTTCCCAATGACAAAAACGAAGCCCGAAAGATTGTATCTCGAGCAGCTCGATACGCACTTTTGGATGATCAATTATATAAACGAGGGCTTACAATGCCCTACTTGAAATGCCTTGACCCAGTTGAAGCTGATTACGCCCTCCACGAAGTCCACGAAGGAATATGTGGGAATCACCTCGGTGGACGTGCCTTGGCATTCAAGATCCTTCGCCAAGGATACCATTGGCCAAAAATGAGGGAAACAACCATGGAACTGGTAAATAAATGTCAAAGCTGTTAGCAGTATGCCACTGTACCACATCGACCAGCAAACCTCTTGACTTCGATCGTCAGTCCAGTTCCTTTCGCTATGTGGAGAATAGACTTTCTCGGACCTTTTCCTGGAGCTACTGGCCAGTGGAAGTACCTCATAGTTGCAATAGATTATTTTACAAAATGGGTGGAAGCCGAGCCCTTAGCCAGCATCACCGACTATCAAGCCCGAGCCTTTGTGTGGAAGTTGATCGTATGTCGGTTTGGAGTATCCCAAATATTAGTAACGGACAACGGCAAACAGTTCGACAGTGTTCGGTTCAAAACATTTTGCGATGAATTACGCATCGACCATCGTTTCTCCTTAGTTGGATACCCGCAAGCAAACGGACAAGCCAAAGTAACCAACCGAACAATCCTTCAAGGCATAAAGAGACGAATAGATGAAGCAGATAAGCAGTGGACAAACCATTTATCCAACATACTTTGGGCATACCGGACCGCGGCTCGAGCACCTACTGGGGAAGCCCCCTTTTTCATGACTTATGGATCCGAGGCAGTGATTCCTTTGGAGATAGGAGTATCTTCCTTGTGAGTACAAAGCTTCGAGGAACGAAGCAACGAGGAAGCCCTCCGCATAAACGTCGATCTTCTCGATGAAGCCTGAGATAAAGCCCAAATCCGACTTGCTGTTTATCAACAGCGAACTGCTAGGTACTTCAATTCAAGAGTAAAAGCGAGGCACTTCTGTCTCCATGACCTCGTCTTACGAAAGAACGAAGTATCTCGACCTCGAGAATCAGGCAAGCTGGACCCTAACTGGGAAGGGCCCTATCGAATCAAAAAGATATGTCGCCCTAGAACTTTTGAGCTCGAAGAACTCGACGGGAAGCCCATTCCTCGAACTTGGAACACCGAACACCTTCGACATTTTTACCAGTAAAACACGCAAGTGTAAAAGCATAACACCCAAAGTAAAAGCGTAAGAACTATATATATAATAAAGTCTAGAGTTCGATACAAAAGATCTAAAGTGTTAGCATTGCCATGCAAAACAAAAGAGGCATTACTGGCCTCAGAATACATAAATAGCCAAAAAAATTCTGGCCAAGCCAGGTGAAGAGCATGCTCAATCTAACTCCGGAGGAGCGTCACCCTGAATCGGAGACCCAGTACCCGAGCCTTCCTCCCGATCCCCAGGCTGTTTCGGCTCCTGCTCCTCCTCCTGCTCCTCGTCCTCAGGGCCCAGTAGGTCAAGGCTGGAAAAATCGAGCTCAGAGTATAGAGCCTCAGCCCTCCCCTTCGCGTCCATGAACCCAGAGTAGTATTGTTGGCCCCCCTCGGCGACGACAGCCAACTGATAGGTCTCCGAGCTCTTGAACAAAGCTAGTGCCTGCTTCACAACAACTCGAGCGCGAGCATCTGCCTCCTCCACGGCAGCCCAAATACGGGCCTCAGTCTCATTCTCGACAGCCCGAGTATGGGCTTCAGCCTCCTGAGCTCGGGTCTCAGCAGCGGACCGGGCTTGCTTGGCGGACTCCAACGATGTTTGAAGCTGGAATACCGCCTCAATCTTCTCCTCTAATTGGAGTTGGGCATGCCCGAAAAGCTCGGGGGTCTCCATGCAACGACGAGCGGTAGCGCCCACGATGGGTCACATCTGGAATAAAGCGAATGGTGTTATCAAAGCAAAGTGAAAGAAAAATAGGATTTAGTTATAAACAATAAAAAGACGACTTGCCTGAGACGCCACAATCTCAGCAGCTGTGCAGAGGGACTCCGTGGTCTTTTGCCCTAGCTCAGCAACATCTCGAGGGGGAGTCCCCTTCGTCAGATGTTCTCGTGCCACTCGAGGATGAGCGAAAACGGAATCGTCTAACCTCAAGGCCCAATCAGGTATGAACACCGAGACCTCGACAACAATTCCATGACTGGGAACAGGTCGGGCGATAGAAGGGCCTGATGGAGGAGCAGTAGGAACTGGAGTCGTCTTTGGTTGGGACAGAGACCTCGGTGGAGTCTCCAGATCTATGGGAACAGGAGGCTGGGTCCACGATCTTTTCCTACTCCCCGACCCTGAGGCCTGCTGTTTCTCGGCCCGGCCCGCCCTCCACTTCTCCAGGGCCACTTTCTTGGCATATTCCTTCGCAAGTGCTGCAGCCTCCATCTCTGTCCACATGGACAAGGAAAAACAAAGTATATAAGTGGAAAACACGAAATACATAGTATGCAAATATCCAGAAAGGAAAAGTAACAAACAAAAATGCTACCACTCTCAAGTGAAGGCCCATGACATAGGGGGCAAAGACCTCGCCTAGCCAATGCCTCATTGTCATACAGGACTTGGACATCAATAGGTGAGGCCACCATAGTATCTACAGTCTCTTGTTCGTAGGAGCGAAGGCCCACATTCTTGCACTTCTCGGTCCGGTCCATACTCCGGGATCGAGGAAGGCCGAAGTTCTTATCTGACTGAATGAAGAAGAAGTTTTTCTTCCACCTCTTAATTGATGAAGGCGTCTTTGTTAACAACCTTTTCCTTGGTCGGGTACTAAACACTACCCAACCGGTTTGGCCGTGCCTACTGATAAGGAAATGAGCCTTAAACACGTCCATAGTCAATGGCCTACCCACTGTCCCGCCAATATAGAGGAACGCTATGATCAACTGCACCGAGTTCGGTACAATCTGACATAGCACGAAACCAAAATATCGGAGAATACTCCTGAAAAAGGGATGGAGAGGGAACCGTAACCCAGCTTGCATTTGATGCTCATATATGCAAAGTTCATAAGGGGCTCGGTCCGAAAGGACGTCACAAGCCCTCTCCCCCACTCTAGGTAGCCGGAGGGCGTACTCGTCCAGAATACGGTACGTCCTCCGAATCACTGCTAAGTCCTCTTCTTTGATCTGGCTGGGAATCTCGACTGCAACATAATGCCATTCCTATCTCTCTTCCCCAGTCGAGGTCTCTCTAATTTCTGTCAAAGCCCTATCTGTTAAAATCCTACCCTTTTCGTCCCCTGAGGATAAACTCTCCTCAGACCCCTCTTCCACAAGGACGTATGACACCAAGGCCCAAGGCTCTGAGGACGGCACGGTCCCCACAAGGTGTGCTCCTCCTGATTAGGACGTGGACGTCTCTTCGTCCTCGGTACCACTACTACTAGAAGTATCTACGCTACTCCTATTACTACTACTATTGCTAGGATTATCGAAAAGGGTGGGCGAACTCACCAATGACCGAGGCCTTCGACTTGTAGATAACTTGACGTTGCCTATGAAACTCTCCCCCCTTTACTTCAAGTGCCGTGTACACCGATACCTCAAAACCCGCGCTTCTCCAAACAATATTGTGATCTAGAACGAGGACGAGAACCCATGAAAGTTACAACTCTCCCTCTTGAAGACGTGGCCGAAGGCTCTCAAGAAAACCTTTAGGAAAACTATCTATTTGATTTAGAGTAAGAGTGAAGAAGAAGGGAAAGCCAAAGCCCCTTTATATAGAAATGAGAACGCAGCAAACAAGGACCATTTAATGCGAGCACGAAAGTAGAGAGGCCTCTTTAGAAACCCAAGGCAACCCTTACACTTCCCCAAAGGGCCGTTCTATCCCTCGAGGCGGCCGTCGTTATCCCAAACACAGCTACACAATCTCCAAGGAAACTCATCATTACTCTACACCGCCATTTGCGGAAACACGACCACATGACACTTTCGCTGCCTTCATAGATGGATTGCACCACAAGTCCTGGGCCTATTGGCCCATTCTCTTCAAGGTCTGAGGAGATGGATTGCTCCACTTGTCCTCGACCCATTCTCTTCAAGGTCCGAGGAGATAGATTGCTCCACTTGTCTTCGGACTCATGGTGTTCTTGGCCGAGGAGAGGGATTGCTCCACAAGTCCTCGACCCATTCTCTTAAAGGTCCGAGGAGATGGATTGCTCCACTTGTCCTCAGACTCATCTTCTTGACCGAGGAGATGGATTGCTGTACAAGTCCTCGGCCTATTCTCTTCAAGGTCCGAGGAGATGGATTGCTCCACTTGTCCTCGGACTCATGGTGTTCTTAGCTGAAGAGATGGATTACTCCACAAGTCCTCGGCCCATTCTCTTCAAGGTCCGAGGAGATGGATTGCTCCACTTATCCTCGGACTCATGGTGTTCTTGGCCTAGGAGACGAATTGCTCCACAAGTCCTCGGCCCATTCTCTTAAAGGTCCGAGGAGATGGATTGCTCCACTTGTCCTCAGACTCATGGTGTTCTTGGCCGAGGAGACGAATTGCTGCACAAGTCTTCGTCCCATTCTCTTCAAGGTCCGAGGAGATGGATTGCTCCACAAGTCCTCGACCCATTCTCTTAAAGGTCCGAGGAGATGGATTGCTCCACTTGTCCTCAGACTCATGGTGTTCTTGGCCGAGGAGACAGATTGCTCCACAAGTCCTCGGCCCATTCTCTTCAAGGTCTAAGGAGATGGATTGCTCCACTTGTCTTCGGACTCATGGTGTTCTTGGCCGAGGAGATGGATTGCTCCACAAGTCCTCGGCCCATTCTCTTCAGGGTCCGAGGAGATGGATTGCTCCACTTGTCCTCGGACTCATGGTGTTCTTGGCCGAGGAGATGGATTGCTCCACAAGTTCTCAGTCCATTCTCTTAAAGGTCCAAGGAGATGGATTTCTCTACTTATCCTCGGACTCATAGTGTTCTTGGCCGAGAAGATGGATTGCTCCACAAGTCCTCGACCCATTCTCTTCAAGGTCCGAGGAGATGGATTGCTCCACTTGTCCTCGGACTCATGATGTTCTTGACCGAGGAGATGGATTGCTCCACAAGTCCTCGGCCCATTCTCTTCAGGGTCCGAGGAGATGGATTGCTCCACTTGTCCTCGGACTCATGGTGTTCTTGGCCGAGGAGATGGATTGCTCCACAAGTTCTCAGTCCATTCTCTTAAAGGTCCAAGGAGATGGATTTCTCTACTTGTCCTCGGACTCATAGTGTTCTTGGCCGAGAAGATGGATTGCTCCACAAGTCCTCGACCCATTCTCTTCAAGGTCCGAGGAGATGGATTGCTCCACTTGTCCTCGGACTCATGATGTTCTTGACCGAGGAGATGGATTGCTCCACAAGTCCTCGGCCCATTCTGTTCAAGGTCCGAGGAGATGGATTGCTCCACTTATCCTCGGACTCATGGTGTTCTTGGCCGAGGAGATGGATTGCTCCACAAGTCCTTGGCCCATTCTGTTCAAGATCCGAGGAGATGGATTGCTCCACTTGTCCTCGGACTCATGGTGTTCTTGGCCGAGGAGATAGATTGCTCCACAAGTCCTCGACCCATTCTCTTCAAGGTCCGAGGAGATGGAGTGCTTCACTTGTCTTCGGCCTATTCTTTTCAAGGTTCGAGGAGATGGATTGCTCCACAAGTCCTCGGCCTATTCTCTTCTCTCTTAGGCCATCTCTGCGGCCTCAGCCCAATGTCCCCAAAGATGAACAGATGAAGACTGAGTCATGCCATACTTCCTTAACCATAGTGCTACACTTAAAGAAGTGGGGGGCCTCTGATACTGCCAAAAACTATCCTTCCAATAAAAAGACAACACGTGTATCCTTTGACTACGGGTCATAAGACCACATGTGGACGACCCGGGACCAAACATCTAAGCCTCCAGGTCATAACTGCCCCTCAGGGCTCCGTTGCCCCCAGTTGGGCCTCCACGTCACTACCGCTTTCCAAGCCATCATCACATAGCCCAAGTTGGGATACCGGGTCGGTAGACGGCCCAGACACAAATGACTCTTGATCAAGCCAGCAAGATAAAGCCCTAGCAGACGGCCTCCAGCCACCCAGCTGGGCCTCCTAGGCACCAGTGCCCATCCCAGTTGGGGTGTCAGGCCAGCAACCGCCCTTACACGTGGGCGGTTTCTGATTATACCAACGAGACAAAGCCCTAGTGGACGGCTCAAATCCACTTAGCTGGATTTCCTAGGCATCATTACCTGGCCCCGTTAGGAGTATAATATCACTGCCGCCTCAGGTCCAAGATCACCTCCAACGCTCTATAAAAAGAATAAGGTACACCCTTAACACGGCCAAGAAAACACACACAACGAACCAGGGACTACTCAACCCCTGCTTATACCCTATCAAGCTTATCACACTCTAACTTAAGCGTCGGAGCATCCCCGGAGGTATCCCTCCAGCGACCTCATAGTTCATTGTTCTTTCTCTATGCAGATACAGCCAAGGTCACGCTGCTTATTCCGCAATACACATTTCGGGCATCAACAATATAAATATATATGGACTTAAGAAAGAGAAATAGGCTAGTAAAAGACACTACCGCAATGACAATAGGATATATTATTCACAGTCTATTGATTTAATTATTTCACCTCTGAGGACTTTTGACAATATTGAATCGACCAATGGTCAAACAAGTGTACCACGATATTTTTGTAAAGAGTTTGACAAGAGGTATCTGATTTCGTGGTCCTTCACAGAGCTGACCATCCTCACACGCCGTCAGCCGCATCCCATGAATTAATGAGATTTTTTTAGATCTACACTTTGTGGGGAAAGGGTATTATGAGAAACGAAGGCCATCATGGGAAATTAAAGGGGCAATAAATTGAATTTTCTACCGACATGTAAAGCATAGCTACGAACAGCCGGGGTACTGAGCCACACACGCCAGAAATTGAATTTTCTACCGACATGTAAAGTATAGCTACGAACAGCCGGGGTACTGAGCCACACACGCCAAGGTCATAAGTGAGGTTCTTTGGCCTTGGCAACAATTATTTTGATTTATTTATTTATTTTAATTATTAAAATATTTTTAAAATTTTAAATTTTAAATATATTTTTATCCAAAATATTTGGTGTATAATGCTAATTTATAACATTTTTCTTATGATTGATTCTAGTGGGAAAATGAGGATTTATTGATTGGTTCGAATCTAAACGATTTAAACCAGTTAAATTACCAGTTAAACTTTTATTGACATTATCAATAAAACTCTTTAAAGTTATTAGTTAAATTTTCAACTGGTTTAAACAATTAGCTTTACAATCGAGCCAGTCAAAATTTTTTGGTGCGGTAATACCAAAAGCGTGCTAAAAAGCAAAGCCTTAATTAGGAACAATAACTATTTAAGGAGAAAATTTGTGTAAAGTCAACCAATCTACTAGAATATATTGATACGAAATGAAATGATAAAATATCACATGGTTCACAGACGACCCATAAAGCCTCATGTTACATTCTTTGTTAAGATTTCCTGTCTAGCTAGTTATAATTGCATGGGAGACGACACTCATTTGATTCATTCAAGACTTCGTTGGCAGCCTTGCAAGTGTGCCGATGGAAACCCTTCACCATTGTTTAGCTTCTAAAATCAAGTTACCAAAGCTTGTCAAGGAGACACTATTAGATCTTAGAGTTGTAACATCCATAATCGAGTGACTCTCGACCACCAAGCACAGACCAAAAGCCCGTCTCCAAGAAAACCGCAGCTCTTCCACCACGGCTTTGGCCTCTACCATAGCCACCTCATGAAGGAGTGGATACACCAAGGACCTACCCTGCGTTATCCCTTTAACACCGCGCCAACCCCCATGAGAGATTGAGGTTGAAATACCTCGCCATCAATGTTGAGTTTCACCCAACCAGGGCCAAGACACTGTAGAACCAAAAATTCATGCATCGTGTCAGCTGCGCCACTAACTATTGTTGTAGCTTGCAGACGTTTGTCACCGAGAATGACAAAATTGCGATTCCACCATAGCTTTTAAATAATGACAGCAAAAAGCGCCCTTGTTTCCTTATCAAGATGACCAAGCATCTCAGTCACGAAAGCAAGGAAATCTCCTGCCCTATCCTCATCCATCAGCGATCTCAACGGGCTCATGATCTACACCTCATTCGCAACCTGACACCCTCTCAAAGTATGGAACACGATTATTCTCCATTTTGACAAACTTGAAAGTTCCAACTTGCACAACGTCCCAACGACGAAGATTAATTTGCAATCGTTGGGATTCCCTTTTTGCATGCACGCCACAGCAGGTTCTTAACCTTCCACGGACTGATAATGTCCAGATTTCCTTTCACACCAGTGGCTTCGGTTTGGAACAAACCCCCACATCACTACATTTTCCTAACTTCGCCTTCACCAAACGATAGCACTTCTTATCGAGTAAACCCCGTGTTATTGTATTGCCATATCAAGCCGTCAACGTTCGAGCTAATTGGAAGCTTAAGAATCATGTAGTTGATATAATAATAATTGCATAAAAGATAAGTAATAATCAGAACAGAAATTAATGGATTTTTTAATTGACAATATTGGGTTTGTATTGTTTCATTAAAATATAAATTGCCAGTTACGCAATGATTATTATTAATTCAAGAGAAAAGGAGAGTAATATTTGGATTTCAATTTTGATTATCATTTTAAAAATAATTTTTTTTGTGTTATTTGGTAGCTGACAACTTTCAAGTGATCTCTCTCTCACCAAACAAGTGAAATCTACTTTTCAATTGTACCGATAAGATTTTATGATTTTGTTTGGTTTTTCACCATGACCATTTAAGTGAATTTGGTCTCAAAATTTAATTGGATTTTCACCTTAGTACTAATTCAATGTCGATGTAGCATACGATTCCAAACATTTTGTTTATTATTTATTAGTCACCTCAGCGTTAATACTGAGGTGAAAATCCAACGAGATTTTAAAATCAAATGTACTGAAATGATCGGATTAGAAAACCAAACAAAGTTATTAGATCTTATTAATATAATTGAAAGTTATGTGATCAAAATAGAATATGATTAATTATTGTATGATCAAAATAAATATTTTACCTAATACATGATTATAGATAGAGAGATTATTAAATTGTTAAAATCTTGGGTTCGATTCTATTAGTAATGGGTTTAGCACTTTAATTAATGAGTAATTTTTCGTTAGATCGAATTTAAAATCAATATTTTAGATCTGTTCAAAATTTTATTGATAATTTTAAAAAATTTCATTAATAATATTATATTTTAAATCTCATAATTATATTAACATCACAAGTGATATTTATAAAAGTTATCAATAAAATTTTAAACTATCTAATTTAAAGTTGCGAGTAACCTAAGAGAGATATGGAAGATCCTTTTAAACACGTGACACCAGATGATTTCACATACACTGATACACTATGATCTCTCTTTAGGTCTAGCCCATATTCGAACTCACAAAAGCCCAAGATCCATCTTATGTGTTGTATAATTCCTTCAATATTTTCAACTTTCCTCAAATTTACTTTTAGAGCCACTCTCCATCTCTCGCTCTCCCTCTCTCTCTCGCTCGCTCCCTACTCATAAATACGAAAGATCCACAGATCTTTGAATCGAGTAAGTTAAATATTCACTTGCAATTTCAAAATTTTCCCTTTATTATTACTCTTTCACTTAACCTGTTAATATAAATTAGTCATTTTGTGGTTGATTTGGTGTTTAAATCAGCCATTCAAATTTTTACGTGATAACTCTACATTTGCAACAAACGAAGCTTGAATTTTAATGGGTTAGTTTATTTGAGCTACTGGGGTGTTAATTTCCTCCATTTTTTTGTTGGTTGTAGAGATAAATTTTACTTGTTTAGTGTTTGTTAAACAATTAAATTTGTTAGATTGCACTTATTTGGTTGGTTTTAGGTACCGATTGATATTTTGCTATGGATTGATAATTATGTACTTTCTAATTAGTCGATTAATTATTGGATAAAATTTTTATTTTATTTTATAATACTGATTTCTTATCAGTGTTCGATACCTTTTCTGTTGGGCATACAAATGAGCTAGTAGGGAAAAATGATTTTTGTAATAATAGTCTTATATTATATTATTATATGTTATGTTAGTCGCTGAAGAAATTGAGGAAAGGAGAAAAAGGAATGTGTAAAACCAAAGAGGCATCAGTATGCTTTTTAGTCGTTTTGTTTGACAGGGAGGGAAAAGAAAAGGGAAAGAGAAAATCGACCCTTGTATAGTTTTATCTTTGTCATGAAATTTGATTTTTTTGTTAAAACTCTTACAACTGAAAATGAATGTTTTCAAAAGTATTTTAGCTTTTTTTTATTTTTATTTTAAATTTCCCATTCTTAACTTAGTATCACGAGTAAATGCTACTTTTGTTTAGTCTTTGTAGAAAATGATTTTTCTCTAAAGATGTAGATAAATTATTATATGGTTTTGAAAGATAATGGTGAACAATATTGTGTGACAGTGGATTCAGATGAGGGAGCTGGAGCAGTTGAGAGCTCAGCTGGAAGGGTGTTGATCACAAATGTAGAAGATTCAATTATAGAACCACATGAGGGCATGAAGTTTGAGTCTGAAGATGCTGCCAAGATATTCTATGACGAATATGCACGGCGGGTAGGATTTGTTATGCGTGTGATGTCTTGTCGTCGCTCTGAAAGAGATGGAAGGATTCTTGCCCGACGACTTGGTTGTAATAAGGAAGGCTATTGTGTTAGTATCCGTGGTAAATTTGGCCCTGTTCGAAAGCCACGGCAAAGCACAAGGGAAGGTTGTAAGGCAATGATTCACATAAAATTTGATAAGTCTGGAAAATGGGTGATAACGAAATTTGTGAAAGATCATAATCATCCACTTGTGGTGTCTCCACGTGAAGCTCGTCAAACTATGGTAACTATTCTGTTTTCATTTTCCGTGCGGTTTATTTAGTTCTTAATGTACTCTAATCTTTAAGGAGTATCCTGTTTTGCTGTCCTGAATCCTGGTAGGACCAATTTTCAACTTATGTTTTATATCCTGAATGTTCCATGTCATATTCTTTGTCTAGATTATTTTCCCTTTGATTGTAAGAATTTGATATGATCTGCACTTTCAAGAACCAAATACATAGAACAAAGATGTAATTATATGATATTTCTTTGGAAAGGAAAGGGGGTATCATGCCCATAGAAAGCGGGGGGAATTAATTTAATTGGAAAAACTGGATAGGTATGAGTTAGACGTTTGAAAAAGAAATTTCCTAATTAAGAGAGGTTTTCTTACCCCTTTGAAGTTTTTGTTTTTCTTTTCCTTCTTTCTTTTTCCTCTAACCCCCCCCCCCCCCCAAAAAAAAAAAAAAAAAAACAAAATGGTACACAACTTCTGCAGATTTTTGTAGATTATATCAGCTACTATGTCAAACAATAGAAAATGCGTTGCCCCAACACTAAAAAACTAATGAGAACAACTGAAACAAAGAATCCAAGAATAATAAAATTATCTTATATACATGAAAGCTTTGAGATAACAGGGGAAAACTAGTGTAAAACATTTCCTCTAATTTGATAATTACCTTCAGACCCAAAGTAACCAATTTTTGTTGTGGCTGCTGCTTGGCTTTAATATCTAGGTTGTATTAATAATTCAGAAATTGATAAGTATTGAAGAAACAATAAATAATTAAACATTTGGAGTTCTGGATTGTGTCAATTTACTAGGTAATCCATAGATAACTGTTTGACACTTGCCTGCTTCATTGACAATTTCAAATGTGTCAAGCATTCTTGATCTTATAAGATTATCTAGGAGACCTGTTATTGATTTTTTTTCGGAAAGCTTTAGCTGAGCCTTTACAAGTGTCAAAGTAAAAAACTCAGTTGGTTATTTATTTATTTATTTATTTTTAATTTTGTTTTTTGGCCCCGGGGGGGGGGGGGGGGGTTCTTGTGGATGTTGGTTCTTACCCGTCGACCTCTTCATTGCCGGAGGGAAAGGTCTAGTTGAGAATAGACTAATAAGTTTCTTAATTTCACTGAAGAAAAATGGTATTTGGATATTTTAAAATGTTACAGACTGATAAGTTTCTAAAGGTCACTGAAGAAAAATGGTTTTTGGATATTTTTCAAACTTCGAGTAATGTATTCATTGTTTGTATGAGCTGGCGTGGCAAGGCTGAAAATGCCGAGTTCATGTGTCTTTCGCTAGTTATTAGAAATTTAGCACTAGACTTAGGTTTTGCTCTACGTTACATAGTTTGAGCAGAAATATTGTGTGGTGGTCTGTATCTGAGCATCAGGTTTGCCTAGTTTTACCTAACTTCCCATTCTTCTGGACGGTTTGGGAGTGGTGTCCTTAATGGTATTCTTATTGGGTCAACTTAGGTTCTTTCGGATGAAAGGGAAGGTTCAATTAACACAACTTTCACAAGGGTGCTAATGAACTCCAAGGAAGTGTAGACATCAGGCATGAATTTCCCATGGTTCATTCAAAGGACAAGTAAACTGACTTTCTGTTTAGGTTTAAGCATTAGGTTCAGGGGATGATCATCAAGGATATGGAGAATCCTCTGACATAGAGGATCTTTAATTTTACTTACTGGTATTCATATTTTTCTCTCTTCTCCCCCCTCACCCTTTTTTCCCATTGGTTATATTGCCTTTCTGCTGAACTGAATAGTTTGAACCACTTGACTTGTCTACTGGTTGCATGGGTTATAGCCACTCAGTTTACCTCTCTTTTTGTTGTTGCCAGGTTTTTGATGCTTTAGCACATAGATATATGTTTTTTTGTTGTTAAAACCCACTCACACCTCAAAGCCCTGTCCACTTAATGGGCAGGGAAGTGTCCTTTCCTTACCGAAGCTGCAATGGGTTATGCATGCTCCTTTCTATTTTCCTGACATATTTTTTACCCATTCTTTTGTTTCTTAATGTCTGATGCATACATTTAAAAATATATATATTTGTGTGTTTTCCATGTGTCTCTGCAAGTGTACATTTATGAGACAACATATATGCACATGTATAGTGTACTGCTGTCTTTTGACTTATGATCTAAGTAGGATAATTTTTCCTTAGCTTGGCATGCATTGTGATCCTATTGCATGTGTACTTTCATCTAGATTATTGTTTTTTTAAGGGAAAAAAAGAAAATTTCAGGTGTCAAATATCTAAATCATTTGTTTCGATACTCATTCTTGTAGGATGAAAAGGATAGGAAAATCCAAGAGTTAACTGCAGAGCTGCGGAATAAGAAGCGGTTATGTTCAGCATATCAAGAACAGCTAAATGCATTTATGAAAATTGTTGAAGAGCATGCTAACCAGCTAGCCAAGAAAGTCCAAAATGTAGTCAACAATCTGAAGGAATTTGAGTCTATAGACCATGACCTTTTGCAACATAGATAACTTCAGCATTTACAAGTGTATGCTAGTGTTATTCCCTCAAATTGGTAAACTGTGCACTCTCTCTCTTTTTGCCCCTCTTGCACATAAAGCTACACCCATTGTATTACTTAGCTGAGGTTAGAGTTTTGGTTGGTTACCCCTTTAGACAAATTGATCCAAATGCAAAAATATCATTGGCAATTCTGAGGCTCTACATGGTATTTCTCTCTTTCTTGTTTTCTTATTTCATATAATGTAGACAAAATGTGGGGGGCGTTGACTGGCACAGCAGTAAATTCTAGGGATGTAAAAAGCAAGTGAGCAGATTTAAGATGTAAATATACTTGCTTTGCCAGAAGCAGCATTGGGTACTGGCCTTTGAGTATAGAGGATATCTTGAAGTTTTTAATTTGAGATCTTTTCTATATTTCTGTTGGTTATGGTGTAGAAATGTACTTCATTGCCATCATTGTTGTTGCATCAGCAGTTCTCAGAAACTCTTCCCAAATCAACTGGACAATAATTTTTGGATTCGGTGAGCAGAGTTTGTGGACAAATTTGAATTGTGGAAGATGATTGACTATTATAACCTTGGTTATTGGTGCATGTCATTCAAGGCATTGGCATTATTGGTTGCATTAGACCATCAGATGCCGCCCAGCATTTAACTGATACCGAATTAGAATCCCAAAGGTGAGGAAAACGAACCCACCCTTCTTATCTTGCTTTACTTCTCAAACAGAGTTTTTAGATTTATGCGAATGAGAATGGTATGATCTTGTCCTCTTTCAATTTGATGCATCCGTTCTGGTCAAGAGCGAACTTCAAACCGAAATTAAAACTAAGACATAAAACTTTAAAATGCATCGAGTGCTAAAAGACATAAACAAAAGGCATTTGCTTTTCTAAAAGCGTATAGCAGAAAGCAGATACTTTAAGGAAAGCAGATTTCCACAATGTTAATAATTGGAGTGGGATGGTTAAGTAACCTTAAAATTTGATCACATAATTTTAATAGTAATTTATCTAAAATTATAATTAGAAATCTAACAATTTTTTTGTAACTATATTTTTGATTAGGTTCGATTATCAAAATTTTATAACTAACCACCGTTAACAAAAAAAACCGAAATTTTATCAATTCAAGAAAGTTATAATATATTCAATCAATCCATATTAAAATTCTTAACATTTGATTCACATTCAAATATTTTAAAATAAATTTCAAAATATAAACTTTCAAATGAAAACTAAAATAATCAAAATATTAAACAACTACTTCTCATCCGTGTTCTCCCCTCAATCATCAATGTTCCTGATTAAGTTATAGGGATTAGGGATTATGGTTTGTAATTTATAAGGATAAAATTATAATTAGATATATAATTATATACTTATCAAATATATATAATTTATAGTTATATATATAACTATAAATTGTATATATAATTTTAATAGCCTTTGATTTTGAGTTACATTTTTTTAGTGTTTTTTAATAAATTTTTTTAGTTATAATATATATATATATATATATATATATATATATATATATAAATAAAAGTTAAGTGGTTATCCGATATATTTAAAAATAAAAACCATAACCATAACAAAAAAAAAAAATGCTAACCATAAATCTAACCATTTCTTTTGGTAACAATATTTTTGATTAGGTAATAAAATGATTCAAGTTTAATTAAATTTTTAGGTTATTTTTGCTCAACGCAACCCTAATTAATAGTAAAGATGCCTTGTTTCTTTATTGAAGACGCATGGATTGAAAAGTCACCACTGTCCGGGTGGATTTAATTTGCATATGTTCTTCTATCCATCTTTCTCTATCATTCTGAGTATGGCTTTGCATTATTCCACATCCAAGATCTCTTCTTCTTTTTCTTTTTCTTTGATACGATGGAGAACCATTTGATGCCTCAACAATCTTTTGCACTACTCTGGGAACAAATGCTTTTCTTTTGTTATACCGTCTGAATTGTAGCAAAATAGCTTGAACAACATGGATGACCATATATCTTTGCCCGAATCCTTATTACTTCAAAATGCCATGCGCCCCCTTTGCATCTATCCAATCTGACCCGTTATTCCAAGAGGGCTGAAGAAGAATTTCTTCCCCATTGAGAACGACCACTTCAACAGTCTGCAAAGCCAATTGCAATGCCACAAGCTTCATTCAAGACCAATCCAAACGAAGAAGTCCAAATTAGTTTCAACTGAATGACCAAATCAATGGAGTTCCAGATGATCTGATCTTATTCTTTGACAAGAATGGGAACCTTGTACCAATTTTCAGCCCAACGAGCAAGCCCCAGGCTTCAATATCAAATTTGGTTCTCACACCAACAGTTGACAGAGAAGATGCATTTCAGCAGCGGCCAACAATAGAGCAAACCAAGAAGAAGTCTTCTTGAAGAAAGATATGAAGCAAGGGAAGGTTAATTGGCAGTTCAAGAATACCTCTTGGATATGAAGTTGCAAACAACGGATCAAACAAGCCCGAAAGATTAGAGAATCAACGCCGATGGAACAAGAAGAACCAATTCACTTGTTGAGACTGCTCTTAATTGGCAGTTCAAGAATGCCTTAGCCTAGAATAGGATGTTGCAACAGATACCCATCAACCAACATACTCTTGCCGAAAAAGTTGATAATGGTTGATGGGTATCTGTTGCAAATTAGCAATTAAAAAAAGTTTTTTTTATTTATTTTATTTATAAATATAATAGATAATATTTAATAAACTAAATAATTTATCTAATCAAAATTAGATAAAAAATTATTACAGTATATAAAACAATGAGATTGAAAAAATCAATCTTCCAAAACCAAATCCTACTATTTCTCATCATTTAAGCAATTATAAATTGATTTCAAGATTTTTTCTTAACAAACAAAATGATTAATAATAAAATTAATGATTTTTAATCACTTACGACAATACAAATCAAAAATATTATTTATATTTTTAGATATATATACACACACGTTTTGGATGTGCTCTTGATTTTGGTATATTTTTGTAAAATAAAATATTTTATTTTTGTTTGGGTTTAAATCCATTGTTATAGAGTCATTGAAAATTTCGTTCATATAATTTTGAGGAATTTTGTCGATAACAATTAATCACGGCCACATATCCTACTTCGGAAACTGCTGCACTCCTAATCATCTGTTCTCCCAAATCTAAAGACGAAAACTTCCACTCTGGTTACCTTTTGCATTTCGCAACACAAAAATCATACAAAAACAAAGGCGGCAGCCGGCAAGAGTTCGTGTATTAGTAAGTCTAGTCTCTCCCTTGCTACTTGTGTGAATAGTATTTGATTTTTCTCCTGTGTAATATCTCTTGCAACAAAAATTTACAGTTCTCTTTTTTTTTTCTTTCGGTTTCCCATTTCCTGTTAGATGATGATCTTAAAACCCAAGAATTTCACCAATTTCGCTGGTGTGAATTTGAAATCACTGCAGCTGTGATTCGTGGAGTTTGAATCCTCCGCAATTCCATTCCGACCATTCTTATCTTGCGTTTTGGGGTATGGAATTGAGTCTTGGGGATGGAATTGTTTGCTTTTTTTACTGTAAAATTGTAGGAGGAACCTATGATTTTCATGCAATTCCATTTTCAAGGCTTCAATTATGTGCTACCAAACACAGATCATTTCCTTATCAATTGTAGTTCAATTTTCCATAGTAAGGGTTCCTGATGATGGTGAAGGGAATGCTTTTTTGTTTTTTTTTGACAAGTATTGGTAAAGGGAATGCTATAATCTGAATATTTGACTAATTAGCTGAAGATAAGCCTTCATACAAAGTCACAAACATATATAAACCTGGTGTTAGTTATTTTGGTTGGTGATTTTTTTTTTAAATCCTGTTTAATCAGAACTCTTTATACACTGCATTTTTTTATAATTTCACTGTGTAAAAGATCACCGAGGTTTGATGATGTTATCCTATTAAAATCATTCATAGATTTTCAATGGTAAAAATTAGTTTTCAATACTCAAGAAAAAGTCTTAAACTTAGACTAGAAGATATCATGATGCTACCTTTTGTGAATGACGATTGTAACAGATGTTGGCTCAATCCTAAGTGCGGAAGCATTACAATATTATTTATGAAGCTATGCAACTAAAAATTGATCCCAATGATCAAAGCTATATACTCTATAACATGGGCCTTATCCACACAAGTAACAGAGAACATACAGACGCTTTAGAATATTATTTTAGGGCATTAGAAGGAAACCTGTTCTTTCCACAAGCTTTTAATAATATGTCACAGAAAGAGTAAATCTCTACTTAAAATCTCTTAGATCTTGTTTTAATTGAAATGAATTTGTGATAAATTAGGCTAGATTTAGTACTTGGATTAAGTAATTAAGTCTTGGTGTCTTGAGTTTAGGCTGGAAATAAACCCAAAAGCCATTTCATCAAAAGTAAAGAAGAGTGTAAAAGGGGAGGGTCAGTCCCGTGCCTCCATGGCATGGGTTAACTCCAACCGCTAGAGGGTGGCAAGCTCATGCTGCAGCTACGTAGAAGCCAATTGTTTAAAATGGTCTCAGCAAAGACCTAGGAATGCATTTATATATTGTCATGATTTAATTCTTGTACAAGGTGCAGGCAAGAAAAGGGAAATACAAAAAGGATTTTATTAATAAGGTAAAAGAACAATTAAATAATTCTAGTGCGTGGCTTTGGGTGGGGAATTGATGCTGATTCCTTGGTAGTAAGACTGGTCTTGGAAACCCTGCAATAAGCATGAGTGTGTTGCAGCATTAGATTAGTCTTGGCTTTGTGTGTGGGTTGGTAAAATATATACTTCAAGAAATGATTTTGCTCATGGTGTGAACATGGACATGCTATGAGGATGTTACTCTAGTCTGAGTAGATAGCACCAGGGTATTCATGTTACTGACATTGAAAAAGAAAACTGAAGAAAAGGTCTTAGTCAAGTATTCCACTAATTGTTGGTTGATGCAGCTCTTCCAACTTCATACTTATATAATTAATAGGCACCATACTTCTTTTTACATGGTAATTAAGTTGGTTAGGTCATAGGTAAGTGGTGCATTATTTACTAGTATTCCTTCTTTCTGCTCCTTCGCCCTTTTCTTTTGGCTTCATATGGTGCTAACTTATAACTCTTTTGCAGTAATGGACACACAAACAGATGATGCAGAAGAAAGATTACAAGCTTCTGTGGGAGGGGAATCAAGCATGTCTGGAGCTGGTGCACATCAAGAACCTTATGAGGGTATGCAATTTGAATCAGAAGAAGTCGCCAAAGCATTTTATGATGATTATGCCAGACGAATAGGATTTTTGACCCGTGTTTTATCTTCCCGAAAGTCGGAGCGTGATGGGTCAATAATCTCTCGAGGACTTGGATGTAGAGGGGATTGTGATAATAGGTCAAAATTTCAAAGCGAAAAGCAAGATAAGCGTCAAGAAAGTTGCATGGCAATGATTCTGTTGAAGAGAGAGAAGCCTGGGAGATGGGTTGTCAGAAAATTTGTGAGGGACCACAATCATCCTTTGGTTGCTCAATCGCAGAAATGTCGTCGAGTGCCTGTAAGCTTTTGGTAGTTTGTGTAATTGCTCATTTGTATTTCGCACTTGGTAGTGAATAGTTGTTGAGCTGATAATTTACAACATCTAGGGATGAGATCACTATTTTCCTAGGTATAAAGGGCATGTCCGTGAATTCGGGTATTGGAGTCTTAACCCCTATGATCCTGCCAAGGTTAAATACAGCATTCTTGGTGTAATGTATCTGAATAGGTGTACCTAGACACTTGGTTATTATATTTTTTTCCAATGGAAAATTTTATTTTTCTTTATAGTAAATAATTTTCTACTTTTTTAAGCAATCAACTAATAATCTAAAGGATAGTTTCCTGTATCTGTCTACACCTAATTCCTCTTTTACTAGGATCTACCTAGGTTTGTATATTATGCATTATGGTCCTGAAGTTTGCCATACTGGGAATCAGAAAACCTTTGTACCTGTCTGTGGTGTCATTGTAATAGGACACATGAAAGGTTTTGGGAAAGATACTTAGAAGCCTCCAAAATAATTCTTCAATCCCAAAAACCCATGACATTATTTTTCATGTCAAGAAACTCAAAAAATGAACTTTTAATATAAAAGTCCTTACTGTTTGTTTTTAGTTAACACCATTAAGAATCAGGAGTATTTAGACAAAATTACCTTTTAAGAAATATGAACTTTCAAAAATTTAAAAAGAAACCCTAGAATTTTGTAATTTTTCTTGGGGCGATATGCACCAACTGTTGTTAATGAATAAGATTCAGTCAGTATGATGGTCTTCTCTCTTTCTCTCTAAATTTTTTTAGTTGCAACTGTTTTTAGTTGGCTATTGCTATTACTTTAAAATAAAGATCATAATCATGTTGATTAGTGACAATCAAAATAATAAGACTCAATGAGTTCTTCATATCTCACATTTTTGTCCAATTCTTGAGTTTTTTAGATATTTGACTAATTTAGTTGGGGCTGTTTTAGTTTGAAGATTTTTTGAGGGGGTTCAGGTGTTTCATAAAACTGAATCATTTGCAACTCTCCACAAGATAACTCTCAGAGGTCTAAACTTCAGCCACTGTGTTCTCTGAAATAGTGATTCAATAAAAAGTCTTTTAGTTAATTGGTTTAGAATTAATTGTAGTGCAGAGGATAGAATCCCCCATTCTTGCAGTAAATGGTGCCAATTTAGTTTGCATGCCTTTAGATATTTTAAAATTAGATTGAATAAAAAGGTATGATTTGAGGACAAACTCACTGTTTAGTGGTCATTAAGAGATATGGTTAATTGCCCCCCTCTCCTTGTGATTTTGGCATCACTTTTTTGTCACAGAAGTTGTAGACACCAACTGTCCATGATAATTGAAGAACTATTATATATTTTAAATTATTTTACGGTACATTTAAGAATTCTCAGATACAAATCGGGATTTGAGAAAGACTTTATCTGATATGGATATGTCACGGTGCGACTCCCTTGTAAAAGTATCCATGATAGGTACAACTCTACAACTGTACAAAGCATATTTTTCTGAGTACATTCATTTCCAGACGGGTTCTACATGAGCAGTCATTGGTAGTGTTCCATCTTTTGTTTTGCAATGATACATGTACGCACAAAAGACACACACATATATTGGCTAACCAATGCGTGATCCAATTGCTGATAAGTTGTTTTGTTGGTGCAACTTAATTTTTTTCTGCACAACTGTCTTTTTATGATTAAGATGTCCAATCCTTATCTGAACTAAATTTTCTTCAACTATTGCACTTGGTCTAGGTCTTTCTTTTTGTTTAATTACATGTCAGATGCTCGAGTATATAACTGATATTGTTAGTTGAATGGTTCTTTTTCCTTGAGATATGTTCATATCAATTAAAACATATTCCACTGTTTATCAATATGCTTAATGAATTGGCAAGTGTATTTCATTACTGAATGTTAGAAGAGAACTAGAAGAAAAGATAAACTGAAGAAGTGAACTTAACTGCTAATGGTAGCTGATTCATAATTATATGAACACGCAAAAGATAAAATTACAAAAGTACCCCTCTGTCAGTTAATTCTGCTCACATTGAATATATTCCATTTTCCATTTTCCTTTTTTTATATGCATGATGGCAGCTATATTTGAATATCCTCTCAAATTTATGTCTTTGAAATTTGTTCTTTTGTGATTTGGTATCTTTCCTTCTTTTTCTCATGAATTGTGCAAATATATTTTCTTTTTTTTCTTAATAAATTCAACTTTTGAGCCAGTGTTATACAAATATTACCAATTTTGTGATTTATGTGATTAGATGTTATTATCTCTTATTCAAAACTTGTGTGTTCTTCATGAAGAATATAATTTTAATTTTTTTTTGTGTATTTACTATTTTTCTAGGATGAGAAAGATAAGAAGATTCAGGAATTAACTGCAGAGCTGCGGGTTAAGAAAAGGTTAAGTGCAGCATACCGAGAACAGCTAGTTACATTTATGAAAGATGTTGAAGACCACAATGCACACTTATCAACTAAAGTTCAGTTAGTGTTTGACAATCTAAAAAAGCTTGAAGCTGAAGCACAGGCGCTCTCACAGCAGGACTAGTTTCATCAATGTCTCTTCTTCAGATTGGTTTGTTATGCCCCTTTTTTCATTTTTAGTTCTGAAGTTTGTATTTGTGTTCATGGGAATTTTTCCCCTTGTTTTCCTTTTATTTCTTTTTTTTCTTTCTTTTCTCTCTGCAAAAGTTTAGGGTGTCCATAGAGCTGGATAGTTCTTTGTATCCACTTAAAAAGTAACCATCGAAAAAGCTGCTCCGCTGCTGTAGAGGGATTGATAGAGATTTTCACGATAGATGCCTTGCTACCTATTTTACATGGTATGTATTTTATGTTCCCATTTCTGTTGACCTTTGTAGTTTATGCAAGAGGAATAAAATATTTTAGATAGAACCATTTGTTCACTATTGTATCTTAGTGCAGGGTTTGTTTCGTATTTATCCAGCACTATATGGTACTTGAAACAATTTTAATCAATCTGATTGTGCAAATATTATAATTCAAATATGAAAGAATTAACGTCATGGTGCTTTGGAATGAAATTCCTACCCAAGTTTTTTGTGTTAGAATGGTTGAAAATATTGATTTCTTGCTTGGCTTTGTTGGTCTTGTAATTACATGGATTTGTGTTTTGCTCGACTAATCAGTGTATTTTTTTCCACGCAAGATCAGACATGACACCTTGAGGTTTTTTGTTTTCTAGTTTAAGGATGTATTTAGTAGAAGAGGAAAGTGATTGAAAGAAAAAAAAAAGAAAAAAAAATTCTCTTGTAAGGAAAAAAAAACTAGAAGCATTAAGGATTTGTTTAGTCGTGAAAAATATTTTTTAATTTTAATTTTAATTTTTAATAATTTGCATATTTTTAACAAAATTTGAAAAATCATACTTTTTTGTTTTTTTCTCTGTTCAATAGAATACTGAAAAAAATGAAAAAAAAATATTTTTTAAATTATATTGAAAAGCTTGACGGTAAAGATTTAATTGTTAATGGACTGAAACCTTACGTTGCATAATTTGAAATGTTATGGACCAAAATGAACAACAAAACTTTAAGAACGAAAATGCTTTTTTAGCCACAGCCCCAATAGCATAGGCACGTAAATAAAGTAAGAAAACTTAATTTCTCTAATGCATACCTTATTGGTCACTTTGATAGTAACTTATTTAGAACTTTAAATAGGATGGTTCAAATACTAAACAATTAAATTTAAAAAACGAGAGTTAAATACCAAATTATAATATAATATTAATTAAGTGATAAATTGGTTTCTTCATCTGAACCTGGATCTGGTATTCCAATATTTTTCAACTCAATTTTTCATATATATGGATCTGGCATACCAATATTTGCAGCTCTAGAAGTAGAACACCCAAAATCCATGGTGTTGACAGTGCTTCCATGAGGTTTGACCCTTGGTTGTGCAAGAACGAGCCATGGCATCATTGGCTGCCATGATCGAGGATAGAGAGTAGAGAGAAAGAGAGTTGAAAGAGAGAATGAGTAGTGGAATGATCATTCATAAGGAGAGAGAGAGAGAGAGAGAGAGAGAGAGAGAGAGAGAGAGAGAAAGAAAAGAGGAAGAAGAGAGAAGGATAAGAGAAAAAAATAGGAAGAAAGAGATGACTTTTGGGGGAGATCTGATGGGAGGAGCAAACAAGTGGCGCCTCTCATCTCTAAAACTATGGAGAGAAACAAACATTTCAAAAACCCTACAGCAAATGAATATTGTCAAGAAGTAGAGAGACATTAAAGGCCATTCCAAATGTTATCACAAATATCATTGTGCAAAATTTCATAATCAACCTTTCACATGTTACTCTTGAGTTCCAAATCACATTTACATCACATCTTTTCAGGTTGGAGATTGCCTGGTCTCACTCTTCATAAACTGAAAATACAACCATTCACCAAATTTCACAACAGCATATGGAATGCATGCAAATATAAATTTTCTCCATCTATTAACCTGACTGCACTCCAAATCTTAAATTCAAATATTTTTTTACGTGGAACATCATGTTACAACAACATTTAAACAAATGCACAACTGAAGGTTGGAGTGTTAACATGCAAATGACCATATACTTGGACCACAAATCTCCAAATGATATTTTTACAGTTCACCAAGAGATACAAAAAGCCTTTGATGAGCATAAGCACCTTGATTGAAGACATCATATACCAGCCAGTTGTCTTCTAAGAGAAACTTATGATCATGGACCTTAAGTTTTACCCGCTATGATGATTATTAACTCAACCCAATCCACAGATGAATTTGAGAAGTCAAAAGCAGCCCCTGAATTGACAAATAGGCTTACAAACCATCCTTGAAAACCAGAGTGAGAGAGACGGAAGTTGTAAACACGGCTCTACAACCATTCACCTTCGGAATCTTCTGATTGTTCCTCCTCAATTTCCCTCATGCTCTTCACTATATCAGCTACCTTATTTGAAATATGTTCTGTGTGCTTCTCCAAATCATTCAAAATTAAATTTAATTGTTCTTCATATGCAGCACACCGTCGTTTACATTTCTGCCTCTCATTATACAACTCAAGCGATAGTTCGCGGATTCTCTTATCTTTCTCATCCTGCAAAACGGGTGATTCCTAGGTCATTACAAATACTATTGAAGTAATTTAAACCTTTACCAACTGATATGAAGGAAAAAAGTAGATGTAAGGAGCACACATATAGCATGAACCACACATCTCGTAAACAAGTATGTATAAATTCCAACCAAGAACACAACTAAAGCTTATATGTAGGTAGATTTAACCATAACTAGTTTGAACTGAAATGCCTAATTGACAGAAGGACCAGGCTTGGCAACACTAGGGCCTAGTAACAAAATCTCTATGTCTTCTACATTTAAGCACAAGGATTACTGTCTCATTGACTGCATTACATCATAATAAGTTGATTTGAGTGAGTTCATTTAAAATCAATTTCAAGCATACCTCACTGACCAAGTGCTTTCCAGATCCTCGCCATGGAACTTTATTAGGACTCATCAGTTTATGATTGTGCTCTTTGACAAGTTTGGTGACAACCCACTTTCCTCCGTCTCTTAAAGCTAGCCTTATCATTGCTTGGCAGCCCTCTCGGGTAATTGGTGGTGGGGGAAGAACTCGGTCTTTTCTGTACACATACTTTTTTGCACGAAAACCTTCTTTTGAACAAACAAAATCTTGACCAATAACTTGATTGTTTACTCGCGATCGGCGATTATGGTGGATACGTACAGTGAAACCAGTGCGTCTGCCATAGATAGCATAAAATTCTCTAGCTTCATCTCTTGAGTTGAATTCCTTGCCTATATAAGGTTCTAATGCTTCAGTATTTCCAGAGAGATCTCTGACAGATTTTTTCACTATTGTGTCACCCTCACCATTTTCTGGAAGCTCTTCTTCTACTTTTCCATGTTCCTCGTAGGTTTCAGCTTGCACATCTAGGTCGCTTTCATCTGAATCAAATCCAAGTTCGAATTGGTTATCCATTATGCACCTACTGCACAAATGGACAAGTCATTCTTCATGTATCATGGTGAACTGACCAAAAAAAAATCGCTGAAAGTAAATTAAACTTGACTAAAACCTAGGCAAAGATAGTATTAGTTTCTTGCTCATCAGTTTTGTTAGCTTTAAACAACTGTTATTGCCAATTCTTCACCATTGGTACTCCACCAGGTAGCCAATTTATCAATGATGGCATAGCTGTAAGCCAGATGGAGGCATGCATAAATGATGCTTTAGAAAAACATTTTCTCATTGCATAATGGACCAAATCAAAAGTCCAAAAAACAATGGCAACAGTTTAAGCAATAAGGAATTATAAACTCATAACAGTGAAGGAACCCATAAAAAGAACAATTGCATAATGGACCAAATCAAATGTCCAAAAACAATGGCAACAGTTTAAGCAATAAGGAATTATAAACTCATAACAGAGAAGGAACCCATAAAAAGAACAATTAATGCAATACACATGTACTAAAATAATTTCACTCACCACTGAAAAGAAGATTGTGTACCTATGTATACAATGGAAACCCAATATAAATAGTGCCAACAATTAAACCAAACAATTCCAGCAATGATTTTTTTCCTGATGAAGTTAAAAAGAATAATTGTAAAACGCCCTAAAAAAGAGGGGGAGGTGCACTGTACTAAGGAACATATACAAGAGAGCACAAAAAAGGAAAAACTAAGTCTAGCATCTAAAATTTAGAGCATCAACAAAATCGCCAAGAGAACCAGAAAAATGAGAGCATGTGGAGGAAGAAAACCAAGAATACAAAGTATTCAAAATTCGGACGGTAATACCACTATGGGATTCTTATAAAAAAAACATCATAATTTTATTTTCCACCCCATCACAGCCCTGCTATTTCTTTCCCTCCACAGGCACTAAAGCAAACAATCTGGCACCATCCACCACAGACAGATTATCAATTGTACCAAAACCAACAACAAAGGGCCAACATACACATACCAGTGAAGTATTACATAGCATAAACAGTTTTCACGTTCTGCGCCTGCAACACTACCTACCATAAATGTTACAAGATTTCTACTACTTCAACGGTTAAGTTATAATAAAAATTTACACAAATACCTTTAACTGTTAATTATAAAGAAACTTAAGAAGGGTAGTTTTGATATTTTTAATTAAAATGAATAAATGACGGTTAAACCTCCAAATTGGGGGAACTCCAAAGTGGGGTTTTGGAGGTAACAGGAATCAAGGTACCCTTCCTTTAAAAAAAACTCCCAAACAAGAGGAGGTAACATAACCCCTTACATTTTATTCCATCACCTCCAATTACCTCCATCCAAACACACTAACTAGTATAACTCAAAAGATCATCATCAACTCCAAAGGGAATGAGCAGTGGGTGATCAACTAACCTAGGATCTAACTCCCTCAATTGGCCTCATCCTTGAACCAAAAACGCATAATGTGAAAATGATAAATGATATACCAAAATCCATAACTAACTTAACTCAATATTATAAGAAGACTTGTAGTTTTTTTTTCTTCTTGAAAAGCGTTAATTATAGAGAAGAATTAGGAATAAAAGTAGAGAGAGATTGCCAGGGATGTGATGAACTCACCGGTTGGAAGACGGTACTTCTAGAGAAACCGATGGAAATGGAAACCCTAGATCAACCTCTGCAGAAATAAACCAAAATGGGTTTTGTAGGATTTAAAAGAGTGAGAGTGAAAGCTGCTGTTAGCAAGATGTGGTGAGTGAAGATGTTAAGGTCGATGCCGTGATGCCATTGGGATTGTGTGCGAGGAGACTGTACGAACACGAAGACTGAAAAGGGCAAGTATGGTCGTTACGCTCGGAGTCTGTGTTCATGTTTGAGAGAGTGCTTTCTACGCGCCACCAAACTCCTTTTGAGATGTTTTTAATTGTGAAAAAATCGTTGAAGCCCTTTCAAATAAGTTTGAGTCGCACGTGCTCTCAAGTCAATCTCATACAGGGTTAAAATCGTCTTATTGTTCATGTGACACCAAAAAATAAAGAGAAGAATGAGAGAACAAATTTCTATCCGCTTTTCATCACCCCAATCACCTAATTTTATTTATTTATTTATCTTTATTGAAAATCCAAGAGATGAAAAGAATTATAAAGTGATCTTTTGGTTCTGAATTTTTGTTTCCAATCAACTAAAATAAATTGAAAAATTATTTTGTCTCACTTTCTCTCTTCCCAAACACCAGGGCTCTCCTATTTGTTTATCAATATTCTAAGCTCTCCTCACACAAAAAAAAAAGAGCAAGAAGAGTTCTTTCATCTCTGAACTCTCTCTGCTTCGTCAATCCATGGCCATCTCTCAAATTCAATGGTTGTCGGGCCTTCACTCCATTGCAGCTGTAGCCTCCATACTTCACCACAAGTTGTCTCGACTCATTGCAAAATATGATCTTATCCTTCGTAAATGAAAAAGTTTTTGTCTGACACAGTATTATAAGAGATACATGACATAAGAGTTCGTTTCACCGAAATAAAAATTAAATCACCAAAATTTAAGTTTTTAGAGTTAAAGTTTTCATTAAAACTTTAAATTTCAAAGTCCATGAATACAGCAACTAAAATTGTTGCAGCAGTTCATGTCACCCACAAGATTACTCAAAAAGACGGTACAAAACAGATTATTTCCATCTTCAAACAAAAACGCAAAATCGACTCAGAAACTTGCTGAGTTGATAATGAACAAAGGGATTATGTAAAAGTAATAATACAACTTTGGCAACTTCAAATCCATTACCCTTCTGTCGACCCAAATCCCAACTTGTAGTCTTTCTTCTTATGATATAAAGATTTGAGGCCATTATGTGAACATGAAAATGAAATAAAATTTTCTCTTTATTAAAGTTCCATCTCTTATGTTCTTTTTCCGCAAATTTGATGTGCAAATCAATGAGATAGATCTACCTCTGTTTGGGATTGACTTAAGGATGGAATTGGATGGAAGGTTCGATTGAAGTAGATGTCAAAGGTTAATTGACTCAAATTAAAATCTCAAGGGTTAATTGAAACTTTTATGAAACCTCGTGCGCTTCAATGAATTTTTTTTCTTTCTTTTCTCTCCTCAAACAATACAAAAGGGTTTAATTGCATTTCATGAAAGGCAAAGAACTCACTGAAATTCAGAAAAAGTTCAGAGGCTGAAAGACTCTGAAGAAAAAACTCCGAGACTCAAGAAACTCTGAAGGCTCTCTGATGTTCCGAGGGATCTCTAACTCTTTCAGGAGATAATTTGCAAGTGAAGTGAGGTCCCCCTGACCCCTTTTTAAGGAAAAATAAATGGCTAAGATGAAACAAAATGAAGGGCCTAGATCGCGACGTTGTGCTTACTAATGAGGTACAAAGTTTCGATGCACGCTCTGGAGATTCTAGAAGCCTCCCATGGATCTTTAACTAAGCCAATGGGCCTTTATCCTAGCCAATGGACCTCTAGCCCTACCAATGGGCCCTTAGTCCAACCAATGTGCCCCCACCCACCTACCAAGCATCCAATTGACTCACTAGATTTTAGCCCAATTCAATAAGCCTCCATACATATATGGGCTAGATGCCCACAGCTGAATCAATCCCTCATTAATGGGCTGCATCCATATATTGGCTAAATGCCCATAGTTGGGTTGTTTCCTCATCTACTCGAAATATTTGGAACTTGGCCAAAAAACAACAAGAATGTTCAAAAATGGAACTCCGAAAAGAACAAAATTTCGAGGAGATGACCTCTAGTTATTTCACTTCTCGGACCCATTTCATGCTTAACTCCAAGGAGACGACCCCAAGCTACTTCACTCCTAGAACCCATTTCATGCTTAACTTTGATTAGACGACGTTGAGCTATTTCACTCCTCAAACCTATTTCACATCAACTTCGAGGAGACAACTCTAAGCTATTTCATTCATCGGACCTAATTGACATCAACTCCTAGGAGATAGCCTTAAGCTATTTCACTATTCGGACATATTTCACATCAACTCCGAGGAGATAGCCACGAGCTATTTCACTCATTGGACCTACATCAACTCCAAGGAGATAGCCTCGAGTTATTTAACTCCTCAGACCTATTTCATACTCAACTCCGAGAAGATAGAGCTACTTCACTCATCGGACCTATTTCACATCAAATCCGAGGAGATAACCCTAAGTTATTTCACATCTCGGACCTATTTCATGCCTAATTCAGAGGAAATAAAACCGAGCTACTTCTCTCATCGGACTCGAATGACTTGAACTTCTGAGGGAATAGCCTTGAGCTATCCCCCATTCCACTCAAAATTTGAACCATTGTTCTTGACCTTTTTAGTACCCGGGGTACCTTGAAAACCTTAGACATGATCTAAGTCACACAACAAAGGAAAAAATTATTCTGGAACTTACTACTACTCATGCCTTAACAATCTACTTCCTCAACTGCATATCTGCATTCAAGGAAGTGGGGGGCATCTGATGTAGGAGAAAATTTCTTGTCTAATGACATAACAACATGTGGCACCCTGTAAGGGCAAAAAGGTAATTTTAGAAGCCAAAAAATCTATCAGTCAAAATTTAACATGTGGAAAAAAGAGCAAGACAGTAATCTCACACCAGAAACTCTAATCCTATTAGGACACTCTAGCTTATGGAAACCCTAATCAAATCCTACTAAGACACCTATGCTTATGAAAACCCTAATCAAAGCATTAATTGCTTTCCTATTAGAATTCTACCTCCAACACTATATAAGGGGGCTCTCACCATCAAAGGTACATATTCACAAGTCACTCTCAAAACTCCCCAGTTCTCTCTCAAAACTCCCCAGTTCTCTCATTCTTTAAGCCCTATACTAACTAAGATATCGGACAGTCCCCCCGGAGGCACAACCCCTCCGGTCCTCCGGTAACTCCTTAGGTTTTCTTTTGTCTTTCAGTGTGCATGTACCATACTTCGGTCGCTCATTTGCCCGGTAGATTTTCGGTATTAACAGTGTCCATGTCAGTGTCCACGTCATTACTTATGTGGTAGTCTTGATGTATTAAAGAATTGATAGGGTTTTAAATTAAAGAGTTGAATTGGAGAATAAATTGATTTTTTATTGTGATTGTTAGGTTTTCAATTTTTTTATGTTTTATTTTTTGTTGATGTTGGATGCTCAGAGCACGTCAAGTATTTAACATATTAAATGGGAGTTTGACGAATTCTGACATTACAATGATTTTTATAAATATAAGGGTTACAGTAAATATCCCAAACTTGAGGGGAGAAATGTGGAATTATGCCTAAGTAAATCAATTAAATAACTTCAAGCTCTGCCAAGCTACAATGAGGAATTGTTGTCTGCCCAAACTGAAGATAGCACTCTCATTTACTAATTGAAAGTGGAATTAAATCAAACATCAGGCATTGCAAAACATATCTATGACTTGACATTTTCAATCAAGGATTTCAAAATTAATAGTGACAATTTTTTTTTGAAAAAAAGTAAAAACTATAAAATTACATGTATATATATTTTTATCCTTTATTTATATTATTAAGAGATAATTATCCCTATTAATGCAAGTATTTTTTTTAATTGTCACTATTAAATATATAAACACTCCAAAGGCTCTTTCGATCTTAATATGTATATTTTGAATAACAACGCTTTTGTGTTCTATGACGTGGAGAAAAAATATTAACAGAAACCCTGTCTACCTATGTCAATTAATTGTTTCTATCTCCCAAGTCATCAACACTTACATTCATATTAGTAAGCATTAGTATACAAATCAAAAGAATAATCCATAAAGAATTCGTTAATAGGTCAGCTGCTCATTTTACAATGACATTTTTCAAACAAATCATATATTTCAAATTCTCCATCTTGCAAGTAAGGTTTTTATATGGCATTTGAATTGGACTTATATGCTAAGAAACAAAAACAAAAACAATATATATATATATATAAATATAAATTTGCCTTCAAAGTTTTATCATTGTATCTATTTGACTATCTATTTTCAATGAGTGTCAATTTACTAATAAACATTCTATTTTAGCTTAATTGACATTCCGTCCAAATCCTTGCATTAAATGCTATTCATTCTGATTATTCTATACCAAATTTAATATATGAATGGATCTGGACAAAAGTCCAATTGGGCTGAAACAAAATGTTCAAAAGTAAATTGACATTCATTGAAAACTGAAGGTTAAATAGACATAACGATGAAAACTCGAAAGTAAATTCTTTCTTCTTCTCAATAATGAATGTAGTGACTGTTGCATATATTCAACACGATTGTCTCGCTTGTGTGTACCAAATACAGTATTTTATACTACTTCTTGAGGATGACAATATTATGAATGTTAATTCAATTGTTTCTGTCTGGCCTATAAATTACAATAAATAATTTCTAAGTCTACTCTGAGTTATAGAGTTTGAATGAACTTAAAATAGTCTGTAATTATCAAAAATATCTGGTTAAAGTTTAACATTTTTCTTTCATGAATCCTTCATTTTGTACCTTTCCAAGATTGGGTTTTTCTTGCATAGTGTATTGGAGTAATTGATTTTTGTTTTTATTTGCACTATCATTTTATACAAGGGAGTCCAAAACTTTTGACAGCATGTTCGGTAATTGTTCGGTCAAAATATGTTTGGGTAGTGTTTTCGGAAACCGGTTTTTGAAAATTGTTTTGAGAAAGATGGCTTATTTTTTAAACATCTTTTTTTTTAAAATCTTTTTTTACTTGTGGCAAAACATAACCCGTCTCGACCCAAAAACCGACCCGCTGTTAAGACCGAGATTTTGACAGAAAAATTATCACTAATTCGAGCTTAGTGATTGGCTCCTAAGAAAGAAAAATGAAAAGTAAGATTTTTAGATTTTGCCTCTAAAATCCACTTCAATTTTGCACAACCACAATAATTAAATAGACAAATAAAATAAAGAGTAAGAACATCAAGAATTAACGTGGTTCGATAACTCATTTGGCTACATCCACCAACAAACTTATTACTTTATTAATCTTCAATTACAACTTTAGAAAGAGCGAAATTGCTAAACTCTCACAACCCAAAGCTCCAATACACCTAAAGTTTTCAACCTAGATCTAATTGTAAGTTATCTCTCTACTTGACAATGCAAAACCTCAATACACCCAGAACTCTCAATGTAGCTTTATTAGTAAACCTCTATGATTTACAATATATATTAGAATTATAAATGTCTCAAACTTTCGCTAGGATCCCCTTTATATAAAGAAGATTTTCCTAATATTATTATACTATTATTAGAACAAGCAACAATGCAATAAGAAACTACTATTACTTCTAAAAAGAACAAACAACCATAAAATAGGAAACCATTTTTCTTAAGCCAATTAAAAGTCCCCATTGTGTGGATTTGAGCCAAAATCTAAAATTGAGAAGAAAATGATTTATCAATTAATTCCTTTCTCTAACTAGAAATGTAAGCCTCTTTATACAAGGATCAGATGCAACTACCATCCTACTCAGTGAAACATCTAACTAAAATAACAATCTTTATAACAACTTTTACTCTTTTAACCAATTTAACTAACTCCTAACTGATCCCTGCAGAATAGGATTAACTTATTATCAAGCTCCTAACGCGTAGTCCTTAGTCTAATTAGGGACTTCCTTTGCCTTTTGCTCTTCTTTTAAGTCTATGTTAGCAATATCTTCTCATTGTTCCCTTTCTTGTAAGTACTCTTGCACTATATGTACTTTATCCTATATACACCCAATTTCATTCTAAATATTAGAATGAACCATGTGTGGAGTCCGATAATGAAATTTTGGTCACGAGACGCTCAAGGTGGATGAATATATCATGGAAAATTGGATTGGACCAATAATTGATTAACCAAAATCAATTGAACTCGAATTGAACCGAAACGGGTCAAAAATAAAATAAAAATTGTGAAGGACTCGACTGACCAATTGGGTTTAGAAGCCAATCAGGTGGGACTTAGACCTGGTCAGTTGTGTCCTATACTCGACCGAGTGCGCCACCTCTAGTTTTTTTGTTTTGTCTAATCTTCTAGAATTTTATTTTTGGTCCAAAACCCTACACAAGTCCATGGAGGTGATTTTTCTATTCCAATAGGAAAACTCTCCCTCGATGAAACCCTGGTTCCTTTACTGCTATAAAACCCCTGCATATATAACAAACACAAGCCAGTTCTCTAAAACAAGTTGCAGACATAGAGAAAACCCAAATCTAAAGAGCTTTAAAAATTTCCAAATTTTTTTTTCTCCCTAAAACCTAAATGTTCTCCAAAATACTGTACAAACTCCTTTTCCATAAACCTTAGCATCCTCAAAATCCAACAAACACAAAACGTAAGTTCTCTCCATCAAATTTTTGATCAAGTTTCAAATCCTACATGCGTTCATCCATCAAATATGGAACTAATATAATATGAGGGCAACCCACACCACACACGAAAAATCGCACAGATCCCGAATTAATTCTTTCAATTAATCTCTTTGCAACATGCGATGAGATTGAATTGCAAAAGGTTAGCAACTTATTTCTAGTAATTTAATTTTCCAATCAACATAAAAATTGATTATTATGAACCATCATAGACTAAAACTATTTAGCATGTTTTCTAGGATTTTTAATTGCATAAATTTATATCACATAGATTTCATTTTACAAAAGCATGTTTTAGGCTTGCATACAATTTTCGCATGTCACGTAGTTAGGGCTTTGCATTAAAATTCACATGTTACGTAGGAATTCTATTGTTAGGATTGATTGCATTCTAAATGTCATTTAGAGTTAAGTTTCATATGTTTTCATGTAAATCAAGTAGAATAAAAATCGTCCACGACAGTTTTCTTTCAAAAATTGAAAAAGATTGAAATTAGGACTAGTTAAGTCAATCGGCTCCCAATTTGGGCCGATCGGCCAGTTTAGGATTATTATTAGGTTTGGTCAAGACCTGATTGGTTCATCTTGTACTGAATTTTTTGTGTGTTTTTTTTTGCTCTTTTTTGAGTATTTTGACTTATACTTTCTAGTACTCACATGTTTTTTCTATTGTTAGGTGAATGATCTTATTTTATTCCTTTTAATTACATCCATGCATGATTGTTATTTATTGTTTGGTTGATAAAATTGTTAGATGCTAAATTGTTTGATATAAATTGTTATTGAGAATGCGTGCATGATTAGTGTGTAGTAAAGATAGTTTAGTTTAATTATTAAATATATTTTCAAGAACATAAGGACTAGGTTTGACTTAAATCCTTCTTCATTCTTCTCTTATGCCCTAGATCTCTCGCAGACCAATGATAAGGGATTTTGGCCCTCTTTAAGGCCAATTGCTGACTCCAAATTACCCATCATCTTTACTTTTTGCTTAGATGACACAACCCTTAACTGTCCCTTAGAAAATTTTCGTCGGTAAGGCCTAACGCCATATATAGTGAGATGTTGAACATTTGATGTTTAACACTTAAAAGGGTGCCCTCATTGGGAGCCTTCTTATTACTCATAAATGGTTGTGTTAGACCTAGTAGATTCTAATCCTTCTATAAATCAACTAACTTTGATTCACAGCTTCGCTTACTAATATTTCTTTGAAGTAAATAACCTAGGGTATTAAGCTTAGAGTCGTGGGTATGGCGAAAAGGAATGGTACCTATACTTTCCATTGGTCCTCTATAACTTCTATAACACTCCCTTACCTATAAGAAAGAATTGTCTCCTCAAGCCCCCAGGGCATATGGTGCAGTGGTAAGTTCGATTTTTGAGATGGCGGTTCCCCCGTGAGGTCTCGGGTTCGAGTCCTGCCACTGTGCTGCACATCCTGCGATTTACATCCTCCACAGGGTCCTAGGGCAAGGATTGTGGGGGCGGTCGTAATGGTCCGTTATCCAAAAAAAAAAAGAAAAGAATTGTGTCCTCAAGGTTTGGAGAAGGATACAAGGCTGCAAGGTCTTTGATATTTTCCCGTAAGGTGTCCTCCAATGCTAATTCACTTCCATTGAACTAAGACTTAACACACAACTTCTTGTTTGACTATGATGTGTCTTTTGCCTAGAATATCCAAAGGACTTAGCATAGGCTGATTATCAAAATTGACTGGTTGTAATTATGTAAGAATATATGTTGATACCATTCCTTTAAAGGGATTTAGGAAAGAGATATGAAAGGCAAGGTGGATCCTACTAGTAGAATGCAAATCAAGCTTGTATGCCATAGGTCCAATCTTATTGAGGATTATGAAAATGGCCATAATCTTCTTGATATTGAGTGTTGCCTATAATGTTGGAGTTTCACCATCATACCTGTTCACTTACTTCTAATTAGAGTTCAGATCTATGACTCTCAGCCATAGATTTCATCATATACTAAGCTTGATGTAAATTATTTCTTAGTTTTTACAATTAGGCAGTGATTGAGCTTGATGTAAGTTATTTTTTAGTTTTTGCAATTAGGCAGTTTTGCAACTCAACTCTTGATCTACAACTTCTACATTAGTAGTGCCTCTGACATAATCTAGTATTAAATTAAAGTGGGTATGCCATATAAGGCATGGAATGGTGTCACGACAATTGAGGATTGATAAGTAGTATTATACCACAATTTTGCCAACATTAAGAAACCGATTTGTTTTCTAGGTTTCTCACAAAGAAAAACTTCGAGCTAGTTTCTAGGCATATATTAAGAACCTCATTTTGACCATTAGTCTAAGGATGGCAGGTCGAGCTTAAGTTGAATGTGGTGCCACTCAATTGAAATAATTTTTCCTTGAATTAACTGGTGAAATAGGATCTCTGCCAAATACAATACTTCTAGAAAACCCATTTAATTTGATAACTATTGTTGTAAAAAAAGTAGTGACCTTCACAACAACAAAATTAGTAGGTATCGACCCAAAATGAGCATATTTGGACAACCTATACCAGAATGATAGTGAACCCATGAGAGAGTGGCAACCTAATATTGAAGTCCATTGAAACATCTTCCCATACTTTGTTAGGGATAAGTAAGGGTTCTAGAAGACCAACAAGTTTAGTTGTGAGATATTTGACATGCTAACAAGTAGTGCAATTGTTGACAATTTTTTTCTCTCCCTCTCATGTGGCTGCCCATACGTGTGTTTAAAAAGGAAGTTTTCTTCTTTCTTTTTTCCTTGTTAAAGAGCACTTCCCTGTTATGCTTGTACTCTTTTCTATGTGTCAAAATATCATTTTCCTACTTAAATACTACACTTTCTCTCCCCAATGTGACCGGCTATGTGTGTGCAAAAATGAGAAATTTTCTTCTTTCTTTTGGCCTTATTAAATGGACACTTATTTTGTAATCTCTTATCATTTCCAATGTGTAAAAGTCCACTTTCTATACATAAAAATTGCAGTTTTTCTCCTTAAAAATATGCACTTTCTCACTAAAAACATGCACCTTTTCTTCTTTCCTTGGCTGACCATGTGAGTGCCAAAAGAAGAGGTTTTCTTCTTCCCTTTTTGCTTAATTAGAATTTTCCTTTGCAAGCTCCAACACCTTCCCATGTGTCAAAAACCACATTTTCTACCTAAAAAATTGCCCTTTCTTCTTCCTCTATGGCTGACCATGTGTGTGCCACCAAAGAAGAAAGTCTTCATTTCTCTTTTGCTTTGTTTAACACACCCATAACACTTTAAACTTTCACTTTTTCACCTCAAACATTGTACCACTTTAAAGAAAAGAAGTCTTCCTCTTCTTTTTTCTTTGTTAAACACCCCTTCCTCTCCAAGCATACAATTTTTTCCACCTCAAAAATTGTTCCCTCTTTCCCTATATGGCCAACCACATGTGTGCCACCAAATAAGAAGTGTTCCTCCCCCTTTTTTCTTTGTTAAACCCACCTTAGCCCTTCAACCTTTCAGCTCAAAAAGTCCCATTTCTCTTCTCTATGTGTGCCTAAAGAGAGGAAGTCTTCCTCTTTCTTTCATGCTTTTTTAAACACACCTCCCACTTCTAAATTTAACCTAAAAAATCCCACTTTCTCTTCCCCATGACTAGCCACCAAGAGGAAGTCTTTCTCTCCCATTTTTACTTTGTTTACCATACCACACCATTTTAAACTTATACATTTTCCATCTCAAAAGTTTTACCCCTCTCTCCTCTCTTCACATGGCCGACCACACCCAATTTCTTTGCATTATTTTTGTTGTATTTATCACATAGGTAACCCCTTTGTCTCTTATAAATACCCCCTTGTTAATACAAGCAAAGAAGGAGAAGCATAGCACATAAGGAATTATAGTAAGGAAGGAATGAAAAGAAAAAGAGAGCAACGAATAATTGGCTGTTGCCGAATTATTTTATAGTGGAGAATTTTTCCTAGACAAATTCCCGTGGTTTTTCCCTTCCACATTGAAGAATTTTTCCACATAAAAATCCGGTGTCTTGATTTTGATAGTTTGATTATTATTTTTCTACTATGGTTATTTGGTATTGTTATTATGTCTATTTTATTCACATAATGAGCGAAAACAGTTTTTTTGTTTCCCAACAAGTATCAGCTGGAAGTGGAAATCCTTTTCTAACATTACAAGAATTACCTTGACAAGAGAATGTCACGTGTATGCATAAACACTAGAGGGTGCCCTATTTTTCAACAAATGAAGATAAGTTAGAATTAATATTAATGTTCTTCATTTTACAGTGTAGACTACAATCTCTGCATCCAATTTCCTCTACTTGGACAAACATAAATAATGAAAGGCATACTTAGCTTACTGAAATTTTGACCATCAATCTAGATTATAGACATCACATAACCTTGAAAGAATTGTGCTTCTTAGTTTTTAATTTTTGCCATCAAAAGGTTGAGGATCTTAAGTACCTAGAGCGATAAATGATTTAACTCCATTCCCTGCCTCTCAAGCCCAGTCTTCTGTATTGTACCTCTAGCATTACTAATTTGATGCAATGTTTGGTATCCGTCCATTTGTCGTCAACTTTCTTAATAGAAATTGATGTGAAACACACTAGCATACATGGGCAGGAATAACCCATCCACCACAGTGGTTAAAACGATTGAAAAAACAAAAAATATTAAAAAAAATAAAATTCAATATTTTTTGGAAAAATCACTCATTTTTTTCTGCTCATTTTTCATCTTTGCGCAACCTATACAGAGCTGCATTCGCAACACAGACTCAGGTTGCACTACACGACATGACCCTGACTATGACTGCATTGCAACCTTGTTCTATGCTGCACAGGCGCGACCCTGACAAGGACTGCACTGCGGTAAGGATGACAAAATTCCCCACTCGATGGGGCCTTGACACTCCTCATCTAGGTTGAAGCGGGTTTGTGGAGATTTATTTACCCAGGGCAAGGACAGGGATTAGAACTAGTTCCCAGTCAAGAGTGGAGGATCCTACTCTCCGCCCCGACTAATCACCAAACCCAATACATTGTTAATAATATAATATATCATTTACAATATCTATTATAAATACATAAATATGACATTACATATAATTTTTTGCAAATAGATATTTGTGTGGATTAAACATCTATATCTGATATCATGTATTTTTTCATGTTATATTATGTAATCGTTATTAGCTAATTAAGTGTATTTTTTTAATAAAATAATAGGATCGTAAACTGGAAATCCTCACCCCATTTATTCTTCATCAGAGATGGAGATGATAAATGGAAAATAATCCCCACCGGGCATACAGCGATAAGGGGGGATGTTTTTTTTCGTCGTGGTGGGGAAGAGGAAGTATATTCTCTACCCAAACTTGTTTAATTGCTATTCCTACACGGATTACGATCACCTCCATTTGAAAATTGAAATAAAATCAAGTTTATAGTGAGATTGAATGCCATATCATCAAATAGATTATATTCAAATTTAAATTTGTCAATGTGGCATTTAATCTAACGATGAACTTAACCTTCATTTCAACTCTTAAATAGAGAGGATCGTGGTCCTTCCTACACCGCATAGCACGTATCAGGATTGTGCGAGTACAAACCTTGGTCTCTCTTTTTTTTGTTTCTTACTTCCTCTTTCTCTTTGCTAAGGTTTCAATTCTTATTTTTTATTTTTAATTTGTTTATTGATAAAAAATAATACTCCATATTTATTTTTTTATCTAGATTTTTTTATTTATTGTAATAGTTAGGTTATTTTTTTTTTTTTATGTTTTATTTTTAGTTGATGTTGGATGCTTAGAGCACACAAAGTGTTTAACAGATTAAATAGGAGTTTGAAGAACTAAGCAGCGAACTCGTGTATTTGCACGAGAATTTTGTTCATTAAAGTAATAAATAAATAATTTATTTTATTACGATAAATAAAAATATATAATATATAATTAAATGTTTAGATAAAAAATTATTATAATGTTGTGAACTCATGCAAATACATGAGATAGGCACATTTTCTTATATTTTTAAATTTTAAAAACTGTTAAGAAATTAAGTTATATCATATTTATATTAGTGATGTAATATTCATTTAACTAAATAAGAAATTCAAAATTAATAAAATTATTAAAGCTCAAACAGATAATTCTAGTCGATAAATTGAACAAATATAAATCTTCAAATAAAGAACAAAAATTCTTATAGAATCCCATAATTTAATTAAGATAAGTAGTCAGATTCATTCTTATTCATCATCTCAAAAATTTCATCAGTTAAAAGTGTCATGTAACAGATATTGAAAATGAGATAATATTAATATTTTATGACAAAAATACTATACAAAAATTTAAGAGAATCTCTAATAATCCAAATTAGTATCTTAATTTTTGAATGTTTGTTTGAATTGGTTCATGTCTAAAATGTTATATACTTCTGCTATGCACAATTTTGTTAAGAATTAAGAATAGTATAGTTGATTTATTTTTGTTTGGAATCTTATTGCAACGGATAATATTGTTAAACATTATAGAGAAAACTAAAATCAATTACATTGAAAATTATATAAAGAACAAAGCTTATAATATATAAAATCTAGAATCGAAGACGATGAAGAATATAACAATAATGTAACGACAATGCAAATAAGCTGCAACATTTAATACACAAAATTTTTCATCTATCGGACTTTTGTTCATATATTTGAATAGATATTTAATTGCTCTAGATTTATTGCACCATTGGACCACTATAACTCATATCTATTGTGAGGAACATCATATCTTTATCGAGTCTAATGCTTCCATTTTCAACAAATCTACTGCATTCTTCATCAAACTTTGTTACATTTCCCTTTCAAACCAATTCATGAGAGCTAAGGATTGATTATAAAATTTAAAACACCATATTTAAAAATAGATTAATATTACCTCATAATTTTGCTATTAGTATGAATAATCTCTAAAAAATTGCAATCGACAATCCCTTTCAATTTAATTTTAGCTATGCAATAAAGAAAACAATTAAAGTACATATATTAGGCATCAAAATAACCACAAACTTAATATATATATATATATATATATATATATATATATATATATATATAAATAAACATGACTATCAAAAATTAAAAAAACAATAATAAAGAAATATTTCTTCTAGCTAGTTGTTTTGCAGAGAAATGAAAACATGAAAATCATTAAACAAAAAGTCAAAACTTAAAAAAGATAGATTAATTATTGAGATAAAAATATTTTTGTAGATAATTATCAATGAAGCAAACTTATTATTTGCAGCTAACATGAGATGAAGTTGAATTTCCTTTAGATAAGAATAAAGTCAAATTTAAATTGATATAAGTATTGAGTACTTAATGAGATAAGAATAACAATTGTATGTATAGAAAAGAGCTTGCATGCATAGAAACAAAGATAAAATTCTCTTTTTTTGTACTTGAGTCATATAAGCTAGATGTGTATTTTTTTAATTAATAAAATTGAATGAAAAAGTTCTCTTGGTTTGAAAATTGAAACGTTGGATTTATTTGGACTATGGTCGATTATTTTTATCCCTTGTATTATTACCGTAGTTGAACATGAAAATTATTTTCATAGAATTTTTTTAGATAAGTTATTGGGCCCTAGTTAATTATATATCCAAACTACCCAATGATAGTATGGCTACTGTTGAAAAATTAAGTAATTTTGTTAGTTAAATATAAATATGTAAATATTTTAAATTTGAATGTAAATAATTTTATTATTTTAAAAAAAATTAATTTGATAAATAAATGGTGTGTTTGATGTAGGGGAAAATTTCTCGTTCAATGACATAACGGTACGTGACACTCTCCAAGAGCAAAACAATAACTTTACAGGCCAGACAAATCTATCAGTCAAAAGTAGATACATGGCATAAAGAGCAAGATAGTAATCTAACACCAGAAACCCTATTCCTATTGGGACACTCCAACTTATCGAAACCCTAATCAAATCTTATTGAGACACTCCAGGCTATGGAAACCCTAATTAAATCATCAATTACTTTTCTTTTAGGATTCTACCTCCAACACTATATAAGGGGGTTATCACCATCAAATGTATACCTTCACAAATCACTTTCAAAACTCCCCAACTCTCTCATTCTTTAAGCCCTATACTAACTTAAGCATCGAAAGTCCCTTCGGATGCACGACTCCTCTGGTCCTCCTCTGACTTTTTATGTTTTCTACTGTCTTTATGTGTTCGGGTACCACATTTCAGTCGTTAGTTTGCCTAGCAGATTTTCGGTATCAATAGATTGACGTCGTCTGTGGGAACTTGGATCTTTAGAAGAAAAGAACTCATCTGTCATGATGTTATCCAAGAACTTTGCAAAAAACAACGCCACTACCTCTACCATATCAGCCGCTTGAGCCTCCAGTAATGGCCAACGTGTTGGCTCTAAACTCCCAACCATCCAAGAACTTGCCGTTTCCAGTGAACACCCTAGTGACACATCCGAAGAGCAGTCCCGACAAGACCAACATTCCCAGTCAAACCGACCAATTGTTGAAACCAAGACAAATCCAAAAGCCTCAATCACATAAAATCTAGACACACAAAACTCAAATGCCCTGGTCACACAAGGACAATTCATGGAACTCACTCAGTTGGTAGAAAACTTAATCACTAAACTCGGGGGGCAAGCTCCTCCCCCTTAGCCCTCATCATTTTAGCAAAGCCATCGGCCAACGAGGCACTAGAACTCTAGCTATTAGGCACACATTGGGTCCACCACAAGGTCTACCCCCAACCATGTAGCGAAATCTTGAGGTTATTTCATCTCCAAAAATTACACTGACCTGAATAGGAAGTTAGAGGAGATAGAAAGAAGAATAGGCAAAGCTTTTAAAGAAAGAGGCGCTAATATCCTAGACGAACTCAACTTTCAGGATCCTCCCTTCACACAAGACATCCTTGACACCCCTCTCCATCAACATCATAGAATGCCCATCATTAAGGTGTACGATGGTACCATAAACCCTATGGACCATTTTCAACTCTATAAAATGATTATGCTACTACAATACCACCCAGACATGGTTTTCTATTGAGCCTTTCCATTGACCTTCGATAAAGCTGCCAGCACATTATACTCACACCTCAAACATGGGAGTATAAACTTTTTTAAATACCTCAATTGCGCCTTTGCGGCTCACTTCCTTAGCAGCAAAGGCTCGCGGAAGACTTCAGAAACCCATTTTAGTATCATTCAGCACAACGGGGAAAGAGACCGAGAGTATATCACATGATTCAATGCCGCAGCATGGGAAATTCTTGACCTCAACCCCTACGATCTAGATGCTTGCATTCAAAAATGGACTTAGTTTAGGGACTTTCAGCTCCAAACTCACTAGGTGTCAAGTCAAGGATATGAATGAAATCTTTACTCGAGCAGAAGAGTATCCATATTGAGTCTCTTATCCGCCAAGGATATTTAATAGAATATACCAGGCCCTGTACATTCCAAAGTAATGAAGGTCGACCAAATTAGAGCCCTGAACGTCTTTTCAGGCAAAACTTTGAGTGCACCATCAGGTGAAGCTCCAAATTAAGCATTAGACGGAGTTCAAAATAGATTCAGAGTCCTAGGCGAAGTTCGACAAGAAATGGTCAAGATGATAGGCATCGCTAGAATAACATGGACCATGCTACCACAGTGACCGACACTACAAAATGATCTTTGGAAGACCAGCCGCGGGGGGGCAATCATTGCAAGCCAAAAAAGATTATGCCTGGTTGGTAGCTTCTGTCAACAAATGCCACAAGAGGATTAAAATGGGTCAAGTGATTTATTTTACGGATGACGACTTGGATGGGTTACAAACACCCCACGAATGTCAGCAAATGTCACTTTGTTTATTTCAAATTACAATATGGAGCTGATCTTGGTTGACAATGGGAGTTCAACAGACATTCTGTACTACGACATGTTCAAGAAAATGAAATTGAGAGATGATCAACTCAAACCCATAGCTTCTCTATTTTATGGCTTATCAGGGATGCTAGAATTTGCAAAAAAGAGTATAGTTCTACATGTCACCTCAGGCTCAGTCCCTCAGCAAACTACACATCCTCTTATTACGCCCTCATTTGAAGGCCAAGTCTAAACGAAATGAAAGTAGTTGTTTCCACGTACTATCTGAATATGAAGTTCCCAACTGAGAACGATGCAGGGGAAGTCCGAATGAATCATCTAACATCTCAATCCTGCAACCTCAACTCCATTAAGGGGTATAAGAAGGTAGAAACCCTACCCTTAGAAATCGAAGACTTCCGAGATGAATTCAAAACTCCACAGGGCCAACTTGCAGAGGAGCTGATAGTTGTCCCTCTAAACGGGGGAGAGACCAGGAAAATGTTTAGATTGGGTTGAGTTTTTCTAAAAAGCTCAAAGAATCACTAGTCTCTTTTCTCAAAAGGAACCAAGATGTATTCGTATGGTCAGCCTTCGACATGCCAAGAATAGATCCATAAGTTATTGTCCATAAATTGAACATAGATCTAGAAAACAAACCAGTGATCCAGAAAAAAAAAGATATTTTTCTCTAGAGCTACAAAAGGAAGGAGAAGTTGATAAGCTCCTTGCTACTAACTTCATCTGAGAGGCCCACTACCTAGAATGGGTCACTAACGTTGTCATGGTTAATAAGGCGAACGAAAAATGAAGGATTTGAATAAAGTTCACTGATCTCAACAAGGCATGCCTAAAAGATAGATTCCCTCTGCCTTTAGATAAACTAGTTGGTTGATGCTACTATTGGGTACGAACTACTCAGCTTCGTGGACATAGAATTAGGATAAATCAAATCCTTATGTAAGAACTAAACCAGTTGAAAAAGCCTTTGTGACCGACTAAGGCCTTTATTTTTACAAAGTTATGCCATTCTAACTCAAGAACGCAGGGGCAACCTATCAGAAACTAGTCAACAAATCTTCAAAGAACAAATCAGAAGGAATATGAAATTTTATATTGATGATATGCTCGTCAAGAGTGCCAAATTAGAGGATCATGAATCTAATCTTAAGGAAGCCTTTGGGATACTCAAACGATACCAAATGAAGATAAACCCTAGGAAGTGCACGTTCGGTGTCACTTCAGGAAAATTCCTCGAATTCATGTTACCCAACGGGGGATAGAAGCCAACCTAGAGAAGATAAAGACAATCCTAGATATGAGTCCTCCCATAAATGTCAGAGAAGTTCAATGGCTAACTGGATGCATCACCGCTCTCAATCACTTCATGTCAAAATCTACAAAGAAATGTCTACCCTTCTTCAAGACATTGAAGAAAAAAAAAAGACTTTGTTTGGACTAAGGAATATCAAGTAGCTTTTGAAGAACTTAAAGACTATCTGAGTTTACCTCCTCTTCTAACCAAGCTTATTAGAGGAGAACAACTTTTTCTCTACATTGGCATGAGCCTAAATGTGATTACTTCTGTGTTGATTCGAGAAAAAGTTGGGGCTTGAAAACTGATTTATTATATCAACAAAGTTCTCCATAACGTAGAGAAACAGTATATCCCCATGGAGAAGTTAGTTTATGTCCTCATAATCGCAGCTTGAAAACTGATGCCCTACTTCCAGTCTCACATTATTACAATACGAACTGATTAGCCCTTGAGGCAAGTGTTCCACAAACCTGATATTTCTAAAAGATTGGTAAAATGGTCTATAGAGCTAGGTAAGTTCGACACCAGTTACGAGCCTCTGACAACCATCAAAGCATATGCTCTGGTAAACTTTTTCGTACAAACTACATTCCCTAAAACTCCCCCCCCCCGAAAATCAAGAACTTGAAGGTAATGAGCAAACACTAGGATGGACGGTCTTCATTGATGGATATTCCAACAACATTTCTAGCAGAGTTGGACTTATTCTTACCAATCTTGAGGGTTTCACTATTGAGTATGCCTTTAGGTTTGAGTTCAAAGCTTCGAACAACAAAGCTGAATATGTAGCATTACTCTCAAGGTCATAGCTAGCAAAAACATTGGTTGCCAAAACCCTGGAAGTAAACAACGACTCTCAGCTAGTGGTCTACCAAATGACCAATGAATACGAGGCAAGGGGAGTTAAGATTATCAAATACTTATAGAAAGCCTATGAACTTGTTGTGACTTTCAAGAAAATCTAGATATCTAGGTGCCCCGAGAACAAAATTCTAAGGCAGACTCCCTAGCCCTACTTGCTTTATTCAAACAATCTGATCTCACTTAGATTATTTATCTAGAAACACTCGCCGCACTTAGCATTGCTGATCATCTGATTATTCTTGTGGCCGAGAAACAAACTTAGATGGACCCGATCCTCTAGTATTTATAGGATGGAAAAATCCCTGAACAGAAAAATGAAGCAAAGATGGTCTTCTATTGTGCCTCGCGGTTTACAATCATTGAAGGAAAACTATACAAAAAAGGCATAATAATTCAATACTTGAAATGTCTCGGACCAACCAATGTGGACTATGCTCTCCGAAGAGTTCACAAGGGCATATGCGGGGACTATCTTGGGGGTAGGGCCCTGACCTAAACAATCCTCTAACATGAATATTACTGGCCTATAATGTTGTAAGATTCTATAAATATGGTCAAGAGATGCAAAACATGCCAAGAATACGCCTTAGTGTCTCGTCGACTTGCTAATCCATTGACATCTATTACTAGCCCTATTCTCTTTGCTATATGGGGAATGGACATCCTTGGATCTTTTCCCAAGGCACTAGGACAGACAAAGCACCTAATAGTAACCATAGATTACTTCACCAAATGGACAGAAGCTAAGCCTCTCGCTAAAATTACTAATTAGAAGACTCGAGAGTTTGTGTGGAAGTCTATTGTGTGCCGATTTGGAAAACCAAAGATCCTTGTTACTGACAACAAAAAATAGTTCGACAGCTCTCAATTTAAGTATTTTTGCCAAAACCTCGAGATCGAACACGGATTGACCTCGGTAGGGTATCCCCAAGCTAACAGGCAGCCGAAGTCACTAATAGGACCCTTTTGCAGGGTATCAAGAAGAGGCTTGAAGATGCTTAGATAGTAGGACAGACAGTTACCAAATATCCTCTAGGCCTAGTGGATAACTACTCGAACTTTGACAGGAGAAACTCCTTTCTTCTTAGCCTATGGAGCAAAGACCGTTATCCCTCTCGAGATAGGAGCCTCCTCATTACGAGTAGAACACTTCAACGCTCCAAATAACAAATAAGCCCTCAAGATGAATGTCGAATTGATTGATGAAGCTAGAGATAGAGCTAAGATCAAGCCCACTACCTACACTAGAAAGTAGCACAACATTACAACTCCTGTGTCAAATGGAGAATATTTAGGCTCCATGAAAGAGTTTTCAGAAAGAAAGAAATATCAAATCTATGAGAAATAAGAAAACTTGTCCAAAACTGAGAAGGACCTTATTACATTAGATGAATTTTTCAGGCTGGAACCTTTGAGCTTGAAGACCAAGATGGTGACTATATTCTCCAGATCTGGAACATAAAAAACCTCCAAAAATTCTATCAGTAGAATATCTCTCTTTTTATCGCTTATATAACTTCGAGAAATTATCATTAAAAGTTATGCTCTATTTGGCTTATAATATTTCTTTAATAAAAACTGAGGGAAGGGCCCCAAGCTTCTTCATTCCTTGAAAAATTTCTTCAATAAAGACCGAGGAGAAAGCCTCAAGCTTCCTCTTTCCTTGGAATATTTCTCTAAAGACTAAGGGGAGGGCCCTTGAATTCCTCCTTCCTTGGAACATATTTTTGTAAAAGATACCGAGGGGAAGGCCTCGAGCTTCTTCCCTCCTCGGTACATTTCTCAATAGAACCGAGCTCCACTACTTATAAAATTACTTAGAATGAAAGTTAAAAGAATAAAGCATGGCAAACACAAAAGGCTTTAGGCCTACTCCATTACTAATAAAAAAGGTTTTAATTACATAAATAAAGGCAATACTGGCCTATTACCATAACATAAATTAAGAAAATAAAAAGAGATCAGGAAATTACTCTACATCCTCTTAAACACTAGTCTCCAGCTCCTCACCACCCCACAGGCCTAGATCTTCACCTCTTCTCCATCCTCGGTCTCTTGGCCATTTTTAGCTACAGTGGTGGCCTCATCATCAATCAGCTCAATCACTAAAAGGTCTAGGTTAGGGAAGGCCCAAACTACCTTGGCCTTAGCATTTTCAAAGATGTCAAGATAGAAATTTTCACTCTCATTGGAAACTATCATATCGAGCTCTTTGAAAAGTTTGAAAGTCTCCACGGCCCTTCTCATTACAGCCTCTTGCTCGGCAACCATGGTCTCAGACACCTAGTACACCTTCATAGCATCGTTTCGAGCCTCAAAAAACTTGGATGTTAAAGGAAGAATATGCCTTTTGGTAGCTGGCTAATTGAACCTTCAGAATTGGATTTCCTCATCCCTCGTATGGAGGGAGGATTGCAAATCAACAACCAAGGCCCTATGCTCTTCTAACTTCTTGTTAATGTGGATGAAGCACGTCGTCAACACTTTTATAACCACACCAGACTGGAAAGTGGAGCAAGCAAAACAAAGTTAAAGGACTCGTAGCAAATGAATGAGAAGAAACAGAGGGAAGAAAACCCGTACCTTTGAAGCTAGCTCTTCAACTATATTCGCCAAAACCTCTGAAGCCTCAGAGACCAATTCCACTATATCTCTGGGGGGGATGCTCTTGACTAGATGGCTTGTGAGTAATCCGAGGTTTCCCCATGACTGAATCCCCTCACTTGATAAACTAGTTAAATTGAAAAACATCTATGCTCGAGGAACCGTCAGGAAGTGATTGCAGCCCAAAAACCTTAGAGCCACGAGGTCGATCATAGGATCTTCAATCACGACAATCAGAACCCTGGGAAGAATAAGAGTTTCACTATATGGCTCCTCAGACACCGAAGATTCACGCCTTTTCTTTTTCGCATGCTGAAGACCAAACTCTTCCTCATAAAGCCTTTTCTTATTCGCATTCTTGGATTCCTTTAGAACTTAAGTTCTATTGGTACGTATATCTACATAAACAAATAATGGAACATTAAACAATAGTAAACTATAGGCATTCTAAAAATAAAAGGGTTAAAACTCTTAACTATACCTTCATGAGGACAAAATCCAAGACTAGCCAGATCAGTATTACTCTCTAACACCGAAGCCTTTATAGCTTCAATAACCATGTCCTTCACAATCTTTTCTCCTATGGCTATACATCCTCAAAAATATTAAGACACCACTTCCTTGAAATTTCAAAGTCTCTCTAACTTTGGATGAAGAATAACCTATTCTTCTATTTTTTCACAGAAGTAGGCTTCCCTTTCACCACAGACTTTTTAGCCCATTAACTCAGAACCACCCAGCTATATTCTACATGGCAGCCAACCAAAAAAATGCACTTGAAGACATCTAGGGAGAAGAACCCCTTGACTCTTTAATAAACATAGATGAACTCCATAAATAAATGGATAGAGTTAGGTACGAGTTGAGGAAGGGCTATTGTTGTAATTTAAAACCAAATGGATGAAAAGATGAGGAGAGAACCTGAGCCTAGCCTTCAGAGAATGTGCATATATGCACAACTCGTAAGGATAGTCCTCTTAAGAGCTATTGCAAGCTCTTTCTCCTACTTGAGCTATCCTAAAAGGGTACTCAGCTAGTATCCTATACTTTCCCCTAAGTCTCTCTAGCTCTTCCCCCCTTAGCTCATTTGGTTTGTCTTCAACACTATATTTGATATCTCTAGTATCCTCGGCTCAGTCATCATGTATGTTGTTTAGTGTACGCTTGGCCTCAGAGGACTAAGGGGTGGCTTCCTCCTTGATTTCCACCTCATAGTCAATAAAAAATATCTCTACATGTGACTCAATCGAGGAGCTACTCACGTTGGCCTAAAAAAAACTAAACTTGCTACTAAGATAAGAAGCCGTAACTAAAATGAAAGCCGAAGAACTCACTGAAATTTGAAAAAAGTTTAAAGGCTGAAAGATTTTGAAGAAAAAACTTCGAGACTCAAGAAACTCCAAAGGCTCCTTAATGTTTCGAGGGCTCTCTGAGGAGATTATTTGCAAGTGAAGTGAGGTCCTCCGAAGAACCTCAACCCCTTTTAAAGAAAAATAAATGACTAAGATGAAACAAAATGAAGGGCTTAGATCACAACGTTGCGCTTACTAATGAGGTACAAAGTTTCAATGCACTTTCTGGAGATTATAGAAGCCTCTCATGGACCTTTAAGTAAGCCAATGGGCCTCCATCCTAGCCAATGGACCTCTAGCCTAACCAATGGGCCCATTGCCTAACCAATGTGCCCCCACCCACCTACTAAGCTTCCAATTGACCCACGAGATTTTAGTCCAATTCAATAAGCCTCCATCCATATATGGACTAAATGCTCCCAGTTGAATCAATCGCTCATTAATGGGTTACATCCACATATGGGCTAAATGCCTATAGTTGGGTCGTTTCCTCATCTATTCGAAGTATCTAGAACTCGTCCAAAAAACAACAAGAAAGTTCAAAAATGGAACTCCGAAATGAACAAAACTTCGAGGAGATGACCTCTAGTTATTTCACTTCTCGGACTCGTTTCATGCTTAACTCCGAGGAGACGACCCCAAGCTGCTTCATTCTTAGAACCTATTTCATGCTTAACTCTGAGAAGATGACCCTAAGCTATTTCACTCCTCAAACCTATTTCACATCAACTTTGAGGAGATAACCCTGAGCTATTTCACTCCTTGGACCTATTTCACATCCACTTTGAAAAGATAGCCCTAAGTTATTTCTCTCATTTGACCTTTTTGACATCAACTCCTAAGAGATAGCCTTAAGCTTTTTCATTACTCGGACCTATTTAACATCAACTCCGAGAAGATAGCCCCGAGCTATTTCACTCATTGGACCTATTTCACATCAATTCTAAGGAGATAGCCTCGAGTTATTTAACTCATCGGACCCATTTCATACTCAACTCCGAGAAGATAAAGCTACTTCACTCATCAGACCTGTTTTACATCAAATCCGAGGAGATAACCCTGAGTTATTTTACTCTATAGACCTATTCCATGCCTAATTTAGAGGAAATAGAACCGAGCTACTTCTCTCTTCAGACTCAAAAGACTCGAACTTCCAAGGAAATAGCCTTGAACTATTCCCCATTCCACTCAAAATTTGAACCACTATTCTTGACCTTTTTAGTACCCGGGGTACCTTGAAAACCTTAGACATGATTTGAGTTACACAATAAAGGAAAAAATTATTATGGAACTTACTACTACTCACGCCTTAACAATCTACTTCCTTGACCACATAGCTGCACTCAAAAAAGTGGGGGGCATCTGATGTAGGAGAAAATTTCTCGTCTAATGATATAATGACGTGTGGCACCCTATAAGGGTAAAATGGTAATTTTATAAAATAAAAAAATCTATCGATCAAAATTTAACACGTGGAAAAACGGGCAAGACAGTAATCTCACACTAGAAACTCTAATCCTATTAGGACATTCCAGCTTATGAAAACCCTAATCAAAGCATTAATTACTTTCCTATTGGAATTCTACCTCGAACACTATATAAGGGGGCTCTCACCATCAAAGGTACATATTCACAAGTTGTTGTGCAAAAATATACCTAAATTAATGAGCAAATATTTGAACAGTTTTACTTGCAAGTGCACAAGGTCAACAGAGTAGTATAGTGTGCAAATGTGAGATCATCTCTACAGGGATTGGTGAATTTCGCACTATAAAGCGATAGAAATAAATATTGAGTTTGAATTAATAGTGATAAAAGCGTAGGGACTTGATATCCGCCACTAATCATGCTACCACAACAAAACAATATGCCAATGCTTTACTCATACTATGAATACCTAATGTTTGTCAACTTAAGGGCTTGGTTCGCTCCTTAAGCTATTGATTTCCCTAAGCAACGAGTTAGGCATGGTGTATACTCTAACTCTTTTCTTTCTTAAGGGATTTAGCATGGTGTATACTAAATTATTCCTTAAGAGAGCATAGGATCTGTAGAAATCGACAACCACATGAGACCTAGGGCATGGTGTGTACTCCCGGTTTCCCATGTTGATTAACCTAAGAACCCGGCGTGGATTTCTTTTGTTACTATTGTTAAACCCAGGACTTGGTCATCCAAATTGATTCAACTAAATAATCAATACCACATGCATATGTTGATCAGATAAACACATATGAAGAATTTAAATAAAAACATGCATTAATCAAGTTAAGAATCACAGCGTAAATATTGCAAAGACGCCAATACTGAATTATTGAATAAACATGATTAGAGCTTCAATCAAGCCCTTACTAAGAGTTAGTTACACATGATTAGGGCACACATGTCTTCAACTGCTCCTCCATCTAGGTGTCCCCAGGAGGGGACTCATCACAACAATGAAGAGCAGCAGCTATATCAGCAGATGTCAAATCTATATACTTGCCCTAGACCGATGAGGACAAGACATCTGGTCTACTGCATTCGAAAGACAGGTTCTCATAAAACTGGACAACGAACCGGGTGTAGGTAGTAGAGCATACAGGCTTGAACAGCCTCTTAAATCCCCGGTGCTTGAATTCTTAGACCGCCTATTGAGTGGCTTCTAAGTTCTTGAAGTCAGTATCTATGTTGAATATAGTTTCGAACAAGATCTCTCGTTATTTAAAACTAGGCTGGGATGACTGGGCACAGCTGCCCGAGGCATGGGAGGTGGAGGCTGTTTGTTTAGGCATGTTAGATGAGGTTTCTGTAGGATTTACACTTGATCTCAGTGTAGTGCGCTCGATAACACTCTGCCCTACACTTAATCACAAACTCCTTACACTCGAGCACACTAGGTAAGGCAATCTATCAAACAGGTCGTGGGCGACAATGGTTTTGAAGCTGTGGGTAGCACCCTAAAAAGTCTCAACCTCCTGTAAAATGACTAGATACAACCCAATAGCATATGAGAGAATATATATATGAATTAAATTGTTTAAAAACAACAAGTAAATCAAAGAATATTCGAAAATAGGATGATATGAGAAATTAAGGTAAAAACGGGCATGAGTGATTACCTGGTGTGCACGTGGGTGTGAGTGGTGGTGAAGGGGGGTCTAAACGGTGTTGTGGTGGTGATGTGGTGGTAATGGGTGGTGAGAGATTGGGTGGTGAGAGTTTAAGTGTTATGCGAGAGTGAGAGAACAGTGAGTGAGAGTGCGAGAGTGAAAGTGTGAGGATGTAACAAAAACAAATGAATAAAAACTAACACGTGACTCTTTGCCCCGCGTGCACTCGAGTGCATTATGAGGTTCGCTCGATCGCAAGGATAGAAAGTGCTAACAACTAAATAAACTATAAAAAGGACTAAACAATTAAAAATAATGAAAATAATTAGCAAAAATAAAACTGTACCGTACTCAGTGGCTTCAGTACCACTGACCTTAATAGAGGCACTTGAGCTATAAGTTTATCAAAGTATGGACTGCTCAAACACTCTCTATAGTTGCTGCAGTGTTAGTCTTTTGGCAAGGAGTACTTAAAGTCCACTACATGTGGCTCAAGTGCTCTTGCTGTTGCTGCATAGTCATCATGCTTCAATTTGCCCAGCCTATATAAATGCAACTGCCTCTTATCACCCCATCTGGGATGCATTGGAGAGACTTCAGAGAGGTGCATAGCTTCAAAGATGTCATCAGTAACATCTTCAGATGCATGCTTAATATCCAATATTTTGAAATGATGGGTTATGGTGGTCTCCAACGGATTAATGTGCTGGACCTGAAAAACTTGCTCAGCAACACCTTGCATCAAGTATACATTAGAACATTCTATATCATCTTTGGGTGAATTTAATGCATCAAATATTTTGAATTCTATCTCCTCACCATTTACCTTCATAGTGACAATATCATTTTTCACACAAATATTTGTATCAGCAGTTATCATAAAGGGTCTTCCTAAGATTACAGGCAGAGGTAATGGCATAGGACATTCTTCCATATCTAATACAATAAAATCGGCAGGTAAAATAAATTTACCTACCTTCACCAAGACATCCTCAAGAATACCTCTTGGTTGTTTGATGTTTTTGTCTGCCTGTTGCAAGGTGATGAAATTTAGTTGAAGCTCCCCCAACCCTAGTGTCTTGAATACAGTGTATGGCAGCAAATTTACACTTGCCCCTAGATCCAATAATGCATGCTCAAAAAGCTGGTCACCTATCCTGCAGGGAATGGTAAAACTACCTGGATATTTTAACTTTGGTGGTAGTTTCTTTAACAACACTACGCTTACTTCTTCGGTTCAAGCCACTGTTTTATGCTCCTGAAACTTCCTTTTGTTAGTGCAAAAATCTTTCAAAAATTTAGCATAAGCAGGAATTTGTCGAATTGCATTTAATAAAGGAATGTTTATCTCTACTTTTCTTAGAGTTTCAAAAATATCAAGCAATTTATTCTCTTTCTTTGGCTTTACTAACCTTTGAGGAAAGAGTGGTGCATTCACCTTCTCCCTTTCACTTACCTTTGAGGTGGATGCTTTAATTGGGGATGCTTGTTCAGGCTCATTAGTGCCTATGATCTTACCATTTCTGAGAGTTGTCATGGCATTAAGTTGCTGATGTCCTCTTGGATTAGGTAGTGCTTGGGCTAGAAGTTCACCTTGCTTTCTTCCACTCAGTTCCTTAGCCAATTGCCCCACTTGTACCTCTAGTCTTTGAATGGCTTGCTCATGCTTTGTAATTGTTTGTCTTTGCTCAGTCTGAAATTGTCTTTCCTCTGCCATGAATTGATCTTGTGAAGTCATCAGTTTCTGTTGTTGAGTGGCTAATTGCCTCACAAGACTCTCTAGGTCACTTTTCTTTGATTTCGGAACTGAGTATGCTACTGGTTGGGAGTTTCTTTGCTGCCCTTGAAGATTCAGGGTATTCTAATTGTTGTTCCATGAAAATTTGGTTGGTTTCGCCATCCAGAATTGTAGGTATTTGCATATGGGTTATTCTTGGGAGGATAGTTGTTCGGTCCCACATAATTTGCTTTCTCTGGATCTGCAGATGAATATAAAAGACATGTATCAGTACTATGATCAAAGTGAGAACATATAGCACATACCTGTCGTGGTGTAGCTAGTGGACTAAGTGAGGCATTCTGAGCAGTTATGGGTTTGACAAGCAGATCTAGCTTCCTCTCCACAGTAGCTATCTGATTAGAGGATCCACCATTTAAGTTCACCTCATACATACCTTTGCTCTTAACTCCTTGTCTACCTCTAGAGGAGAATTGCTGGGTGTGCTCACTTAATGTCTCAAACAGCTCCATGGCTTTTTCACTGCTCTTCTCCATCAGCACACCTCCACAATGAATCTAATACTTTTATTAATATCACTCAAACCTTCATAGAAAGCTTGTACCATTTCATCCTAAGGTAGATTATGATGTGGGCATTTGAGTAGTAACTCCTTGAAATGTCCTTATGCTTCAAAAAACAAGTCTCCATCCTTCTGTTGGAAAGATTGAATCTCTTTCCTCATTTGTCTTGTCTTTTGAGCTGGGAAAAACTTCCTTAGGAACTTACTAGCCAACTCTTCCCAAGTATGGATAGAAACTGCAGGCAATGAATTATACCATAGTTTAGTGTTATCTTTTAATGAAAAAGAGAAAAGAATTAACCTGATTCCCTCTTGATCTAGGCCCTGGATATGCTGGAACTTGCAGAGATCAAAGAACTCCCGAAGATGCAAATGTGGGTCCTCAGCAGGTGTCCCCCTAAAATGAGTCAATGCACTGAGTATCTGCAGAGATATGTAATAATTTCCTTCTGCCTCTGGTTGATAAGCAATGCATGATGGCTGGTCGAGGTTCTGTGGGATGAAGGATTGCTTCATCGGTCTTCGCTCAAGTGGCGGTTGGTTGTCAAGCTGATCCGCCATTGATACTACTTCATCGAATTCTTCTTCTACCTCTTCAGAGTTGTCTCTAAACCTTTGTCGAATGGTCTGCTCAAGCTCTGTATCGAGGGGAAAGAAAGTTGGATTCCTGGATCGAAGTCCTTGCATGAATCAACTAAAACGCTTTAGTGCAGCAGTTTCACTACTACTGCTCGGGTAGCCTCTGCCTCAAATACGCTCGATTGCACCAAGGAGTGCGCTCGATCGCAGTGCCTCAGATTACTCTGTTGTAGTACCTAAAACAGAACAATAGAAAATGAAAAGAAAATAATTGATTAGGTTTTGATGAAACAAAATAAAATAAAATAGAAAAAAAAACTGAACGAAAAATAATTCTAAAAAGAAATTTAGTGCAATCCCTGGCAACGGTGCCAAAAATTTGTGCAAAAATCTACCTAAATTAATAAGCAAATATTTGAATAGTTTTACCTGCAAGTGCACAAGGTCAACAGAGTAGTATAGTGTGCAAATGCGAGATAATCTCCACAGGGATTGGTGAATTTCGCTTTAGAATTAATTTCGCAGTATAAAACAATAGAAATAATATTGAGTTTGAATTAATAGTGATAAAAGCATAGGGACTTGATATCCACCACTAATCATGTTACCACCATAAAACAATATGCCAATGCTTTACTCATACTATGAATACCAAATATTAGTCAACCTAAGGGCTTGGTCCGCTCCTTAAGCTACTGATTTCCCTATGCAACGAGTTAGGCATGGTGTATACTCTAACTCTTTTCTTTTTTAAGGGATTCAGCATGGTGTATACAGAGTTGTTCCCTAAGAGAGCATAGGATCTATAGAAATCAACAACCACACGAGACCTAGAGCATGGTGTATACTCCCAGTTTCCTATGTTGATTAACCCAAGAACTCAGTGTGGATTTCTTTTGTTACTATTGTTAAATCCAGGACTCGGTCATCCAAATTGATTCAACTAACTAATCCATACCACATGCATACGTTGATCAGACAAACACATATGAGGAATTTAAATAAAAACAAACATTAATCAAGTTAAGAATCATAGCATAAATATCGCAAAGGCACTAATACTGAATTATTGAATAAACATGATTAGGGCTTCAATCAAGCCCTTACTAAAAGTTAGTTGCACATGATTGTGATGCTAAACATTTTCATAAATAAAATAAAGGAAAGAAGAAACCCGAGAGAAGAGTCATCAATTCGTCTCCCAAAGCGTCAAACTAAAAAGAAGATTAAAAGGTCTCTATTTCTGTGTTTTATAGACCTATTTATAAGGTTCTAAGGACACCTCGAAACTCTAATTTCCAAAACAAGACCCAAACTATTCTTTCCAAAACTGGCTCTGCTTTACTGCACGTGTGCGCTCGAGCGTAAGGTTGCGCTCAAGCCTTTTATGTGTGCGCACAAGTGCCTGTGCACTCGATCACACTCTTTTGTGTTCGATCGCACTTGGCTGGTCCAGGTCTTCCAGATTTCTTCATTTGAGTTCCAAAATGCCACCTTTTCTCCAAGAACCTATCAAAACATAAAAAAAACACAAAAATGAAGTAAAATAGAATAAAATACGAAAACAAAGAGCTTAACAAATGTAAATTAAGGGGCTTAAATATGAATATTTAAGCACTTATCATAAGTCACTCTCAAAACTCCCATTCTCTCTCAAAACTCCCCAGGTCTCTCATTCTTTAAGCACTATACTAACTTAGATATCAGATAGTCCCCCCGGAGGCACGACCCCTCCGGTCCTCCAGCAACTCCTTAGGTTTTCTTCTGTCTTTGAGTGTGCATGTACCATATTTCGGTCGCTCATTTGCTCGGTAGATTTTCGGTATTAACTAAATCAAAGTCAAAAAAGGGTGGCAGCAGGCACCTGCTGCCAAATAAAGGAATGCAAAAGAAAGGCATTTGTATGCCTTACACTTGGGTTTTGCGTGGCAGTTCAAGAATTGTAAAGGAAGAGGGCTGCTAAAGTAAGGAAAAATATATATATGCAGAATAGGTAAACATATGGAGACTGAACGATTTTGTTCAGTTTCTTTCAACTTCTCATTTGTTTTCTCAAAGCAATTAGGGACCCAAATAAAGGTTGAAAGAGTAAAATTTAGAAGGGGTTTTCTGCGGAATTTCATAGAAAATCAGGAAAAAACTATCAAAAACAGAAGGTAATAGTGTAGTATTTATTTTGAATTTTTAGCATATATGAAATTCCCGGAGTTCAAAGTGAGAATTTTCAAAGGGAGTAGTTTATGATGAATTGAAGAAATAATTAGAAATTTAATACAAATATTATGTTAGGTGTTGACGATCTACAACCGGGGAAATTTATGAGAGAAACAGAAAAGGCAAAGAGGTGATCCATGGGTAGATTTAAGTGTTACGTGGTGAGTTGGATTTACTTTAAGTAGTCCAAATAAAAATCAAATATCTGAAAATAATATCAAAATAAATTATCAGCTTATGCTGTGAAGATAGATAAAGATTTAGTTGATAAATACGACACGAATTTTGGACATGTAGAAGATTATTAGGAGAGAAATAATATTTTTGGGAATAATAAGTTAATTTAATAATAAAAACGAAAAGTGAAATTCTTGATGAGTTATATTGATGTTTTATTTCGAATTATGATGAGATGAATTTTAGTGGATCTTGACAAGTTTTGATGGATGATTTGATGTGATTTGGGATGAAATTTAGTGGATTTTGACAAGTCTTGATGGATGATTTGATATGATTTGGGATTAAATTTAGTGGAGATTGACAAGCTTTAATGGATTATTTGATGTGATTTGGGATGAGAGAAAATTAGGGGAATTTTTGTTATATAAATTTGAGAATAATCAGGATAGCCAATTTAAGTATTTTGAATTTATATGTTGTTTTTTTTTTAATATTACTGTTTATATGCATATTTCATATTATTGCTCATATGCATATGCATTAAATGAAAAAAAAAAGAACTAGGAAGGCAGCCGGTCTAATAAAAAATGAAAGAAACGAGAAGGTAGCTGGTCTAAATGTGAATGAAAGAACTGGGAAGGTAGTCGGTCTAAATGAGAATGAAAGAACTGGGAAGGCAGCCAGTCTAAGATAATAACAACCTGTCGACAGATGGGAAGACATTCCCATCATATGCATTCATTTGCATTGCATTTGTTTTAATTATTGCTTGCATTATTGAAATATTGATGTTTGATGTATAAATTGTGAATATAATTAATGATGGTTGAGTCTCATAGAAAAAGACAGTTATGGTGATAAGATTTGTGAAATGCTGAGGTGTGGTGTATTATTGTGAATATAATTAATGATGGTTGAGTCTCACAAAAAGAGACAATTATGGTGATGAGATTATTGAAATGCTAAGGTGTGGTGTGTTATTGTTATAGTGATAAGAACAATCTAAATGGTAGATTTTATGATGTGAACCTCATTACGAGGAAATTATGAGATAATTGATGGTCTTGAGGTGAACCAATAAATAAGAGGAAGAGATTGATAGAGAATGAATATTATGATATGTGGAGTGATAGTAGAGTGCTAGTATCAAGTGTAGGAAATATAAATTGATTTAAATATTAAAAGACTGTTTATATAAATGAGTACTTTTAGTAAATTTAATTCACTGAGCTTGTGAAGCTCACTCCTCATTGTACAATGATTTTCAGGTAGCAAGCTTGGCAAATAGTTTGGTGAGTTGAAGTTCAGAAGAAATCAGTTTTTGTAAGCCACGTGTGTGTCATCATCCTCAGACTAAAGAGATAAATAAAATGAAATGAAAAATTTATTTGTAAATATTCATGCATTTTACGTCGCATAAAATGTTTAAAGATCAGATTGATGTAAAATTTCTTTTGGTGTTATTTATATTTCGTTGTTGCATATAAGTGTTGTGCTGGGATTCTAAATAATGTGATGACACCATTTCGAGGGTGGCCAACCCGGGATGGTTTGTTTCATCAACCCCTTTTAAAGAAAAATAAATGACTAAGATGAAACAAAATGAAGGGCCTAGATCACGATGTTGCGCTTACCAATGAGGTACAAAGTTCCAATGCACGCTCTGGAGATTCTAGAAGCATCACATGGACCTTTAACTAAGCCAATGGGCCTCTATCCTAGCCAATGGACCTCTAGCCCAACCAATGTGCCCCCACCCACCTACCAAGCATCCAATTGACCCACCAGATTTTAGTCCAATTCAATAAGTCTCCATCCATATTTGGGCTAAATGCCCAGAGCTGAATCAATCCCTCATTAATGGGTTGCATCCATATATGGGCTAAATGCCTATTGTTAGGTCATTCCCTCATCTACTTGAAGTATCTGGAACTCGTCCAAAAAACAACAAGAAAGTTCAAAAATGGAACTCCGAAAAGAACAAAACTTCGAGGAGACGACCCCAAGCTACTTCATTCCTAGAATCCATTTCATGCTTAACTCCGAGGAGACGACCCCAAGCTACTTCATTCCTAGAACCCATTTCATGCTTAACTCTGAGGAGATGACCCTGAGCTATTTCACTCCTCAAACCTATTTCACATCAACTTCGAGGAGACAACCCTGAGCTATTTCACTCCTCGAACCTATTTCACATCCACTCTGCAAAGATAGCCCTAAGTTATTTCACTCATCTGACCTTTTTGACATCAACCCCTAAGAGATAGCCTTAAGCTTTTTCACTACTCAGACCTATTTAACATCAACTCTGAGGAGATAGCCACGAGTTATTTCACTCATTGGACCTATTTAACATCAACTCGAAGGAGATAGCCTCGAGTTATTTAACTCCTCGGACTTATTTCATACTCAACTCTGAGAAGATAAAGCTACTTCACTCATCGGACCTATTTCACATCAAATCCGAGGAGATAACCCTGAGTTATTTCACTCATTGGACCTATTCCATGCCTAATTTAGAGGAAGTAGAACCGAGCTACTTCTCTCATCGGACTCGAATGACTCGAACTTCCAAGGGAATAGCCTTGAACTATCCCTCATTCCACTCAAAATTTGAACCACTATTCTTGACCTTTTTAGTACCGGGGTACCTTGAAAACCTTAGACATGATCTGAGTCACACAACAAAGGAAAAAATTATTATGGAACTTATTACTACTCACGCCTCAACAATCTACTTCCTCGACCACATAACTGCACTCAAGGAAGTGTGGGGCATCTGATGTAGGAGAAAATTTCTCGTCTAATGACATAACGACGTATGGCACCCTGTAAGGGCAAAATGGTAATTTTATAAGCCAAAAAAATCTATCAGTCAAAATTTAACATGTGGAAAAAAGGGCAAGACAGTAATCTCACACCAGAAACTCTAATCCTATTAGGACACTCTAGCTTATGGAAACCCTAATCAAATCCTACTAAGACACCTATGCTTATGAAAACCCTAATCAAAGCATTAATTACTCTCTTATTAGAATTCTACCTCCAACACTATATAAGGGGGCTCTCACCATCAAAGGTACATATTCACAAGTCACTCTCAAAACTCCTCAGTTCTCTCTCAAAACTCCCCAGTTCTCTCATTCTTTAAGTCTTATACTAACTTAGATATCAGACAGTCCGAAAGCAAGAATGAAAAGAAGACAAACGATTTGTTATCGGAGTTCGGCAATAGCCAACGTCCCCGTGAGTTCCTCTAAACTCTCTACACTAAATCAATGGTTCTTTACAATTACAGCAACCCTCTTCAAGAAGCTCAAGTTCTTGAAGGAACAAAGATGAGAACAAGAAAGACTTTATCACTTTCTATACTAATCTCTCTCTTTACAACCAGCCTCTCTACAATGAGTCCCTCTTGTATGTCTATGTCTTTGCACTCTCACACAATTCTCTCTTTTATGTCTGTCACACACACACTTGTGTCTTGTATCACAATGTGTTTCACATCTTATTTTATGAGATTGAACCTAGGTGACCCTTTATATAGTGCACCAACTTCTTGTCCAATCTTGTCTGTCATTCTCCACCCTTAGATCTTGATGACCACTTAACCATGGCCCTCCATCAATCCTAAGTGGTACTGTGCATTTAACCTTGCATCCACGCACCTAAGAGGAGGTTCAAGTAAGCTGTCCATGTGTGCTTCACTTTGCCTAGCGCCTAGGCGCTGAACAGGGGACGGTGCGGTGTTGGGCAGAGCACCTTTGCACCATGTTCTAGACGGTGCAGCACTGGTGGAGGGGTAGTGCGGTGCTGCCTTGCTTCCAGTTGCATCATTGCTGGGCGGTGCGGTGCTGGTGAAGGGGCGGTGAGGCGCACACTGATGCTGCCCTTCACACAACAGTGCGCACAACTTTGCTTTGTTGATTAGGGGTGTGCACACACACCCAAATGGATGCACACACACATGTGCACTCCTTTAACATGCTGTATTTTAATCTTTCAACCTTAATTTAGACTTTAACCATCTTTGAACCATGTTTAGACATGTTTAAACCTTAGACAAATACCAACACTAAAGCATGTTTTAGGCTTGCATACAATTTTCGCATGTCACGTAGATTAGGGCTTTGCATTAAAATTCACATGTTACGTAGGAATTCTATTGTTAGGATCGATTGCATTCTAAATGTCATTTAGATTTAAGTTTTATATGTTTTCATGTAAATCAAGTAGAATAAAAATCGTCCAAGATAAAATTTTCTTTCAAAAATCGAAAAAGACTGAAATTAGGACTAGTTAAGTCAATTGGCTCCCAATTTGGGCCGATCAGCCAGTTTAAGTTCATGATCAGGTTTGGTCAAGACTCGATCGGTTCATCTTATGATGAATTTTTTATTTGTGTTTTTTTTGCTCTTTTTTGAGTATTTTGACTTGTTATTATTTGTCTAAGTTTCAAACATATCCAAACATGGTCTAAGTTCGGTTAATGTCCAAAACAATTGTGGGATATAAAATTTCAGCAAGTTATAAGGTTGCACACATATGTGTGCTTCAATTTTGAGCATGGGAAGGTCAGGCACACTGCTGTGGAAGTTTCTGCCCACAGGCAGGAGGTGTGCGCACAGCATCAGGAGGCTGCAGCATCAGGTCAAGCCGCAGCACACAGCACCACATCAAAACGCACAGCATCACTTGGAGAGTGATGAAGGGCTGAGATTAAAGGAAGAACATGATCAAAGGGTCAAGAATGATTCACAAGATTGTCCAAGAATTAAGAGGCTATAAAAAGGGTTTCTTAGCCTCATTTCAAGTGGTGAAAAAGGTGTGTGAGAGAACCACACAGGTTGTGACATTGTGAGATCATTGTAAACACAAGAGAAAATTTTGTGAGAGACATAAACACAAGAGAGACTCTTGTATTGAGGCTGGTTGTAAAGAAGAGAGTTTAGTAGAGAATTGATAGAAAACATTGTAATAGGTCTATCACTTTCTCGTTCTCTTCTTGGTTCTTCAAGAACTTGGATTCTTGAAGGGGATTGCTGTAACTTTGTAAGAACCACTGAGATAGTGCAGAGAGTTCGGAGGAACTCACGGGGACGTAGGCACATTGCCGAACCTCGACAACAAATTACTTGTCTTCTTTCTTTCTTTGATTTTCTGTTCTTGTGTTCGATTGCTGAAATTCTTTCTATAAGTCATTTAAGACTTGGGTGTTTGGAAGATCACCACCTGGGCATCTTGTCAAGGTGATTTCCAACAGTGGTATCAGAGCACAGCAGCTGGTTATCGGAACAAGAAGTAGAAGGTACGGAGCCAAGACTCCAAGAATCAAAGATCAAACTTCTTGGGTGATTCAAGAACGGTGTAAGATCAAGATCCGGTCGTGTTCTTGAAGGTTGATTCAAGAACGGTGTTAAAGATCCATCTTCGATCTGTGTTCTTGAGGTTGAAGAAAGTAGTTGTGGTTAGTGCACAAATCTGGGATCTTATCCGCAAAAGATGGCTTCAAATTTCTGTGTGGAGAAGTTTGATGGAAAGGGGGACTTTGCCCTATGGAAGCGGAAGATCAAGGCGGTTCTCATGCAGCAGAAAGTGGACTTGGCTATTGGAGAATATGATGCTTTTCCAGCTAGTGCCACGGAGGACCAGCGGACCGAGATGAAGAAGATGGCTTACAGCACCATTTTCTTGCACATGTCGGATAATGTCACAAGAGAGTGCGGAGACTCGGAAGATCCAGCTGCAATATGGAAGAAACTAGATGAGTTGTTTCTTGCCAAGACTCACCCTAATAAGAGGTATCTTCGTAAAGGAATCTTTGTTTTTAAATTTGATCCTAAGAAAGAGTTGCAAGATAATCTTGATGCCAAGAAAAGGAGTGCATCAAGTGGTAAAGGGCTGTTCTTTAAAAGAAGGCTAGCAACTTGGTATGGCAGCAACCATGGCTACTACCGGGACAGAGGTAGAGGAGAGAACCATGGGAGAGTGCACAGCAGCATGTATGGCTACTACCGGGACAGAGGTAGAGGAGAGAGCCATAGAAGAGTGCACAACAGCATGCATGGCTACTACCGGGATAGAGGTAGAAGAGAAAGCCATGGGAGAATGCATTCCAAACTGAGATTTGGAGGGAAGAGCTGCTACTACTGCCATAAGGAGGGTCATGTCAAGAAAGATTGCAAGAAGATGACAAGGGATAGAGGAGGAAGCCATACCAAGAATGGAGAGGCTTCGATTACCAAAACAGAACAGCAAGATGATGATGTTCTTGTTGTGTGCTCAAGCGTGAGCAAGGGGCAAGAAGGCAGCGGGAAATGGATCTTGGATACCGGGTGCACTCATCATATGAGCCCTCACAAAGAATGGTTCAAGAATTTCAAGAAGATCAATGATGGAATGGTCTTCTTGGGGAATGATAATTCTTGCCAAGTGAGAGGGATTGGAGACATCCAATTGAGAATGTTTGATGGAGTCACAAGGCTACTGGAAAATGTGAGGTATGTTCCAGATTTGAAGAGGAACTTGATCTCATTGGGGCAGCTGGATTCCATGGGCTATACATGCAAGATAGATGGAGGAAAGATCAAGGTGGCCAAGGGATCTTTGGTAGTGATCAAGGCAGCAAGAAACGATGGACTCAATGAGATGATCGGAGAAACAGAAACCAATGATCAAGCAGCAAGCTTGATGGCTGAGCTGGACAAGGCAGCCCTTTGGCACACTCGCTTGGGACACATGAGCGAAAAGGGCCTGCAAGTGCTTAGCAAGGAAGGTCTACTTGGTGGTGACAAAGTAGAAGAACTAGATTTCTGTAAGAGCTGTGTTTTTGGGCAGCAACATCGGGTCAGCTTCAACACCGGAGTGCACAAGTCTAAGGGCATTCTTGACTACATTCATGCGGACCTTTGGGGACCAACAAGGACACCAACACAGGGAGGTAACATTTACTTTCTGTCTTTAATTGATGATTATTCAAGAAAAGTATGGGTTTATTTGGTTAAGAATAAATTAGATGCCTTGAATAAATTAGTGGTGTGGAAAGGGCTGGTTGAGACTCAAATGGGTAGAGTAGTTAAGGGGATAAGAACCGATAATGGCTTAGAAATTTTTAACCAAGAACTTGATCAATTCTCTAGGTTAAATGGCATTCTAAGACATAGGACGGTTGTGGAAACTCCTTAGCAAAATGGAGTTGCTGAGTTGATGAATAAGACCCTTATGGAAAAGGTTAGGTGCATGTTAGATGGATCCGGGTTACCAAAATATTTTTGGGGAGAAGTTGTAGTTACAGCTGCATATTTGATTAATAGATCACCCTCTAGGATTGTGTTCCAAAAGACTCTCATGGAGATGTGGAGTGGAAAACCCCCTGAGTTGGACAACCTTAGGACTTTTGGGTGTGCTGCGTATGCACAACAAAAGGATGATAGACTTAGCCCAGGATCTAGAAAATGTGTGTTTCTAGGATATGGGGAAGGGGCTAAGGGATATAGGTTATGGTCCTTAGAAAAAGAAGGATTAAAACTCATAATAAGTAGGGATGTTAATTTTAATGAATTGTTATTTCCCTACTTGGAGAAAACTAACTCTGTAGGGGCTAGTGAGCAAACCAATTCAGAAATTGTTGAGCATAGCATCAAGGAAGATTCTGTTCAGGTAGAGCAAAGGAGGCAAGAGGGTTCGGACCAGGTAGAGCCCTTGGATGATTGCCAAGCTCAAGAAACTCAAGAAGAGGCTGAACAAGAAAAAGATGCTGCAGCAAGTCGGAAGGACTTTCAGCTCACAAGAGACCGGGAAAGAAGGCTGGTCGGACCACCTTCAAGATGTGGGTTTGCGGATGCTGCGGATGCAGCAGCTCATTGGACAGAAGGAGAGATGAGTGAACAAGAAACTTACACGGTGGCCATGGAGTGTAAGGATTCGTCAAAGTGGCAGCTAGCTATGGAGGAAGAAATGGATTCTTTGAAGGAGAGCAACTTTTGGGAATTGGTGAAAATTCCAGGAAAGCAGAAAGTTGTGGAATGTAAGTGCACTTACAAGATCAAAGAAGGGTGCCCTCCAAGAGATGAAGTCCGAAACAAGGCTAGGCTGGTGGCGAATGGGTTCACAAGAAGAGGAGACATAGGTTTCACAGAAACTTTCTCACCTGGACACAAGGTGGAGAAGATGGTGAGTATCCTCACCTATGTCATTGATGGGCTGTTAGTTTGGAACAGCAGGAAGAGGATGGAAAGGTTTACATCTCAACTCAGTGAGGAGTTCGAGAGGAAGGATCTCAGCCTTGCACAAAAGATCCTTGGGATGAGGAGAATCATCCGGGACAGGAAGAGAAATAGGTCAAGTGTTTCTTGGGCAATGGATGTTTTCAGCAAATGTGTGAGTAATCCCGGAAAAGAGCATTGTCTTGGGATGAAGTGGTTGCTGAGGTACATGGAGGCTCAGTGGCAGCCAGTTGTAGCACTCATAACAACCAGGGCAGAATGCATAGCGGCTACGGAAGCCATAAAGGAGGCTATGGGGTGCAAGGGATTGTTGGACGAGTGGGAGGTCCTAAAAGAGCAGCTGGTGGTATCTTTGGATAGCCAAAGTGCGGGGCACTTGTGGAGGTATCCGGTGTTCCATGAGGGGACGGAGCATATGGATGTTCGGTATCATTTCATTCGGGAAAATGTTACGAAAGGATGCATCCATGTGGACAAGGTTGCCACGGAAGAAAATCCTGCTGACTTGGGTACTAAAGTCTTACCTCTAAGTAAGTTCAATCATTGCCTTGAATTACTTAGGATTGGAGTGGGTTAATTGGTAACTCAATATGAGTTTGGATCCCGAAACTTTCTGCACAATGGTTCAGGTTTTGTTTTTTTTTTTGAACACTTAGACAAAGGTAGAGATTGTTGTTATTTGTCTAAGTTTCAAACATATCCAAACATGGTCTAAGTTCGGTTAATGTCCAAACCAATTGTGGGATATCAAAGTTCAGCAAGTTATAAGGTTGCACACATGTGTGTGCTTCAATTTTGAGCATGGGAAGGTCAGGCACACTGCTGTGGAAGTTTCTGCCCACAGGTAGGAGGTGTGCGCACAGCATCAGGAGGCTGCAGCATCAGGTCAAGCCGCAGCACACAGCACCACATCAAAACGCACAGCATCACTTGGAGAGTGATGAAGGGCTGAGATTAAAGGAAGAACATGATCAAAGGGTCAAGAATGATTCACAAGATTGTCCAAGAATTAAGAGGCTATAAAAAGGGTTTCTTAGCCTCATTTCAAGTGGTGAAAAAGGTGTGTGAGAGAACCACACAGGTTGTGACATTGTGAGATCATTGTAAACACAAGAGAGAATTTTGTGAGAGACATAAACACAAGAGGGACTCTTGTAGTGAGGCTGGTTGTAAAGAAGAGAGGTTAGTAGAGAATTGATAGAAAACATTGTAATAGGTCTATCACTTTCTCGTTCTCTTCTTGGTTCTTCAAGAACTTGGATTCTTGAAGGGGATTGCTGTAACTTTGTAAGAACCACTGAGATAGTGCAGAGAGTTCGGAGGAACTCACGGGGATGTAGGAACATTGCCGAACCACGACAACAAATTACTTGTCTTCTTTCTTTCTTTGATTTTCTGTTCTTGTGTTCGATTGCTGAAATTCTTTCTACAAGTCATTCAAGACTTGGGTGTTTGGAAGATCACCACCTGGGCATCTTGTCAAGGTGATTTCCAACATGACTTTTGCTTTCTAGTACTCACGTGTTTTTTCTGTTGTTAGGTGAATGATCTTATTTTATTCATTTTAATTACATCCATGCATTGTTATTTCTTGTTTGGTTGATATAATTGTTAGATGCTAAATTGTTTGATATAAATTGTTATTGAGAATGCGTGCATGATTAGTGTGTAGTAAAGATAGTTTAGTTTAATTATTAAATATATTTTTAAGAACATAAGGACTAGGTTTTGACCTAGGCGAGAAGGGAAGACTTAAATCCTTCTTCATTCTTCTCTCATACCCTAGATCTCTCGCAGACCAATGATAAGGGATTTTGGCCATCTTTAAGGCCAAATGCTGACTCCAAATTACCCATCATCTTTACTTTTTGCTTAGATGACACAACCCTTAACTGTCCCTTACAAAATTTCCATCAGTAAGGCCTAACGCCATATATAGTGAGATGTTGAACATTTGATGTTTAACACTTAAAAGGGTGCCCTCATTGGGAGCCTTCTTACTACTCATAAATGGTTGTGTTAGACCTAGTAGATTCTAATCCTTCTATAAACCAACTAACTTTGATTCACAGCCTCGCTTACTAATATTTCTTTGAAGTAAATAACCTAGGGTATTAAGCTTAGAGTCATAGGTATGGCAGAAAGGAACGGTACCTATGCTTTCCATTGGTCCTCTATAACTTCTATAACACTCCCTTACCCATAAGAAAGAATTGTGTCCTCAAGGTTTGGAGAAGGATACAAGGTTGCAAGGTCTATAATATTTTCCCGTAAGGTGTCCTTCAATGCTAATTCACTTCCATTGAACTAAGACTTAACACACAACTTCTTGTTTGACTATGATGTGTCTTTTGCCTAGAATATCCAAAGGACTTAGCATAGGCTGATTATCAAAATTAACTGGTTGTAATTATGTAAGAATATATGTTGATACCATTCCTTTGAAGGGATTTAGGAAAGAGATATGAAAGATAAGGTGGATCCTGCTGGTAGACTGCAAATCAAGCTTGTATGCCATAGGTCCAATCTTATTGAGGATTTTAAAAATGGTCATAATCTTCTTGATATTGAGTGTTTCCTATAATATTGGAGTTTCACCATCATACCCGTTCACTTACTTCCAATTGGAGTTCAGATCTATGACTGTCAGCCATAGATTTCATCATATACTAAGCTTGATGTAAATTATTTCTTAGTTTTTACAATTAGGCAGTGATTGAGCTTGATGTAAGTTGTTTTTTAGTTTTTGCAATTAGGCAGTTTTGCAACTCAACTTTTGATCTACAACTTCTAGATTAGTAGTGCCTCTGACATAATCTAGTATTAAAAGTGGGTAGGCCATATAAGGCATTGAATGGTGTCATGACAATTGAGGATTGATAAGTAGTATTATACCACAATTTTGCCAACATTAAGAAACCGATCCATTTTCTAGGTTTCTCACAAAGAAAAACTTCGAGCTAGTGTTCTAGGAATATATTAAGAACCTCATTTTGACCATTAGTCTGAGGATGGCAGGTCGAGCTTAAGTTGAATGTGGTGCCACTCAATTGAAATAATTTTTCCTTGAATTAACTGGTGAAATAGGATCTATGTCAGATACAATACTTCTAGAAAACTCATTTAATTTGATAACTATTGTTGTAAAAAAAATAGCAGCCTTCACAACAACAAAATTAGTAGGTAACGACCCAAAATGAGCATATTTGGACAACCTATACCAGAATGATAGTGAACCCATGAGAGAGTGGCAACCTAATAATGAAGTCCATTGAAACATCTTCCCATACTTTGTTAGGGATAAGTATGGGTTCTAGAAGACCAACAAGTTTAGTTGTGAGATATTTGACATGCTAACAAGTAGTGCAATAGTTGACAATTTTTTTCTCCCCCCCTCATGTGGCTGGCCATACATGTGTTTAAAAACAAAGTTTTCTTCTTTCTTTTTTCCTTGTTAGTGAGCACTTCCCTTTTAAGCTCATACTCTTTTCTATGTGTCAAAATATCATTTTCCTACTTAAAAACTACACTTTCTCTACCCCATGTGACCGGCTATGTGTGTGCAAAAATGAGAAATTTTCTTCTTTCTTTTGGCCTTATTAAATGGACACTTCTTTTGTAAGCTCTCATAATTTCCAATGTGTCAAAGTCCAGTTTCTATACATAAAAATTACAGTTTTTCTTCTTAAAATTAAGCTCTTTCTCACTAAAAACATGCACCTTTTCTTCTCTCCTTAGCCGACCATGTGAGTGCCAAAAGAAGAGGTTTTCTTCTTCCCTTTTTGCTTAATTGGAATTTTCGTTTGCAAGCTCCCACACTTTCCCATGTGTCAAAAACCACATTTTTTACCTAAAAAATTGCCCTTTCTTCTTCCTCTATGGCTGACCATGTATGTGCCACCAAAGAAGAAAGTCTTCATTTATCTTTTACTTTGTTTAACACACCCATAACACTTTAAACTTTCACTTTTTCACCTCAAACATTTTACCACTTTAAGGAAAAGAAGTCTTCCTCTTCTTTTTTCTTTGTTAAACACCCCTTCCTATCCATGCATACAAATTTTTCCACCTAAAAAATTGTTCCTCTTTCCCTTTATGACCAACCACATGTGTGCCACCAAACAAGAAGTCTTCCTTCCCCTTTTTTCTTTGTTAAACCCACCTTACCCCTTCTACCTTTTAGCTCAAAAAGTCCCATTTTTCTTCTCTATGTGTGCCTAAAGAGAGAAAGTCTTCCTCTTTCTTTCATGCTTTTTTAAACACACCTCCCACTTCTAAATTTAACCTAAAAAATCCCACTTTCTCTTCCCCATGACTAGCCACCAAGAGGAAGTCTTTCTCTCCCATGTTTACTTTGTTTAGCATACCACAACATTTTAAACTTATAAATTTTCCACCTTAAAAGTTTTACCCCTCTCTCCTCTCTTCACATGGCCGGCCACACCCAATTTCTTTTCATTATTTTTGTTGTATTTTATCACATAGGTAACCTCTTTGTCTCTTATAAATACCCCCTTGTTAACACAAGCAAAGAAGGAGAAGCATAGCCCATAAGGAATCATAGTAAGGAAGGAATGAAAAGAAAAAGAGAGTAACAAATAATTGGGTGTGGCCGAATTATTTTATAGTGGAGAATCTTTCCTAGACAAAGTCCCGTGGTTTTTCCCTTTCACATTTAAGAAGTTTTCCACATAAAAATTCGGTGTCTTGATTTTGATAGTTTGATTATTATTTTCCTACTATGGTTATTTGGTATTGTTATTTTTCTATTTTATTCACACAATGAGCGAAAATAGTTTTTTTTTTCCCGACAAGTATCAGCTGGAAGTGGATATCCTTTTCTAACATCACAAGAATTACCTTGACAAGAGAATGTCACGTGTATACATAAACACTAGAGGGTGCCTTATTTTTCAACAAATGAAGATAAGTTAGAATTAATATTAATGTTCTTCATTTTATAGTGTAGACTACAATCTATGCATCCAATTTCCTCTACTTCGACAAACATAAATAATGAAAGGCATACTTAGCTTACTGAAATTTTGGCCATCAATCTAGATTATTGACATCACATAACCTTGAAAGAATAGTTCTTCTTAGTTTTTAATTTCTGCCATCAAAAGGTTGAGGATCTTAAGTACCTAGAGCGATAAATGATTTAACTCCATTCCCTGCCTCTTCAGCCCAGTCTTCTATATTGTAACTCTAGCATTTCTAATTTGATGCAATGTTTGGTATCCATCCATTTGTCATCAACTTTCTTAATAGAAATTGATGTGAAACACACTACCATACATGGGCAGGAATAACCCATCCACCACGGTGGTTAAAACGATTGAAAAAACAAAAAAAAATGTTAAAAAAAAATAAAATTCAATATTTTTTGGAAAAATCTCTCCTTATTTTTTTTCTGCTCATTTTCATCTTTGCGCAACCTATACAGAGCTGCATTCGCAACACAGACTCAGGCTGCACTACACAACATGACCCTGACTATGACTGCATTGCAACCTTGTTCTACGCTGCACGGGTGCGATCCTGACGAGGGCTGCACTGCGGTAAGGATGACAAAATTCCCCACTCGATGGGGCTTTGACACTCCTCATCTAGGTTGAAGCGGGTTTGCAGAGATTTATTTACCCAGGGCAAGGACAGGGATTAGAACTAGTTCCTAGTCAAGAGTGGAGGATCCTACTCTCCCCCCCGACTAATCACCGAACCCAATACTTTGTTAATAATATTATATATCATTTACAATATCTATTATAAATACATAAATATGACATTACAGATAATTTTTTGCAAATAGATATTTGTGTGGATTAAATATCTATATATGATATCATGTGTTTTTTCATGTTATATTATGTAATAGTTATTAGTTAATTAAGTGTAGTTTTTAAAATAAAATAATAGGGTTGTAAACTGGAAATCCTCACCCCATTTATTCTCCATCAGAGATGGAGATGATAAACAGAAAATAATCCCCACCAGGCATACAGCGATAAGATGGGATGTTTTTTTTCATCGGGGTGAGGAAGGAGAAGTATATTCTCTACCCAAACTTGTTTCATTGCTATTCCTACACGCATTACGATCATCTCCATTTGAAAATTGAAATGGAATCAAGTTTATGGGGAGATTGAATGCCACATCATCAAATAGATTATATTCAAATTCAGATTTGTCAATGTGGCATTTAATCTAACAATGAACTTAACATCCATTTCAACTCTTAAATGGAGAGGATCGTGATTCTTCCTACACCGCACAACACGTATCAGGGTTGTGCGAGTACAAACCGTGGTCTCTCATTTTTTCTTTCTTACTTCCTCTTTCTCTTTGCTAAGGTTTCACTTCTTATTTTTTATTAATAAAAAATAATACTCCATATTTATTTTTTTTTATCTAGATTTTTTTATTTATTGTAATAGTTAGGTTTTTAATTTTTTTATGTTTTATTTTTAGTTGATGTTGGATGCTTAGAGCACGCAAAGTGTTTAGCAGATTAAATAGGAGTTTAAAGAACTAAGTCGTGAACCCGTGTATTTGCATGAGAATTTTTTCATTAAAATAATAAATAAATAATTTATTTTATCATGATAAATAAAAATATATAATACATAATTAAATATTTAGAAAAAAAGTTATGATAATGTTGTGAACTCATGCAAATGCATGAGATAGGCACATTTTATTATATTTTTAAAATTTAAAAACTGTTAAGAAATTAAGTTTATCATATCTATATTAGTGATGCAATATTCATTTAACTAAATAAGAAATTCAAAATTAATAAAATTATTTAAGCTTAAACAGATAATTCTAGTCGATAAATTGAACAAATATAAATCCTTAAATAAAGAAAAAAAATTCTTATAGAATCCCATAATTTAATTAAGATAAATAGTCATATTCGTTCTTATTCATCATCTCAAAAATTTCGTCAGTTAAAAGTGTCATGTAACAGATATTGAAAATGAGATAATATTAATATTTTATGACAAAAACACTACACAAAAATTTATGAGAATCTCTAATAGTCCAAATTAGTATCTTAACTTTTGAATGTTTGTTTGAATTGGTTCATGTCTAAAATGTTATATACTCGTGCTATGCAAAATTTTGTTAATAATTAAGAATAGTATAGTTGATTTATTTTTGTTGGGAATCTTATTGCAATGGATAGTATTGTTAAACATTATAGAGAAAACTAAAATCAATTACATTGAAAATTACATAAAGAACAAAGCTTATAATATATAAAATCTAGAATCGAAGACAATGAAGAATATAACAATAACGTAATGACAATGCAAATAAGCTTCAACATTTAATACACAAAATTTTCCCTCTATCGGACTTTTGTTCATATATTTGAATAGATATTTAATTGCTCTAGATTTATTGCACCATTGGACCACCATAACTCTATTGTGAGGAACATCATATCTTTATCGAGTCTAATGCTTCCATTTTCAACAAATCTACTGCATTCTTCATCAAACTTTGTTACATTTCCCCTTCAAGCCAATTCATGAGAGCTAGGGATTGATTATAAAATTTAAAACACCATATTTAAAAATAGATTAATATTACCTCGTAATTTTGCTATTAGTATGAATAATCTCCCAAAAATTGCAATTGACAATCCCTTTTAATTTAATTTTTTCTATGCAATAAAGAAAACAATTAAAGTACATATTAGGTATCAAAATAAACACAAACTTAATATATATGACTATCAAAAATTAAAAAAACAATAATCAAGAAATATTTCTTCTAGCTAGTTGTTTTGAAGAGAAATGAAAACATGAAAATCATTAAACAAAAAGTCAAAACTTAAATGTATAAAGATAGATTAATTATTGAGATAAAAATATTTTTGTAGATAATTATCAATGAAGCAAACTTATTATTTGCAGCTAACATGAGATATCATGGAGTTGAATTTCCTTTAGATAAGAATAAAGTCAAATTTAAATTGATATAAGTATTGAGTACTTAATGAGATAAGAATAACAATTGTATATATGGAAAGGAACTTGCATGCATAGAAACACAGACAAAATTATTGCTTTTTTTGTACTTGAGTCATGTAAGCTAGATGTATATTTTTTAATTAATAAAATTGAATGAAAAAGTTCTCTTGGTTTAAAAATTGAAACATTTGATTTATTTGGAGTAAACTTTACTATGGTCGATTATTTTTATCCCATTTATTATTACTGTAGTTGAACACAAAAATTATTTTCGTAGAATTTTTTTAGATAAGTTATTGGGCCCTAGTTAATTATATATCCAAACTACCCAATGATAGTATAGCTACAGTTGAAAACTAAGTAATTTTATTAGTTAAATATAAATATGTAAATATTTTAAATTTGAATGTAAATAATTTTATTATTTTAAAAAAAGTAATTTGATAAATAAATAGTGTGTTTGATGTAGGGGAAAATTTCTCGTACAATGACATAACTATACGTAACACCCTCCAAGAGCAAAACAATAACTTTACAGGCCAGATAAATCTATCAGTCAAAAGTAGACACGTGGCAGAAAGAGCAAAATAGTAATCTAACACCAGAAACCCTATTCCTATTGGGACACTCCAGCTTATCGAAATCCTAATCAAATCTTATTGAGACACTCCAGGCTATGGAAACCCTAATTAAATCATCATTTACTTTTCTTTTAGGATTCTACCTCCAACACTATATAAGGGGGTTCTCACCATCAAATGTATACCTTCACAAGTCACTTTCAAAACTCCCCAGCTCTCTCATTCTTTAAGCCTTATACTAACTTAGGCATCGAAAGTCCCTTCGGAGGCACAACCCCTCCGGTCCTCCGGTCCTCCTCCGACTCTTTAAGTTTTCTACTGTCTTTATGTGTGCAGGTACCATATTCCGGTCGCTCGTTTGCCTAGCAGATTTTTGGTATCAACAAATTGATGTCATCTGTGGGAACTCAGATCTTTAGAAGAAGAGAACTCATCTGTCACGATGTTATCCAAGAACTTTGCAAAAAACAACGCCACTACCTCTACCATATCAGCCACTTGAGCCTCCAGTAATGGCCAACATGTTGGCTCTGAACTCCCAACCATCCAAGAACTTGTCGTTTTCAGTGAACATCTTAGTAACACATCCGAGGAGCAGTCCCGATAAGACCAACATTCCCAGTTAAACCAACCAATTGTTGAAACGAAGACAAATCCAAAAACCTCAATCACATAAAATCTAGACACACAGAGCCCAAATGCCCTGGTCACACAAGGACAATTCATGGAACTCACTCAGTTGGTAGAAAACCTAACCGCTAAACTCGGGGGGCAAGCTCCTCCCCCTTAGCCCTCATCATTTTAGCAAAGCCTTCAGCCAACGAGGCACTAGAACTCCAGCTATCAGGTGCATACTAGGTCCACCACAGGGTCTACCATGTAGCGAAATCTCGAGGTTATTTCATCTCCAAAAATTACACTCACCTGAATAGGAAGCTAGAGGAGATAGATAGAAGAATAGGCAAAGCTTTCAAAGGAATAGACGCTAATATCCTAGATGAATTCAACTTCCAGGATCCTCCCTTCACACAAGACATCCTTGACACCCCTCTCCATCAATATCATAGAATGCCCATCATTAAGGCGTACGACGGTACCACAGACCCTATGGACCATTTTCAACTCTATAAAATGATTATGTTGCTACATTACCACCCAGACGTGGTTCTCTATTGAGCCTTTCCCTTGATCTTCGATAAAGCTGCCAACACATGGTACTCACACCTCAAACATGAGAGCATCAACTTTTTTAAATACTTCAATTGCGCCTTTGCAGCTCACTTCTTTAGAATCAAAGGCTCGCGGAAGACTTCAGAAACCCTTTTTAGTATCATTCAGCACAACGGGGAAAGAGACTGAAAGTATATCTCATGATTCAGTGTCGCAGCATGATTCTTGACCTCGACCCCTATGATCTAGATGATCGCATTCGAAAATGGACTTAGGTTAGGGACCTTCAGCTCCAAACTCACTAGGTATCAAGTCAAGGATATGAATGAAATCCTTACTCGAGTAGAAGAGTATCCTTATTGAATCTCTTATCCGCCAAGGATATTTAAAAGAATACATCGGGCCCCATACATTCCAAAGTAATGAAGGTCGACCAAATTAGAGTACTGAACGTCTTTTCAGGCAAAACTTTGAATGCACCATCAGGTGAAGCTCCAAATTAAGCGTTAGATGGAGTTCAAAACAGATTTAGAGTCCTAGGCAAAGTTCGACAATAAATGGTCAAGATGATAGGCGTCGCTAGAATAACATGGACTATGCTACCACAGTGACCGACACTATCAAAACGATCTTTGGAAGACTAGTTGCGGAGGAGCAATCATTGTAAGCCAAAAAAGATTATGCCTGGTCGGTAGCTTCTGTCAACAAATGGCACAAGAGGATTAAAACGGGTCAAGTGATTTCTTTTACGGATGACGACTTGGAAGGGTTACAAATACCCCACGAATGTTAGCAAATGTCACTTTGCTTATTTCAATTTACAATGTGGAGCTGATCTTGGTTGACAATGGGAGTTCAACAAACATTCTGTACTACGACATGTTCAAGAAAATGAAATTGAGAGATGATCAACTCAAACCCATAACTTCTCCATTTTATGGTTTATCAGGGATACCAATATTTGCAAAAAGGAGTATAGTTCTACCAGTCACCTCAGGCTCAGCCCCTCGATAAACTACCCATCCTCTTATTACACCCTCATTTGAAGGCCAAGTCTAAACAAAATGAAAGTAGTTGTTTCCACGTACCATCTGAATATGAAGTTCCCAACTGAGAACGATGTAGGGGAAGTCTGAATGAATCATCAAACATCTCAATCCTGCAACCTCAACTCCATTAAGGGGTATAAGAAGGTAGAAACCCTACCCTTAGAAATCAAAGACTTCCGAGACGAATTCAAAACTCCACAGGGCCAACCTGCAGAGGAGCTGATAGTTGTCCCTCTAAACGGAGATAGACCAGAAAACTTTTTAGATTGGGTTGAGTCTTTCTAAAAAGCTCAAAGAATCACTAGTCTCTTTTCTCAAAAGGAACCAAGATGTATTTGTATGGTCAGTCTTCGACATGCCAAGAATAGATCCATAAGTTATTGTCTATAAGTTGAACATGGATGTAGAAAACAAATCTGTGATCCAAAAAAAAAAAGATATTTTTCTCTATAGCGACAAAAGGAAAGAGAAGTTGATAAGCTCCTTGCTACTAACTTCATCAGAGAGGCCCACTACCTAGAATGGGTCGCTAATGTTGTCATGGTTAATAAGGTGAAAGACAAATGAAGGATTTGAATAGAGTTCACTGATCTCAACAAGGCATTCCTAAAAGATAGATTTCCTCTACCTTTAGATAAACTAGTTGGTCGATGCTACTATAGGGTATGAACTACTCAGCTTCGTGGACATATACTTAGGATATAATCAAATCCTTATGTAAGAATCGAACCAGTCGAAAAAGTCTTTATGACCGACTAAGGCCTTCATTTTTACAAAGTTATATCATTCTAACTCAAGAACGCAGGGGCAACCTATCAGAGACTAGTTAACAAATCTTCAAAGAACAAATCAGAAGGAATATGAAAGTTTATATTGATGATATGCTCATCAAGAGCGCCAAATTAGAGGATCATGAATCTGATATTAAGGAAGCCTTTGGGAAACGATACCAGATGAAGATAAACCCTAGGAAGTGTGCGTTCGGTGTCACCTCAGGCAAATTCCTCAGATTCATGTTACCCAGTGGGGAATAGAAGCCAGCCTAGAGAAGATAAAGGCAATCCTATATATGAGTCCTCCCATAAATGTCAGAGAAGTTCAATGACTAATTGGATGCATCACCGCTCTCAGTCGCTTCATGTCAAAATCTACCAAGAAGTATCTACCCTTCTTCAAGACATTGAAGAAATAAAAAGAATTTGTTTGGACCAAGGAATGTCAAGTAGCTTTTGAAGAACTTAAAAACTATTTGAGTTCACCTCCTCTTCTAACCAAGCTTATTAGAGGAGAAGAGATTTTTCTCTTCATTTCCATAAGCCTAGATGTGATTACTTCTACGTTGATTGGAGAAAAAGGTGGGGCCTAAAAACCGATTTATTATGTCAACAAAGTTCTCCATAACGTAGAGAAATTGTATATCCCCATTGAAAAGTTAGTTTATGCCCTCATAATCTCGGGTTGAAAACTGATGCCCTACTTCCAGTCTCACATTGTTACAGTACTAACTGATTAGCTATTGTGGCAAGTGTTCCACAAAGCTGATATTTCTAAAAGATTGGTAAAATGGTCCATAGAACTAGGTGAGTTCGACATCAGTTACAAGCCTCAGAAAACCATCAAAGCATATGCTCTGGTCAACTTTTTTGTGCAAATTACATTCCCTAAAATCCCCCCCCCCCCCCGCCCAAAAATCAAGAACTTGAAGGTAATGAGCAAACACTAGGATGGATGGTATTTGTTGATGGATATTCGAACAACACTTCTAGCAGAGTTGGACTTATTCTTACCAATCCTGAGGGTTTCACTATTGAGTATGCCTTTAGGTTTGAGTTCAAAGCTTCGAACAACAAAGCTGAATATGAAGCATTACTCGCAAGGTCATAGCTAGCAAAAACATTGGTTGCCGAAACCCTGGAAGTAAACAACGACTCTCAACTGATGGTCAACCAGATGATCAATGAATACGAGGTAAGGAGAGTTAAGATTATCAAATACTTACAGAAAGCCCATGAACTTGTTGTGACTTTCAAGAAATTCTAAATATCTAGGTGCCCCGAGAACAAAATTCTAAGGCAGTCTCCCTAGCCCTACTTGCTTTATTCAAACAATCTAATCTCACTTAGATTATTTATCTAGAAACTCTCGCCGCACTTAGCATTGCTGATCATCTGATTATTCTTGCGGCCGAGAAACAGACTTAGATGGACTCGATCCTCTAGTATTTATAGGATGGAAAAATCCCTAAACAGAAAAATGAAGCAAAGATGGTCTTCTATTGTGCCTCGCGGTTTACAATCATTGAAGGAAAACTATACAAAAAAGGCCTCTTAACTCAATACTTGAAATGTCTCGGACCAATCGATGTGGATTATGCTCTCCGAAAAGTTCACGAGGGCATATGCGGGAACTGTCTTGGGGGTAGGCCCTGGCCTAAAAAATCCTCTGACATGAATATTACTGGCGTATAATGTTGTAAGATTCCATAAATATGTCAAGAGATGCAAAACGTGCCAAGAATACGTCTTAGTGTCTCATCGACCTGCTAATACATTGACATCTATTACTAGCCTTATTCTTTTTACTATATGGGGAATCAGGAAGAGTATCCCGAAGTCACTAATAGGACCCTTTTGTAAGGTATCAAGAAGAGTCTTGAAGTTGCTTAGATAGTGGGACAGATAGTTACCAAATATTCTCTAGGCCTAGTGGATAACTACTCAAACTTTGACAAGAGAAACTCTTTTCTTCTTAGCCTATGGAGCAGAGACTCCCCGTCGAGATAGGGGCCTCCTCATTACGAGTAGAGCACTTCAACACTCCAAATAACAAAGAAGCCCTCAAGATGAATGCCGATTTGATTGATAAAGGTAAAGATAGAGCTTCGATCAAGCTCATTGCCTACACTAGAGAGTAGTACAACATTACAACTCCCATGTCAAAGGGAGAATATTTAGGCTCCATGACTTAGTTTTCAGAAAGAAAGAAATATCCAATCTCTGAGAAATAAGAAAACTCATCCAAAACTGAGAAGGACCTTATTACACTAGATGAATATATCAGGTTAGAACCTTTGAGCTTGAAGGCCTCGAGCTTCTTCCTTCCTTGGTATGTTTCTTAATATAACCGAGCTCCACTACTTATAAAATTACTTAGAATGAAAGTTAAAAGAATAAAGCATGGCAAACACAAAAGGCTCTAGGCCCACTCCATTACTAATAAAAAAGGTCTTAATTACATAAATAAAGGCACTACCGGCCTATTACCATAACATAAATTAAGAAAATAAAAAGAGATCAGGAAACTACTCTACATCCTCTTAAACACTGGTCTCCAGCTCCTCAGCACCTCTCAGGCCTAGGTCTTCACCTATTCTCCATCGTTGGTCTCTTGGCCACTTTTAACTACAGTGGTGGCCTCATCATCAATCAGCTCAATCACTAAAAGGTCTAGGTTAGGGAAGGCCCGAACTACCTTGGCTTTAGCATCTTCAAAGACATCAAGATAGAAATTTTCTCTCTCATTGGAAACTAGCATATTGAGCTCTTTGAAAAGTTTGAAAGTCTCCACAGCCCTTCTCCTTACAGCCTCTCGTTCGGCAACCATGGTCTCAGACACCTAACACTCCTTCATAGCATCGTTTCGAGCCTAAGAAAAATTGGATGTTAAGAGAAGAATATGCCTTTTGGGAGCTGGCTAATTGAACCTTCAAAATTAGATTTCCTCATCCCTCGTCTGGAGGGAGGATTGCAAATCAACCACCAAGGCCCTATGCTCTTCTAGCTGAGTAAATGTGGATGAAGCGCGGCGTCAACACTCTTGTAACCACACCAGACTGGAAAGTGGAGCAAGCAAAACAAAGTTAAAGGACTCGTAGCAAATGAATGAAAAGAAATTGAGGGAAGAAAACCTATACCTTCGAAGCCAGCTCTTCAACTATAATTGCCAAAACCTCTGAAGCCTCAGAGACTAATTCCACTATGTCTCTGGGGGGGATGCCTTTGACCAGATGGCTTACGAGCAATCTGAGGTTTCCCCATGACTGAATCCCCTCGCTTGATAAACTAGTTGGGTCGGAAAACATCTATGCTCGAGGAACCGTCAGGAAGAGATTGCAGCCCAAAAACCCTTGAACCACGGGGTCGATCATAGGATCTTCAATCACAACAATCAGAACCCTGGGAAGAATAAGAGTTCCACTATATGGCTCTTCAGACATTGAAGATTCACGCCTTTTCTTTTTCGCATGCTGAAGACCAAACTCCTCCTCATAAAGCCTCTTCTTATTCGCCTTCTTGGATTCCTTTAGAACGTAAGTTCTATTGGTACGCATATCTACACAAAAAAACAATGGAACATTAAACAATAGTAAACTATAGGCATTCTAAAAATAAAAAGGGTTAAAACTCTTAACTATACCTTCATGAGGACAAAAGCCAAGACTAGCCAGATCAGTATTACTCTCTAACACCGAAGCCTTTATAGCTTCAATAACCATGTCCTTCACAATCTTCTCTCCTACGTCTATACGTCCTAAAAAACGTTAAGACACCACTTCCTTGAAACTTCAAAGTCTCTCTAACTTTGGATGAAGAAGAACCTATTCTTCTATTTCTTCACAGAAGTAGGCTTCCCTTTCACCATAGTCTTTTTAGCCCTTTGACTCAGAACCACCCAGCCGTATTCTACATGGCAGCCAACCAAAAAAATACTCTTGAAGACATCTAGGGAGAATAACCCCTTAACTTTTTAACAAACATAGATGAACTCCACCAATAAATGGATAGAGTTGGGTACGAGTTGAGGAAGGGCTATTGTTGTAATTTAAAACCAACAGATAGCCTTAAGCTTTTTCACTATTCATCTGACCTTTTTGACATCAACTCCTAAGAGATAGCCTTAAGCTTTTTCACTACTCGGACCTATTTAACATCAACTCCGAGGAGATAGCCACGAGCTATTTCACTCATTGGACCTATTTCACATCAACTCCAAGGAGATAGCCTCAAGTTATTTAACTCCTCGGACCTATTTCATACTCAACTCTAAGAAGATAAAGCTACTTCACTCATTGGACCTATTTCACATCAAATCCGAGGAGATAACCTTGAGTTATTTCACTCCTCGGACCTATTCCATGCCTAATTTAGAGGAAATAGAACTGAGCTACTTCTGTCCTCAGACTCGAATGACTCGAACTTCCAAGGGAATAACCTTGAACTATCCCTCATTCCACTCAAAATTTGAACCACTATTCTTGATCTTTTTAGTACCGCGGGGTACCTTGAAAACCTTAGGCATGATCTGAGTCACACAACAAAGGAAAATATTATTATGGAACTTACTACTACTCATGCCTCAACAATCTACTTCCTCGACCACATAATTGCACTCAAGGAAGTAGGGGGCATCTGATGTATGATAAAATTTCTCGTCTAATGACATAACGACGTGTGGCACCCTGTAAGGGCAAAATGGTAATTTTATGAGCCAAAAAAATCTATCAGTCAAAATTTAACACGTGAAAAAAAGGGCAAGACAGTAATCTCATGCCAGAAACTCTAATCCTATTAGGAAACTCTAGCTTATGAAAACCCTAATCAAATCCTACTAAGACATCTATACTTATGAAAACCCTAATCAAAGCATAATTACTTTCCTATTAGAATTCTACCTCCAACACTATATAAGGGGGCTCTCACCATCAAAGGTACATATTCACAAGTCACTCTCAAAACTCCTATTCTCTCTCAAAACTCCCCAGTTCTCTCTCAAACTCCCCAGTTCTCTCATTCTTTAAGCCCTATAGTAACTTAGATATCGGACAGTCCCCCCGGAGGCACAACCCCTCCAGTCCTCCGGCAACTCCTTAGGTTTTCTTCTGTCTTTCAGTGAGCATGTACCATATTTCGGTCGCTCATTTTCCTGGTAGATTTTCGATATTAACAGTGTCCATGTCAGTGTCCACGTTATTACTTATGTAGTAGTCTTGATGTATTAAAGAATTGATAGGGTTTTAAATTAAAGAGTTGAATTGGAGAATAAATTGATATTTTTTATTGTAATTATTAGGTTTTCAATTTTTTATGTTTTATTTTTTGTTGATGTTGGATGCTCAGAGCATGTGAAGTATTTAACATATTAAATGGGAGTTTGACGAATTCTTTGACATTACAATGATTTAAAAAAATATAAGGGTTAAATTAATGAGCTTGAAACTTTAGGCGATACATGTGCAAAAGATCCCAAACTTGAGGGGAGAAATGTGGAATTATGCCTAAGTAAATCAATTAAATAACTTCAAGCTCTGCCAAGCTGCAATGAGGAATTGTTGTCTGCTCAAACTGAAGATAGCACTCTCTTTTACTAATTGAAAGTGGAATTAAATCAAACATCAGGCATTTCAAAACATATCTATGATCTGACATTTTCAATCAAACTTCCCTTTGCTTCATGATAATACATCACTTACAACTTTGAACACAGATCATTTACTTTATATTATTTTCTTCTTTTATATTTTGATTTCTTTCCAAATTGGTAACATCAGAATTTTCAGCCCATGATGTAAGACAAAAGAAATGATAATTTTACCTTCATACTAGTATGTATGTATTAATAAAGGAGGATTAGCGATTTTTAAATAATTAAAATATTGGTATTTATATTTCATGGTCACACATTCACATAGGATTAATAATAATTTAACAATTACTAGAAAGGCATGAGACGCGTGGAAGCTAATTTTTCCATTTGTAGGATATCAAGTGGTGGAGAGAATAAAATACTTGCTCTTCCTCTCAGAAAGAGATGTAGGTTAAAGTCCAACATCCTTTTAATGGGGTCCATTCCATTTTATACAAGAGCGTGAATTTTATAGTTCCATTTTTTTTTTTTGGTAAACTCGATCTATTAGATGATAATAGACCAAATCAGTGAAATAGTTCAAACCATTTGAGTTTTTTTATAACAACATTTATTTTTATTATATTTCAGTTAGAATCAATATTAATTTACCTTTCACAATCCTACCCAAATTTTTTTTTAAAAAAAAAGTAAAAACTATAAAATTACATGTATATATATTTTTGTCCTTTATTTATATTATTAAGAGATAATTATCCCTATTAAAATAAAGGAATGCAAGTATTTTTTTTAATTGTCACTATTAAATATATAAACACTCCAAAGACTCTTTCGATCTTAATATAAATATTTTGAATATCAACGCTTTCGTGTTCTATGACGTGGAGAAAAAAATATTAACAGAAAACCTGTCTACCTACGTCATGCAAGTAATTAGATTATAAGAAATGTCAATTCGAAATCTATTGTCACTTATGGTCAATTAATTGTTTCTATCTCCCAAGTCATCAACACTTACATTCATAATTGTTTCAAACAAATCATATATTTCCAATTCTCCATCTTGCAAGTAAGGTTTTTATATGGCATTCGAATTGGACTTAATTGCTAAGAAACAAAAACAAAAACAACATATATATATATATATACCTTTGAAGTTTTATTATTGTGTTTATTTGACTATCTGTTTTCAATAAGTGTCAATTTACTAATAAACATTCTGTTTTAGCTTAATTGGCATTCCGTCCAAATCCTTGCATTATCTGCTATTCATTCTGATGATTCTATACCAAATTTAATATATGAATGGATCTGGACAAAAGTTCAATTGGGCTGAAACAAAATGTTCAAAAGTAAATTGATATTCATTAAAAACTGAAGGTTAAATAGACATAACGATGAAAACTCGAAAATAAATTTTTTTTCTTCTCAATAATGAATGTAGTGACTGTTGCATATATTCAACACGATTGTCTCGACTGTGTGTACCAAATACAGTATTTTATACTACTTCTCGAGGATGACAATATTATGAATGTTAATTCAATTGTTTTGGTCTGGCCTATAAATTACAATAAATAATTTCTGAGCCTACTCTGAGTTATAGAGTTTGAATGAGCTTAAAATAGTCCGTAATTATCAATAATATATGATTAAAGCTTAACATTTTTCTTTCATGAATCCTTCATTTTGTACCTTGCCAAGACTGGGTTTTTCTTGCAAAGCGTATTGGAGTAATTGATTTTTGTTTTTATTTGCACTATCATTTTATACAAGGGAGTCCAAAACTTTTGACAGCATGTTCGGTAATTGTTTTGGAATACAATTTTCTGCTTGACATTCAAAATATGTTTGGGTAGTGTTTTCACAAACAGGTTTTTGAAAATTGTTTTGAGAAAGATAGCTTATTTTTTAAACATTTTTTTAAAATCTTTTTTTACTTGTGGCAAAACCTAACCCGTCTCAACCCAAAAACCGACCCGCTGTTAAGACCGAGATTTTGATAGAAAAATTATCACTAATTCGAGCTTAGTGATTGGCTCCTAAGAAAGAAAAATGAAAAGTAGGATATTTAGATTTTGCCTCTAAAATCCACTTACTTCAATTTTAGGTAAGAAACACAACCACAATAATTAAATAGACAAATAAAATAAAGAGTAAGAACATCAAGAATTAACGTGATTCGACAACTCATTTGTCTACATCCACCAACAAACTCATTACTTTATTAATCTTCAATTACAACTTTAGAAAGAGCAAAATTGTTAAACTCTCACAACCCAAAGCTCCAATACACCTAAAGTTTTCTACTTAGATCTAATTGTAAGTTATCTCTCTACTTGATAATGCAAAACCCAAATACACCCAAAACTCTCAATGTAGCTCTATTAGTAAACCTCTATGATTTACAATGTATATTAGAATTATAAGTGTCTCAAACATTCTCTAGGATCCCCTTTATATAAAGAAGATTTTCCTAATATTATTATACTATTATTAGAACAAGCAACAATGCAATAGGAAACTACTACTACTTCTAAAAGAACAAACAACCATAAAATAGGAAACCATTTTTCTTAAGCCAATTAAAAGTCCCCATTGTGTTGATTTGAGCCAAAATCTAAAATTGAGAAGAAAATGATTTATCAATTAATTCCTTTCTCTAACTAGAAATGCAAGCCTATTTATACAAGGATCAGAAGCAACTACCATCCTACTCGGCAAAACATCTAACTAAAATAACAATCTTTATAACAACTTTAACTATTCTAACCAATTTAACTAACTCCGAACTGATCCCTGCAGAATAGGATTAACTTATTATCAAGCTCCTAACGCATAGTCCTTAGCCTAATTAGGGACTTCCTTTGCCTTTTGCTCTTCTTTAAGTCTATGTTAGCAATATCTTCTCATTGTTCCCTTTCTTGTAAGTACTCCTGGACTATATGTACTTTATCCTATATACACCCAATTTCGTTTTAAATATTAGAATGAACCACATGTGGAGTCCGATAATGAAATTTTGGTCGCGAGACGCTCAAGTTGGATGAATATATAGTGGAAAATTGGATTGGACCAAGAATTGATTAACCAAAATCAATTGAACTCGAATTGAACCAAAACAGGCCAAAAATAAAATAAAAATTGTGAAGAATGACTCGACCGACCAGTTGGGTTTAGAAGCCAATCAGGTAGGACTTAGCCTTTATCGGTTGTGTCCTAGACTCGACCGAGTGCGCCATCTCTAGTTTTTTTTTTTTTTTTTTTTTTGTGTTTTCTGTCTAATCTTCTAGAATTTTATTTTTGGTCCAAAAGCCTACACAAGTCCATGGAGGTGATTTTTCTATTCCAATAGGAAAACTTTCCCTCGATGAAACCCTGGTTCTTTTACTGCTATAAAACCCCTGCATATATAACAAACACAAGCCAATTCTTTGAAACAAGTTGCAGACATAGAAAAAACCCAAACTTAAAGAGCTTTAAAAATTTTTAAAAATTTTTTCTCCCCAAAACCCTAAATGTTCTCCAAAATACAATACAAAATCCTTTTCTATAAACCTTAGCTTCCTCAAAATCCAACAAACACAAAACCTAAGTTCTCTCCATCAAATTTTTGATCAAGTTTCAAATCCTAAATGCGTTCATCCATCAAATATGGAACTAATATAATATGAGGGAAACCCACACTACACGTGGAAAATCGCACAGATCCCAAATTAATTCTTTCAATTAATCTCCTTGCAACATACGACGAGATTGAATTGCAAAAGGTTAGCAACTTATTTCCAGTAATTTAGTTTTCCAATCAACATAAAAATTGATTATTATGAACCACCATAGACTAAAACTATTTAGCATGTTTTCTAGGATTTTTAATTGCATAAATTCATATCATGTAGAATTCATTTTACTAAATGTTGGAAATCACCTTGACAAGATGCCCATGTGGTGATCTTCCAAACACTCAAGTCTAGAATGACTTGTAGAAAGAAATACAGCAATCGAAAGCAAGAAAGAAAAGAAGACAAACGATTTGTTATCGAAGTTCGGCAGTAGCCTACGTCCCCGTGAGTTCCTCTAAACTCTCTGCACTAAATCAATGGTTCTTTACAATTACAGCAACCCTCTTCAAGAAGCTCAAGTTCTTGAAGGAACAAAGATGAGAACAAGAAAGACTTTATCACTTTCTATACTAATCTCTCTCTTTACAACTAGTCTCTCTACAATGAGTCCCTCTTGTATGTCTGTGTCTTTGCACTCTCACACAATTCTCTCTTGTATGTCTGTCACACACACACTTGTGTCTTGTATCACAATGTGTTTCACATCTTATTTTATGAGATTGAACCTAGGTGACCCTTTATATAGTGCACCAACTTCTTGTCCAATCTTGTGTGTCATTCTCCACCCTTAGATCTTGATGACCACTTAACCATTCCATCAATCCTAAGTGCTGCTGTACATTTAACCTTGCATCCACGCACCTAAGAGGAGGTTCAAGCAAGCTGTCCATGTGTGCTTCAATTTTAGGTAAGAAACACACCCACAATAATTAAATAGACAAATAAAATAAATATTAAGAACATCAAGAATTAACGTGATTACAACTCATTTGTCTACATCCACCAACAAACTCATTACTTTATTAATATTCAATTACAACTTTAGAAAGAGCAAAATTGCTAAACTCTCACGACTCAAAGCTCCAATACACCTAAAGTTCTCAACCTAGATCTAATTGTAAGTTATCTCTCTACTTGACAATACAAAACTCCAATACACCCAAAACTCTCAACGTAGCTCTATTAGTAAACCCCTATGATTTACAATGTATATTAGAATTATAAGTGTCTTAAACCTTCTCTAGGATCCCCTTTATATAAAGAAGATTTTCTTAATATTATTATACTATTATTAGAACAAGCAACACTGCAATAGGAAACTACTACTACTTCTAAAAGAACAAACAACCATAAAATAGGAAACAATTTTTCTTAAGCCAATTAAAAGTCCCCATTGTGTGGATTTGAGCTAAAATCTAAAATTGAGAAGAAAATGATTTATTAATTAATTCCTTTCTCTAACTAGAAATGCAAGCCTATTTATACAAGGATCAGATGCAACTACCATCCTACTCGGCAAAACATCTAACTAAAATAACAATCTTTATAACAACTTTAACTCTTCTAACCAATTTAACTAACTCCTAACTGATCCCTGCAGAATAGGATTAACTTATTATCAAGCTCCTAATGCATAGTTGTTAGTTTAATTAGGGACTTCCTTTGCCTTTTTCTCTTCTTTAAGTCTATGTTAGCAATATCTTCTCATTGTTCTCTTTCTTGTAAGTATTCTTGCACTATATGTACTTCATCTTGTACACACCCAATTTCGTTCTAAATATTAGAATGAACCATGTGTGGAGTCTGATAATGAAATTTTGGTCGCGAGACGCTCAAGGTGGATGATTATATCGTGGAAAATTGGATTGGAACAAGAATTGATTAACCAAACTCAACTGAATTCAAATTTGATCGAAACAGGCCAAGAATAAAATAAAAATTGTGAAGCAGGACTCGACCAACCAGTTGGGCTTTGGAGCAAATCAGTTGGGACATAGACCCGGTCGGTTATGTCCTTGACTCGACCGAGTGCGCCACCTCTATTTTTATTTTTTTTATCTAATCTTCTAGAATTTCATTTTTGGTCCAAAACCCTACATAAGTCTGTGGAGATGATTTTTCTATTCAAACAGGAAAACTTTCTGTAATGACCCATCCCGGATTGGCCACCCCCAAGACGGTGTCATCACATTTTGAAAATCCCAACATGACACCTATATGCAACAATAAAAATAATACTAACCGAATTTCTTTTAAATCAATCCTCAACCCTCAATAGGGGAGATACATCAATATGATATTGACTTAAACATTTTACACAGTGTAATATTTATGAATATTTACAAATAAATTTTTATTTTATTTTCTCATTAGTCTGAGGATGTTGACACGTACATGGCTTACAGAAATGATTTCGTCTGACTCTCAACCCACTAGACTATTTGTCATGTCTGCTACCTGAAATCATTGTACAATGAGGGATGAGCTTCACAAGCTCAGTGAATTAAATTTACTATAAGTACTCAATTTGTATAAATGGTCTTTCAATATTAAATCATTTATATCTCATACAACTTGATACTAACATTCTACGATCACTACACATGTCATAAGATCCATTCTTTATCAATCTTTTTCTCGTATTTATTGGTACCTTAAGATCATCAATTATCTCATAATTACCTCCTAATGAGGTTCACATCATAAAGTCTACCATTAATATGGTTTTTATCATGGCATACTTCTAGGTTTCTTTCTCACCAGAACTGTCTCTTTGTGAGACTCATTCATCTATAAATAATTTCATAATAACAACGCCCCTTTTATTTCCAGCATATACCAGCTGTCACAGTTTTTCAATTAGACCGGCCCCTTCCCGGTTCTTTTGGTTCTTTTATTTAATGCATATGCATATGAACAATGATATGAAATATGTATATGAACAATAACATAAAAACAAACAAACAAACAAACAAACAAACATGAATTCAAATATTTAAATTTAGCTATCACATCTTTCCTTAAATTATTATAAAAAAATTTCACTAAATTTCTCTCATCATAAACCACATCAAATCATCCATCTTAGCTTGTCAAGATCCATTAATTTTTATCTCCTTATAATTCGTATCAAAACATTAACCATAGCTCATTAAGAATTTCACTTATCGTTTTTATTATTTAATCAACTTATTATTCCAAAAAAAATATTATTTTTCCCTTAATAATTTTCTACATGACCAAAATTCATATCATACCTATCAATCAAATTTTTATCTATCACCAAAGCATAAGCTAATAATTTATTTAATATTATCACTAGATAATTTCATTTTTTTATTTAGATTACTTAAAGTAAATCTAACTCACCACGTAGCACTTAAAGCTACCAATGGATCACCTCATTGACTTTCCTGTTCCTCCCAAAAATTTTCCTTAGTTGCTGATTGTCAACCCCTTCAAAATTTTACTCTTTTAACCTTTCTTTGGGTCCCCAAATGTTTAAAGAAAACGAATAATAGAAAGAAAACTAAACGAATTCGTAAGTAATATAACTTAACTTTCATTTACATATATATATACAAAGCATTTTTTTTGGCTTCAGCAGACCCCCCCCCAATTTCACACTGTCACACAAATGTGAGACGTGGCTCACATGCACAAGGGCTTAGCAGTAGGTTGCCACATGCTGCCATGATTTTTTTTTGAAAACTTTTTTTCTTTTTTCTTTTCTTTTTCTTTGTAGCTACGCTCCCACGCGTCCAGTTTTTTTTTTCAAAAGAATTATTTTATTCAATACTAAATCCTTCGCGTAAATATATTATTTTAATTTCCAGCTATATTTATTAAATTACTTCTTTACGATTACGAGTATTACAAATCTACCCACCTTATAAAAATTTCGTCCCCGAAATTTTCTTACTTTACTCTAGAAACAAATGTGAATAATAATTCTTCATAATTGTCTCACTCTTTCACTTAATCTCTTTAACATCCTTATTCCGCCACAGAACTTGAACTAATGAAATTATTTTATTATACAAGATTTGTTCTTTTTGTCTAAAATTCTCACTGGTACTTGTATATAAGCACAATCTTTCTGAATTTCTATAGCTTAGCTCGAAATATTATAATATTCATCATGTAAACACTTTCTTAAAAGTGAAACATGAAATACATTATGCCACTGCTTCAACTCTGGAGGCAAATCCAGGTTACTCACAACTAGCCCAACTTTCTCAATAACCTCATAGGGTCTCACTTACCTCAGACTCAACTTTTCTTTCTTTTTGATCCTCAAAATCCCTTTTCATGGAGATATTTTTAATTACACCCAATCACTTACTTGAAATTCCAGAGGTCTTCTCTTAGTATCAGCATAGCTATTCGGTCTACTCTGTACTGCTTTACGGTTCTCTCTAACCAATTTGATCCTCTCAGTTGTTAACTCAAATAATTGATGGACCAGATATATTTCTCTCTCCCATTTCTTCCCAACATATAGGAGTTCTATACCTCCGAACATACAATGTCTCAATCAGTGCCATCCCAATACTAATTTGATACTGATTATTATAAGCAACTTCAATCGATGGTATGTAAGCATCCTAACTTACTGAGAAATTCATCACATTTGTCCTTAACATATCTTCTAGTTCTCTAAAAATACTTTCTGTCTGAGCATGAAAAATTATATTAAATTGCAACTGTGTATTCATAGCTTCCTGAAAGTCTCTCCAAAACCAAGATGTAAATCTAGCATCTCTATTTGACACTATGATCCATGGTACTCCATACAACCTCACAATCTCAGCTACATCCCTCTTCAATCCTGACCATCAGAATTTCTGTCTAAATCCTTTATACATCTTATTATTACTTGATTACATAGAATCTACATCATCATGTACCTTTCTCAATATCTTCTTTCTCCACTCCGCATCATTGGGAACAAAAATCCATGTTCCAATACCAAATTACCCTCATTTGAAATTTTGAACTCAAAATACTTTCTAGTAAGCACTCAATGCTTAATCTTTTCTATCTCTTCATCTCTACCTTGCATCTCTAAAACATTTTAATATGGATGACTGTACAACCATATTCGTTAACCATAATCCTCTATCACTGATATTCAATTTCATTCTTATATCTCTTAAATCTATTATCAATTTCACATCAGGACTCCCAATAGTAGTTAAACTTCTTGTAGATTTTCTACTTAATGCATCAGCTACCACCTTCATCTTTTTTAGATGATAGGGAATTGTACAATCATAATTACTAATCAACTCCATCCACCCTCTTTGCCTCAAATTCAACTCTCTCTGGGTAGGTAAGTATGTCTGACTCTTGTAACCCATGAATATCTCACAAGTGGGTCCATACAAATGATGTCTCCAATCTTTAAAGTAAACACTATAGCAGCCAACTCTAAGTCATGAGTAGGGTAATTTTTATCTTGAATCTTCAATTGCCTAGAAGTATGGGCCACAACTTTCTTATGTTACACATATCCCAACCAATGATGCGATGCATCACTATACACCACAAATCCTTCATCACCGAAGGAAACACCAATATTGAAGCTGTAGTCAATTTCTCTTTTAGTAATTGGAAAATTTTTCTCACACTTACCTCACCATACAAATCTCACATCTTTCCTGGTCAGTCTATTCAACAGTATTTCAATAATAGAAAAATTCTGAAAGAATCATCTATAATAACTAGCTAACCCCAAGAAGATTCTAATTTCAGTCACATTAGTTGGTCTCTCCCAACATAACATTGCCTCTACCTTTTATGGATCAATTGTTATGCCATTTCCCGATATTACATGTTTCAATAAAGTTATTTCATTTAGCCAACACTCACACTTAGAGAACTTTGCATATAATTTCTCTTTTCTCAAAATCTCTAACACACTGTCTAATGTTTCACATGTTGTTCTTCCTTCTTAGATTATATCGGAAAGTCAAAAACAACCATAAACTTGGTAAGACATAGTTTAAACACTGTATTCATCAAGTCCATGAATTTTTCTGGAACATTAGTTAATCCAAATGACATCACAAAAAGCTTATGACCATAACGTGTCCTAAAAGCAGTCTTAGGCACGTCTCCATTCTCTATCCTCCATTGGTGATAACCTGATCTCAGGTTTATCTTAGCAAACACTCTCATTCCTTGCACTGCTCAAACAATTTATTTATTATGGAAAAAATGTATTTGTTCTTATTCAACTATTTGTAGTCTATACACAATCTCATCGTTCCATGTTTCTTTTTTCACAAATACCATATGGGCTCCTCATGACGATACACTAAATCGAATAAGTTGTTTATCTAACAACTCTTGAAGCTGCACTTTCAATTATCTCAACTCAGCGAGCGTCCTTCTGTAGAGTGCTATAGATATATGTGATGATCCTAGTATCAGATCAATAGAAAATTTTATCTCCCTACTTGGAGGCAACCTAGACAACTCATCAAGACTTACACTAGAAAAGTTTTTCACCACTAAGATTTATTCTAACTTCTTATTTTCCTTTTTAGAATTCATTATGTATGCTAAATACTCCTCACAGCCCTTCTTCAACCATTTCCTAGTAGTCATTGCAAAATGAGATAGTTCAAGAGTATTTTATGTTCTCTCTGAAATTAATCTTCTCATGTCTATATCTAGAACACTATCTTCTTTCTAAAACAATCAACCATATTCAAAGATAATAAATCAACTTCAGATTTTCTATCACTAATACGAATCACACAACATTTGTAAACATTTATGATTATCACTCCATCTTTAGTGGGAACTTCAACAAAAATATTTTGCATCAAAGGACTAATACATACTTCAATAGACTTCATATGAATACTGGATGCAAAAGAATGGGTTGCACCAAGATCACCCAATATTGATATGTCCACCTTCTCTACACATAAAGCACTTCAAACTTTGATAATTTTGGGATAAATATCTTACCTGAATATATTTATAACAAACTTATATCTCTCAATCCTACCTCAGATTACCACTCCCCTTGGTGGCATACTTACTTCCTATGCCATGACTCTCAATTTCCATAACTCATGTGAAAAGGAATGCTTCCTCTGAACGGTCTCCCACTCTGCATACTCATACTGGTACCACCATTGGGTTCCTCAAATCTAGACCTCTTCCGCCGATTCCTCTTACCTCTGATTTCCATCACATCATTCTCAATCTGAAGTGTTATATCCACTAATCTGACATAATTCATAAGCCTCATGTCAGATAGTTTTGATCAAATCTTAAAACATAGTTCATCTATGAACCTCTTACACTTCTTCTCCTCTGGGCATACCATTTCCGATACAAACCTCGACAAAGCCACAAATCTCCTATTATACTGAGCCACAGTCAGCCCATTTGCCTCAAATAAATAAAATCTCTATCATGTTGGGCTCTGAAGGTCTAAAAAAATATTTATCAAGGAAAACTTCCTTGAACCTATTCCAAGTTAAGGGTGTATTAACATCTGTACTTACCCTGGGAAAAGTATCCTCTCATCATTCTAAAACTTCTCCTTCTAACTCAAATGAAGAAAAGACAACCATCTGTCTGTCAGTAATTGGTAAAATACCAAATACTCATTCTACCTATTTCTCCAAAAACTCAAGCTTAAAAGAATTCTTAGATCCTTTAAACCACAAGGCATTCAGCTTAATTATATCTCCTTGCATCTCATGCATAAACTCATTTTCCCCCCTTTTAAATGTCTACCATTAGTGGATTAACAATCTCAGGCACTGCACTATCCTGTTCATCAAGTCTATGCTATAAGCTATCAACTCTATCATCTGTTACCTTCACTTCTCAAGAGCTTGTGCAAGAGCTTATCTTAGCTCATCTTTTTCAACTTTAGATTCTCTCATACCTTTACTAATATCAATTATATTACTAATATCAATCATACTATCAACATGTTCCCTTCTAGGAACAACAGATTCAGACTCAACCTCAACTTGTCAAAAATATTGGGGGCCTACCACGCCCTCTCAAATCACCAACTCTAACTCTAGCTCTAGCATGGCCACGTGTCATCCTCAAACTATTCATTAAAATATAATTTATTTTAATCTTCCACTTTCTTTCTTTTTATGCAGTCTACAGAATCGTAAAACCTAATGCTCTGATACCAAAATTATAACGACCTATCCTGGGTTCGCCATGCTCGAGTCGGTGTCATCACATTTTGAAAATCCCAGCACGACACCTATATGCAACAATAAAAATAATACTAACCAAATTTCTTTTACATCAATCCTCAACCCTCAACAGGGGAGATATATCAATATGATATTGACTTAAACATTTTACACAATGTAATATGCATGAATATTTACAAATAAATTTTTAGTTTATTTTCTCATTAGTCTGAGGATGTTGACACGTACGTGGCTTACAGAAATGATTTCGTCTGACTCTCAACCTACCCCAGACTATTTGTCCTGTCTACTACTTGAAATCATTGTACAATGAGGGATGAGTTTCACAAGCTCAGTGAATTAAATTTACTATAAGTACTCAATTTGTACAAATGGTCTTTCAATATTTAATCATTTATATCTCATACAACTTGATACTAGCATCCTAGTATCACTACACATGTCATAAGATCCATTCTTTATCAATCTCTTTCTCGTATTTATTGGTTCACCTTAAAACCATCAATCATCTCATAATTACCTCGTAATGAGGTTCACATCATAAATTCTACCATTTAGATGGTTCTTATCATGGCATACTTCTAGGTTTCTTTCTCACCATAATTGTCTCTCTATGAGACGCATTCATCTATAAATAATTTCATAATAACACACAACACATCAGTATCTCAATGACGAAATCAATATTTAAAACAGATGCAATGCATGAATTATTATTAGGGAACATCTTCCCACATATCGACATGTTTTTATTATCTTAGACCGGCTGCCTTCCCGGTTATTTTCTTTACAGCTTATCTCGGCTGTCACGGATTTATTTCCAGCATATACCGGCTATCATGATTTCCCTTTTATTTCCAGCATATACACGCTGTCACAGTTTTTCAATTAGACCGGCCATTTCCCGGTTCTTTCGGTTCTTTTATTTAACGCATCTGCATATGAACAATGATATGAAATATGCATATGAACAATAACATAAAAAAAACAAACAAACATGAATTCAAATATTTAAATTTAGTTATCACATCTTTCCTTAAATTATTATAAAAAAAATTCCACTAAATTTCTCTCATTATAAACCACATCAAATCATCCATCTTAGCTTGTCAAGTTCCATTAATTTTTATCTCCTTATAATTCGTATCAAAACATCAACCATAGCTCATCAAGAATTTCACTTATCACTTTTATTATTAAATCAACTTATTATTCCAAAAAAAATATTATTTTCCCCTAATAATTTTCTACATGACCAAAATTCATATCATACCTATCAATTAAATTTTTATCTATCACCAGAGCATAAGCTAATAATTTATTTAATATTATCACTAGATAATTTCATTTTTTATTTAGATAAATTAAAGTAAATCTAACTCACCACGTAGCACTTAAATTTACCCGTGGATCACCTCCTTTCTTTTCCTATTTCTCTCAAAAATTTCCCTCGGTTGCTGGTTGTCAACACCTGATATAATATTTGTATTAAATTTCTAATTATTTCTCCAATTCTTCATAAACCACACCCTTTGAAAATTCTTGCTTTGAATTCTGAGAAATTTCATGAATGCTAAAAATTTAAAAATAAAAATTGTATTATTACCTTCTGTTTTTTTTGACAGCTTCCCGTGATTCTCTATGAAATTCCACCGTAAACCACTTTAAAATTTTACTCTTTTAACCTTCTTTGGGTCCTCAAATGTTTAAAGAAAAAGAGTAATAGAAAGAAAACTAAATAAATTCGTAAGTTAGTAATATAACTTAACTTTCATTTACTTTTATATATACAAAGCATTTTTTTTGCTTAAGCAGCCCCCCCCCCCCAACCCCCCCCCAATTTCACACTACCACGCAAATGTGAGACGTGGCTCACATGCACAAGGGCTTGGCAGCAGGTTGCCACGATTTTGTTTTTTTGAAAACTTTTTTTTTCTTTTTTCTTTTTACTGTTCATGTTTTTTTTTCTTTTCTTTTTCTTTGTAACTATGCCCCCACACATCCAATTTTTTTTCAAAAGAATTATTTTATTCGATATTAAATCCTTCGCATAAATATATTATTTTAATTTTCTGTCATATTTATTAAATTACTTTTTACCTTTACTTTACGATTATAGGTATTACAATTTCCTGCCATCTTATGCTGAATTTTTTGTTTTTTTTTGCTCTTTTTTGAGTATTTTGAGTTATGCTTTCTAGTACTAATGTGTTTTTTCTGTTGTTAGGTGAATGATCTTATTTTATTCATTTTAATTACATTCATGCATGATTGTTATTTCTTGTTTGGTTGATATAATTGTTAGATGCTAAATTGTTTAATATAAATTGTTATTGAGAATGCGTGCATGATTAGTGTGTAGTAAAGATAGTTTAGTTCTTCCTTTTTCTCTCATACCCTAGATCTCTCGCAGACCAATGATAAGGGATTTTGGCCCTCTTTAAGGCCAAACACCGACTCCAAATTAACCATCAACTTTACATTTTTCTTAGATGACACAACCCTCAATTGTCCCTCAGAAAATTTCCATCGATAAGGCCTAACGCCATATATAGTGAGATGTCGAACATTTGATGTTTAACACTTAAAAGGGTGCCCTCATTGGGAGCCTTTTTACTACTCATAAAGAGTTATGTTAGACCTAGTATATTCTAATCCTTCTATAAACCAACTAACTTTGATTCGCACCCTCCCTTACTAATATTTCTTTGAAGGAAATAGCCTAGGGTATTAAGCTTAGAGTCATGGGTATGGCGGAAAGGAGCGGTACCTATACTTTCCATTGGCCCTCTATAACTTCTATAGCACTCTCTTACCCATAAGAAAAAATTTTGTCCTCAAGGTTCAAAGAAGGATACAAGGCTGCAAGGTCTTTGATATTTTCCCGTAAGGTGTCCTCCAATGCTAATTCACTTCCATTGAACTAAGACTTAACACACAACTTCTTGTTTGACTATGATGTGTTTTTTACCTAGAATATCCAAAGGACTTAACATAGGCTGATTATCAAAATTGACTGGTTATAATTATGTAAAAATATATGTTGATACCATTACTTTAAAGGGATTTAGGACAGAGATATGAAAGGCAAGGTGGATCCTCCTGGTAGAATGTAAATCAAGCTTGTATGCCATAGGTCCAATCTTCTTGAGGATTTTGAAAATGGCCATAATCTTCTTGATACCGATTGTTGCCTATAATATTGGAGTTTCACCATCATACCCATTCACTTACTTCCAATTGGAGTTCAGATCTATGACTGTCAGCCATAGATTTCATCATAGATTAAGCTTAATGTAAATTATTTCATAGTTTTTGCAACTAGGCAGCTTTGCAACTCAACTCTTGATCTTCAACTTTTAGATTAATAGTGCCTCTAACATAATTTGGTATTAAAAATGGGTCTGCCATATAAGGCATGGAATGGTGTCACGGTAATTGAGGATTGATAAATAGTATTATACCACAATTTTGCCAACATCAATAAACTAATCCATTTTCTAAGTTTCTCACAAACAAAAACTTCGAGCTAGTGATCTAGGCATCTATTAAGAACCTCATTTTGACCGTTAGTCTGAGGATAGCAGGTCGAGCTTAAGTTGAGTGTGGTGCCACTCAATTGAAATAATTTTTCCTTGAATTGACTAGTGAAATAGGATCTCTATCAGATACAATACTTCAAGAAAACCCATGTAATTTGATAATTATTGTTGTAAAAAAAGTAGCAACCTTCTCAACAACAAAATTAGTAGGTAACGACCCAAAATGAGCATATTTGGACAACCTATCAACTTCCACCAAAATGATAGTGAACCTATGAGAGAGTGGCAACCTAATAATGAAGTCCATTGAAACATCTTCCGATACTTTGTTAGGGATAAGTAAGGGTTCTAGAAGACCAATAAGTTTAGTTGTGAGATATTTGACATGCTAACAAGTAGTTCAATTGTTGACAATTTTTTTTCTCTCTCCCTCATGTGGCTGGCCATACGAGTGTTTAAAAAGGAAATTTTCTTCTTTCTTTTTTTTCTTATAATGAGCACTTCCCTTTTAAGCTCCTACTCTTTTCTCTGTGTCAAAATATCATTTTCGTACCTAAAAACTACACTTTCTCTCCCCTATGTGACCGGCTATGTGGGTGCAAAAATGAGAAATTTTCTTCTTTCTTTTTGCATTATTAAATGGACACTTCTTTTGTAAGCTCTCATCATTTCCAATGTGTCAAAGTCCACTTTCTATTTATATTTTTCTCCTTAAAAATAAGCACTTTCTCACTAAAAAAACATGCACCTTTTCTTCTCTCCTTAGTCGACTATGTGAGTGCCAAAAGAATAGGTTTTCTTCTTCCCATTTTGCTTCCTTTGCAAGCTCCCACACTTTTACATGTGTCAAAAACCACCGTTTCCACATAAAAAATTTCCTCTTCTTCTTCCTCTGTGGTTGACCAAGTGTGTGCCACCAAAGAGGAAAGTCTTCATTTCTTTTTTGCTTTGTTTAAAACACCCATAAAACTTCAAACTTTCACTTTTTCACCTCAAACATTTCACCACTTTAAAGAAAAGAAGTCTTCCTCTTCTTTTTTCTTTGTTAAACCCCATTTCCTCTCCAAGCTCACAAAATTTTCCACTTCAAAAATTGTTCTCTCTTTCCCTCCATGGCCAACCACATGTGTGCCACCAAATAGGAAGTCTTCCTCCCCTTTTTTCTTTGTTAAACCCACTTTACCCCTTCTACCTTTCAGCTTAAAAAGTCATCTTTCTCTTCTCTATGTGTGCCTAAAGAGAGGAAGTCTTCCTCTTTCTTTTTTTGCTTTTTTAAACACACCTCCCACTTCTAAATTTAACCTAAAGAATCCCACTTTCTCTTCCCCATGACTAGCCACCAAGAGGAGGTTTTTCTCTCCCTTTTTTACTTTGTTTACTATACCATACCATTTTAAACTTATACTTTTTCGACCTCAAAAGTTGCACCCCTCTCTCCTCTCTTCACATGGCTGGCCACAGCCAATTTATTTTCATTATTTTTGTTGTCTTTTATCACATGGGTAACCCCTTCGTCTCTTATAAATACCCCATTGTTAACACAAGCAAATGAAGAGAAGCATAGCACATAAGGAATCATAGTAAGGAAGGAATGAAAAGAAGAAGAGAGAAAAGAATAATACAAAAGAAGAGATCAAAGAGAGAAATATAGAAAGATAAAAGACATGCGTAAAAAAGAGAGAAAAGATAAAATAATGAAACAAGAGAAGAACAAGAGAGAAAGCCCCTTCATTTTCAGCCACACCCTTACATTTGGTTTTCTCATCCTCAATCAAACCACTCCTCCAAACTTATCAAGTCCACAAGAGTTTGTGGAATCTTTAAGGATTATCCCTGTATGTGGAAACTTTCCTTAGCCAAAAATGTTGGTTAAGATTATCTTGATTGTGAAAGAAAATAGCTACCATGCTTATGTGTTTGAACCACCTTGAAAATGGATTAGATAATCTAGCTTACTCTTTATTTGATGAAATCCATTTTAGTTTCAATGTTCAGTTCTTTATTTTAGTTCTTTTATGATGCTCATTTCATTCCTTCTAGGTTATATGTTTTCCTTTAATTTGTAGTTCATCACATGCCTTTTATTTTAGTACTTTCTTACTTCACATTTTTTTATTCAAGAAGCCATGAGAACCCCTTTGGTCTGTACTCTCTTTTGTCCATCTGCAAGTGTTTCGTTGCACATCTACATGTTAGAAGCCATTTTGAATCCCTCATTTGTTACATGGGTAGTTTGATCTACTTAATTTAATCCATTTAGCTTAATTCGCATGTTTAATCCACTCATTTTTATCCATTTATCTAAAGTAGTTTTGGTTCATGCATTAAATTCTCACGTGTTTAGTTTGCTTATTAAACTTGCACGCTTTAATCCATCTCTTTTTGTTAATCCGCACACTATAAGTAATTTTGATTATTCTTTTGTTACGTGTTTAAATGACTTTTACTCTTATTAGTTATGTACTTGTTTACTTTTGCTGCAATGTTTTAAATATAATATTTTGTGTCATTTTGTTTGAATATAAATTGTGAATGTGTGCTTTTTTGCTTTATTAGTGTATGGTAATAAGATTTAAATTAAATTTTTGAATACTTTTCTTGAAACAAAAAGGGCTAGACTTCAGTCTATGCAAGAGAGGAAGCTTTAATTCTTCACTCTCTTATACCTAAATCTCTTGAGCCTTGGAATCTCTCACGTGAACCAATGACAGGGGATTTCACCCATTTCAAGGTCAAATGATTACTCCTTACCCGTCATCCTTGCTTTGTGCATGGATGATAATTACTACTTGTCAAATGCATTAAAAGCGCACTTGTAACAAGAGCCTCCTTACAACTCATAAAGGGTTTCTATTAGAGTTAGTAGGTTTTACTTGTTTCCATATGCCTACTCATCATAATCTGTATCCTCGTCATATCATCCTTCCTCGAAAAGTGTGACATTGGGTAATGAGTAAGATGAATGGGTATCTAGTGGAAAAGAGTAGCACCTACACCATACCAAAGTCGACCTCTAACTTAGATGTTAACTGAGCTTGCAACAAGTGACCTAGTAAGAGAAATGGATTCCTAAAAATAGTTTGTAGGGACAATTAGCAAGAATAGATAGTTGCAAGGTAAACGGTTTGCAATCAGGTGTGAAACTCTGGGGATATTCTTCACAACAAATTAAGGGCATATTGGTTCCAAACTCACATGCAAGAGGGCAACTCGCGCCTACTATAGCAATAAAGACTCAAAACAACACTCGAGGGAATCTTGCTTTAAACAATTGGGGTGTCTTGCTTTTAACCCAACCATGGGGCAACGTAAGACAACACTTAACCAATTCCCTAGTCAGAATTCAAGCATGATTCAAAACGAAACCCCAAAAGGAGTTAGAACCCAGCCAACAGAGTGCTCGGTCACCTTCAATTAATTCACATTTGTAATAGCCACAATCACTTTCAAATAACCACACATAGCCTTGAAAAGCCACAAACACCTTGGGAAGACGGATCAAGCCCCTAAATAGCCTCCAAGTCTCAAAATGATAGATATATCCCCCATCATACGTCATAGCCATAGATACCATGAAAAGATGAATTTATCCCTCGTGTAACTCCCAAGTCTCAAAAAGACAAATATAGCCCCGTCATACGTTATAGTCATTGATACCTTAGGAAGATGAATCTAGATCTCGTGCAGCTCCCAAGTCTCAAAATTTCAGATCTAGCCCTCGTCATACGTTATAGTTATACATACCTTAGGAAGACAAATTTAGCCCTCGTGCAGCCCCAAGTATCAAAATGATAGATTTAGCCCCCGTCATATGTTATAACCATAGATACCTTAGGAAAATGGATCTAGCCCTCATTGCAGCCTCCAAGCCTCAAAATAACAAATGTAGCCTTCGTTATACATTATAGCCATAGATACTTTAGGAAGGCGAATCTAGCCCCCAAGTCTCAAAATGACAGATATAGCCTGTCACAAAGTTATTGCTATATAAACCTTAGAAAGACTGATAGCTTCTATGCAGCCCCTAAGTCTCAAAATGGCGAATATAACCCCTGTCACATAGTTATAACCATAGATACCTTAGAAAGACGAACTTAGACCCCATGCAGCTCACAAGTCTCAAAATAATGGATATTTTCCCGTCATACATTATAACTAAAGATACCTTGGGAAGAACAATTTAGCCCTCGTGCAACCCCCAAGTCTCAAAATAACGGATACAGAACTCACCATATGTTTAGCCATAGATACAATGGGAAAACATATATAACCTCTTCATACAATTATAGCCATAGATACCTTGGAAAAATGGATCTAGGCTCTGTGCAGCTCCCAAGTCTCAAAATGATGAATATAACCCTTGTCACACATTTATAGCCATAGACACATTGGTAAGACGAATATAGTCTCTATACAGCCTCCAAGTTTGAAAATAGTTATAGTCACATATACCTTGGGAATAGGGATCTAGCCTCTGTGTAATCCCTAACGTCTCAAAATGACGGATATAGCCCGCGTCATACAGTTATTGCTAGAGATACCTTAGAAAGATGGATTTAACTCTATGCAACCCTCAACATCTCGAAATGAATGATATAGCCTCTACCATAAAGTTTTAGCTATCGATACCTTGAGAAGACGAATCTAGCCCCCGTGTAGCCCTTAATGTCTTGAAATGATGGATTGAGCCCTTATTATATAGTCAACACCGGCCTTCAACATGTCCATATCCACATCCACAAAAAAACCTAATAAACCACCATGCCAAAGTCAAATTTTGGTTCAAGAATTGGTATCCTGAGTGGACATTAAACCAGTTAAGTCCGAGTATCGGTATCCTTGAGTAGAGGTCAAATCATGTTTTCACGTATTTCTCCAAGTATCAATATCCCTGAGTGGAGTTTGGACAAAACATCTAAGTTTCTGATATTTGTTCAAGTACCAATATCCCCTATATAGGTTAAACCAATTCATTTGAAGTATCGATATCCCCGAGTGGAAGTAAGACCGCATTTTTCTATTTTTGTCTATCGATATCACTAAGTGGAGGTTAGACAAAATATCACAAATTTCCAATCTAGTTAGAGTATCGGTTTCCTCAAGTAAGGGTTGGACTATATTCCCCTGTTTTGTCCAGGTATCAATATCCTTGAGTGGAGATTGAACAAAACACCTAAATCCTAAATCTTAGTTCAAGTATTAGTATCTCGAGTAGAGGTTGAACCAATCTAGTTTGAGTATCGGTATTCCTGAGTGGATCTCGAACCGTGTTTTGTTCTTATCCAAGTATTGGTATCATTGAGTGTAGATTGGACAAAACATCTAAATCCTAAATCTTCATTCAAGTATTGGTATCCCTAGTGGAGGTTGAACCAATTTAGTCTAAGTATCTGTATCTTTGAGTGGAGGTCGTACTGAATTTCCCCATCTTACTTTAAGAATTGCATCCTTAGTGGAGGCTAGACTAAGGATTAGATATGAATCCCCAGCGATGTTTAAGCCCACAAACTAGGCAACATTTAAACAAATGATGGATTCCAATTGCGTCACCTTAGGTACGCACCACTATCATGGGTATTCCTATAACATAAATTTTTCCAGTAACATATTCGTACATTGCATACACAACACTTCACCATTCTAATATTTAAAATGAAACAACAATCATTTACAGCCTTTGACTGTCACTCAGAGAACAGCCAACCAAAGGGGGCAAACTATAAACACCTAAATTCATTCCAAATCTTAGAATGGGTCACCTGTTGAGCCTAATGATAAGAATTTGATACTAAAATGCTTGTATTTGGAAAAAATGATAATTAAGGCTTTGTTTTAAGAATGAACCAATTATAAACTCAATCCTAAGTCTAAAAGACCTAATTGGACCCAAAACCAGCCTATTTAGACCTAAAACCTGTGCTAAAGGAAAACAAACTTGCATTCTAACCCTCACACTTGAACCAAGAACCAATATAGACCCATTGGGCTAATCGACTTGGACCTAGCATCGATCAGTTTAGTCAATGGATCGATTAGTTCTCTACACGAGCCGATCGGCTCCAAGTCGTACCTCAAGCAATAAAATCTACCAGATCTCACTCCTTATTGCAAATCTTTCAAATCTCATTTAGCCATCTTTCTTGTAACCATCCGTAATCATCCAAATATATCATGAAACATCTCCACTGTTAATTATGATTATGATTTTGTTCCAATTTTTTCTCGAAATATTCCAAGAATTAATCAATTTTTCAAATCTCCCTACCTCCGCCCACCTAAACTTCAACCAATCTCACAATTCATTCTAATTTACCCTAGATTCGTTTTTACCTATAAATACCCCAACCACCATTTTAAACACACAATAGAAGATACCAAATACCTAGCAAAAGAACACAATTATAAGCTACCAAATTTTCCAACCATATTCTTCTAATTCTCGTATATAGATCATTTGTTCTTCCAAAAAGTCTTAGCCTTCATCAAAATTTCTATTGAATTCTACACACCCAATCAAGTTCTTTATCGAATTCAAAGTCTCACATTCATTCATCGATAACGCAAGTGTTACAATTCAATTTTTGAAGACACTTCACACCACACGTGGAACAAACCTACAAAAATTCGAAATTAGTTCTCCACAATTAATCTTTTCGCATTGTGCGAAAAGATCATATCACCAAAAGATTCGTAATCTAATAAGGTCTTCATTTTAAATTTAATTATTATGATTTTATTTTGAACCACCGTAATTCTAAATTATTTTACACGATATATAGTTTATCCTTATCAAAACATGTTTTAAAAGTGCACATGTGTTCGTATGCCATCTAGATTAGATTTCTACAATTTTGTATGAAATAAAAACAACTAGATTTGCTTAAATTGTGATTGTCAAAAATCAAAAAAGCTACTGTCAGGTGTTGATATAGCTGATTGGCTCCCCTAGAAACCATCTGATCATTGTTGCCAACCGATCAGTACCTATCAAGGACCATTCGGTTCTGACCTAACAACTAGATCTCTGAATTTGCTGTTTTGATGATCTTTGGTTTATTACACTTATGTTTTTCTATACTAACACGTTTTCCTTTTTTTGAATAATTTTTCTTTTATTCTAAATTATTTTCATGAATCATTCACATCCTTTTAATCTCTTAATTGAAAAACAATTGATTGAAAACCTCATCAATCTTTAGAGGAAAACGTTGTCCAACACATAATGTTGGGTTAGTAATCTCTCGAGTACAAGTGGTTTTCTCTCTTTCGTGATGTTTGATATTACTAATGATTGATACAAATTGCTATTTTATGTGTTGTATGCTAGTGTTGGTGGCTTTAATTTTACTTAAAATATAAACACTTTTCCTCAAACATAAAAGAGTTGGGCTTCGGCCTAGGTAAGAGAATGAGCTCTAATTCCTCATTCATTCATACCCAAATCACATCGCCTATAATCTCTATCGCAAGACCCTTGAAAATGGATTTTGACCCCTTTCAAGGTCAAATGGAGGCTCTTTACCCATCGTTTTTTCTTTGTGCTTATATGGCAACAAAAAGGACCTAAGTGTGGGAAATGTGCCTAGACCTAAAAGAGCCACCCTTGAAGGTGCCCCTTTACTAATTGATAAAGTACGGTGAAAAGCACGATACTTATACATGCATTTATTAAGCTTAGTATACAACCAGTTACTTGCTAGAAAATTGAAAACCACCTCTAAGTGCTTGATATGATATGTTATTGAAGATCTATTTACAATAGTGTCATAAAAAATCTATAACAAATTTTCTCAAATAAGGTATGAATACCTGGTTCATTTTGGACTGAAATGTTGAAAGGGCATTAGTAAGCCTAAATAGCATGACAAAGAATTCATAATATCCTTCATGAGTTCTTAATGTTCTTTTAGTATTCTACCTTCACTTTGATATGATGGTATCTATCCCTCAAGTCCAACTTAGAAAAAAGAATAGCCCGATGTAATTCATCTAAGAGCTCTTCTTTGGTCAGAATAAGGAACTTATCTTTAAAATTAATGGTATTTAATGCCTTGCAGTCCACACAAAATCTCCATTGCCATCCTTTTTTTTACCAGCAAAATTGGTAAAAAGAAGGGACTATGAATTGGCTTTATGATGCCAGTTTTCAACATTTCTTGAACTGAATTTTCAAATTCACTTTTTTTTTATATAAAAATAGAGATATGTGTAAGGCCTAACATTTACAAGCTATGCACTAGACAAAATATGTATATGATGATCACAATCCCTATAGCGAGGTAGTTGAGTAGGTTATTGAAAAAATTGCTTTATACTTATGTATAAAAACTTGAGTTTATGGTAGTGTATTAAAAATCATACCCTTACTATCATCTTTCACCGAACTACCTTTTAAATGAAATAGCTAAGCAATACTTTCAAAAAGATTCAATCTTTTAAGTTGCTTAATCTGTTAGGCTATGTGTTGAGCCTGGTGGTTTTTTTTTTTTTTTTGTCTAATCTGGTCTTTTCAGCACTGTTTGGTATCTGTTCATTTTAACCCAGAAATATAAGGGTTTCACTTATTCTTTTGTGTAAGTGAGTGAGCCATCTTTTCTTTTTTGTGAATACTATGAGGGGTGCCTAGGGGTGATACCTCCTTGTATTGTTCTTCAAGACATAGTGAAATCGCTGCAACTCCGTGGACGTAACCCAAGTTTGGGTGAACCACATAAATCTATGTGTTGTGTATTTGTCTTTGATTTATTTCTATTTTCTTCTCTATATTTGCATCTCAAGATCTGTAGGGATAGGGTAGTTTAACCCTAAAAACTGGTATCAGAGCTATCGGTTTTTGAGTAGGAGCGATGGCTGGAGAAGAAGGAAAGGCGACAGGAATCGAGAAATTCGATGGCACATATTTTTGGTATTGGAGGATGCAAATTGAGGATTATCTCTATGGGAAGAAATTATATTTGCCTCTGTTAAGGGCAAAGCCAAACAGTATGAAAGAAGACGAATGGAATCTTCTTAATAGATAGGTACTGGGAGTTATTCGATCAACTCTATCATGATCAGTTGTGCACAATGTTATGAAGGAGAAGATCACCAAGGATATGATGGTGACTTTGTCCAGTATGTATGAAAAACCGTCGGCTAACAACAAAGTGCATATGATGAAAAAATTGTTCAATTTGAAGATGGCAGAAAGTACCCCTGTTGCGCAGCATCCGAATGAGTTCAATACAATTGTTAATCAATTGTCCTCTGTTGAGATTGATTTTGACGATGAGATTCGTGCTTTAATTGTTTTGGCTTCTTTGCCAAACAGTTGGGAAGCCATGAGAATGGCGGTGAGTAATTCTGTAGGGAAGAATAAACTCAAATATGAAGATATTTAGGTTTTGATTTTAAGCGAGGAGGTTTGCATGAGAGATATGGCTGAAACCTCGGGTTCTGGTTCTACTTTAAATCTTGAGACAAGAGGTAGAGCACTGGATAGAAATTCCAATCGGAGTAGATCAAAATCCAGAAGAGGAGGTAGGAGTAAATCCAGATCTGGACGACAACTGGAATGTTGGAATTGTGGCAAGACTGGCCACTTTAAGAAAAATTGTAGAGAACTGCAGAAAAAAATGAATGAGAACGATGCTGCAAATACTGTGACAAAAGAACTACATGATGCCCTATTAGTTTCTGTTGACAGTCCCATTGACTCTTGGGTTTTGGACTTAGGAACTTCTTTCCATACCATTGCACACCGAGAAATCATGGAGCACTATGTGATAGGTGATTTTGGGAAGGTATATTTGGCTGATGGAGAAGCCTTAGATATTGTGGGTATGGGAAACGTTCGCATTAAATTACCAAATGGGTCTGTGTGGTTGATACAGAAAGTGTGACATGTTCCAAAATTGATGAGGAACTTGATCTCTGTAGGACAACTTGATGCTAAAGGTCACAAAGTGACATTTGGGGTTGGTACTTGGAAGATTACAAAGGGAGCCATGGTAGTGGGTCATGGAACAAAAACAGGTACTCTGTATATGACCTCAAGTGTGAGAGATACTATTGCAGTGGTTGATGCAAAAGTTGATACAAACCTATGGCACCGCAGGCTTGGTCACATGAGCAAAAAAGGGATGAAAGTGATGTTGTCTAAAGGAAAACTGCCAGAGTTGAAATCCCTTGACTTTGATTTGTGTGAGAGTTGCATTCTTGGGAAACAGAGAAATGTCAGTTTCTTGAAAGGAAGCAGAACTCCAAAGTCTAAAAAATTAGAGTTGTTACACACAGATTTGTGGGGAGCTTCCTCGATTGCATCTCTTGGAGGTTCTCAGTATTATATCACATTTATTGATGACTCAAGCAGGAAGGTATGAGTTTATTTTTTGAAAAATAAATCTGAGGTATTTGAGACCTTTAAGAAATGGAAGGCCATAGTTGAGACTAAAATAAGTTTGAAAGTAAAATGTTTGAGGTCTGATAATGGTGGAGAGTACATAGATGGGGGTTTAGAGAATTTTTTGCTGCTAATGGGATTAGGATGGAAAAGACTATTCCCAGGACACCACAACAGAATGGTGTGGATGAGTGCATGAACAGGACCCTCAATGAGCGTGCTTGAAGTATGAGGTTGCATGCTGGGTTGACATAAACTTTTTAGGCCTATGCAGTTAGTACAATAGCTCACTTGATAAATCGAGGACCGTTAGTTCCTTTGGATTGCAAGATACCTGAAGAGGTATGAAGTGGAAAGGAGGTAAACCTTTCTTACTTAAAAGTTTTTGGCTGTTTATCTTATGTTCATATTGACTCTGATGCTCGTAGTAAACTAGATGCTAAATCCAGAAAATGTTTCTTTATTTGCTATGGTGATGAAGCTTTTGGTTATCAGTTTTGGGATAATCAAAATCGAAAAATCATTAGGAGTATAAATGTGATTTTCAATGAACAGGTTATGTACAAAGATAAGTCAAGTGCAGAATCCGTTGTTACAGGGCCAGAATCAAAGAAGTCTGAGTTTTTTGACTTGGATGAATTTTCTGAGAGCACAGTGCAGAGTAGGAGTCAGGAAAATGATGAGAATACAGACCCACAGGTAGAACAGTGTATGCCCATAAATGCTATCCGAAGCTCTTCTAGGAACATTAGACCTCCACAGCGGTTCTCACCATCCTTGTTCTATATTTTGTTGACTGACAATGGTGAGCCAGAATGTTATGATGAAGCTTTGCAGGTTAAAAATTCAAGCAAGTAGGAGTTGGCCATGAAGGATGAGATGGACTCACTAATGACGAATCAGACATAGGAACTAACTGAATTTCCATAAGGGAAGAAAGCTTTACATAACAAATGGGTGTACAGAGTAAAAGAAGAGCATGATGGTAGCAAGCGCTACAAGGCCAGATTGGTTGTGAAAGGGTTTTAGCAGAAAGAGGGTGTTGATTACACAGATATTTTCTCTCCAATTATGAAGCTAACAACAATCAGGCTGGTACTGAGAATTGTGGTTGCAGAGAACCTACATCTTGAGCAGTTAGATGTGAAGACAGCATTCCTTCATGGTGATTTGGAGGAGGATATTTATATGCATCAGCCACAAGGATTTGCAATGCAGGGAAAGGAAAATCAGGTTTGCAAACTGAGAAAGAGTTTGTATGGGTTGAAACAAGCACTAAGACAATGGTACAAGAAGTTTGACAGCTTCATGTGTAGCACCGGGTTCACAAGGTGCCAGGCAGACCATTGTTGCTATGTTAAGAGTTTTGACAACTCTTATATCCTATTACTGTTGTATGTGGATGATATGCTCGTTGTAGGGTCTAACATTGAGGAGATTAATAATCTCAAGAGGCAGTTGTCAAAACAGTTTGCAATGAAGGATTTGGGTGCTGCAAAACAAATCTTTGGTATAAGAATCATTAAAGACAGAGTCAGTGAGACTTTGAAACTTTCACAAACAGAGTATGTGAAGAAGGTTCTTAGTCGATTTAGCATGGATAGTGCTAAACCAGTGAGCACACCTTTGGCTAGTCATTTTAGACTATCTAAGGATCAGTCACCAAAGACAGAGCATGAGCAGGACTACATGAGTAAGGTTCCCTATGCCTCAGCTATTGGAAGTCTTATGTACACCTTGGTCTGTACAAGACTGGACATTGCACATGCAGTGGGAGTAGTGAGTAGGTACATGAGTAATCCGGGAAAACAACATTGTGAGGTAGTCAAATGGATCCTGAGGTATTTGAAAGGCACTTCAGATACATCTCTGTGTTTCACAAGGGCAGGTTAAAACTGCAGGGTTTTGTGGATGCAGATTTAGCTAGTGATGTTAATAGTAGGAAGAGTACTACATGGATTGTGTATACTCTGGGTGGTACAGCTGTAAGTTGGGCTTCTAATTTGCAGAAGATCATTGCTCTCTCTACTACAGAAGCTGAGTATGTAGCCATAACTGAAGCTGGGAAGGAAATTTTTTGGTTACAGGGTCTCTTGGATGAGCTGGGTAAGAAGAATGAGAGGGGTACTCAACACAATGATAGTCAGAGTGCTATTTTTCTTGCTAAGAATCCGGTGTTTCATTCTAGGACGAAGCATCAGTGATAGTCAGAGTGCTATTTTTCTTGCTAAGAATCTGGTGTTTCATTCCAGGACGAAGCATATACAGTTGATATATCACTTTATTCGCTCTCTTATCGACAGTGAACAGTGGTATTGGAGAAGATTCGTGGAACTGAGAATCCAGTAGATATGTTGACTAAGGGTGTCACTATTAAGAAATTGAAGCTGTGCTCAGCTTCAGTTGGTCTTCAAGCTTAAGGACAGGGGAATGAGTTGCGGCAATGGTTGCTTTGTTTGAAGGCATGTGGTGCTTGGTGTTGGTGATTGGACCAGTCTCCAAGTGGGAGATTGTTAGGCTATGTGTGGAGCCTGGTGGTTTTTTTTTTTTTTTTTTTTTCCAATCTGGTCTTTTCAGCACTGTTTGGTATCTGTTCATTTTAACCCAGAAATATAAGGGTTTCATTTTATTCTTTTGTGTAAGTGAGTGAGCCGTCTTTTCTTTTTTGTGAATACTGTGAGGAGTGTCTAGGGGTGAGACCTCCTTGTATTGTTCTTCAAGACATAGTGAAATCGCTGCAACTCCGTGGACGTAACCCGAGTTTGGGTGAACCACGTAAATCTGTGTGCTGTGTGTTTGTCTTTGATTTATTTCTATTTTCTTCTCTATATTCGCATCTCAAGATCCATAGAGATAGGGTAGTTTAACCCTAACATAATCTATATATCATCTTGATTTAGCTGAGGTTCACCAACTACATGTATTGCCTTCCCTTTCTAAGAAGAATAGCAAGCAACTTATAATAAGTGATCACGGGCTCGAATAATTCCCCTCCACTGCCAATGTAAACCGTAAAAGGTTTTGAGGGATTGATAGGTAGTCCGAAACTAACGGCTATCCTCTCTTGAATGAAGTTGTGGGTACTCACAATTAATGAGTACTTGAATCTTGTCTTGCTTATGCTTGCCCGCTAATCTTATTGTGCTTAGGCTTAACTAGCTAGCTCAAGCTTGTAAACTTATTTCTGGTAATCGGGTTGTATCTCCATTATCTTATTCACTTTCTTGCTATTGCAGGCATTCACACTCCCATATTCCTTTTTCTTTATCTTCCTCAATTAGAAGAAAAACATATTCTTACACTGGTGACCAAGAGCGTACTTTTCATGACAATTGTAACATAAGCCCTTTTCCCTTTGAATTTTCATCTTAGTAGGACTCAACCTCTTGGTAGGGAAATTAATTATAGTTAAAGGCGGATGTCATCTTGAAAGTGGTGTTGTAACTGGGGTCATGAGTAACCCAGGTCCCGTAGTGTTCTTTTTTCAAGCAACCTTTATAATCTGCTTGATATCATTATACTTTTCCTCATGTGGCTTAGTTAGTGAAATTGCACAAACTAATGAATTAGGATGAGCAGTTAACAATTCTCTCTTAATCTCAGATTTCAAGTTAGAAATAAAGAAACTAATCAAGAATCTCTCTGAAAATCCTAACACTTTATTAGAAATTGCCTCAAACTGAGTTTGATACTCAAATACTAAAGAATATTGTTGCAGCTTTGCTACAGCTCTAGTATCCTCATATCGAGAATGCCAAACCTAGTTGTTAAAGCTTCCAAGAAAATTTTTCCAATTTCTAATAAATCCATTCGAGTGCATCCACTGTTACCATGAAAACGTTTTCCCCTCCATATGGAAAGAAAAAAACATTAATCTTTGGTCATCTAGTGTATTATGAACATCAAAGAATTGTTGTGATTTGAATGACCACCAAGATGGATTAGTGCCGTAAAATCTGGGTACATCTAGTTTCATAGCTTTGAAATCATTATAATTTTGTCTCCCATTGTGTATTTGAGCCCCTCGTATCCAACTGCAACAAAGAATCCTTATTCTATTTTTTGAAGTTGTAAATCACCAAGTCGTGCTTTAACCGACAACATAAACTACTTGAAAGTCTGGGTCATTTTTGTCAATTGAGACAAAGTCTCTTGGTGCTGAGAATGAAGATTCTTGATCTTCTCATCTATCTTTGTGAGACAAGTCCCTTATGCCCTTGTGGATACTAATGACGGAATGAAAAATGATAAGAAATAATTAAAGAATGAAAGTACCAATGTTAAGATTGAGATTTTGATAGAAAAATTAAAACTAATTCGAGATTTGTGATTGGCTTCTAAGAAAGAAGAATGAAAAGTAGGATACGGAGAAAATTGAGAAGAAAATTATTTATCAATTCATTCCTTTCTCTAACTAGAAATGTAGGCCTTTTTATAAAAGGATCAGATGTAACTACCATCCTACTTTGCAAAACAACTAACTGAAATAACAACTTTTACAACAGCTTTAACTCTCTTAACCTATCTAACTAACTCGTACATAATAGGCTCATAGAGAATAAGATTAATCACTTATTATTAAGCTCCTAGCACATAATTGTTAGTCCAATTAAGGACCCTTCTTTGCTTGTTGCTCTTCCTTAAGTCTTTGTTAGCAATATCTTCTCTTTGTTCCACTACTTGTGACTGCTCTTTCACTATTTATACTTCCTCACCTTGGTCCTCTATCGCTTCTATAACATCCACTCAAACTTGAAAATATTTCAAAATGATTTTGATCTTACCTAGCTTCGGTTTGAAACTGAGTGGCTTGAAACCCAAAATGATGTGGGCTTCAATTGACACGAATAAAAAAATTGAATCTAAAATGACCAAACCCGAATTAACTTGAGTTTTCTATAAGAAAATGTAAATAAATTTCTTATCAGACTAATGGTGATCAATTAGAAGATAATATGTCATATCATTATTGTAAATGAAATAAAAGAAGATTGAGTAGTAAAATTCATTTATAAGAAACATCTATCATATTTTAAGTTCTTTTTACAGCTATCAATTTTCTAACATAGTGCTTCATAATTTATTTACTACATATCTCATTTCAATAAAAAAATAATAATAATAACTTGATAAGTTATTGGATGATAAGAAATTACGTTATTGAATTAAATTTATATTTTTCTTAGTAATAAAATGAGTGCTTCATAAATTTTAACAGAAACTCATAAAAAAAAAAGTCTCTCTTTGATAGAAAAACATGTTTGCATACTTTTAAAAACCACACAATACCAACATTAATTCCAATAAATTTCTTTAATAGGTTTCGTTTGGGTTAGCTTATTCTCAACAAAAAATTATAATTGCATACTTTTATGACGATGCTTTAAGATAATGTCATAATTTTTCAAAAAAAAAATTTAAGGATTGGCTAAAATTTGATCTTAATTTCAAACTTAAATTCATCTTTGTCCATGTAGTTTTCCTTTTGCTTAACACCATTGACAAAAAAATTAAAGTAAAAGGAAAGGGAAAAAATAAACAACAATAAAAATTATTATAATTAGGTTAATTCGAAGGTAAAAAAAAAAAAATCAAAGGGTAAACGGTATTTTAAATCCTCTGAGTACACGTGATTTCCTATTTTAGTACCCTTAACAAAAAAAATTCCTAAATGATATCACCAACTCATGAATTCATTCTATTTTGATTCTTCCATTAGCTTTCCATCCTTTTTTTTTTTTTTTTTTTTACGAAATGCCATATTACCATGGTGAAGTGAGGATTATTGAGATGGCCAAAATTCCCAAAATGCACAGCACAATGTAAGACACAAAAAATTGTTTCAAAAGTAAAAAGAGATATCTTCTTTCTATTGCCCTTGAAGATTAATCATCAATCAACTCTTTCTCTCTCTCTTTAATCTCTGACTTTATTGCACATTTTTTTTGCCATGGCTACTGTTGCACCTTCTCTCTCATTCTAGTTTCTCTTTATCTCCCATTAAATTTCTTAAAAATTTCTCCTTTTTTTATTTTTTCTTTAAATCCCCAAAACTGTTCGTTCTTACTTTTTTTTTTTTTTTTTTTTGCGTAATTTGATATGTTGTTTTGTGTATGTTGCTTTTGTGTGGAAAATAACAAACCTATCTGACTTTCACTTGTCTTAGTTTATGGGTTCGAAAAATAAAGATAAGGGGTTCAACTTCTATTTTAAGCAAATGCCAAAAATGCATATCTAAGTGAAAATTTTCTCTTGACCCAAACACTAAATAGCAAGAGAAAAAAAATGTCTTCCCTCATTTCCTGCTTGCTAAACGCCACCTAGCACACCATCTTTCTCCAATATCTTCAACAAAATTTTCCACGATCTTCACTGTGTGATAAACTCCTTGGGCATTATTATTAATAAGAATTTTCTTTTCATTTCTGGTCCAAATATATCAGTTTTCATGGCAACCAAATGAAGGACCAACAAATAAAACTAAAGGGAAAGTGAGAAAAGAAAGGAAAACTAACTAGAGAGGAGTAAACGAAGAGACAAATAGTCAGATCGAGACATGAATCCCATTTCGCCTTCAAGTCGTACTTTGGTGGCATGATTTCCTTGTTCTCTGCCATTCTCCTTTTTATGCCTTATTTTCTTCTTTGTTTGATTTGATTTCTTGGTAATGAGGGTTTTGTTTATGCTCTGTATTTTTATTGTTTTTATTTCTTGTTGTCTGCGAATTGGTGGAGTAAATAAAGGAAATGGCCGAGAGGAAGAGGAAAAAGTAAAGACAAGAGAAAAAAATGTCGTTTTAACTTTTTGTTGTGCCATTTCAGTAGGTGTTATGATGTGCATTTAAAAGAGTGTGCCAATTGAGACCAGATCAACAAACACTGAACCAATGAATGTAATCATTCATGTAAAATGTACAAGAGGCCAACATGGAGTATATATTCCACATTCTATTTCATAAAATTAAAAAAAAATAAGTACAACGAATTTTGTTATCACACTATTCGCACCAATTTGACATACAAGCATCAAAAGAATTCCTTTATTCAAAGTTATAGATAATTCGCACGCAATCATTAACTACAACCACACAATTTAATCAACTCAAAACTAAATTGGGTTCATAAAAATGTGTTTATTTGACATACAAGGAGAGAATAAGATGATTTTTATCCTATAGATATGTTTGATAAACGGGATAAAGTGAGAGATTGACATACTAGCGCTATGGCGCATTATTTGGACAATTTTACTCCCTGTTGTTATTACAAAAAATTATGGAGTCAAATGGAATATGGCTTTGAGACGTGTTTTTAAACATTATTTTTAAAAAGATATTACCTTTACAATCTTAGTAGAATAAAACTACAAACAATTAAAAAAATTGACAAATATTTAAGTTAGCCTGAATGCCATTATAGTAATATATAAATATACATGGCCCACCACTAAACATAGTTGTATACTAAATTATATAACTCTATTGGACTCTCTTTTATAAAGCCTTTTAAAGCTTTATATCTTTCTTATGTGGGATATGTACAAGACTCCACAACATTACAATCTATCTAAAACCCTACAATGGGCAAGGGATTGATTTTTCCCTCCCCAAAACTATTGTATGAATTTTTTTCTAATACCAAAAAAATGAAAACTTATCTATCTCATCTATATTCTCACTCAACCTGTCCACCAAACACACCTCTTATGTAATACTCATGTTTGAAACTCTTCTAGTGGTGGCGCGGAGACCTCACTTGTAGCCAAAACTAGGGAAGAAGAAGATAAAACATAAGAAAAAGAATAGGAAGAATAGAAAAAAATATTTAATTTGGTTAAAAAATTATTTTATTCTTTTTTTTAGAATTATAATTACAGTTTTTTATTTTAAAAATATATATTTAATTAGAATTTTTAAGTGTACTCAATCAAAATTTGAATTGTTTTAATTAAAAATGGTTTTAATTAAAAATAATGACATTGCGAACAATAGATGATCAATTTAAGGATGAAATTGGTATATATATATATATATATATATATATATATATATATATATATATATATATATTAATTTAGGAATCAAATTGTAAATATCCTTTAAGGACTACAATTACACTTCAACCTAAATTTAACAATCGATGTTGGTAACAATCATATGTTAGCTAGGTAAGAGTATGGCCTTGTTTTTAGATAATAGAGTACGACCTCGAGTAAGCAACACATACACATTTCCACATTGGTACGAAAATAGTACCAAACATGTAAAATTATTTTTAAAAAAAAATTGGAGAATAAAAGTTTGACTGTAATATTATTTGTTATGAGTATCAATTTCAATAATTGTCACAAGAAAAATGAAAAAGTTGTACCACAAGTGTAAATAACTGGTTCATTTGAGAAATTCTCACAAAACACTATAGCATCATTAAATCATTAAGCTCTAATTGGTAGAGAAAAAAATGAAAAAAATTATTGGAATAAAAAGTAGGCAGATTATAACCAAAAAAAAAAAGGAAAAGAAATTGATGTTTTTCGCCATGTGATAGATAAAAGACAATGGAAAAATAAGAGAAAAAAATGACAAAAAAAACTTATTTTAGCTTTAACTCTCCAATCATCTAGCTTGGAAGCACTGTGTATAAGTGGAAGAATACATTAATAATCTCGCTTTTCTTTTTATCAATTTTTTATCTACCAGGCAGTTAAAAAAGTCATTCTCTTTCTTTTCCCTCTTCTTTCCTCAGTTCCTTTCACTTTTTGATGACAACATGATTAACAAAGGACACAAAGCACAACTCAATGAGGATCAAAGACAAGTATTACTAGAAAAAATGGGATAGATTGGTTCGAGCAAAAACACTTCAAGGACAAAAAGACTACCTAGCAAGTTTCAGGACTTCCACATGTGAAGATAAGGCAATTATAAAGTAGTTAAAACTGATAGAGTTAGGTAGACTATTCTATTAAGGAGTAGTTATACAATTAAGCTCATAGTCTTGAACTTGTATTGAATCTTGCTTTGTATTACAAGAAAATCAAACCTATAAATAACTACTTGTAATTTAAAGAAAGGAATTGAGAAAAAAATTGTTTCTTTCATAATTTTTCCTCTCTCTTTAATTTCTGGAGTTTTCCTTGAACTCGGATCAAGGGTTGAGTTGTGAAGGTAACATTGGTTCTTTCATTGCTTGAATTTGTTTTTACCAATTCTTTCTTTCTTTCTTTCATTTACACTTCCTACAACAACAACCATTTCATCTTCCTTGAATTGCTTACAATGGCGGATGGTACTAGATTTGAAACACATGGACACAATAATTGAGAAACTATCTGCAAATATTTCTTAATTGAATGCAACAATGACATGCATTCAAGAAGACAGGAAAAGATCTTAGCGAACACAAGCAGATTTTGCAAGAATGGTACAAGAAGAAATAATGATTATCTTAGCCCTAATCCAGCAAAAACTTACTGAAATGAGGTGTGAAACACATGAGGCACCAGCACATCAATAGCAACAACACTATATTATGCCTTTAAGACAACTGAAAATGGATTATCCACGTTTCAATGGAGGAGATCCAAGTTATTGGTTATTCAAGATTGAAAAGTATTTTGCTTACCATCATATTCCAATTGACCAGAAATTGGAAGTGGTATAATTCTATCTTGATAGGTAGCTGCAAGTTGGTTTCAATGGGTGAGTCAAAGTAATCATATCAAAAATTGGAAGGATTTTGAACATTCTATCATTCTTTGTTTGCAGATCCACTAGGTTCTCTTACAAAATTGTTTAAACAAAGTCTGTGAGAGAATATCAATCACAATTTGAGGAATTTTCAAGCAAGATTCTTAATATAACAGAACAATTCCTCAAAATTTGTTACATCTCAGGCTTGAAATCAGAGATAAAAAGGGAAGTTTTGGCTCGTCAACCTCCAGATCTTCATCATGCTTTCAGCCTTTCCAGATTACAAGAAAACAACTTATGAAAAATGAGAGGAATCTAGTTTTAACAATCTAGATTTCATCCTACTACTTCCATATTGGGACCTACACCTGACACACTGCCTTAGAAAGCTTCACATAATGCCAATATCCCTATCAAGAGGTTAACCCAAGCAAAGATGCAGTAGAGAAAGGAAAAAGGGTTATGTTTCAATTGTGAGGAGAAACACATACCAGTCTATAAATGCATGACTTCAATGGTTCTTTTAGTCACAGAAGGGTCTGAAATGGATCAATTAATTGATACAGATATTCAAGAAAAGGATTTCAATTGGTCTCAATGTCAACATATGCAGGCTACAATCAGTTTGCATGCCCTTTTTGGTCATCATGCACCAAGAACAATAAGATTACAAGGTCTTGTTCACAATAAATCCTTATAGATTCTAATTGATGGAGGAAGCACACATAATTTTGTGTTGAATAGGGTAGTGAACTACTTGAGCTTATAGATTACACCTATACCACATTTCAGTGTTCAAGTGAGTAATGGATAATTTCTTACTTGTTTGGGTGTATGTAATATGGTTCATGTTGAATTACAAGGTCATCAATTTTCCATAGTTATGTTTATATTACCTCTACAAGGAGGAGAGATTGTATTAGGAGTGTAGTAGTTAGAGCTGTTTGGTCCAATTACAACAAATTACTCAAAATCTACCATGGATTTTAAGTGGGAAGGAAAAACAATACACCTGCACGGAGATAGAGAGGTATATGCTTTACATATTTCTTCTTAGAAAATCAGAAAGTTATCTAAGAAATGAGGAATCCCTTCATGCTTTAAATTGGTGGTAATCCTTCCTGTACAAGAGGGAAAAACACAGCTAGAAACAAAACCTACTAATATACCTCAAGAGCTTGAAGAATTGTTCACTCAGTTTCACTAGGTATTTCAAGAACCCTCTTCTTTACCACCTCATAGAATAATTGATCACAAAAATTTACTGGAACCAAATACTAAACTAGTTAAAGTAAAACCTTATAGGTACCCTTATTTTAAAATATAAAAAAAACTGAGATTGAAAAAATGATGGAAGAAATTTTGAAAAGTGGAGTAATCCAACACAATACTAGTGCATATAGTTCACCTGTTCTTTTGGTAAAAAAGAATGATGACACTTGGAGATTTTGTGTAGACTACATAGCTTTCAATGTAGTAAATGTCAAAGACTCATTCCTTATACCTATTGTAAATGAGCTCATTGATGAGTTTTATGGAGCCACTATATTTTCTAAGCTTAATCTTAGATCTGGTTATCATCAAATAAGAATATGGCATGAAGGCATACATAAGACTACATTTAGAACCTATCATGGTCATTTTGAAATTGTGTTAATGCCATTTGGCCTAACTAATGCTCATTCCACCTTCTAAGCTACCGTGAATCAAACTTTTCAGAACTTCCTAAGAAAGTCAGTGATTATATTTTTTGATGAAATCTTGATATATAGTAGATCAATGTAAGATCATGTCATGTATTTAAGAGAAGTCTTGCTATATCTATAAGCATAACAGTTCTTTACTAGGAAAAGTAAATGTACATATGGTAAAACACCTATAGATTACTTAGGCTATATCGTTTCAGCTAATGGGGTCTAACCTGATGGAAGTAAGATAGTTGACATGGTGAATTGGCCAGCACCTTCAACCTAGAAAAGCTTAAGGGGATTTCTAGGTCTTACTAGGTATTACAAAAGGTTCACTAAAGGGTAGGCTGCTATAATAGACCCTTTTAGTAACTTGTTGAAGAAAGATGGCTTTTTATATACTGAAGTTGTACAATCGGCTTTTTAAGATCTAAAAGAAGCTATGACTAGAGCTTCAGTGTTAGCCTTACCTAATTTTTCCAAACCTTTTACAATGGAAACAGATGCATCAGATACAAGTGTTGGTGTTGTTTTATTGTATGAAGGCCACCCACTTGCTCATTTCAATATGAAATTGAGTTCCAAAATGCAAGAAACTTTTGTTTATGTTAGAGTGTTATATGTCATAACTATTATTATCCTTAAATGAAGAAAATAATTGTTGGGATCTTAGTTTACTATCCTTACTGATCATAGAAGCCCGAAACACCTCATAGAACAAGTGATACAGACTCCAGAACAACAACATTACTTAGCTAAGTTACTGGATTCAAGTATAATATAGAATATAAACTAAGGGTAGAGAACACTAAAGCAGATGCTCTTTCAAGGTTATATACTAAAGAAGAGTATGTGAAGGAGTTTATGGCTTTATCTATATCCTCATTTGATAGAGGACCTCAAGAAAGAGCATCACAGTTAGTAGGACATTATCACACTATTGAAGGATATTGATCACAGACTCCATGATATGTTATAGTGCCCTATCAGAGATGATATTATATATTACAAGAGAAAGCTATATGTGGGAGAAACTTCTAAGTGGAAGAAGATCTTATTGAAAGAATTTCATTGTAGCCTAACTGGTAGGCATTTTGGAATACAAGAACCTATCTAAGACTGGCTGCTAACTTTTACTAGAAAAATGTGAGAAAAGTTGTCCATTAGTTTATGTCCAGCTACTACACTTGCCAGCAACACAAAAGCTCAAATGTTGCTCCTTTTGGGCTATTACAACCTATACCAATACCTCAACAGATATGGGAAGACATATCTATGGATTTTGTTACACACTTACTGGTTTCTCAAGGATTTACAGTGATCCTAGTGGTGGTTGATAGACTATCCAAATATGCACACTTTACAACTTTACCTACATTCTATAATGCTACAAAAGTAGTTGCAGTTTTTATGATCACAATCTGCAAGTTACATGGATTTCGAAGGTCCATAGTTAATGATAGAGATAATATTTTCCTTACAAACTTTTTTAAAGAGTTTTTCAAATTACATGGGACACAACTTCGTATGAGCTCTTCCTATCATCCTCAAACAGATGGACAAATAAAGGTAGCTAATCGGGGTTTATAAATGTATTTGAGGTGTTTTGTATGTGATAAACCTAAACAATGGCTTTCCTTTTTGCCATGGACAGAATGGCATTACAATACTACTTATCACTTAGCTATTTCTATGACACAATGTGCTACTATCTTTGGAAAATTACCACCCTCAATCCCAGCCTACTGCAAAGGTACCGCTTCCTTAAAAGCTTTAAACCAAGATCTGGGCAACAGAGAAGAAGTTCTCATGCAACTGAAATGTGTTGGAGCAATTATCTACTTAAATAAATATGCAAATAACCGTTCTAGTTTTACTTGCAAGTGCACAAGGTCTGTGGTAGCATAGTGTGCAAGTGCAAGATCATTTCCACAAGGATTTGTGAATTTCGTTTTAGAATTAGTTTATTCAAGTTAAAAAGAGAAATAATAGTTTGATTATGAGTAAATAACAATAATGAGAACATAGGGCTACGATATCCACCACTAATTATACTTTCCCACTAACTAAAGTTTCAATGCTCTAGTCTTATCATGAATATCTAATGGTTGCCAACCTAAGGGCCTGGCCCACACCTTAAGCTATTGATCTCCCTATGCAATGAGTTAGGCATGGCGTATACTATAACTCTTTTCTCTCTTAAGGGATTCAGCATGGGTGTATACTGAGTTGTTCCTTAAGGGAGCATGAGGGCTATGGAGATTGGCAACCACATGGGACCTAGGGCTTGGTCTGCTCCCGATTTCCCATGTTGATTAACCAGGGAATTCGGTGTGGATATCCCTTGTTACTAATGCCGAACCCAGGACTCGGTCATCCAAATTGATTCGACTAACCTATCCATACCACATGCATACGTTGATCAGGCACATACATATGAGGAATGTAAATACAAACAGGTATTAATCAAGTTAAATATTCTAATAAGGCTTTAGCAAAGATATCAATGAATGAATATGTGGTAAAGCATAACTAGGGCTTCAATTGAGCCCTATAGGAGTTTAGTTACACATACTAAGTAAAGTAAACATGCTAAACATAATTAAATAAAAACTAAAACCGAAGAAGACTCAGGAGACGAGTCGTCAATTCCTCTTATAAGTTCTCTACTTCGAATCTAGAACAAAATATGTCTCTTATGTGTTTTTATAGGGCTATTTATAGGGTCTTTATGGTGTCCCGAAACCCTAATTCCTTTTTGGAGTCGGAAGACTTCTTTCCAATTCTGGCTCTGCCGCCTCTGGAGTGATTGCACTCGAGCGTATGCGGTATGCGTTCGAGCCTTCTTCAAGTGCGCTCGTGCTCTGGTACGCTCGATCTCAAGGGAGGTGCGCTTGCTGGATAACAGAACTTGACTTTTGCTTCTAAAAGCTCCAAATTATTACCTTTTTGTCCAAGTCCTGTGAAAAACACATAAAACACGAAAATGAAGTAAAATCCATAGATATAGATAAATAAGTAACTTAACAAATGTAAATTAGGGGGCTTAAATATGACTATTTAAGCACTTATCACACCCCCAAACTCATATTGCTAGTCCCTTAGCAATACAAAATTAAAGACTATGTTAGGACAAAAATTAAAGATAAATTCATTTCCATGAATCAAAGATTTGGGTTGCACATAAAACTATGATAACCGTTCATGAGTAAGCTTAGAATAAAAACACATTTTGGATTGTAAAAAGACTTTCAAAAGTTTTAAGTTACTTATCTAAGGTTGGCTTAAGGCATCGCAAGTTTGATTTGTGAGTGATGAGTTAGCACATATAAGATGGGGCTTCCACATAACTTTAGCGTATAGGGTTTCGATGCCCAAACTTTTATCGAATTCTTTATCAAAGAGAACAAAAATGGCATAATACTTGTTTCTTTTTCTTTTTCTTTTTATCATGCGATCTTTACCATGTTGAGTTCCATCGAGCTTTCTATTTGACCCTTGTAACGAGTGTTTAGCCAATGACTCCCAAACTAGATGGTTTTAGGGCATTAGGTGTAAAGACACCCCTAAGGACTTACTAACTCGAATAAAAAAAGGCTACAAAACTAACTGGTTTTTATACTTCTTAATGAAATTCCCACCTTTTGACATGAACACTCAATGCTTACAAAGGCAAGAGGCCCAGTTACTTAGCGAAAATTTTTATTATGATCATTAAAGGTTTTCTTTCCACCTTTTGACATGAACACTCAATGCTTACTGAGGCAAGAGGCCCAGTTACTCAGTGAAATTTTTTTTTTATGATCATTAGAAGCTTTTTTGATCACTTTTTGCATGATGAACATTTTTCTTTATTTTTTTCTTCTTTATTTTTCTTATGCCAAAGTGTTCTTTTCAACAAGTTATTCGATTGCTGTTAGATTATAGAAACATATACAAGAGAATTATATGTCATACCCCACACAAATGTGTGTTAAATGTGCTCGTGCAAATTTGGATCAAACTCGTGAATTCTTAGGTGCCTTGAGGTAGGTAACTAAACTTTTTAAAATTCCCATTACAAGATTATGTGTTCTAGCTTTTAAGCTTACTAATGAAATGTTATCAAATTTTTAAATCAACCAAAATTTTTTTTTACCAAAAGAACATGTATTTATCTTCCTAAAAAAAAAACTAAGACTTAGTGTGTGCATATGTTTCAAGTGCGTGTGTGATAGTATCTAGTATCTCCCACTACCCACAAACTTAAAATACACATTGTCCCTAATGTGTGTGTGGCATGGAAAGATCTGACCTGGGAGATGGAGAACTCAATTGCTTGTTTACTTGTCCACGCCCCCAAACTTGAATTGGATACATGCACTGAGTACTTGGCAAGGAAAAATAAATGTTGTGCCGAAAAAAAAAATATGCAAACTAGACATGAAAATATAACTATAACTATAAAAAAAAGTGCTAAAATTAAAAGGATATGTCTGGGGTGTTTCCCATGAGCGCTAAGTTTAATGTTTTCAGCCAAACGGGGTATCCTCTCACTGCTGATCATCTGTGGGTGCAGTCGATGAGGTACCAGGTGCAGGAGGTAGGAGGTTAAGGATGGCCTGTAGCATCGCCTTCTATCGTGTAAACTGTGCCTCTAACCCATCAATCGGTCGATGGATCAAATAGGCTGCCTCACGATCCTCCCAATGGATGTCAGATAGCTCACATCGGAAGGAGGATAGCTCATCAAGAAGATTTTGATACTCAATGGAACCCATATCTGGTTGGTCCTCCTCTCATGAAGGGCTCACATGTGGATACTTGGCCTCCATCGGATCATCCGCTATAGGCTCGGCAACTAGAATTTGTGCTTGGGGACCTCGGGGCATGTGAGACTGACTGAGGCTCCACTGGGCTCTCCTAAAGAAAGGGTGGTCGCTAACTGGGCCGTCTATAGAGGATCCCCTAATCCCCTTCTTCTTGAAGATATGACTGAGCAAGAAGGGGAAAGGAAGACCCCAAGCATTAGCTGTGGTCGTCTGCTAGTTGTGCACCCCATCCCAGAATTTGTGTATCTGACTCCATATGACTACTGGGATGGAGTACCAGTGACCTCGGTGGAAAGCGTAGAGAGCTTACAGAAACTGGTCTTGCCTCTGTGTCTTGTGCCCCAAAGGACACACATTACGCTGCAAGACTGAGTCGACGAACTATAGACGAGGAGGCAACCTCGACTAGCTCCCCGCATTGTTGTGGCGGTCAGTATACTGCCCCGCACACATGTCCTCAATGATGTGTGGGAGAGGGTACGAGTCAGGCTACTCCTCTATATGGCTGTCCTTTGGTGGTGACTTATCGCAGCAATGTAGAGAGCTGGCTATGTCAGTGGTGGTCTGCTCTATAAACCTGCCCTGGACCGAAGAAGATAAGGTCTCTGGCCTGGTGCAGTCATAGGTCAGGTTTTCGTAGAAACTGACCACGAATCGAGTGTATGCCGTCGAGCAAACCGGCTTGAGTAGCTGCTTGAGACCCCGGCTCTTGAATTCTTGGATCGACCATCTTGTGGCATCCAAACTCTTAAAATCTTCTTCCACGTTGAATGTTGTCTCGAACAGTATTTCACATTGTTCGAAACTGGGTCGGGAGGACTGGCGACGACTGGTGGAAGCTCGGGAAGTCGAAGCCATGAGTTTTGGGCAACTAGTAGTGCTTCTGGTATGATTGCGCTCATGCGCAGCTATTGGTGTGCTCGATCGCACAGATTGACGTGCGCTCGATCGCTAGTACCAAGTACTCGATCGCACTCGACCAGGCAATATGTCGAACACCTTATGGGTGCCAAAAACCAGAAGTTGTAGAATTTATATTCCCTTGATTCAAACCTCCTGTAAATGTAAACATACTCAATCAACATATAAGACTAACATATATAGATAGCGTATATGTAAAATGGAAGATTAAGACCCAAGTGTGTGCGTAAGTGTCTAAAAACAAAAAGACATTTGTGTACCTTGTGTACTTAGAAAGGTAGCGTATGTTCAAGAGTGAAATAAAATAGCTAGGTCTGGTGGTCGGCTTGGTGATGTGGTGAGGTAGTGGTGGTGTGGAGTGGCAGATGAGGATTAAGGTCAGTTTAGGGCAAGAGGAGGCAACGTGCGATTTTTTAGAGTGCGAGGTGCGCTAGAGCATAAATGAGAGAGGGAACGGGAAACTGTTTATATCATACACGTGACCTCTCTGCCCCGATTGCGCTCGAGCGCATTTGTGAAGTGCGCTCAATCGCATGATGTGCAAGTGCGCATTGTGATGCACTCGCGAGTAATGCAGGGCAAGGCAGCGCTCGAGCGCATGGGGTGTGCGCTCGATCGCATGGTAGAAATTTGCTGAATATTAAAAAGAGTATAAAGAAATGAATTAAGGTAAAAATAGGAACGATACAGTCATACCAATTTGTAGTGGCCTCAGTACCACTAACCTCGATAGAGGCACTTAAGCTATATGTTATATAAGTGGATTTTTGCTCAAGCGCTCTCTATGGTAGCTTCAAGGATACGTCCTTTGAAGGAGGCACTTAGGGCCCCCATCAAGTGGTTCTAAGTCTGTTGATAGCTGCTTTGTCTCCAATTTTGGTACCTGGTAGATAAAACAAGGAAGAGTAGTATTAGTAAGTACATGATTTTTAACTTGAGGATTATACTTACTTGAAGGTTTAGGTGTGCTCTTGATGGTGTGCACAACTCCATGGATATTTTTAATCACATTATCCTCTGGCCCAATTTCAAATCCCATGTCATCATGGATGGTCTTCAATGGATTAGTGAAATAGGCCTTGGACATTTTCTCATCAATTTCTTGTATGAAACTCATATTGCGACACTCATCATTAGTTTTAGTGGAGTCTAGTGTATTAAAGATTTTAAATTCTACTTCTTCATCATTTACTCTCATTGTGACAATACCTCTTTTTACGTTAATGTTTGTGTCAGCAGTGATCATAAATGGTCTCCCTAAGATGATAGGGAGTGGTACAGGCATATGGCACTCCTCCATGTCTAATACAATAAAATCAGCAGGTAAAATAAATTTACTTACTCTTACCAAAACATCATCAAGGATACCTCTTGGTCGTTTGATGCTTCTGTCAACCAATTGTAAAGTAATGGAGGTTGGTTGGAGTTTTCCCAAACCTAGTGTCTCAAATACACTGTAAGGTAGCAAATTGACACTTGCTCCTATATCAAATAATACGTGCTCAAAAAGCTGGTCACCTAGCCTGCAAAGAATAGTAAAACTACCCGGATCTTTTAGCTTGGGTGGTAATTTCCTCAATAATACAGCACTTACCTCTTCGGTCAAGGCTACTGTCTCATGCTCCTGAAACTTCTGTTTGTTAGTGCAACAATCTTTTAAGAATTTAGCATAAGCAGGTAGTTGTTTTATTGCCTCTAATAAAAGAATATTTATTTCTACCTTTTTCAAGGTTTCAAATATATCAATCATTTTAGTTTCCTTTTTAGGCTTTACCAACCATTGAGGGAAGGGTGGAGGTGTATTTACCTTTTCTATCTCTCTTACCTTAGATGTGGAGGTTTAGTCTGGAGACACTTGTGTAGGCTCATTGGTGCCGATGACCCTTCCACTTCTTAAGGTTGTTATGGCATTCAGCTGCTGGTGTCCTCTTGGATTAGGTAATGGCTGGGCTGGGAGCTCGCCTTGCTTTCTGGTACTCAATTCTTTAGCCAACTATCCCATTTGTACCTCTAGTCGTTGAATGGCTTGATCGTGTTTGGCAGTGATTTGCCTCATTTCTGTTCGAAATTACCTTGACTCTTCCATGAATTGTTCATGTTTATTCAGGATTTTTTGTTGCTAAGTCGCTAGTTGCCTTACAAGACTTTCAAGGTCATTCTTTTTTGATTCAGGAGCAGTTTGGGCTGCTGGTTGGAAGTTTCTTTACTGCCCTTGACTGTTTTGGTTGTTGCTTCATGAGAAGTTTAGGTGATTCCGTCATCCATGGTTGTATGTGTTGGCATAGGGGCTGTTCTTCGGCGGAGGTATCAGTATTATTTGGTCCCACAAAGTTGACTTGCTCATGATCTGCCGAATATAAAGGATACGTATCAGTATTATGATCAAACTGTGAGCAAATGGCACATACCTGTAGTGGTGCAGATGACAGGTTAGCTAAGGTGTTCTGAGCGACCATGGCTTTAACTAATAGGTCAAGTTTTCTCTCTACCGCGGCCATTTGAGAAGATCATCCTCCATTTAAGCTTACCTCATACATACCCTTACTTTTAGTTGTATATCTACCTCGAGAGGAGAACTGCTGCATGTGTTCGCTCAGGGTTTCGAAAAGTTCCATTGCCTCTTCGCTGCTCTTCTCCATCAGCACCCCTCCACAACCTGAATCAACAATATTTTTGTTAGAATCACTTAAACCTTCATAAAAGGCTTGTACCAGTTCGTCTTGGGGTAGGTTGTGGTGTGGGCACTTGAGTAGTAGCTCGTTGAAGTGTCCTCAGGCCTCGAAGAACAGATCTTCATCCTTTTATTGGAAGGATTTTATTTCTTCCCTCATTTGCCTTGTCTTCTGGGCTGGGAAAAACTTCCTTAGAAATTTGGTCGCCAACTCCTCCCAAGTGTGGATGGAAACTGCAGGCAAAGAATTATACCATAATTTAGCATTATCTTTCAAGGAAAAAGGAAAAATAATTAACCTTATTCCTTCTTGGTCTAATCCTTGGATATGCTGGAATTTGCAGAGGTCGAAGAACTCTCGAAGGTGCAAATGTGGATCCTCACTAGGTGTGCCCTTAAAGTGAGTCAGTGCACTGAGTATCTGCGGGGATATGTAATAATTTCCTTCCGCCTCACGTTGATACGCAATGCACGAAGGTTGTTCGAGGTTCTACGGGATGAAGGATTGCTTCATCGGCCTCCGTTCAGATGGTTGTTGTTCAGCTATCTGTTCTGCCATTAGTATCTCTTCCTCAACTCCTCCTTCTACCTCTTCCGAGTTATCTCTAAACCTTTATCGGATAGTCCTTTCAAGCTCGGGATCAAAGGGAAGGAATGCTAGATTCTTAGACCGTTGTCCGTGCATGAATCAGTGGCAGATATGTGAGTGCAGCACCAAAATACTGCTGCTCGGGTTACTCTCTGCATCAATTGCGATCGATCGTACAAGAGAGTGCGCTCGATCTCAAGTGGCACAGAAAGCTTCCTGGAGTACCTGAAACAAAGAAAATTAATTAGGGTTTTGATGAAAAGAAACAAAATAAGATAAAAACAATAATTAAGAATAGAATAGATTAAAAAGGAAATAACAATAATTACTAAATGAAAAATTAATTCTAAAAAGAAATTTAGCACAATCCCCGGCAACGGCACCAAAAACTTGTTGGAGCGATTATCTACTTAAATAAATATGCAAATAACCGTTCTAGTTTTACTTGCAAGTGCACAAGTGCAAGTGCGATATCATTTTCACAAGGATTGGTGAATTTCGTTTTAGAATTAGTTTCTTCAAGTTAAAAAGAGAAATAATAGTTTGATTGTGAGTAAATAACAATAATGAGAACATAGGGCTACGATATCCACCACTAATTATACTTTCCCACTAACTAAGGTTTCAATGCTCTAGCCTTATCATGAATATCTAATGGTTGCCAACCTAAGGGCTTGGCCTACACCTTAGGCTATTGATCTCCCTATGCAACGAGTTAGGCATGGTGTATACTCTAACTCATTTCTCTCTTAAGGGATTCAACATGGGTGTGTACTGACTTGTTCCTTAAAGGAGGGCTGTGGAGATCGACAACCACACGGGACCTAGGCTTGGTCCGCTCCCGATTTTCCGTGTTGATTAACTCGGGAATCTAGTGTGGATATCCTTTGTTACTAATGTCGAACCCAGGACTCGATCATCCAAATTGATTCGACTAACCTATCCATACCACATGCATATGTTGATCAGGCACATACATATAAGGAATGTAAATACAAACAGGTATTAATCAAGTTAAATATTCTAACAAGGCTTTAGCAAAGATATCAATGAATGAATATGTGGTAAAGCATAACTCGGGCTTCAATCGAGCCCTATAGAAGTTTAGTTACACATACTAAGTAAAGTAAACATGCTAAACATAATTAAATAAAAACTAAAACCGAAGAAGACTCGGGAGATGAGTAGTCAGTTCCTTTCATAAGCTCTCTACTTCGAATCTAGAACAAAAGATGTCTCTTATGTGTTTTTACAAGGCTATTTATAGGGTCTTCATGGTGTCCCAAAACCCTAATTCTTTTTTGGAGTCGGAAGACTTCTTTCCAATTCTGGCTCTGCTGCCTCTGGAGTGATTGCACTTGAGCGTATGCAGTCTGCACTCGAGCGCATGTGTGCGCTCGAGCCTTCTTCAAGTGCGCTCGTGCTCCGGTGCACTCAAGCGCACCTTGCTGGATGGCAGAACTTGACTTTTGCTTCTAAAAGCTCCAAATTATTACCTTTTTTGTCCAAGTCCTATGAAAAACACATAAAACACAAAAATGAAGTAAAATCCACAGATATAGATAAATAAGTAACTTAACAAATGTAAATTAGGGGGCTTAAATATGACTATTTAAGTACTTATCAAAATGGCATCTAGCTGAAGCCTAGAACAGAATGAAACTCTATTGTGATCAATATAGAACTGAGCTGCAACTTAATTAAGGTGACTTAGTCATGGTCAAGTTACAGCCTTATAACTAAAGTACAGTGGCAATAAGAAAATTTCACACAAATTTTATGGTCCTTTTGTTGTGGACAAGAAAATTGGCATTGTGGCTTATAGACTCCAATTACCACCATCTTCAAAAATACATCTTGTATTTCATGTTGTAATCTTAAACCTTTTAAAGGTCCCTCCAATCAAATTACAACAATTTCTTTGCCACCTGATAACAAGAATAATATTCCTTAATATCTTTCGATAGCAATTGTAAGAGAGAGACTTGTACAAAGATTAAGAAAATGGATGAATCAGTGGTTGATCCAATAGCAGAACTTAACTCTAGTTAAGGCTTCTTGGGAAGATTGTACAAAGTTTTTAAAGCTCTATCCTTCTTACTACCTTAAGGAAAAGGTGTTTTTCAAAGAGGGAGACAATGATAAAAGCATGATTAACAAAGGACAAGAAGTACAGCTCAATGAGGATTAAATGTAGACATTACCAAAAGAGATGGGACAGATTGGTTCGAGTAGAAAGACTTCAAGGACAAAGAGACTACCTAACAAGTTTCAGAAGTTCCACATGTGAAGACAAGGCAATTACAACAGTAGTTAAAACTGTTAGAGTTAGTTAGGTTATTATGTTAAGGAGCAGTTATACAATTCAGCTCATAGTCTTAAACTTGTATTAAATCTTGCTTTGTATTATAACTAGTGGCAGATTTAGTATGGGAGCAATGAAGGTAACTGCCCCCACTTGATTTTTGAAACAAAAAAATATAACATTATACATATTTCTAAAATTTCCCCTATAAAAAAATAAATTGTTTAATTTTCCCCAAACCAATTAACCAAACACGTCAAACCTGCCCTTTCACGTCTTTTCAATTCACATCTTTTGTTGTTAAGATCTACTATTTCAGATTTTCAGCCAAACAAACTCAGTCGATATAACTCGACTGTCCTTCCTTTGTTGAGTGTTGGTTCAATTTGTAGAGAATCAACCTTTTTAAGTTGAATCAATTGATAACTTTATAATATTCTCAATAGGTCAAGTTGATTCGATTAACGTTTTTGGCACAATTTCATCTTCTTTTTTTTTTTTTTTTTTTTGATATAGAGAATGAAACAAAGAGATGAAGAGATGAGGAAAAAGATAGAAAATTGGCAAATAGGGTAGAAGAAGTGAGTATTCCTTTATATTTAAGCTTTTTGGGAATGTTAATATCACTTGTAGTGGATTTTAGTTAGGTGACAATCATTTTTAGTTGCTTTTGATTTTTAATCTTTTGTATTGACAATCATTTATAGTTGACTTTGATTTTTAATCTTTAATATCTTATTTGCTTGTGATTATGTACTTTTGTCACACTATGTGTATAGCAGACCTGAATGCGAGATTTTGAATTCTTAACTTAAATTGATTTTATTAACACAACAATAAATTAAAGGATTGTGTACAAGAACAATTTGATAAGGTTATTAAAAATATTTATTAATTGCTCATAAGAATAACTATTACAAAAATATCATCAAAGTTTTCAAATATATATTACAATTTATTTATACTATATATATATATATGTCACCTCATAAATAAAAATTTCTCGATAAATTATTTCTTTCAGAATTTTTCTTCTCTCTATTTTCTGAAGTTTCCCTTGAACACGAATTAATGATTTGTGAAGGGCACACTCCCACCAAGCACAATATTTTCTGCTTTGGCACACCTTGATGTGTGGTCTTACATTTGGTAACTCATCGCCAAGCTTTCGAGAGTCAATTTTGATACCATTTATTACAACCCAACCTTCCACTTGACACAATGTTGTCCGCTTTGGCACACCAAGTTTCACAGTTTTAAAACGCTTTGTTTAAGTAGAGGTGACAATTATTTATAAATACTCCAGTCACATCCTCTCTAGTCGATGTGGGATACTAAGATTTGACCTCATCTTGGGGCATCACATTCTCTCTATAGATTATATAAAATATTTTAATTACAGTAAGAATACAACCAAATTCATAACGTATATACTACATTTTTCTTTCTTCTAATTAGAAAAATGTTGGCCTGAGATCATGTATAAACTTTTATTATTATTATGATCATCAAGTTGCATGTCCCTCAAAGTAAGTATTTCATTTATATAGACGTTCAAAGTTCACTAATTATAAAATTCAATGTTTTACTTCAAACTCTTTCGAAGAAATGGTCAGATGATAAGAGATCAGCAAGATAGGGGCCAGTAACCAGCTTGCAGTTTTGGCATATTGAAGACGAATTTGCTAACCCTGAGTCTAACCCAAGTTATGATGTAACCTTACACGACTTATTATCAAAAATAGAGAAAAAATACTTGGTCATCGTCTAAATTATCTAAAAAATAAGTGAAAAAAGATCAAATCATAAAATATACTGTGCTAAATTTGACTGACTGCTCAAGTTGCTTGTAGAAATTTCCTGTATTCCATCCATCTTTTTTCAAATTCTTAATGCTTCCAAAATGCTTATTTCATCAAATTGTGATAGATGTTTGACAAATTAAAAAAAAAAAAAAAACTTATCTTCATACAAAACAGAAAAGCATCATCATATGTAGCATAGATAATTTAAAGAAGAAGAAAAAAAGTCAAACAACGAATAAATTCTTCAAGTACGAGGTATACCCTACTTAGATCGTTTGACACCGAATTGCAAAAATTGGAAGAGTAGCAGGTTAAATCATTTTCCTATATCTCATTTTTCTTGTTCTAAATTTATAGGCAGGCAGATGAATTGGTAAATTTCAAATGGTTTGTGATGGAGTCCACAAAACCCTCCTCTAATAGAACATCAACACGTGGAATCCTACACCAGCTATTAGACCATGACACGTGTCAATCCTCCTCAGCCTGGCCAAGCACATGTGAAACAGACAAGCTCACACAATCGCCACTTCAAAGCATGGTTTAACAACCTAACCCTTCTGCAACACGCGACCCCTGACACACACCATCTACTGATCACACAATTAAGACCTAACCACTGAATGCAGAGACGATATGGGCAAGGCCATACCTCCCCACGTGGGCAATACCTACTCAGAAGACTATAAAAAGGCAGAGGTATGGAATGCATGATTCATTCACACTTATCTATTTACGCTAAAAACTGCTTTAAGTTTAAACTCTCGGCCTCGGCCTACCTTAAGTTCCCATTCTAACTTAAGCATTAGAGCGCCCTCGGAGGTCTCCCCCTCCCCTCCTTCCGAGGGTTTTTAGTTCACCTCTGTTACCTGTGCAGGACCACTTCAGCACTCAGGCCACTTCAGCACTTAGGCCACGTCAGCACCCAGGCCACGACAGCAACAACGGTTTTTTGGCATCAACAGATTGGTGCCATCCGTGGGAAACCACAATCTCTCGCTATAGCAAAAGCGAAGAAGTACAAAAGAACTCATCTGTTACGATGCTACCAAGAAGTAGTACGAGAAGGGCCGACAAGGAAGCCCCAACAACATGCTATGCTCCCATATGGGGCAGCGCCCGCAGCCAATAATCTGGACCCAGGTTCCCTGCAATCTCCGAGCATGCAACCCCCGGGTCAAGCAGGAGGCCCCCCCATCAGAAAGCAATGCCCTCATCTCTCCGGAACCAACTCTCCTGATTACGAGGAAGCGGTCACGCATCCTCAAGCCCTTGTAACTCAAGCACAATTCCAAGAACTCTCCCAGATGATAGCCAATTTGGCAACCTAGGTATGAGGCGCAGGCCAACAACCTTCCTTTCCTCCCCACCAAGCTCCGGAGCAAGAAAAGTCATCTGACAGAGATGATCCTACCTACAACCAACCCTCTACCGAGCCCTTGCTCCGTTGCAACCGGTCCAAAGAGAGCTCATCTTCGAAAAACAACTTCAACTTAGATAGACAGTTCAAGGAAATGGAAGAAAAAATAGACTTGACCTTAAAACACAAGAATCTTGGTATCTTGGATGAGCTTAGCATCTAAGATTCCCCATTTACAGAAGTTGTTCTCGAGACCCTACTCCCCCTCAACTTCAGAATGCCATAGGTCAAAATATATGACGGTTCAGGAGACCCCCTAGACCATTTGTAGCACTACAAGATGACCATGATGCTACATCGACATCCCGACCCTATCATGTGTCGTGCCTTCCCCTTGACCCTCGAGAAGGCCACAAGCACTTGGTATTCACGCCGAAGGCCAGAGAGCATCAACAATTTCATAGAACTCAGTTATGCCTTTGCTTCGCACTTCCTCAGTAGCAAGGGACCAAAGAAGACCTTGGAAAGCTTGCTCAACATTATTCAACACCGAGGAGAGAGGCTTCGAGCCTACATATCCAGGTTCAACATGGCCGCATGGGAAATCCCTGACCTCGACCTAAATGTTCAGATGATGGCATTCAAAAATGGGATGAGGTTCGGGATCTTCAGCTCCAAGTTTACCAGGTGCCCACCCAAGGACATGAACGAAGTCTTAGTTCGAGCTGAGAAGTACATGCTGGCAGAGGATGACCAGGCATTCAGAAGGGAAAGAGAAGAAGAAACAGAAAAGAAGAGGAAGGACGTTGATCTATAGAGAGGTGCAGCCAAAAGACCTCACCAAGACAATAGGTACAAGCCTCACCCTTGGCTCGATGGTTTCACCCCCCTCAACGCATCAAGGACCAACGTTCTCATGTAGCTCTAAGACAAGTCAGTCCTCTAATGGCTACCTAGGATGCCGTACCTCGATGAAGATCAAAGGCAATGGTGCTGTTTCCACAAAAATTACGGCCATCACACCGAACAGTGCCACTCCTTAAAGGAGTTGATTGAAGCCCTCATCAGTCGGGGGCATTTGAAGGAGTTTACAAGGCCCCAGAGAAGATAGGCACCCGTTCAACCGAGAAGAGATCCTGGGCGTCTCCACCCCCAGGACCAAGAGCGACGAGATCCTCGGCGAGACTCTAGAGCCGAGCGAGAAGTGATAGAACCAAAAAAACCAAGACGTGGCAACCACCACTAGGATCATCAAGACAATATGTGGAGGCCTTGTGGTCGATGGAAGCTCGGGGAAAAACAGCAAGGCATACACCAGAACTGTGGCATCTGTCAACGGACCTCATAAGAGAAGAAAGTCGGAGCTAGTGATCTTCTTCAAGGAAGATGACCTAGAGGATGTACAGACTCCCCATGATGATGCAGTAGTGGTCTCCCTCCTGATGGGCAATCATGAGGTACGGTGCATCTTGATTGATAACGGAAGATCTGTCGATATATTATTTTATGACGCCTTCCAATGCACGGAATTGAAGGACGAGTGTCTAGAGCGAACCCTGGCCCCGCTTTATGGTTTTGACAGATCTCTAGTTTTTCCCGAGGGAAGCATAATCATTTCTGTCACCGCAGAGACAGCGCCTTGGACCTCCACTGTGCAAACCACATTCTTGGTGGTAAAGCAACCTTCCTCTTACAACATGATAATCGGGTGACCCACCCTCAACAAACTAAGAGTTATTGTCTCCACGTACCACCTGAAGGTTAAGTTCCCCACCAGTGAGGGGGTGGGAGTAATCAGAGGTGATCAGAGGGCCTCTCGGTCCTGCTATTTAAATGAAATCAAGGAAGGAAAGAAGACGGAAGCCCTGCCCCTTGAGGTGGAAAACCTTAGGGATGAAATGAAGACCTCAAGAGGGCGACCAGCCGAGGAGTTGACTCCGGTGCCTCTCGGGGAAGACCCCACCCAAACTATCCAGATAGGGTCAAACCTCTCCAAAGAGCACAGGAAAGAGCTTATTTCCCTCATCTAGAAGAACCGGGACTTGTTCGCATGGTCCGCGTAAGATATGTCTGGGGTTGACCCTAGGACCATTGGGCATCACCTAAATGTGGACCCGAAGTACAAGCCAGTCATCCAGAAGAAAACAACTTTCACCCCCGAACGCCAGGCTGTCATCAACGCTGAGGTAGAGAAGCTACTTAAGACTGGTTTTATCCGAGAGGCAAAATACCCCGAGTGGGTATCGAACGTAGTGATGGTCCAGAAGACCAATGGTAAATGACGGATCTGCATCGACTTTACCAACCTAAACAAAGCCTGTCCAAAGGATAACTTTCCATTCCCACGAGTCGATTAGTTGATGGACGCCACTTCGGGGCACGAACTCCTCTCCTTCATGGATATGTACTCCGGTTACAACCAAATTTTCAGTTATGGGCCTGACTACGTCCAAAACATACGCGGTAGTTGTAGCATAGCTTTGGGGTGTCGATTCCACAGGGAAACAAGTTAACTACAAAAGAATGTGTGAACCTTAACACAAACGATAAAAGATTAAATAGAAGAATCTGAGTTGTGAGCAAATTGTGTAAATAGTTTGATAGATATAATAAAAATAATAACAAGGGTCCAGGAATCCTCCCTAGGTTCTTTTCCTTATTCTATTCTTGATTAAGTTGTTTTTATCTCGATTGCAAGTTTCACATCCCAAAAAAGCAATTGGCAAATATTCAATTATAGCACATATATAAACCCTAATGTAATTGTTATAAAATACTCTTTGCTTTCAAGCACACATGACCTAACTTATAGATCATCAAGAAACGACAATATATCATAATGACAATACCGCAATAATGGACAAATCTATAAGAGAAATCTACCGAACTCAATCGCACCTCAACAACATCACATAAGAAGAGCATGACTAAACTTATATGGGGAAGAAAGATGCAATCACCGGATTAAGGGGAAATTTTCTAATTAGATTAAAAAGTAAATCATAACAATGTTTCATGATAATAAATCCAAACTATAGTGAATCAAGACTAGAAAATAAGAACAACTACACCTAGGGATTCATCCCTTCGCCTTGCTTGGAGATTAGTTGACCATGGGGAGAGTGTGGCAGCCTTCATGATGTTTTCCCCGGCCTTTAAACTCTCATTGATGTCCCTTTTATAAACCCTAAGTGGTCTATTTATAATACACAAGGTCCAAGGGTGTTTTAGGGTTTAAAAGGTCATTAAAATCCTAATTAGGTCAAAGCTCGGAGAAGAAAAGCGTGTGCGCGCTGTGGTGCTGCTGTATGGGAGCTGCGGTGCTAGGCATAATTTGGCTGGGCGAGCTTCTAGGCACCACGGTGCTGGCTGTTGGGCAAGATGTGGAGGTTTCTGGGCACTGCGGTGCTAGCTGGTGCTGTTCTGGAGGCCTGACCTTTGTCTACTAAAACTCCCATAACTTTCTCTAGGAAAATCATTTTGACGAGTCGTAAAATTCTCCAGAAAATAGACTTCTGGATCTTTCTAAGAATATATGGCTCATCTCTTGGTTCTTCTTGCATCAATATAGTTTAATTTGGAAAGATAATTGATCTGTACGAGCAATTCTGGCAATTTAGTGAAACTCTTTTCCAAATGCTTGTGAACCTTCACTCCGGTGTTCATCGAGTCATTGTACTTCAAGTAATGATAGCTTTTCCATCTCTTTTGAACTTAAAGTACCTAAAAATGCATCGAAATAGATCAATGATCCAAGAATGACACTTTAGAGTTGTTAAGGTATAAAAGTGCAATTCAAACCTAGATCAACCCTAAAATGCTAACAATTAAGTACTGTAAAGATGCATTTTATGACTCTCATCATAACCCCCAACTAGCTTATTGCTAGTCCCTAGCAATTCAAGCGAAAACAAGAGATGAATTCTACAGTGGGAATCAAAACAAAGTAAAGCAATGTTAGTGTTAAACCAAGAGTATTTCACTTTTGTCCCAAAAATCGCACATAACACACGACACATAGAATCATTAAATTTCACCCAAGTCCAAAAATAATCTAAACATCAATCTTAAAATTTTTATCAACTCTTAACATCCATCTTACCACAATCCATTAATCCGAACACCCAGATGATTTTATGCATAACAATCATGAATACAAGTCTTGGCCTTTAAAAACATAAATTGCGTCATCAATCACAAAAACAAGCTCTATAGGCTCACTTTTCGAATCACTCTCCATTATTGTAGAAAAATCACACTACATTGGATCAATAGGTCTTTACTAAGCTTGTAACGTTAGGCTAAGGTAAATGTTAAGAAAAAACAGGAAGGATTCAACAAGTAAAAAAACTTAATCTCTTAGTTTTGAATACAACTCTTTAAGCACTGGATAACCTTACTTCAATACCCAACTCTTCCAACCATTTTTCAAGCATTTCTTTCAACAAATCACCATTTTTTTCTTTCTTTCTTCTTTCTTTGCCATAATTCACTTTTTTTTTTTAGCACATAAGACCATTCACCTCCTTTTTCATCAATTTTTTTTTCTTTTCCACAACTCCTAACTTATCTCTTTTCATGTATTTGGGCTATAGTAGTAATATTTTTTTTCTCATATTTTCATCCTAACTCCTCTTGATTGCTTCTCAACAAATGTGTATAACTAAGTTCTTTTAAAAGGAAGGAAAGGATAAAATATTTTAGGCTCATAAGGGTGAGTAAATGGGCTATTGAAAGAAACAAGACTCAAATTATTTTTCAAGAAAAAAGCTCAAATGGGTGACTAGTGATAAATATAACAATGATAAGTTTGGAAGGCTCAAACGGTTAAAAAATGGCCTCTATCATATCCTATGTAGTGTGCATCCTAGGAATTCGCCTCTAGTGATTATCAAATAAGTTCTAGAGTTTGTCGAGACCGCAAAAGTATTCACAAAGCAATCACACATAAAACTTCTCTAAATGTTTTTTAGACTAATCATACAATCTTACCACAAACTAGAGTCTCAAACCAAATCAAGATTGACACTTAAATTATTCTCAAACCGAACTAAGATTTAATTTCTTCTAAATTCTATATGCTATCTTAATTAAGTTCATATCATCCAAGGCTAACACAAAGCATGTTAAAAACAAACAAAAAAAGGGAGAACGACACCAAGCAGTTCAATGAGAGACATGAAAAATAGGAATATGTTTCCTCCACCCCCAACTTAAAGTAGGTATTGTCCTCAATGTGAAAGCAAAAGATAAGGAAACTCCCTTTGTAGCCAAAAGTGCACAGAAGCTGAAAATTGTGCACCACCATTTGAACTACTTCGTATATTTATCTCTGAAAAAGAAATACGAAAGTAAAACTAGAAAATAGCAAAATAATAAATAATAAATAAGAAAAAGAAATATGAAAAAACGTAAAAATAAAAGGATATGTTGTGGGTTGCCTCCCATGAGCACTAAGTTTTACGTCTTCATCCAAACGCTCTTATTCCCTCCTAGGCAAACATAAGTTGAATGCACCAGCCACTGCTTCATTGCCAAATTCAGTGCTTGTATGCTTTGGAGAGGCCTCAAGGATGTCATCAGTAACATCCGTAAATTCTGGCTTGATATATGCTCTTGTGAAGCCATGGGTGAGGGTGGACTCTAACGGATTAAGGTGCTGGACTTTTTCCATGAATGAGTCAATCATATATGCATGGTGGGTTTCGTCCACATCTTCTGATTTTTTCGTTGTTGGGATGTGTAATAACTTACCACTTAGTGTCTCAATGGCATTCACCTCTTTTATATTCTTTTGTGCTAGGTGTTGACCATGGGGTGTGGACTGAGCTTGAGAAGGGAACTTACCTTGCTCAGTCACACTTAAATAGTTCATCAACTTGGACACTTGGCTTTTTAAATCCTTATGTTCTTCAACAGCCTGCACAATTAAAGATTCAAGCCTTTGATTAGTCTTCCCCTATGCCTCAATAAAAGCATGTAAAGTGTCTTCTAAAGGACTCCTAGAAGATACAGGTGCATGATATGGTTCAAGATATGATGCAAGGGGTTATGCAAGCTGCTAGTTTTCAGACTTCCAGCTGAAATTGGGGTGATTTCGCCATCCCAGATTATAAGTATCAGAGAATGATGCTAAAGGCTTCTTGTACATGCCTAAGGCATTACCTTGTTCCTCATACATCCACTCTCATCTCAGCAAATGTGGGACACTCTTGGGGGAGATGATCTATCCCTCCACACACAAAACATGGTTCAAAAAACTTTTCTTGATTAACTACGTGTGTTGGCTTTAAGCTCTTAGTTTTTAACACCTCTAGTTCCTTAGTGAGCATCTCGACATTGGCCTTAAGGTTATCCTCTTCCCTAAGATGGTAAATTCCACTACCATTTGGGTTCCCTATAAGTCGTGACCTATTTTTGCTTTCAGTAGCACTAGGTCCAGTCCAAGTGTGAGCTTTTTCAGCAAGCTCATTGAGGTACTCTATGGCCTCATCAGGATCTTTCTCTAAAAACACACCATTACACATCATCTCTATGAATTGGCGCTCTCTATATGTAAGTCCCTTATAAAAATAGCTCACTAAGCACCAGCTCTCATACCCATGGTGAGGGCACATACTCAGTAACTCCTTAAATCTCTCCCAGGACTGATACAAAGTCTTGCTGTCCTTTTGTGCAAAGGTGGAGATTTGTCTTTTTAAAGCATTGGTCTTATGTTGAGGAAAGTATTTATTAAATAAAATTCGAGTTATCTCAGCCCACGACCCAATAGATCATGGTCTCAGTGAGTATAGCCAACTCTTAGCTCTATCCTTCAAGACGAAAGAAAAGAACTTAAGTTTAATAATGTCATGAGTTTCATCTTGACTATAAAAAGTCACAACTACTTCTTCAAACTCTCTAATGTGCATATATGGGTTTTCATTTTCCAAGCCATGGAATGTAGGGAGTAACTGAATCATCCCTGTTTTAAAATCTAGTTGGCGAGTATTGGCTGGAAACATGATAAATGATGGTGTGGCTGTGCGTGTAGGGTTGAGGTAATCCTGAAGGGTCCTAGGGGGTTGATATTCATGTTCACTCATTTCTTCGGGACTAGATGGATTACCAAATAAAGGATTTAGAAAAGAATTTAATTCTGACTCTAGCACAGGCCTACAAGCAAATCTACCCAAAGTGTCTTTATATCAGAGCATGCAAGATCACAAATTAATAAAAAAAAAAGTACTATAAAAAGAAAGAATAAAACAAAATAAAATTAATGCAGTAAGCTAAAAGAGGGAACGAAGTTACCGCCTTTACAAACTGCTGAAAAGAAAAATTATCTACAATTCTTCTACCATCTTGTCTCAAGGTTGACAATCTTCCTTGTACTTAAGCGCGTCTCCCCAGCTACGGCACCAAAATTTGATTACGTCCAAAACATACGCGGTAGTTGTAGCACAGCTTTGTGGTGTCGATTCCACAGGGAAATAAGTTAACTCCAAAAGAAGGTGTGAACCTTAACACAAACGATAAAAGATTAAATGGAAGAATCTGAGTTGTGAGCAAATTGTGTAAATAGATTGATGGATATAATAAAGAGAACAACAAGGGCCCATGAATCCTCCTTAGGTTTGTTACCTTATTCTATTCTTGATTATGTTGTTTTTATCTCGATTGCAAGTTTCACATCCCAAACAAGCAATTGACAAATATTCAATTAAAGAACATATATAAACCCTAATGTAATTGTTATGAAATACTCTTTGCTTTCAAGCACACATGACCTAACTTATAGATTATCAAGAAACGACAATATATCATAATGACAATACCACAGTAATGGACAGATCTATAAGAGAAATCTACCGAACTCAATCACACCTCAACAACATCACATAAGAAGAGCATGACTAAACTTACATGGGGAAAAAAATGCAATCACTGGATTAAGGGGAAATCTTCTAATTAGATTAAAAAATGAATTATGATAATTTTTAATGATAATAAATCCAAACTACAATGAATCAAGACTAGAAAATAAGAACAACTACACCTAGGGATTCATCCTTTCGCCATGCTTGGAGATTAGTTGGCCATGGGGGAGAGTGTGGCAGCCTTCATGATGTTTTCCTCAGCCTCCAACCTCTTATCGATGTCCCTTTTACAAACCCTAAATGATTTATTTATAATACATAAGGTCCAAGGGTGTTTTAGGGTTTAAAAAGTCATTAAAATCCTAATTAGGTCAAAGTTCGGAGAAGAAAAGTGTGTGTGCGCTGCGGTGCTGCTATATGGGCGCTGCGGTGTAAGGCATAATTTGGCTGGGCAAGCTTCTGGGCACTGCAGTGCTGGCTGAGGAGCACCATGGTGCTGACTGTTGGGCAAGATGTGGAGGTTTCTGCAGTGCTGGCTGGTGCTGTTCTGGAGGCCTGACCTTTGTCTACTAAAACTACCACAACTTTCTCTAGGAAAATCATTTTGACGAGCCATAAATTCTCTAGAAAATAGACTTCCGGATCTTTCTAAGCATATATGGCTCATCTCCTGGTTCTTCTTGCATCAATATAGTTTAATTTGCAAAGATGATTGATCTGTACGGGCAATTCTGGCAATTTAGTGAAACTCCTTTCCAAGTGCTTGTGAATCTTCACTCCAGTGTTCATCGAGTCATTGTACTTCAAGCAATGATAGCTTTTCCATCTCTTTTGAACTTAAAGTACCTGAAAATGCATCGAAATAGATCAATGATCCAAGAATGACACTTTAGAGTTGTTAAGGTATAAAAGTGTAATTCAAACCTAGATCAACCCTAAAATGCTAACAATTAAGTACTGTAAAGATGCATTTTATGACTCTTAGGGTCAGACCGAGAGAAGACCGCCTTTATCACTGACTGAGGGTTGTATTGCTACAAGGTCATGCCTTTTGGACTCAAGAATATCGGTGCAACCTACTAAAGGCTGGTGAACAAAATCTTCAAAGGGAAAATAGGGTGAAATATGGAGATCTACGTGGACAACATGCTAGTCAAGAGTATTGAGGCTTGGGACCACAGATCTGATCTAGAAGAAGCGTTTGGAGTGCTGCGCAAGCATAACATGAGGCTGAACCCTGCAAAGTGTGCATTCGAGGTAACTAGAGGGAAGTTCCTAGGGTTTATGGTCACCCAGAGGGGGATAGAAGTCAACACAGAAAAAATAAAGGCCATCCTTGATGTGGCCCCCTAAGTCCGTGAAGGAAGTACAGTGGTTCACTGGGAGAATCGCCGCCTTAAGTCGCTTCATGTCCAAATCTGCAGAAAGATGCCTACCCTTCTTCAAGGCCATCAGAAAGGCCAAAGACTTCTCCTGGATAGAGGATTGCCAAAAAGCATTTGAAGGGTTAGAAAAGTATCTGAGTTCGCCCCCACTCTTAACCAAACCACTTCCAGGTGAAAAACTGTTTCTATACTTATCAGCCGGGGAAGGCACTGTGGCCTCTATCCTGATCTGAGAAGAATAAGGCACTTAGAGACCCATCTACTATGTTAGCATGATCCTCCACGAAGCAGAAGTAAGGTATCCTCCTATTGAGAAGATGGCTTATGCTCTCGTGATAGCTGCACAAAAACTCTGACCGTACTTCCAGGCGCACAAGATCAACCTTCTAACCGATCAGCCTCTAAGACAGGTCTTGCATAATCCAAGTGTATCTGGGAGAATGGTAAAGTGGGCGGTAGAGCTAGGGGAATTTGACATCCGATACCACCCAAGGAAGGCAATAAAGGGCCAAGCCTTGGCCGACTTCATAGTCGAGACAACCCTACCCACAGATCCAGGCGACGTAAACCACCTCTTAGATGGACCCTCCATGTGGATGGATCTTCGAATGTGGTAGGAAGCGGAGCAGGACTCATCATTCGTAGCCTAGACGGCTTCACAGTTGAGTACGCCTTAAGATTTGAATTTAAGAGTTCGAACAACGAGGCAGAGTCCCAAGCCTACTTGGCGACCTAAGATTGGCCAAAGCTCTAGCTGCCGAGGCATTAGAAGTGTTCAGCGAATCCCAACTGGTAGTAAGTCAGGTGACAAGGGAATTCAAAGCCCCCAGGAGAAAAACTAGCCCAATATCTCCAAAAGGTAAAAGAGCTGGCCGTATAATTCAAGGCTTTCCGAATAACTCAAATTCCGCAAGCTGAAAACTCTAAAGCAGATGCTCTAGCCAGTTTTGCCTCCTCTCACCATCTGGAAACAACCCAAGTTGTCTACCTGGAAACCCTCTCCGCCTAGTATAGATGAAGCCCCAGTCCTGCCAGTGCAAAGGGAAGAAACATGGATGGATCCAATCCTCCGGTATCTGAGGGATGGAGAAGTCCCTGAACAGAGGGGTAAAGCCAGAAAACTGATTTCTTGTGCATTCCGGTACACGATTATAGATGGGCAACTATATAAGAGGGCTCTGACTATGACTTACCTGAGGTGCCTCAATTCTATCGAGGCTAACTATGCCCTCCGAGAAGTCCACGAAGGAATATGTGGGAATCACCTGGGAGCTCGAGCCCTCACCTTCAAGGTTCTTCGCCAAGGGCATTATTGGCCCAAAATGAAAGATGATGCAACTAATCTAGTCAAGAAATATAAAAAGTGCCAACAGTACTCTCCAATACCACACCAACCTACTAACCCCTCACCTCGATCACTAGTCCACTTCCCTTCGTTATGTGGGGGATGGACATCTTAGGCCCATTCACTGCAATAGCTGGACAAAAGAAGCACCTCATTATGGCCATCGATTATTTTACCAAGTGGGTTGAGGCAGAACCACTGGTCAGCATCACGGATCACCAAACCTGAAACTTCATTTGGAAGTCGATCGTGTGTCGGTTCGGGATTCCTCGAGTGTTGGTCACCAATAATGGAAAACAATTCGATAGCTCCCAGTTTAAAACATTCTGTGAAGACCTCCGCATCGAGCACCGATTCTCATCTGTTGGGTATCCGCAAGCCAACGGTCAGGCAGAAGTTACCAATAGGACCCTACTCTAAGAAATCAAGAAAAGACTTGACGAGGAGGATAAACAGTGGGTCGACCAGCTCTCCAATGTTCTTTGGGCCTATCGAATGACCGCACGAACGCCAACAGGAGAAACTCTGTTTTTCATGACCTACGGATCGGAAGCCATCATCCCGGTAGAAATTGGGATCCCATCGATGCGAGTGCAATCTTTTGAACCAAGTAACAATGAAGAAGGCTTGTGGATGAATGTGGACTTAGTTGACGAAGCCCGGGACATAGTCCAAATTCGTCTGGCTGCGTACCAACAAAGGACAGCTTGATATTACAACTCTTGAGTTCGACGCCGAAACTTCAAACTCCACGACCTCGTCCTACGAAAAAGTGAAGTGTCTCATCCTCGGCACACGGGAAAACTCGTTCCAAATTGGGAAAGCCCACACAAAATCCGAAAAGTTTACCAGATGGGCACTTTTGAGCTCAAAGAATTGGATGAAAAGCCGGTACCTTGTACTTGGAATGAAGAGAATCTCTGTAAATTCTATTAGTAAAGTGTAAAGTAAAGAATTAATAAAATTCAAAGTTTGAAGAAAAATTCCAAAATTTCATTAAGTAAAAAATGGAGATACAAAATTAGGCACTATTGGCCTTGGGGGTACAAAAAGATAGAAAGCTATCCTAAAAAGTAGGGGCCTCCTAGGCCTCCCTCCTACTACCTCTTAGGCCTCACCCCCTACTATCTCTTGGTCCTCGCTCCCTGCTGCCTGGGCCTCACCCTCTACAATCTCCTCGATACCAGCTGCGACGGTGTCTACAGCATCCCCATCAGCAGCAACAACACCCGACTCCCCTGAGAGGTCCTCCAAGTCAAGACCGGAGAAATCAACCTCTTGATAGAGGGACTTGGCCTTCCTCTTGGCCTCGTTGAAACCCATCAGGAATTGAGCCCCGACCTCCTCCAGCAAGGTCTCCTCTCTCTCAATGGCCTTGGCAACCAACTCCTCTTTTTCGGGGGCCTTCTCCTCCATCTCGGCTCTCAACAGCATGTTCTCTTTTCTCAGAGCTTCCTCGGCCCCACGGTAGTGATCCCTCTCCATAACCGCTGTATCTTTTGCCCTTTCAGCTACCCCGAGAGAAGATGATAGGGCCCAAACCAAGTCTTGAGTCTCCTCTAGCTTGTACTTGGCTTTCGCCAAATGCTCGACCATGTCGGTGCTTCGCCGAGAGAGCACCCCAGCAAGGACTCCAGCCTGAAACAAAGACATTGTTAAAAACTGTTGAAAAGAAAAGCAAACAAATTGAAATACCTGGGCAAAGGAAAGAAACCATACCTGGGAGAGAGCGGTCTCCACGGCTGAGCAAAGTGCCTCCAAAGACTTCGCCGAGATCTCCACCATATCACGAGGGGGGATCCCTATGATAAGGCGTTCGTGACCAACCTTAGGATACACGAACACAGAATTATCCACCCTCAGTGCCCACTATGGCACCAAGGTAGCAGCTACGCCAGACCCCTTCTTGGAGGAAGACGGTCCCAAAGAAGGAGTGGGTGCGGCAGGATTGACCCTCTCCTCAGAAATTGGAGGCCTCGGAGAGCTCTCCACTACAATAGGCACTGGGGCTCAGACCCGAGTCTTCTTCTTCTTCTCCTGTCTAGAGCCACCAGCCTCCATAGCTCTCTTCTTCTTTTGGGCCATGCCCTTGGCCCTCTCCCTCGCCTGGGCAGCTATCTCCATCTCTGCACAAAAAACAAGCATTAATGACCTGAAATAAAAAATTAAAATTATTATAATATAAAATACTTAGGGCTACCGTGCTCGAGGTTAGGCAGGAGGCTAAGAGGGTAGAAGCCGCACTTGTGGAGTTCTTCGTTATCTCTAAGCACCTCCATATCCAAGGGCTCGGCCAGCATGGCATTCAATGTCTCCTATTCTTAGTACAGGAGGTGTGGCCTCTTGCACTTGCCAACACGTTTCAAGCTCCAAGCGAAGGGGACATCAAAGCTCTCAATGCTCTGTATAAAGAAGAAAGCCACTTTTCACCTCTTTATGGAAGAAAGCTTATTTTTCAATACTTTCTTCCGTCTCCTCGAGCTTACGATAACCCAACCCGAATGACCAAGCCGGGCTAGCTGGAAGTGGGCTTTGAACAGGTTAATGTTCATTACTCCTTCCACCTCCTGGCATACGGCGATGAATGCTAAGATCAGCCAGATTGAGTTGGGCACCAGCTGACTCAGCGTGATACCAAAGTATCTGAGCAGAAGAACTGATAGAGAGAGAACCTTAGCTTGGCCTTCAGCTGCTGTTCGTAAACGCGCAGCTCGTAAAACACCTGGCTAGAGAGGTTATCGCAAGCCCTCTCTCCTGCTCCTGGTGCCCTCAGGTAGTACTCCATGGGGATTCTATATTTAATCCTCGTCCCCACGAGTTCAGACTCTTTCACCACGCTTGAGATGGAGTTCGCTTCGAACATCCACTCCTCCCTCTCAGTATCTATAGCATCGTCTCTAATAATCATCAATGCCCGGACATTCTCCTCTCCGGATGACTTTCCATTCTTGTCCTCTCCATCTCCTTCCTCCAAAATGTAAGGCACAAGAGCTAAGCCTCTATCCTGGGGGGCAATCTCTAGAGAAGAGGCACCATTGCTAGAGGAAACGCCCAATGCTTCCTCTAACTCCCTCGAAAGATCCCCTCTACTATCACTCCCGTCAAACATCCTACTCACCTAGTAACCTCTCTGAGTGACTCTTAAGAAGACCGATTTGCTCTCAAACTATTTCTTGCTAACCTTGTGCTCTCAAAATCTCTCAAAGTACAAGTGAGGAGAAAATGAGGGTGGATCTCTCTTTTTATTTAGGATATGGCAGCGAAAACGAGGGGCATTAATTCAGCCCTTCAAATGATGAGATGCGACATTTTCTGTCACCCAGGGGCCGCTCCCACTCCCCAATGTGCCAGCTATCATAAAGGTATGACCTTCACAATGCTCGATACACCGCCATTTATGATACTGTCATTGTCATAAAATATTCCACCCGCAAAGGGCCCATGGGCCCAAGAAGTTAAAAAAAAGCCTATAGGCCCAAGACAAATAAGCCAATAAAAGAATTCTCTAAGTCCAGGGTGATTTCTCCAAGTCAGAGCATAAGAGCTGCTTGTTATAGGCTCTGCCCAATTTCTCCAAGTCCGAGCGTATGAGCTACTTGTCATACACTCAGCCTAATTTTTTCAAGTCCGAGCGTCTGAGCTACTTTGTATACACTCGGCCTGATTTCTCCAAGTCAGAAGACCTGACTTTTTAGTAGTATTTAAAAAAAAAAAAAAAAAAACCAAAAACTTGTTGTTGGTTTTAAATTACTCGTAAGCGCACGAGTTGTTTGTAGTATAGTGTTGTGCAAGTGCGAGGTCGAATCCACAGGGAATTGCGTTGTGAAAATATAATTTTTAATCTAAACTAACTCTATCTTAACCTAGTTCCAAATTTCATAATGATATTGCAAAATATATTAAAACTAAACTAAGTTGATTTTAAAACTAATAATAAAAAGCACTAAGGTTTCCGAATCCACCCCATCGAAGTTAAGCATACATGTTCTAAAAAATATAGCCTATCAAAACATTCAATGAATCCAACTATAAGACAAAAAAACAAATAATATCCCAACTAAACCAAAAGCACCCAATGTATCCGCTTTTAACAAATCACAAAGGGAATCCAATTTAACCGAAAAGCATTCAATGTATCCATCAGATGAAACACAAAGAAAATCCAACAGACAATTTAAACTCAATCAATTATAAGATTAACTCAAATAATTGACAGAACATTTATACTAAAAATGTCAGATTTGTACAAGCAAATCTGAACTACTACGCCAAACAACGGCGGGGCTTCATCTTCAACCTTAGCTGAAGAGTCTAGCCACTAATAACTATAAAACTATAATAACAAGTGCTAAACATTTAAACTAAAACAACTGAATATAAAGAAATAAATAAACAACTTTACATGGGAGAAATTCCACTCGCTGCCGGGCGGCGCTGCCCCTCGTGGTAGCAATGCCTTCGGGATCCTCCAGAATGCTGGCGGACGTCCACCGGTAAACACCAAAGTGGCTTAGAAATTGTACACTGAATTATGAAGCCAAATGGTGTTTATATAGGGGAAGTCACGGAGCACTGCAGGTTTCAGATTCGATGTGGGATACTGGCCCGAGTGCGCTCGATCGCAGAATGGTGCGATCGATCGCATGTGCGCTCGATCGCATGTCTGTTACGATCGATCGTAGACGCACTAAACAGCAACTATTTTGATGTGGGATGTTGACCTTGCGCTCGTTCATAGGCAGGTGCGCTCGAGCGCAAGTGCGCTCGATCGCATATCTCGTGCGATCGAGCGTAATGTCTCCAGAAGCTTCAAATCTCCTGAAATGCTTCATTTTCTCCACAAACCTGTAAAAATACACAAAACACAAGAAAAACGTAAAATAAAGTAAAATACTACTAACTAAGAGCATAACAAATATAAGTTAAGGGTCTAAAATATGCAATATTTAAGACTCATCAATAGGCTCTGCCCAATTTCTCCAAGTCCGAGCGTATGAGCTACTTGTCATACACTCGGCCTAATTTTTTCAAGTCCGAGCGTCTGAGCTACTTTGCATACGCTCGGTCTGATTTTTTCAAGTCCGAGCGTATGAACTGCTTGTCATACACTCAGCCTGATTTCTCCAAGTCCGAGCGTATTAGTTGTTTGTCATACACTCGGCCTGATTTCTCCAAGTCCGAGCGTATGAATTGTTTTGCATACACTCGGCCAAAATTCGTCAAGTCCGAGAGTATGAGCTGCTTGTCATACACTCGGCCTGATTTCTCCATGTCCGAGCTTATGAGCTGTTTGTCATACGCTCGATCTGATTTCTCTAAGTCCGAGCCAATGAGTTGTTTGTCATATACTCGGCCTGATTTCTCCAAGTCCTAGTGTACAAGTTGTTTTGCATACGCTCGGCAAAAATTTGTCAAGTCCGAGCGTATGAACTGCTTTGCATACGCTCTGCCAAAATTCGCCAAGTCCGAGCATATGAGTTGTTTGTCATATGCTCGACCTGATTTCTCCAAGTCCGAGCGTATGAGCTGCTTGTCATACACTCGGCCTGATTTTCTCCATGTCCGAACGTATGAGCTGCTTGTCATACGCTCGGCCTGATTTCTCCAAGTCCTAATGTACAAGCTGCTTTGTATATGCTCAGCAAAAATTTGTCAAGTCCGAGCGTATAAACTGTTTTGCATACGCTCTAGCAAAATTCACCAAGTCCGAGCATATGAGCTGTTTGTCATATGCTCGACCTGATTTCTCCAAGTCTGAGCGTATGAGCTATCTGTCATACGCTCGATCTGATTTCTCCAAGTCCGAGCGTATGAGTTGTTTGTTATACACTCGGCCTGATTTCTCCATGTCCGAGCTTATGAGCTGTTTGTCATACGTTCAGTCTTATTTCTCCAAGTCCGAGCGAATGAGTTGTTTGTCATATGCTCGGCCTGATTTCTCCAAGTCCTAATGTACAAGCTGTTTTGCATACGCTTGGCAAAAATTTGTCAAGTCCGAGCGTATGAACTGCTTTGCATACGCTCTGCCAAAATTCGCCAAGTCCGAGGGAATGAGCAGTTTGTCATATGCTCGACCTGATTTTTCCAAGTCCGAGCGTATGGGCTGCTTGTCATACACTCGGCCTGATTTCTCCATGTCCGAGCGTATGAGCTGCTTGTCATACGCTCGACCTGATTTCTCCAAGTCCTAATGTACAAGCTGCTTTGCATACACTCTGCCAAAATTCAGTAAGTCCGAGCATATGAGCTGTTTGTCATATGATCGACCAGATGTCTCCAAGTCTGAGCGTATGAGCTGTTTGTCATACGCTCGATCTGATTTCTCCAAGTCCGAGCATATGAGCTGCTTGTCATACACTCGGCCTGATTTCTCCATGTCCGAGCTTATGAGCTGTTTGTCATACGTTTAGTCTAATTTCTCCAAGTCCGAGCAAATGAGTTGTTTGTCATATGCTCGGCCTAATTTCTCCAAGTTCTAGTGTACAAGCTGCTTTGCATACACTCTGCAAAAATTTGTCAAGTCTGAGCGTATGAACTGCTTTGCATACGCTCTACCAAAATTCGCCAAGTCCAAGCGTATGAGCAGTTTGTCAGATGCTCGACCTGATTTCTCTAAGTCTGAGCGTATGAGCTGCTTGTCATACACTCGGCCTGATTTCTCTATGTCCGAGCGTATGAGCTGCTTGTCATACGCTCGGCCTGATTTCTCCAAGTCCTAATGTACAAGCTGCTTTGCATACGCTCTGCCAAAATTCACCAAGTTCGAGTATATGAGCTGTTTGTCATATGCTCGACCTGATTTCTCCAAGTCTGAGCGAATGAGCTGTTTGTCATACGCTCGATCTGATTTCTCCAAGTCCGAGCATATGAGCTGCTTGTCATACACTCGGCCTGATTTCTCCATGTCCGAGCTTATGAGTTGTTTGTCATACGTTTAGTCTAATTTCTCCAAGTCCGAGCAAACGAGTTGTTTGTCATATGCTCGGCCTAATTTCTCCAAGTCCTAGTGTACAAGCTGTTTTGCATACGCTCTGCAAAAATTTGTCAAGACCAAGCGTATGAACTGCTTTGCATACGTTCTGTCAAAATTTGCCAAGTCCGAGCATATGAGCTGTTTGTCATATGCTCAACCTGATTTCTCCAAGTCCGAGCGTATGAGTTGCTTGTCATACGCTCGGCCTGATTTCTCCATGTCCGAGCGTATGAGCTGCTTGTCATACACATGGCCTGATTTCTCCAAGTTCGAGCATATGAGCTGCTTGTCATACACTCGGCCTGATTTCTCCATGTTCGAGCTTATGAGTTGTTTGTCATACACTCTATCTGATTTCTCCAAGTCTGAGCCAATGAGTTTTTTGTCATATACTCGGCCTGATTTCTCTAAGTCCTAGTGTACAAGTTGTTTTGCATACGCTCGACAAAAATTTGTCAAGTCCGAGCGTATGAACTACTTTGCATATGCTCTGCCAAAATTCGTCAAGTCCGAGCGTATGAGCTGTTGGTCATATGCTCGACCTGATTTCTCTAAGTCCGAGCGTTTGAGCTGCTTATCATACACTCGGCCTGATTTCTACATGTTCGAACGTATGAGCTGCTTGTCATACGCTCGGCCTGATTTCTCCAAGTCCTAATGTACAAGCTGCTTTGCATACGCTCAGCAAAAATTTGTCAAGTCCGAGCGTATAAACTGCTTGGCATACGCTCTGGCAAAATTCACCAAGTCCGAGCATATGAGTTGTTTGTCATATGCTCGACCTGATTTCTCCAAGTCTGAGCGTATGAGCTATTTGTAATACGCTCGATCTGATTTCTCCAAGTCTGAGCGTATGAGTTGCTTGTCATACACTCGGCCTGATTTCTCCATGTCCGAGCTTATGAGCTGTTTGTCATACATTCAGTCTGATTTCTCCAAGTCCGAGCGAATGAGTTGTTTGTCATATGTTCGGCCTGATTTCTCCAAGTCCTAGTGTACAAGCTGCTTTGCATATGCTTGGCAAAAATTTGTCAAGTCCGAGCGTATGAACTGCTTTGCATACGCTCTGCCAAAATTCGCCAAGTCCGAGCGTATGAGCAGTTTGTCATATGCTCGACCTGATTTCTCCAAGTCCGAGCGTATGAGCTGCTTGTCATACACTCGGCCTGATTTCTCTATGTCCGAGCGTATGAGCTGCTTGTCATACGCTCGGCCTGATTTCTCCAAGTCCTAATGTACAAGCTGCTTTGCATACACTCTGCAAAAATTCACCAAGTCCGAACATATGAGCTGTTTGTCATATGCTCGACCAGATTTCTCCAAGTCTGATTGTATGAGTTGTTTGTCATACGCTCGATCTGATTTCTCCAAGTCCGAGCATATAAGCTGCTTGTCATACACTCGGCCTGATTTCTCCCTGTCCGAGCTTATGAGCTGTTTGTCATACGTTTACTCTAATTTCTCCAAGTCCGAGCAAATGAGTTGTTTGTCATATGCTTGGCCTAATTTCTCCAAGTCCTAGTGTACAAGTTGCTTTGCATACGCTCTGCAAAAATTTGTCAAGTTCGAGCGTATGACCTGCTTTGCATACGCTCTGCCAAAATTTGCCAAGTCCGAGCGTATGAGCAGTTTGTCAGATGCTCGACCTGATTTCTCTAAGTCCGAGCGTATGAGCTGCTTGTCAAACACTCGGCCTGATTTCTCCATGTCCGAGCGTATGAGCTGTCTGTCATATGCTCTGCCTGATTTTTTCATGTCCGAGCGTATGAGCTGTTTGTCAGACGCTCTGCCTGATTTCTCTAAGTCCGAGCGTATTAGCTGTTTGTCATACGCTCGGTCGGATTTCTCCAAGTCTGAGCATATGAGCTACTTGTCATACTCTCAGCTTGATATCTCCAATTCCGAGCGTATGAGCTGTTTGTTAGACGCTCGGCATGATTTCTCCAAGTCCGAGCGTATGAACTGTATTGCATGCGCTCGACCAAAATTAGCCAAGTCCGAGTATATGAGCTGCTTGTCAAACCCTCGACCTGATTTATCCTATTCCGAGCATATGAGTTGCTTGTCATACATTTGGCCTGATTTCTCCAAGTTCGAGCGTATGAGCTGCTTGTCACATGCTCGGCCTGATTTCTCCAAGTCCGAGCGAATAAGTTGCTTGTCATATGCTCGGTCTGATTTCTCCAAGTCCTAGTGTATGAGCTACTTTGCATACACTCGGCCAAATTTTGTCAAGTCCGAGCGTATGAGCTGCTTGTCATACACTCGGCCTGATTTTTCCAAGTCCGAGTGTATGAGTTGCTTATCGTACACTTGGTCTGATTTCTCCAAGTTCGAGCGTATGTGCTGTTTGTCATACACTCGGCTTGATTTCTCCAAGTCCGAGCGTATGAGCTGTTTGTCAGACGCTCGACTTGATTTCTCCAAGTCCAAGCGTATAAACTACTTGTCATACGCTCAGCTTGATTTTTTCAAGTCCGAGCGTATGAACTGCTTTGCATACGCTCAGCCAAAATTGGCCAAGTCCGAGCTTATGAGCTGCTTTGCTTACGCTCGTCCAAAATTCGCCAAGTCCGAGCGTATGAGCTGTTTGTCATATGCTCTGCCTGATTTTTTCATGTCCGAGCGTATGAGTTGTTTGTCAGACACTCTGCCTGATTTCTCTAAGTCCGAGCGTATTAGCTGTTTGTTATACACTCGGTCGAATTTCTCCAAGTCTGAGCATATGAGCTGCTTGTCATACTCTCAGCTTGAAATCTCCAAGTCCGAGCGTATGAGCTGTTTGTTATACGCTGGGTATGATTTCTCCAAGTCCGAGCGTATGAACTGTATTGCATACGCTCGACCAAAATTAGCCAAGTCCGAGTATATGAGCTGCTTGTCAAACCCTCGACCTGATTTATGCAATTCCGAGCGTATGAGTTGCTTGTCATACATTTGGCCTGATTTCTCCAAGTCCGAGCGTATGAGCTGCTTGTCATACGCTCGACCTGATTTTTCCAAGTCCGAGGATATGAGCTGTTTTGCATACACTCGGCCAAAATTCGCCAAGTCCGAGTGTATGAGCTGTTTTGCATACTTTCGACCAAAATTGGCCAAATCCGAACGTATGAGCTACCTGTCATACGCTCGGCCTGATTTCTCTAAGTTCAAGTATATAAGCTGCTTGTCATAGGCTAAGCCTGATTTCTCCAAGTCCGAGCATATGAGTTGTTTGTCATACATTTGGCCTGATTTCTCCAAGTCCGAGTGTATGAGCTGTTTGTCATACACTTGGCCTGATTTCTTCAGGTCCGAGCGTATGAGCTACTTGTCATACGTTCGGCCTGATTTTTCCAAGTCCAAGTGTATGAGCTACTTTGCATACACTCGGCCGAAATTCGTCAAGTATGAGCATATGAGCTGTTTTGCACACGCTCGACCAAAATTCGCCAAGCCTAAGCGTATGAGCTGCTTGTTATACGCTCAACCTGATTTCTCCAAGTTCGAGCGTATGAGTTACTTGTCATACTCCACACCTGATTTCTCCAAGTCCGAGCATATGAGCTGCTAGTCATACACTTGGCCTATTTTCTCCAAGTCCGAGCGTATGAGCTGCTTGTCATACGCTCGGACTTATTTCTCCAAGTCCAAGCGTATAAACTGCTTGTCATACGCTCGGCCTAATTTTTTCAAGTCCGAGTGTATGAGCTGCTTTGCATACGCTCGGCTCAAATTCGCCAAGTCCGAGCTTATGAGCTATTTTGCATACGCTCGACCAAAATTCGTCAAGTCCGAGTGTATGAGCTGCTTGCCATAAGCTCCGCCTGATTTTTTCATGTCCGAGCGTATGAGCTGTTTGTCAAACATTCTGCCTGATTTCTCCAAGTCAAAACGTAGTAGCTATTTGTCATACACTCGATCGGATTTTTTCAAGTCTGAGCGTATGAGCTGCTTGTCATACTCTCAGCTTGATATCTCCAAGTCCGAGCGTATGAGGTGTTTGTTAGACGCTCAACATGATTTCTCCAAGTCCGAGCGTATAAACTGTATTGCATACGCTCGACCAAAATTAGCCAAGTCCGAGTATATGAGCTGCTTGTCAAACCTTCGGCCAGATTTATCCAATTCCGAGCGTATGAGCTACTTATCATACGTTTGGCCTGATTTCTCCAAGTCCGAGCGTATGAGCTACTTGTCATACGCTCGGCCTGATTTCTCCAAGTCCGAGCGAATGAGCTGCTTGTCATATGTTCGGCCTGATTTCTTCAAATCCTAGTGTATAAGTTACTTTGCATACACTCGGCCAAAATTTGTCAAGCCCGAGCGTATGAGCTGTTTGTCACATGCTCGGCCTGATTTTTTCAAGTCCGAGTGTATGAGTTGCTTATCGTACACTCGGCCTGATTTCTCTAAGTTCGAGCGTATGTGCTGTTATGTCATACACTCGGCTTGATTTCTCCAAGTTCGAGCGTATGAGCTGTTTGTCAGACGCTCGACCTGATTTCTCCAAGTCCGAGCGTATGAGCTGTTTGTCATATGCTCGACTTAATATTTCCAAGTCCGAGCGTATGCCCTGCTTGTCATACTTGGCCTGATTTCTCAAAGTCCGAATGTATGAGCTGCTTGTCATACACTCGGCCTGATTTTTCCAAGTCCGAGGTTATGAGCTATTTTGCATACACTCGGCCAAAATTCACCAAGTTCGAGCGTATGAGCTGTTTTGCATACGCTCGACAAAAATTGGCCAAATCCGAGCGTATGAGCTACTTGTCATACACTCTGCTTGATTTCTCTAAGTCCGAGCGTATGAACTGTTATTCATATACTAGGCCTGATTTCTCCAAGTCCGAGTATATGAGTTGCTTGTCATATGTTTGGCCTGATTTCTCCAAGTCCGAGTGTATGAGCTGCTTGTCATACACTCGGTTTGATTTCTTCAAGTCCGAGCGTATGAGCTACTTGTCATATGTTCGACCTGATTTTTTCAAGTCCGAGTGTATGAGTTGTTTTGCATACACTCGGCCAAAATTCGCTAAGTCTGAGCGTATAAGCTGTTTTGCATACGCTCGACCAAAATTCGCTAAGCCCGAGTATATGAGCTGCTTGTCATACTCTACGCCTGATTTCTCTAAGTCTGAGCGTATGAGCTGCTTATCATACTCTACGTCTGATTTCTACAAGTCCGAGCATATGAGTTGTTTGTCATACGTCTGGCCTGTTTTCTCCAAGTCCGAGCGTATGAGCTGTTTGTCATACGCTCGGCCTGATTTCTCCAAGTCCGAGCGTATGAGTTGCTTATCATACACTCGGCCTGATTTCTCCAAGTCCAAGCATATGAGCTGCTTGTCATATGCTCGACCTGATTTTTTCAAGTCCGACCGTATGAGCTGTTTTGCACACACTAGGCCAAAATTCACCAAGTCTGAGCTTATGAGCTGTTTTGCATACGCTCGACCAAAATTCACCAAGTCCGAGCGTATGAGCTGCTTGTCATATGCTCCGCCTGATTTTTTCAAGTCTGAGTGTATGAGCTGTTTGTCAGACGCTCGGCCTGATTTCTCAAAGTCCGAGCGTATTAGTTGTTTGTCATAAACTCGACCGGATTTCTCCAAGTCCGAGCATATGAGTTACTTGTCATAATCTCGGCTTGATATCTCCAAGTCCGAGAGTATGAGCTGTTTGTCAGACACTCGGCATGATTTCTCCAAGTCCGAGCGTATGAACTGCATTGTATACGCTCGACCAAAATTAGCCAAGTCTGAGCATATGAGCTGCTTCTCAAACCCTCGGCCTGATTTATCAAATTCCGACCGTATGAGCTGTTTGTCATACGTTTTGCCTAATTTCTCCAAGTCTGAGCGTATAAGCTGCTTGTCATACGCTCGACCAGATTTTTCCAAGTCCGAGAGAATGAGTTGCTTGTCATATACTTGGCCTGATTTCTCCAAGTCGTAGCGTATGAGCTACTTTGCATACGCTTGGCAAAAATTTTTCAAGTCCGAGCATATGAGCTGTTTTGCATACGCTCGGTCAAAATTCGCCAAGTCGGAGCGTATGTGCTGCTTGTCGTACACTCAGCCTGATTTTTTCAAGTCCGAGTGTATGAGTTGCTTGTCGCACACTCAGCCTGATTTCTCCAAGTTCGAGCGTATGTGCTGTTTGTCATACTCTCGGTTTGATTTCTCCAAGTCCGAGCGTATGAGTTGTTTGTCAAACGCGGGACCTGATTTCTCCAAGTCCGAGCGTATGAGCTGCTTTGTATATGCTAGGTCAAAATTAGCCTAGTCTGAGCATATGAACTGCTTGTCAAAAGCTCGGCCTGATTTCTCCAAGTCCGAGCATATGAGATGCTTGTCATACGCTCCGTTTGATTTCTCCAAGTCCGAGCGTATGAGTTGTTTGTCAGATGCGGGACCTGATTTCTCCAAGTCCGAGCGTATGAGCTGCTTTGCATACACTGGACCAAAATTCGCCAAGTCCGAGTGTATGAGCTGTTTGTCATAAGCTCGACCTGATTTCTCCAAGTCCGAGCGTATGGGATGGTTGTCATACACTCGACCTGATTTCCCCATATCCGAGTGTATGAGCTGCTTGTCATTCACTTGGTCTGATTTCACCAAGTCCAAGCATATGAGGTGCTTGTTATACACTCGGCTAAATTTCTCCAAGTTAAAGCATATGAGCTGCTTTGCATACACTCGCCCAAAATTCGCCAAGTCCGAGCGTATGAGCGGTTTTGCATACACTCGGCCAAAATTCGCCAAGTCTGAGAGTAGGAGCTGCTTGTCATACACTCGGCCTGATTTCTTCAAGTCCGAGCGTATGAGTTGCTTGTCATACACTCGGCCTGATTTCTCCAAATCCGAGTGTATGAGCTGCTTATCATACACTTGGCCAGATTTCTCCAAGTCCGAGTGTATAAGCTGCTTTGCATACACTTGGCCAAAATTTGCCAAGTCCGAGCATATGAGTTGTTTGTCATATACTCAGCCAAAATTCGCCAAGTCCAAGGGTATGTGCCACTTTGCATATGCTCGGCCCAAATTCGCAAAGTCCGAGCCTATGAGCTGTTTGTCATACGCTCGGCCTGATTTTTCCAAGTCCGATCCTATGAGCTGCTTGTCATACACCCAGTCTGATTTATCCATGTCCTAGTGTATGAGCTGCTTGTCATATACTCGGTCTGATTTCTCCAAGTTCGAGTGTTTGAGATGTTTGTCATACACTCGGCTTGATTTTTTCAAGTCCGAGTGTATGAGCTGTTTTGCATATGCTCGACCAAAATTTGCCAAGTCCGAGTGTATGAGTTGCTTTGCATACACTCGGCCAAAATTAGCCAAGTCCGAGCGTATGAGCTGTTTGTCATATGCTCGGCCTGATTTCTCCATGTGCGAGTGTATGAGCTGCTTATCATACACTCGGTCTGATTTCTCTATGTCCGAGCGTATGAGCTGCTTGTCATACGCTCGGCCTGATTTCTCTAAGTCTGAGCATATGAGCTGCTTGTCATACACATGGCCTGATTTCTCCAAGTCCGAGCGTATGAGCTGCTTTGTATACGCTCGGCCAAAATTCGCCAAGTCCGAGCGTATGAGCTGCTTTGCATACGCTCGGTCAAAATTCACCAAGTCTGAGCGTATGAGCTGTTTGTCATACACTTGGCTTGATTTCTCCAAGTCCGAGTGTATGAGCTGCTTGTCATACACTCGGTCTGATTTCTCCAAGTCCGAGTGTATGAGCTGTTTTGCATACACTTGGCCAAAATTCGCCAAGTTCGAGCGTATGAGTTGCTTGTCATATGCTCGGCCAAAATTCACAAAGTCCTAGTGTATGAGCTAATTTGCATATACTCGGCCAAAATTCACCAAGTCCGAGTGTATGAGCTGCTTTGTTATACTCTCAGCCTGATTTCTCCAAGTTCGAGTGTATGAGTTGCTTTGCATACGCTCGGTCAAAATTCGCCAAGTCCGAGCGTATGATCTGCTTTGTATATGCTCAGCAAAAATTCACCAAGTCCGAGCGTATGAACTGCTTGTTATACACTCGGCCTGATTTCTCCAAATCCGAGCATACGAGCCGCTTGTCATACATTCGGCCTGATTTCTTCAAGACCGAGCATTTGAACTGTTCTTCATACGCTCGGCCATGATATCTCCAAGACCGAGCGTTTGAATTGTTCCTCAAACTCTCGGCCAAGATTTCTACAAGACCAAGCGTTCGCACTGTTCCTCAAATGCTCGGCCAGATTTTTTCAAGAACGAACGTTTGAACTGTTCCTCAAATGCTCGGTCAGGATTTCTCCTAGACCGAGCGTTTGCACTATTCCTCAAACACTCGGCCAAGATTTCTCTAAGACCGAGTGTTTAAACTGTTCCTCAAACGCTCGGCCAGATTTCTCCAAAACCGAGCGTTACAACTGTTCTTCATATGCTCGGCCAAGATTTCTCCAAGACCGAGTGTTTGAACTGTTCCTCAAACACTCGGCCAAGATTTCTCCAAGACCGAGCGTTTGAACTTTTCTTTAAACGCTCGGCCAAGATTTCGCCAAGATCAAGCTCTCGTTTTATGGAAAACAAAGTATAAAAGCAGGAAAATAATGTATACGAAGCAAAGTTTGAAGGAAAGACATTTTATTAATTTATCAAAAGGATTACAACAGAAACTCTAATGACCTCGAAGTACAAGCAGAAAAGGGCCCTAACGGCCTCGAAGTACAAAGAAAAATCCAACAATTCAGGCCCTGGACAAGAGCTACCTCAGCCTCTATGTCTTGGGGCACTCCTCTTTGGCGAGCTGCTCTCATCTCGAGCCTGGATGTTCTTCCCCTACGGGGGGTTGCCCCATGCTGGATGTTCTTCCTGCCCGTGCTACTGCTCCCCCTCCAAGGTAGGCTCCTCCTCCTCCTCAGGCCCTAGTTGATCGAGGCCCGAGAAGTCCATCTCTGGACACATGACCTCGACCCTCCTCTTGGCTTCCATAAACCTCTCAAAGAATTGTTGACTCCCCTCCCTTTCTAGGACCATTACTGTCCGAGCCCTGGGATTCTAGTTCTAAAATCTTAAACAAAACTCACTTTGGTTTGAAATAGAGACAACAGAAACCCTCTTTTATAAGAAGAGAAAACACACTCAACGAGGGCACTTAATGCAAGCACAGAAAAGAGATGAGACCTTTAAGATCCCAAGGTCACTCGCGCGCTCCCCCAGGCGGCTTCTCACTTCCCAAGAGCAGAAAACTCATTCCTAAGGGCCGCTATTTAATGCAGGGTTGACCCATGCCACGCGTCACATCTGCTACAAACGCCCCCAAGATCAGACACCCAGCGCTCCAAGGTCAAATGATTGGATTGCTCCACACGTGTGATAAGTGCTTAAATATTCATATTTAAGCCCCTTAATTTACATATGTTAAGCTTTTTGTCTATATATTTTAGTCTATTTTACTTCACTTTTGTGTTTTACATGTTTTTATAGGGTCTTGGAGAAAAAGAAGCAGTTTTGGCACTTAAAGGAAGAAGCCTGGAAATCCTGGAGCAGCCTCTGGTCAAAATGCGATCAATTGCACTACTGCATGCGATCGAGCGCACATTCGATCGTTCACACACAAAAAGGATCGAGTGCAGCACTTGCGATCAAGCGCAAGACGCATGCGATCGAGTGCACATGTACGGGCGTGAACAGTAAAACAGCAGAGCCAGTTTTAGAAATAGAGTAGGTTTTGCGTTTTTGGAAGTTAGGGTTTCCAGAGCTTGCTAGGACTACTCAAGCCCTATAAATACACCTGTAAAGCACATACAAATGATCAAATCACTTCTTAGAGATCACTTCTTTTATCTTTTATTTTCGCTTGGAGTTGTAAGCTTTGGGAGAGAATTGACGCATCTTCTCTCAGGTTTATTCTTCCATTTATGTTTAGTTTATATATGATGTTTATCTTAGACAACATGTGTAACTAACTCTTTATAGGGCTCGATTGAAGCCCTAGTTATGCTTTCCCATATTTTTATTCATTGATTATCTTTGCAAATAGCCTTTATTATATTGCTTAACTTGATTAACGCCTGTGTTTATTTAAATTCCTCATATGTATGTGTGTGGCCAAACGTATGCATGTGGTATGGATTGGTCAGTTAGATCAATTTGGATGACCGAGTCCTGGGTCTAACAATAATAACAAAAGATATCCACACCGGATTCTTGGGTTAAGCAACATGGGAAACCGGGAGTAGATACCATGCCTTAGGTCTCATGTGGTTGTCGATTTCCACAGCCTTTATGCTTTTTTTAGGAACAACTCAGTAGATACCATGCTGAATCCCTCAAGAAAGAAAAGAGTTAGAGTAGATGTCATGCCTAACTCGTTGCTTAGGGAAATCAATAGCTTAAGGAGTAGATACCATGCCCTTAGGTTGGCGACCATTAGGTATACATGATAAGGCTAGTGCACTGATACATTACACATTAGGAAAGTATGACTAGTGGTGGATATCAAAGCCCTATGTCTTTATTATTATTAAATCACACTCAACTGTTTTTCAAACTTCTTTTACTAAGAAACTAATTCTAAAACCAAAATTCACCAATCCCTGTGGAGATGATCTTGCATTCGCACACTATACTACTGTTGACCTTGTGCACTTGCAAGTAAAATGAGTGCGATTATTTGCTTATTAATTTAGGTAACGCACAACAACGCGCTCGGCACACTGACTCCGAGATTCGAGCCAATGGACCCAGCTCCACTCACACTCGGACTTATATGAATTGCTCCACATATGCCCTGCCCGGTTCTGTCGAAGCACGGCGCACTACCTCTTTCGTTAGAAGATCGTACCCTACAATACTTCCTTAAGCACATAAATGTACTCAAGGAAGTGGGGGGCATGTGATGGAGTCCAGAAAACCCTCCACCAATAGAACATCAACACGTGGAATCCAACACCAGCTATTGGACCATGACACGTGTCAATCCTCCTCAGCCTGGCCAAGCACACGTGGAACGGACAAGCTCACGCAATCGCCACGTCAAGGCATGGTTTAGCAACCTAACCCTCCTGTAACACGCGACCCCTAACACACGCCATCTACTGATCACGCAATTAAGGCCTAACCACTGAATACAGAGACGACATGGGCAAGGCCATACCTCCCCACGTGGGCAATACCTACTCATAAGACTATAAAAAGGCAGAGGTATGGAATGCATGATTCATTCACACTTATCTATTTACACTAAAAACTGCTTTAAGTTTAAACGCTCGGCCTCGGCCTGCCTTAAGTTCCTGTTCTAACTTAAGCATTGGAGCATGCTCGGAGGTCTCTCCCTCCCCTCCTTTCGAGGGTTTTCATTCACCTCTGTTACCTGTGCAGGCCCACTTCAACACTCAGGCCATTTCAGCACTCAGGCTACGTCAACACCCAGGCCACGTCAGAATCCAGGCCACGACAGCAACAACGGTTTTTTGGCATCAATAGTTTGAAACTATTATATTATTCAATAAAAAGTATATTATTATACAGTTTAGGTGCAATTAATATTTAGCTTTGATAAGCTTAACAAAAAAGAAATGTTATGAGTATAACATTATTTAACTCAATAATCAACGAAGACCGATTTAATTGATTAACCTATCAAGATGATACAGATTTGAACAAAAAAAATGGTCATATTTATAATTTCCAGAGGAGTGATGATTCCACTGGATTGGTCATATAGTAATTACTATAAAATCAAGAAGATTCACTAGTAATCATATGGAAATAGAGTAGTAATTTTTGTACCAATCTTTTTCCTTTAATTTTAATATATTGAGTAGTTTTTAACATAATATATCAATCACAGTGTGTTACATTGCGGTCCCGTGGTTATTACCACAGATTCAGGTGAGATCAATTCTCTTTCCAGAGCATGATTTGTTAAATAATTTTTTCATTTTAAGTAATATTTTTTTTTTGTACATTCAAGTAGAGGTGGATCGAACCCCAAATCTTTTATGTGGAGAATTTTGGAGCTAACTACCAGGTAAGATGTCCGAGTTAAGTAATTAATATTACTCTGACATTAACAAATCATATTATGATATTATAAAAAATAAAAAATAAAAGAATGAGGAATTTATGTGAATAATAAATAATTGTAGACTAGCTAGGTAAGAGGAAACATTATGCAGCATAAAAAAACCATAGGGATACATGAACGAGTTTATAGCTATAAATACATGATCAATGAGGATGGCTAAGACGTGCAAAGAAAAACAGATCGAGTTTGAAAAGGGGACAAAAGGAAGAAGGGAAAATTAGTAGAGAATTGCAACTAAAATGGATATAGAATTGTTGTGGTTGGTTCTTGCAGTTTTGCTGGGTACTTATGTCTTTGTTTTTGGGTTCCTCAAGAGAGTAAATGAGTGGTACCATGTTATCAGGTTGGGAGAGAAGAAAAAGTATCTCCCTCCAGGTGATATGGGTTGGCCTTTGATTGGGAATATGGGATCCTTCCTCAAAGCTTTCAAATCCAAAGATCCTGATACCTTCATCTACAATTTAGTTAAAAGGTAAGTCATTCTCTCACTCTCTCTGAGACTCAGATCGATATCCTTTGTATTTGTGTATGTGAGTGTTTATCGTGTTGTTTAATCTGTTACTTATTTTTTTTAAAATAAATAAATCAAACAGCACTAAATCAGTTTAGTTAAAACATTCATCAATAAAAAAACATAATTATAATTTTAAGTTCAAAATAAGCTAACCCAAACGAAAATTAGGTGATTAATCTTTTTTTCAGATTCAAATTTAGGTGACTAATCAGTGTCCTGTGTATCCTCCAAATAAGGAATCAATCTTCTTTAGTTGTCTTTTCTGTTTTTTTCTTAAAAAGTGTAGGCTAAGTCAATTAATTCAAGGTATGGCAGAGCACGGGTAGGAGATAGTACGAAACAGCTCTCTACATTAGATAAAATACTACTATTTTTCAACAGTGCCAAAATAAGGGGATAAAATACGATGATTTCTTTCATTCTTATATTTGATATAACAAATAAATACTATAAAAAATGGTCTTGTCTTGTTATTTGTAATAATTAATATTTAATCATATCTTCTTCTTAATATAAAATAGCAAATGGGTATTTAAAACGCTAATTGTAAATTCATTTTTTTCTAAAGATATTCATGTGTAGCAAAAATGGTCATAGAAAATTATGTAAAACAACATACAATTAAATTCATAACTTACAATAGAAGTCCTTTATTTCTTTAAAGAAATATGCTGATAATAAAAATTAATTTAAAACAGCAAAATTACCTCCAATTGCAAAGGATAAAAGACGTGAGAGAAATCTTGCTCTGCCAATATCGTCTTGCATATTTATATTTGTTGGCATTGAAGGCATTCATCTTTATCATTAATTATGATATCAACTTTTTACATCTTCCTTTGAAATTAATTTACAGATATGGTCGAACCGGAATTTACAAGACCTACTTGTTTGGGAGCCCAAGCATCATTGTTAGTATCCCAGAAATTTGTAGGAAAGTTTTTACAGATAATGAGCGATTCAAACTTGGATACCCTATTTCTACAATGAAATTAACTGGAAAAAAATCATTTCATAGTATTCCAAATTCAGAACACAAACGTCTGCGCAAGCTAACAACAGCTCCAATCACTGGAAATGATGCACTAGCCATGTATGTTGGGTATATTGAGAACATTGTGATTAAAGGATTGGATGAGTGGTCTAGCATGAGCAAACCGATCGAGTTCTTGAATGAGATGAGGAAAGTTACTTTCAAGATTATTACACACATATTTTTGGGAACTGATGATGATTCAATCCGTCAAGCTGTGGAGAACCATTATCTTCATTTGGCTTACGGACTAAAATCTGCCGCCATTAATATCCCTGGTTTTGCTTTCCATAGAGCTCTCCAGGTAATTTTTCAGAATTACCATCTAATATATTGATTTTCAGTCTTCACCAAAAACCCAATTCTTTCTTTTTAATGACCAAAAACCAATTATTGTATCCGAAATATTGAACAAATTTGTTTTTTAATTTTCTTGAATTTTATTTACAACAGGCAAGGAATATGTTGACGAAGATCCTTCAGGGCATCCTTGATGAAAGGATGGCAAGGAGTAAAAAAGAACATGAAAATTCAAACAAAGGCATGATTGATTTACTCATGGATGTTGAAGATGAGAATGGTAAAAAATTAGAAGATGAGGATATCATAGATTTACTACTCATATTCTTGTTAGCCGGTCATGAAACCTCAGCACACGGGGCAATGTGGGCGATCATTTACCTCCATGACCATCCAGATATGCTGCAAAAGGCCAAGGTAGGGAGAAAAGTTTAATTAATTGATTTAATTAATCTATGGTATGTCATGCTCAATTATTGAACTGAATTGGCTACAGTCAACTGAATTTGAAATCCAAATTTCAGGAAGAGCAAGAGGAGATTGTAAAGAGAAGACCATCCACACAGAAAGGATTAAATCTTAATGAAATTACAGAGATGCACTACGCAGCTAGGGTATGCGCATTATTTTTTGTTAATTTAGTTTTAAAAATATAATTATATACATAAAAGAAGATTAATAAATATATATTCATTATATTTATAAGGCATATGAAATCCTGCTAATATATAATTTTATATAATATGTAATAAGCTGCATAACTTTTCTAAGTTTAGGTAATCAATGAGACAATGCGAAGAACCAGTCTCTCATTTTCAAATTTCCGAGAGGCCAGAGTAGATGTTACTATCAATGGTTTGTTCATTAAATACCTTATATTTCCTTGTTTACTTTCTTCTTCTTCTTTTTCTTTTTTAATCTCATTATTACTAAAAATAGAAATGAATTTATTAATTGTCAGGTTATTTCATACCAAAAGGATGGAAAGTTTTGGTATGGAACAAAGGTGTTCACATGGATCCCGAAATCTATCCAAATCCAAAAGAATTCCTTCCTTCTAGATGGGATGTGAGTAGTATTAATATATTAATTTGTACATATATTTCTCTTCTTTTTTCTGATACAGTATATATCTTTCTCTTGTTTTTAGTTAGTTCCCTATAGTACTTATAGTATGTGCAAATTGAATCTTCTAACTTAGTGGTCACCTCTAAGTGTTTCTTATATGATACCCAGATTTGATATCCCCGTGTCAATGCAATATATATATATATATTGTTGTTGTAACACAAATGAAAATTTATGAAATTATTTGCTTCATTGAATTTGAATGCAGAATCATACACCGAAAGCAGGTTCTTTCATTCCCTTTGGAGGAGGAAGCAGGATCTGTCCTGGAGCTGATCTGGCCAAGCTTGAGATCACTATTTTCCTTCACTATTTCCTCCTTAACTATAGGTGAGTTATTAGAATTAATAACCTTTCTTTTCATCTTTTAACATGGAATCTTGGTCAAAGTAGTTTAAAATAATTGATTTTTTTGTTCCCATTGAAGAAAAATATTCCCAGCAAAAGTATTCAATTAAATTAAAAATTAATTAATCTTCCCTTTTCTTTTTTTTTTTTTTAACTTTTGGTGCAGGCTTGAACAAACTAATCCAGGAGGTCCAATAGTGCACTTACCTCTTCCAAGGCCTGAAGACAACTGCCTTGCAAAAGTTATTAAGTTCCCGTGATCATTTAATTAAATGTAAACATGGTAGCTAGCTAGTGACCATCCAGTAGTACTATACAAAGATTGCTTCTTTTTATATGTATGATTGCCTTCTTGTTCTTGTTGGAAAATTTCCCAGCATATAGTTTATTTACTTGTATTTTATAAAATCAAATAAATCTTGTACTATAAGATAGTAAAGTTTGAATAAACATATCAGTGATGTTGAGTAAGTTGATTTGCTTTATGAGATTTGATTTCTTTCATTGTAATTTAGATAGCATTTCTTCTAATTTGTAACCATGAAAAGATACTTGACTCTCTTTCTTTTTATTGAAAAAAGAAGCTTGACTCAAATCCAAATAAACTACCAAATGATTTGAAGATTTCAGAGCCTAAAGGTCTTTAGAACTTGTGAAATGTTCTTTTATAAATTTTGTTAGGCATGACAATTCAAGTTGAAGAGAAATTTGGATTTAGAGAATTTATCAAGTAAATGCTCAACTATATGATTTTTGAACATCACTTAAATCCACAAACTTAAATAAATAGATTTGATTCCACCACTATGCATGTCCTTCATTTATCTTCTATCTTTTCTACGTGGGATAACACTCTTCATGTGAGCTTCAACAAATTTGGATTCTCATCACATTAATTGTCACCAAAATAACTTATGAACTAATTAAGATATTGAACTTGTTGAATAAAATTGGATAGGCTCTTTGAGTAACTAACACTTGTATTAAGTGAACAAGTTTCTTTTTGTTGTGGTTTTGGCTCATCTTGCATAGTCGTGGGTGATGGTGTTGAATCTTCTTCCTTGCTAGTCTTCGTGGGGCTCGGGCCTTGTTCATTTGGTTTGGACATGTGCATCATCTTAAACAATATACCGTTTTGCCAGTAGGATTTTGTATTGTGATACATCTTCTTCCTTCTGTTGTGGCATTCTAGGTGACGCACTTCAGATTGATTGCTCGAGTTCCAACCACTTTGCTAAGGGTAAAGGGTAAGATCTCTAAAATGAGGCCTTGCCATCCGGAGCCATTTCTTCAAAAAATGTTACCTCTTCAAAGGGCATCGTGCAACCTCGAATTGTTGCTTCCTATACTTTGTAATAGCCTTTGAAACATTGGTAATAAGAGGAGGCAATTTCATATTTGCGATGGATCTAGGGGCGCCCTAGCAACATATGATAGCTAGCAAGGAATAAGTAACATGGAACAACATCGACCCTCGGATGTGTCCTACAAAAAGGTCGAGCGAGATGTGGCCAACAGTACTAACGAGGTTGTCACCAGCCACACTGGAAATATCGATGGGTTGCTTAAAGATTCTGCTTTTCAAGATTCCAAGGGCGATTAGCAAGGTGAAAGTGATAACATTCATTGAGGTGTCATCATCTACAAGGGCTTAGCTTAGGTCGATGTCGTTAATTCTTACTTCTACAAATTAGGGTTTGCTATGGTTCGGGTACAGGCCTGTAGACATGTCCTCAGATGTAAAAGTGGGTGATGGCTCCACACTCACCAACCAATGATTCTTTAGATTGACTATTGTAACGAGATCGATAAAGATAACCAAAAGAAATTGCGAAACAGTAATCAAAGCAATCATACAAAAGTAAATAACACAATATTTACATGGTTCGATTGATTGGGACTACGTCCATGGACAAGTACAGAGAAATTCACTATCAAAGTAGAAGAGTAGAAAACTCGTCTAAGCAATTTGTCTTCCAAACCCTAACAAATGCCTTTATGTATAAGTTACAAAACATATAAAAAATATTTGCCTAGGGGGCACAGCCTCTGAACCCCCAAAAGAATTTTCTTCTCTTCAAAATCGCTCCTAAATATTTTAAGGATGAGTAAATCTTTGGGTCGAACCAGAATGCAATACATCTCAACATTAACCATGAGCAGTGGGCCAACGCCTAAGTGGCTTCTTGTTGCTCCATTAGCGAGAAGCCCAACTAGTCGAGCAGACTTTTGAACTTGGTACAATTCATGAGCTTGGTGGCCTAGGCAACATGGAGGTTGTTGCTAGAGATGCACTACAAGAAAAAAGGTTATCAATGACAGATTATCACCAACGGACGCTTGTCCATAGGTGATATGTGTTTTTGCGACAAACTATCACTGATGGACAAGCGCTTATAATTGATAAGGCAAAATATTATCACCAACGTACAAATCCATTGCTGATAAGCTTTTCCATGTCATTGATAATTTTGAAGAAAAAAAAAATTCAGGAATTTAAAATTAATTTTTAATGATTTTTTGAAAAAAAAAAATTAAGTATCATTTCGTTGGTAATAAGAATTCCATGAATTTAAAATTTTGTTCATCACTGATAATCAAATTTTAAAAATATAAAAAAAAATCGAAAGATATTAAATTTGTATAACTGACGGACACGTCATTCGGTGATAGGGTCACTACAACATAATTTACTCAAAAAGAATTTAGCACTTGATCCACATGCTGAAAAGCATTTTACACATAACTGCGCTTCCAAGCGCTGAAGGTTAAAAGTACTCGGGCCATCAAAATAACTTGCGGCAAACAAAAAATTAAAATCTTAAAAGTTAAAATTTTATCTTATTCAAATCTGCTATACCAATATCATGCTTCCACAAGTGCAAGGCATTATCTCAAATGTTTTTTTTTTTTCTACATTTAACTTTTTCTCTTTATCTTTGTGGGTCAGTAGTTTGAAAACCGAAAATTCTAGGGTATATTTGGATAACAGTTTCTTTTTTTAGTTTTCAAAAATTATTTTCGAAAATGAAAATTGAAAATAATTTTTTGATGTTTTCTAAAGAAAACATGTTTGAATAACTGTAACTCGAAAATTGTTTCCGAAACAGAAAACAATGAAATATTGTTTGGATAATCTTATTTTGAAAACTGTTTTGAAAGTAAAAAATTGTTTGGATACACATGCTTGTAATTGTTTACAATTTTCAGTTATGATTTTAAATTTAAAATCTATATTGATTTCATTTCTCATATTTACTAAGTACATTTTTAACACACACCAAATACTTGAAAATAATTAATAATATTTTATTTTTAAAATTTTAGTATTTTTTATATACTATAGGTCAAACATGACCAAACTCCTCTCCCTCGCCATATCACATATATTTGTTTATTAAATTAATTCTAAAAAATTAAAATAAGAAATACAACAAAACTTTCACAATTTGATTAAATGTGAACAACTAACATATTATTCTTCTTAGAAAATGGTTCAATATCTAAAACATGACATAGTTTTCTTTTTAAAATAAGATAGTTGATGACAACTTTAAGATACAATAATCATGGATCAAATACAACTTTGAGAATTTGATAAAATAGAAATGAACAACCCAAAATTCTTCTTGCAAAAGGGTTTGCCTCAACTGTCCAATTTCTTCTTATGCTCATTTCGCCTTAACTGTCCAATTTGGTTGGTTTGACATCCTCACATCCTACAAGTCAAATAATATATAAATATGTGAAATATATTCCTAATAATAACAAAAATAATTCAGTAACTAAAAAATATTAAACACAAATAAGGACATTAAATTAACTAACTCTTACCGACAATCATAACATTATTACCAGATATACAATCAAATATGAAAACAGTCTGTCCACATCTAATTGGCAATAAGCTCACGAAATGCAGCCATAGTTGTTGCACAGCATCAGGCAAATTAGCTATATGACTATTTGTAAATGTGTTCGATCCCCCTTCACTTTCTACTTCATGGCCCTCTGCTTCCCATTCATTAAATAGTTGATCACTCTGAGAACACTAGGCCACAAAATTATGTATGACACAACAAGAAATAACTATAAAGAGATTGTCTAGTGGGCTTGAATCTAGACATCATTTTTAATATTGGAAAGCGCGCCTTTAACACTCCAAAGCAACGTTCTATAACATTATGTAGAGATGAGTGCCTATAGTTAAATAGTTCTCTATAACCCGTTGGTTGGTGTGTTCTCCCTTGATATTCATTTAAGTGATACCGTTCACCTCTAAACGGTGGAAGAAACCCAACTATACATGGATAACCAGAATTCACCAAATAATACTCACTTATAAGTCATACAAATTCTTTTAGTGCATATCAATCAATTAGTATATAATATCAACTTAGCACTAAAACCAAGGAAATTGAGCATCCAATCGAGTTAAGGCTTCCAAAAAGACTCGTGAATCGTTAGCCGTATCTTCCCATCCACTATACACATATGTGAATTTCGTGTCGAATGAACATGCACACATCACATTTTGTGTCACAACCGATTTTCTACCTCTATAACTAGTAGCCTTTTTTGCTAGTGCCCATGCACTGAAGCGTGTTCCATCAATTGCTCCAATACATTTATGTGTCCATTAAATTTCATACGATTAGAATCAGTTTGGTATTATATATTGTATATACAAATCTAAACTAATAAATTAACAATTAATCATAAGATATATTACCTTAAAATATGGGTAAAATCTTCAATCACATATAATTTGTGGAGGCACCACGTGGTCATTCGATGGACAAATGATGTGCTTGACAAACTTGTTCAATGCTCTCATCACTGTCTTAAAATGTTGATTAATTGTTTCTAATGAATGTTGAAATCAATCAACTACAACTCTGTGCCCCACATTGTGTCCCACCACAAACAAGAAAATGACCATCTTATCCTCTACTGTGACACCCCTAGAGTCTTCTATATAATTATATTGCTTCAATGTGTTACATGAGTGAATAAATGTTTCCTTATCTATGCCAAACAATTCATAAACTACCTGTGAACCACCATTTAACAATTCAGTTAAATATTCATGTCCACTGAGTCGTGATGTTCACATAGGTAATTTATTTATAAATTTTTCATCAAATTCGGCAAACATAGGAAGTATTAACAATGAGAGCATTTCATACTCATCTTCGGTGGACGAACTTGATTAATTAGATTGGCTACCACAATTATCTTTTAATGAATTGTCCATTTCTTAATCTAAACAGAAAAACAAGTCACATTATGGTTATCATGTAGTATAGTTTATATTCCACAAATCTAAATAGATTGAAGTTTAATTCTATTTTTTTTATAAAAAAATCGACAACACCTCATTTGTTTTCTATGATTTTTCAAATCTAATTAGACATGTATACATAATTCTAATCATTCATATTCAAACAATACAAGGAATTTCAAATGCATATAATTAATCCAAACAAATAACATATCATCCATAAACTAAAAATTAAAAATAAAAATATCCAATTACAAACATAAACACACATATAAGAACTAATAGTCTCCTTAACACACGAACATAATTTAAGACCAAAGGCAATGTCTCCAACTCTCAATCAATCTTATCTAACCACGCATTCTTCCTCTCCAAATGCATTTTAATGAATGCCTCCCTTAACTCAAAATTATTAATAAATTTCTCTAATGCCTTCATATATATGTCATCATCTACACGATTTTCCATTTCATTAAGAACTTTCAAACACACTGCCATCGAATAATCCGTTGAAACCACCAAACTTGTTCCTTCAATGCTTTTCTTTTGATACCTCTTAGTCCTAGCCCAAGGGGCTTTTGTCCTTGTTTTTGTGGTTTGCATGAACAAGCAAAAACTTCACCCAATTGACTATTTTTAGTTTCATTTTGTTTTTTCTTATCATTGATTTTAGAACACTTGGCAGAACGTTCAGGCTGATTGGGCTGAGTGCTTGGGGTTTCAAGGTCAACTAGAGTATTTGGGTCATTTGGGTTAGCAGGGCCATCAACATCCACATCTATATACACTCCACTATTAAGAAAAGCTTCATGCAATTCATTCTCCTCATCGGAGTTAGGTGGATCCTGGGTAGAAGCATGGTGAAGAATTCCTTTGGTAGTTGACTTGTTCAAAGTAATCCATAACAATTTGTAGTGTTCACAGCCTTGCTTATGAAATTGGGAAGCTTTCGGGTATGCCTAAGACAAAAAATTCAAGATATAAATGTCATTATTCAAAGAAATTATCATAAGATAAGTCCACCAAATGAACTTTAGGGAGAATAAAGATGCCCGAGTGTAATTTTTTGAAGTCTTATCTAAGGCTGTTGTAACGATCCATCCCAGGTTGGCCACTCCCGAGACGGTGTTGTCACATTTGAAAATCTCAGCACGACACATATATGCAACAATAAAAATAATACTAATATAAATTTTTATTGTTATCCTCAACACTCATTAAGGGAGGTACAACAATCTAATATTGCCTTAAACATAATATACAATGTAAAATGCATGAATATTTACAAATAAAATTTTTATTTCATTTTCTCATTTGTTTGAGGATGTTGACACGTATGTGGCTTACAGAAAACAATTTCGTCTGACTCTCAATTCACCATACTAAAAGTCCTGCCTGCTACCTAAAATCATTGTACAATGAGGGATGAGATTCACAAGCTCAGTGAATTAAATTTACTAGAAGTATTCAATTTGTATAGATGGTCTTTCAATATTAAATCAATTATATCTCACATAACTTGATAATAGCATTCTACTATCACTACACATATCATAAGGCTCATTATCTATCAATCTTTTCTTCTTATGTGTTGGTTCACCATAAGACCATCAATTATCTCATAATTACCTTGTAATGAGGTTCACAACATAAAGTCTATCATTTAGATGGTTTTTATCATACCATACTTCTAGGTTTCTTTCTCACCATAACTGTTTCTTTGTGAAACTCATTCATCTATTAAAAATTTATACAATAACACACAACACATCAGCATTTCAGTAATGCAATCAATATTTAAAACAGATGCAATGCATGAATTAATATTAAGGAACGTCTTCCCACATGTCGACATGTTTTTATTATCTTAGACCAACCCCTCTCGGTTCTTTTCTTTCCAGCATATACCAGCTATCACGGTATTTATTTTCAGGATAGACCGGTTGTCACGGTTTTTCCCTTTTTTCAGCATATACCAGCTATCACGGTTTTTCAATTAGACCGGCCCTCTCTCAATTCTTTTCTTTTATTTAATGCATATGCATATGAACAATGATATGAAATATTCATCTGAACAATAACATAAAAAAAAAGCATGAATTCAAATATTTAAATTGGCTATCCTGATTTTTCTCAAATTATATAAAAAATTCAACTAAATTCTTTTCATCCTAAATCACATCAAATCATCCATCAAAACTTTTCAAGATCCACTAAATTTCATCTTCTCATAATTCGTATCAAAACATCAACTATATCTCAACAAGAATTTCACTTATCGCTTTTATTATCAAATCAACTAATTATTCCAAAAAATTATTTCTCACCTAATAATTTTCTACATGTCCAAAATTCCTATCATACCTATCAATCAACTTTTCATCTACCACTAAAGCATACACTAATAATTTATTTTAATGCTATCACTAGATATTTCATTTTTATCTAGATTTCTTAAAGTAAAGCTACCCGTGGATCACCTCCTTGCCTTTCTCATTCCTCTCAGCAATTTCCCCCAGTTGTTGATCATCAACACCTGATATAATATTTATATTAAATTTCTAATTTATTCTTCAATTCTTCATAAATCAAACCCTTTGAAAATTTCCACTTTGAATTCCAAGAAATTTCATGTATGCTAAAAATTCAAAAATAAACATTACATTATTACCTTTTGTTTTTCTGATAGCTTCTCGTGACTTTCTATAAAATTCTCTTGTAAACCCCTTCAAAATTTTGTTCTTTCAACCTTTCTTTCGATCCCCAAGTGTTTAAGAAAATAGAGTGATTTGAAAGAAACTAAACAAAATTTGGTAAGTGTTAATTAATGTTTACGTATAAGTGTATATATATAAGTAAAAGTTTGTAAAACAAATTCAGCAGCTCCCACAAAGCCTCCACATTTTTATCTACCTGTATAACATGCACTCAATTTGGCAGCAAGTGTTGCCACCTGCTGCCACATTTTTGGTTTGATTTTTTTTTTTAAATTAACTTTTCGCATAAAAAATATCTATATGTTATCTGAACTCTATGTCATATTTATTAAAGTACTTTTTTACCCTTACTTTACAAATACGGGTATTACAAGTTTACCCACTTTACAAAAATTTTGTCACCGAAATTTCCTTACCTAACTCCAGAAACAAATGTGAATAATATTTCTTCATATTTGTTTCACACTTTCATGTAATCTCTTCAACATCCTTATTTAGCCACAGAACTTGAATTAATGAAATTTTTGTATTATACAAGATTTGTTCTTTTTGTCTAAAATTCTCACTGGTACTTGTATATAAGCCTAATCTTTCTGAATTTCTATAGTTTAACTCGAAATATTATAATATTCATCATGTAAACACTTTCTTAAAAGTGAAACCTGAAGTATGTTATATATATGTTTTAATTCTGGAGGCAAATCCAAGCTACTCATAACTAGTCCCATTTTCTCAACAACCTCATAGGGTCCCACTTACCTCAGACTCAACTTTTCTTTCTTTTTAATCCTCAACACACTTACCTCAGACTCAATTTTTCTTTCTTTTTGATCCTCGACACGCTTTTTCATGGAGGTATTTTGAATTACACCTAATCACCTACTTGAAATTTAAGAGGTCTTCTTCTATTATTAGCATAGCTATTTGGTCTAGTCAGTGCTACTTTACAGTTCTCTTTAACCAGTTTGATCCTCTCAGTTGTTAACTCAATAATTGATTGACCAAATATATTTCTCTCCCATTTCTTCCCAACATATAGGAGTTCTACACCTCTTACCATACAATGTCTCAATCGGTGCCATCCCAATATTAGTTTGATACTGATTATTATAAGCAATTTCAATCGATAGCATGTAAGCATCCCAACTTACAGAGAAACTCATCACCTTCGCCCTTAACATATCTTCTAGTTCTCTAATAATCATTTCTATCTGAGCATGAAAAATTATATTAAATTGCAACTGTGTACCCGTGGCTTTCTGAAAGCCTCTCCAAAACCAAGATGTAAATCTAGCAACTTTATTTGACACTATGCTTCATGGTGCTCTATACAACCTCACAATCTCAGCTACACCCTTCTTCAACCCTGACCACCAGAAATTCTGTCTCAATCCTCTATACATCTTATTGTTACTTGATTGCATCAAATCTATATCATCATGTGCCTCTCTCATTATCTCATTTCTCAACTTCGCATTATTGGGAACACAATTTCCATGTTCCAATACCAAAATGCCATCATTTAGAATTGTGAACTCATATTGCTTTTTAGTGAGCACTCAAAGCTTAATTTTTTCTATCTCTTCATCTCTACCTTGCATCTCTAAAGCATTTTACTATGGATGACTGTACAACCATATTCATTAACCATGATCCTCTATCACTGATATTCAACTTCATTCTTATCTTTCTTAAATCTAGCATCAATTTCACATCAGGACTTCCAATAGCAGTTAACCTTCTTGTAGACTTTCTACTCAATACATCAGCTATCACCTTCACATTTTTAGATGATAATGAATTGTGCAATCATAGTTATTAATCAACTTCATCCACCATTTTTGCTTCACATTCAACTCTCTCTGGGCAGGTAAGTATGTCAAACTCTTATAACCCATGAATATCACATAAGTGGCTCCATACAGATGATGTCTCCAATCTTTAAAGTAAACGCTATAGTAGCCAACTCTAAGTCATGAGTAGAAAAATTTCTATCATGAATCTTCAATTGCCTAGAAGTATGGGCCACAGATTTCCTATATTACATATATCCCAATAATTGATGTGAAGCATCACTATACACCACAAATCCTTCATCACAAGAAAGAAATACCAATACTGGAACTGTAGTCAATTTCTTCTTTAGAAATTGGAAAATTTTTCTCACACTTCCCTCACCATACTATTGTGCAAAAATATACCTAAATTAATAAGAAAATATTTGAACAGTTTTACTTGCAAGTGCACAAGGTCAATAATAGTATAGTATGCAAATGCGAGACCATCTCCACAGGAATTGGTGAATTTCGCTTTAGAATCAATTTCGCAATATAAAATGATAGAAATAAATATTGAGTTTGAATTTGATAATGATAGAAATATAGGGCTTTGATATCGACCACTAATCATACTTTCCCAATAAGTAATGTGCCAATGCTCTAACCATACTATGAATACCTAATGTTGTCAACCTATGGGCATGGTGTATACTCCTTAAGCTATTGATTTTCCTAAGCCATGAGTCAGGCATGGTGTATACTCTAATTCTTTTCTTTCTTAAAGGATTTAGCATGGTGTATACTAAGTTGTTCTTTAAGAGAGTATAAGTTCTGCGAAAATCGACAAACACACAAAACCTAGGGCATGTTATATATCCGACGTGGATTTCTTTTGTTACTATTGTCAGACCCAAGACTCGGTCATCCAAATTGATATGACTAACTAATCCATACCACATGCATATGTTGATCAGGCAAACATATATGAGGAATTCAATAAAATAGGTATTAATCAATTAAAGCATTATAATACAGCTATTGCAAAGGCAACAATACTCATATATGGAAAAGCATAATTAGGGCTTCAATCGAGCCCTATTAGTAAGTTAGTTACATATGGTGGTGATGTTACACATCTTCATAATGTAAACTAAAGAGAAAGGAATAAACCCAAAAAATATTGTGGAGAAGAGTCGTCAATTCGTCTCCAAAGCTTAAAACTGAAAAAGAGATACTGTTTTTGTGTTTTATAAGTCTATTTATAGGGTTCTAAGGACACCTCGACCTAATTTCTAAAACAAGACCCGAACCATCCTTTCCAAAATAGGTTTTTCCATTTTACTGCACGTGTGCGCTCGATCTCATGCTTGTGCGCTCGAGCGCAAGGTTGTACTCGAGCCTTCTATATGTGTGCACGAGTGCTTATACGCTCGATCACACTCGTTTGTGCTCGATCGCACTTGGCTGTTTCCAGGTCTTCCAGATTTCTTCCTTTGAGTTCCAAAATGCTACATTTTCTCCAAGAATCTATAAAAACAAAGAAAACACAAAAATGAAGTAAAATAGAATAAAACACCTAAACGAAAAGCCTAACAAATGTAAATTAAGGGGCTTAAATATGAATATTTAAGCACTTATCACACCCCCAAACTTATATATTGCTTCGAAAATAAATCCACTATTCATGATATCCAAAAATTTGGGTTGCACACAAAACTATGATATTTATTCATGAGCAAGTTTAAAATATAAACACATCTTCACAATGAATAAGAGTTTTAAAATCTAATCACTTATAAAAGGCTGGTTAAGGCATCACAAGTCTGACTTAGTGTATGGTGAATTATCACATAAAAGATGAAACTTCCAAATAACTCCAATGTGTAGTGTTTCGGTGTCTCAACATTTATCGAATTTCCTCTCATAATGAACAATAATGGCATAGTTTTTTTTTTTTTTTTTTATTATGAGATTTTTACCATGTTGAGTTCCCTTAAGCTTTCTAATTGACCCATGTAGTGAGTGTTTAGACAATGACTCCCAAACCAAATGGTTTTAGGGCATTAGGTGTAAAGACACCCCTAAGGACTTACTAACTCGAGTAAAAAAAGGCTACGAAACTAATTGGTCTTAATGCTGCCAAGCAAAATTCTCACCTTTTGACGTGAACATTCACTGCTTACTGAGGCAAGAGGTCTAGTTACTCAATGGAAACTTTATTTAATGATCATTATAAGCACAATTCTCACCTTTTGACGTGAACACTCACTGCTTACTAAGACAAGAGGTCCAATTACTCAGTGGAAAGTTTCTTTAATGATCATTAAAAGCATTTTATTTTCTTTTTTTATGCAATAAATTTTTTTTTTATTATTTTTTTATGCCAAAGTGTTCTTCTAACAAGTCATCTGATTACAGTTAGGCCATGGAAACATACATATAAAAATTATATGTCATGCCCCACACAAAATTATGTACTAATATGCTCGTGTCAGATTTAGATCAAACTTGTGAATTCTTAAATGCCTTGAAGTAAGTAATTAAACTTTTAACACTTTATTATTAGACCATATGTTCTAGATTTTAAGCTTATTGATGAAATCTTATCATAATATTTGATTAAATCAACCAAAATTTTCAAAACAATATGAACATGCATTTATCTTTTCAATAATAATAAAAAAATATGGGATAGAGTGTGTGAATGTGCCTCCCATACCTCTAAACTTAATTTACACATTATCCCCAATGTGTGAGTGACATGGAAAGATCTGACTTGGGAGATGAAGAACAGTTGGCTGGCATGGCTCGTAGCACACCCCAAAACTTGAACTGATGCACACACACAGTCCCTGAAAAATAAAAATAAACATAATACCGGAAAACAAGAGATACTAAAAGTAAACAGTTATAAAAATAAATACTAACAAGAAATGTGAGAAATATGAAAAAGAAAAGGATATCCTGTGGGGTGCCTCCTATGAGCGCTAAGTTTTACGTCTTTAGCCAGACGGTGCACTTCTCTCACTGCTGGTCTCCAAGTGGTGCAGACGATGAGGTGCCAGGGGCGGGAGGTAGTCAATCAAGAATGGCCTGGAACATCGCCTCCTACTTCACAAAGCGTGCCTCCAAACTATCGATGCGCTGATGCACTAGTAATGTAGCCTCCCGATCCTGTCGGCGAATATCAGAGAGCTCAAACCGAAAAGAGGATATCTCATCAAGAATATGTTGGTACCCTATGGGTCCCATGTTCGAATGATCCTCCTCCCAAGTCGGGCTAGTTGCGGGGTTCTTTGTCTCTATAGGATCATCTACTACTCCCTCTGCAGTTGGTGCCTGCCCCCCGAGTCCTCGAGGCATGTGTGACTGACTCAGTGTCCATTGAGCCTTCCCAAAGAAGGGGTGCTCCCTGACTGGTCCATCAATTGAGGAGCCCTTAATCCCCATTTTCTTGAAGATGTAGCAAAGAAGGAACGGGAATGGGAGCCCTCATGCATTAGCTGTGGTGACCTGGCGTGCATGGATGTGGTCCCAGATCTTATGTAGCTAGCTCCAAATGATAGCAAGGATGGAGTACCAGTGGCCTCTGTGGAATGCATATAATGCTTGTAAGAACTGGTCCCTCCTCTGAGTCTTATGCCCCAATGGGCACACATTCTGCTGAAGAATGGAATCCATTAGCCAGAGTAGTGGAGGCAACTTGGACCGGCTCCCAACATTGTTGTGCCAATCGTCATACTTCCCAGCACACATGTCCTCAATGATGGTGGACAGGGAAAAGGACTCCTGCTGCTCCTCCATCTGAGTGTCCTCAAGAGGGGGCTCATCACAACAATGAAGAGCAACAGCTATATCAGCAGAGATCACATCGATATACTTGCCTTGAACTGATGAAGACAAGACCTCTGGCTTGTTGCAGTCGAATGATAGGTTCTCGTAAAACTAAACCACAAACCGGGTGTAGGCAGTAGAGCATATAGGTTTAAACAGCCTCTTTAAACCCTGTTGCTTGAACACCTGGACTGCTCATTGAGTGGCTTCAAAGTTCTTGAAATCATCCCCAATGTTGAATATAGTCTCGAATAAGATCTCCCTTTGTTCAAAGCTGGGCCGGGAGGACTGGGAACGACTTCCCGAGGCACGGGAGGTGGAGGCTGTCTATTTAGGCATGTTGGCTAAGTTTATGCAGCTATTGTGCTTGATCACACTTGGCTTATGCGCTCGATCGCACTAGCTAGTTTTTCACTGAGTATTTTTAGTGAATAGTTTGTGGGCGATCTGTAAACTAATTTAAGAGGAACACTCCAAAAAATGTTCCAACCTCTTGCAAATCACCCAAAACAACCACACAAGAAAAACGAAGTGTATACAATTTATTTTGGTGAATATATATCAAAATCGATATTGTATATGTAATTCATGGGGAAAATGGTAAATGGAATTTAAGAAGGAAAGAAACAGTGGAGGGGCGGTGTTTTCTCGGAGGAGCTGTGGTCGAGCGGTATGGAGTGGTGGTGTTTGGTGGTCGTGCTGAGTGGTGAGGGAGGTTTGGGGTGGGTGAGGTTGAATGCTGTGCTATTGAGTGTTGTGCGAGAGAGAGAGAGTGCGAGAGAGAGAGATTGTATGTGAGTGAGAGTAAATGACAAGCTTAAACAATCTGACTTTAAACTATGCAAGTGAGTTTTTGCCCCGAGTGCGCTCGATCGCACTTGTGCGCAGGTGTGTACGTGTGTTTGCACTCGTGCGCCATTCGATGCATGGCAAGATTACGCTCGAGCGCACTGTTACATGTGCTCGAGCGCACTGTTACATGTGCTCGAGCGCACTGTTACATGTGCTCGAGCGCACTGTTACATGTGCTCGATCGCAAAGGCAAACTATACTGAATGACAAACTGAACTATGGACAGTAAGGAAAAAGTGAAAATAATAAAAATAAGAATAAAAGTAGAAATGTACCATACTCAGTGGCCTCAGTACCACTGACCTCAATAGAGGTGCTTGAGCTACATGTTTATCAAAGTCTGAACTGCTCAAGCGCTCTCTATAGTAGCTTCAGTGCTACTCTCTTGGAAGGGGGCACTTAAAGTCAACCTCATGTGGCTCAAGTGCTCTCGGTTCTGCTGCGTACTGGACAGATTGAAGTGCCAAATCTTCATCTCTTGGTGGCAAGTTGATTTCAAGGTATGGCTTGACTTTGTGTCCATTTACCATCAATGTCTGATTGCCATTGGAACCATGGATCTCCAAAGCACCAAGAGGAAAGACCTTGGTGACCACATAAGGACCAGACCATCGGGACTAGAGTTTTCCTAGGAACAGTCTTAATCTTGAGTTGTAGAGCAACACCTTTTATCCCACATAAAACTCTTTCCTAACCAGTTGTTTATCATGATAAGCTTTTGTCCTTTCTTTGTAGAGCTTGGCATTCTCATATGCATCATACCTTAATTCTTCCAGCTCATTTAAGTGCAGCTTCCTCTTCTCACATGCTTGTTTCATGTCAAAATTGAGCTGCTTTATGGCCCAATATACTCGATGCTCTAACACTACCAGTAGATGGCATGCTTTCCCAAAGACTAGTGGGTATGGAGACATGCCAATTGGTGTCTTGTAAGCTGTCCTATATGCCCATAGAGCATCATTCAGGTGCAAAGACCAATCCTTCCGATTAGGATTCACGGTCCTCTCTAGGATGCCTTTGATCTCTCGATTACTTATCTCCACTTGGCCACTGGTTTGAGGATGATATGGAGTGCCAACTTTATGGGTGATCCCATGTTTTCTGATTAGTGCAGCAAAAGAGTGATGATGAAAGTGACTGCCACTATCACTAATGATTGCTCTTGGAGTCCCAAACTGGGTAAAGATGTTACCCTGTAGAAACTTCACAACCACTTTGTGATCATTAGTCTTTGAGGGGACAGCCTCGACCCATTTGGACACATAATCCATACCTACAAGAATATATAAATAACCATAGGAGTTAGGAAATGGACCCATGAAATCAATACCCCATACATAAAAAAGTTCTACTATATAAATATTTTGTAAGGGCATCTAATTTCGGGATGAGATGTTACCTGTCCACTGGCATCTATCACATGAACTGCAAAATGAGAAGGCATCTTTAAACAAATTAGGCCAATAAAAATCGGATTGTAATACCTTAAGAGTTGTTCTCTTGACCCCAAAATGTTCTCCACAAGCAAACTGATGGCAATGTTGCAATAAGCTCAAATGCTCATCCTCTGAGACATACCTTCTGATGATTTGATCGGGACAGAATTTGAATAGGTAGGGGTCATCCCAATGGTAGTATCTAACATAGATATCAACCATTTCTTTTCTTGACTGGTCATACCTAGAGAAAAAACCTTAGCATTTATATAATTGACAATATCAGCATACCATGGAAGTGTTACCTCTAGTGCGAACAATTGTTCATCAGGGAAGTTCTTATTCAAAGGTAGCTCATTTTTGTTATCTTCATAAGGTAGCCTAGATAAGTGATTTGCAACCAAATTCTCATTGCTCTTCTTGTCTTTAATCTCCAAGTCAAACTCTTGCAATAGGAGTACCCATCTGATTAACCTAGGCTTTGCATCTTTCTTAGAAAACAAATATCTCAAAACAACATAATCAGTAAATACAATAACCTTAGAGCCAATCAGGTATGATCTAAACTTCTTTAAAGCAAAAATGACAGCTAATAATTCCTTTTCAGTAGTAGGATAGTTTAGCTAAGCATCATTTAAAGTTCTAGAAGTATAGTAAATAACATGAGGTACCTTATTGACTCTCTGGCCTAAGATAACTCCCAAGGTGAAGTCATTGGCATCACATATCAGCTCTAATGGAAGACTCCAATCAGGTGCCATCATTATTGGTACGATGGTGAGCATGTTCTTCAATGTGTTGAAAGCTTTCATACAGTCATCAGTCCAATCAAACTTTGTGTCTTTAGCTAACAATGCACAAAGAGGTCTGGAGGTCTTGGAAAAATCCTTGATGAATCGTCGATAGAATCCAGCATGTCCAAGAAAACTTCTGATACCCTTGACTATTAGAGGAGGAGACAACTTTGAAATGATGTTGATCTTAGCCTTGTCTATCTCAATACCTTTGTTGGAAATGGAATGACCCAACACAATGCCTTGTTGAACCATAAAGTGACATTTTTCCCAATTTAGCACTAAGTTTCTTTCTTCATATCTCTTTAGGACACTCTCCAGATAATTGAGGCATTCATCAAAATTACACCCAAAAACACTAAAATCATCCATAAATACCTTAATGAATTTCTCCACCATATCGAAAAAAATACTCATCATACATCTTTGAAAGGTGGCTGGTGCATTGCATAAACCGAATGGCATCCTTCTGTAAGCAAATATACCGAAAGGGCATGTGAAGGTAGTCTTTTCTTGGTTCTCAGGTGCTATGGCAATCTGGTTGTAACCACTATACCCATCCAAGAAGCAGTAATAGCTATGGCTAGCTAATCTTTCTAACATCTGATCAATTAAGGACAAAGGAAAGTGATCTTTTCTGGTCACCTTATTTAGTCTTCTGTAATCAATGCATACCCTCGAACCAGTTGTTATTCTTGTAGGTTTTAGCTCCTCGTCTTTGTTCTTCACCACTGTGATCCCACTCTTTTTTGGAATAACTTGGACTGGACTTACCTATTTACTGTCCGAGATGGGGTAGATAATGCCAACATCTAATAGTTTTAATACCTCTGCCTTTACTACCTATTTAATATGTGGGTTGAGTCTTCTTTGAGCATCCCGGGTGGGCTTTGCTTCATCCTCAAGGTAGATATGATGCATGCACTTAGCTGGACTTATCCCTTTGATGTCAACAATGGTCCATCCAATAACAGATCTACGCTATCTAAGAACTCTCAACAGTTTCTCTTCTTCCCCAACACTTCAATTTGCAGCAACAATCACAGGTAATGTTCTATTTTCTCCCAAATAGGCTTAGGTTAAATGCTCTGGCAACTGCTTCAATTCCAAGTTTGATGCCTGGATAATATAAGGGAGAAGAGTAGTATTAGTATGTATAAGAGGTTCATATGGAGGGGTATACTTACTTGAATGCTTTGGAAATGCTTCAAGGAGGTGCACAGCTTTAATGATGTCATCAGTAACATCTTCAGGTTCTTGCTGAATATCCAATTTTGTGAAGCCATGTGTAAGGGTGGTCTCCAATGGATCAATGTGATGGACCGGAAAAGCTTGCTCAACAAAACTTTTCATCATACATATATTAAAGCATTCCATATAATCTTGAGGTAATTTTAATGCATCAAATATTTTGAACTCTATTTTCTCACTATTTACCTTCATACTTACTATACCCTTTTTCACACAAATCTTTGTATCAGCAGTTCTCATAAAGGGTATTCTTATGACGATGCGCAGGGGTAATGGCATAAGGCATTCTTCCATGTCTAACACAATAAAATCAGCATGTAAAATAAACTCACCTATCTTTACCAAAACATCCTCAAGAATACCTCTAGGTATTTTGATGCTTCTGTCTGCCAGTTGCAAAGTGATGGAAGTTGGTTGAAGCTCTCCTAAACCTAATGTTTCGAATACTGTGTATCATAGCAAATTTACACCCGCTCCTAAATCCAGTAATGCACGCTCAAATAATTGGTCACCTATCCTGCAGGGAATAGTAAAACTACCTGAATCTTTTAATTTTGGTGGTAGCTTTCTTAACAATACCGCACTTACCTCTTCAGTTAAAGATACTGTCTCATGTTCCTGAAACTTCCTCTTATGAGTGCAACAATCTTTCAAAAAATTAGCATAAGCAGGTATTTGTTGAATTGCATCTAATAAATGAATGTTTATTTCTAATTTTCTCAAAGTTTCAAAAATATCAAGCAATTTATTTTCTTTCTTTTGCTTTACTAACCTTTGCGGGAAGGGTGGTGCTTTCACCTTCTCCATTTCACTTACCTTTGATGCAGATGGTTTCTCTAGAGATGCTTGTGCAGGCTCATCGGTTCTTATGACCTTACCATTTCTGAGAGTTGTAACAGCCTTCAGTTGCTGGTGCCCCCTGGATTAGGTAGTGTTTGAGCTGGAAGCTCACCTTGCTTTCTGCTACTTAGTTCCTTAGCCAATTGCCCCTTTTGTACCTCTAGTCTTTAAATGGCTTGTTCATGTTTTGCAGTGGTTTGTCTTAGCTTAGTCCGATATTTCCTTTCGTCTACCATGAACTGATCTTGTGAAGTCATCAATTATTGTTGCTGAGTTGTCAATTGCCTCACAAGACTCTCTATGTCACTTTTCTTTGATTCGGGAACTGAGTAGGCTGTTGGTTGAGAGTTCCTTTGTTGCCCTTGAAGAACCATGAGTCAGGCATGGTATATACTCCAACTCTTTTCTTTCTTAAAAGATTTAGCATGGTGTATACTAAGTTGTTCTTTAAGAGAGCATAAGTTCTATGAAAATCGACAACACACAAGACCTAGGACATGTTATATACTCCTGATTTCCTATGTTGATTAACCCAAGAATTCGGCGTGGATTTCATTTGTTACTATTGTCAGACCCAAAACTCAGTCATCCAAATTGATCTAACTAACTAATCTATACCACATGCATATGTTGATCACGCAAACACATGAAGAATTCAATAAAACAAGCATTAATCAATTAAAGCATCATAATACAGCTATTGCAAAGGCAGCAATACTCATATATGGAAAAGCTTAATTAGGGCTTCAGTCGAGTCCTATTAGTAAGTTAGTTACACATGGTGGTGATGTTACACATCTTCATAATGTAAACTAAAGAGAAAAGAATAAACCCGAAAAATATTGTGGAGAAGAGTCGTCAATTCGTCTCCAAAGCTTAAAACTGAAAAAGAGATACTGTTTCTGTATTTTACAAGTCTATTTATAGGGTTCTAAGGACACCTCGAAACCTTAATTTCCAAAACAAGATCCGAACCATCCTTTCCAAAACAGGTTCTGCCGTTTTACTACACGTGCGCTCGATCTCATGCTTGTGCGCTCGAGCCTTCTATGTGTGCGCACTAGTGCTTGTGCGCTCGATCACACTTGTCTGTGCTCGATCACACTTGGCTGCTTCCAGGTCTTCCAGATTTCTTCCTTTGAGTTCCAAAATGCTACATTTTCTCTAAGAACCTATAAAAACACCGAACACAAAAATGAAGTAAAATAGAATAAAACACATAAACAAAAAGGTTAACAAATGTAAATTTAGGGGCTTAAATATGAATATTTAAGCACTTATCACATACAAATCTCACATCTTTCCTGGTTAGTCTATTCAACAGTATTACAATAATAAAAAAATTCTAAAAGAATCTTTTATAATAATCAGCTAACCCCAAAAAGATTCTAATCTCAGTCACATTAGTTGGTCTCTCCCAACTTAACATTGCCTCTACCTTTTGTGTATCAACTATTATGCCATTTCTCGATATTACATGTTCCAATAAAGTTATTTCATTCAGCTAACACTCACACTTAGAGAACTTTGCATATAATTTTTCTCGCCTTAGAATCTCCAACACACTGTCTAATGTTTCACATGTTGTTCTTCCTTCTTAGATTATATCAGAAAGTCAAATACAACCATAAACTTGTTAAGATATAGCTTAAACACTCTATTCATCAATTCCATGAATGTTTCTGAAACATCAGTTAATCCAAATGACATAACAAAAAGTTTATGACCATAACATGTCCTAAAAACAGTCTTAGGCACGTCTCCCTCTTTTATCCTTAACTGGTGATAACCTGATCTCAGGTTTATCTTAGAAAACACTCTCACTCCTTGCAACTGCTCAAACAATTCATTTATCCTGGGTAAAATATATTTGTTCTTATTCAACTCTTTGTAGTCTATACACAATCTCATCGTTCCACCTTTCTTTCTTCACAACCACTATGTGGGCTCCTCATGGAGACATATTAAATCGAATAAATTGTTTATCTAACAACTCTTAAACTTTCAACTCTCTTAACCCAGTGGGTGTCACTCTGTAAGGTGCTATTGGATATATGTGATGAACCTAGTATCACATCAATAGAGAATTTAATCCCTCTACTGGGAGACAACTAGGCAACTCATCAAGAATTACATTAGAATAATCTTTCACCACTAAGATTTATTCTAACTACTATTTTCCCTTTTTAGAATTCATTATGTATGCCAAATACTCCTCACAACCATTCTTCAACCATCTCCTAGTGGTCAGAGCAAGATAAGATAGTTTGAGAGTATCTTATGTCCTCCCTGAAAGTTAAACTCCTCCTGTCCATATCTTGAATACTACCTTCTTTCTGAAACAATCAACCCAAGCGTAATACGACGACAACCAATTCATTCTCAAAATTAAATGAAGTTATATCATATTCAAAGATAATGAGTGAGCTTCAGATTTTCTATCACTGATACGAATCACACAACCTTTATAAACATTTATGATTATCATTCTATCTCTAGTGGGAACTTCAACAAAAATATTTTGCATCAAAGGACTAATGCATACTTCAATAGACTTCATATGAATATTTGATGCAAAAAAATGGGTTGCACCAAGATTAACCAACATTGATATGTTCACTTTTTCTATATACAAAGCACCTCAAATTAGAACAATTATGGGATAAATATCATATATGAATATATCTATAACAAACTTTTTTCTCTCAATTATACGTTAGATTACCACTTCCCCTTGGTGGCATACTTACTTCCTCTACCATGACTCCCAGTTTTCATAACCTATCTCCAAAATCTAAGGGTCCCACCAATAGTATTCTGAGCTACAAAAGTAACAGATCATGCTTATCTCTGACTCTGTATTTCAATTCCCTGTGACAAGGAACACCCCCTCTGGGTGGTCTCCCACCCTGCACACTCATACTGGTACCATCTCTGGGTTCCCCAAATCTAGATTTCTCTCACCAATTCCTCATTCCTCTAATTTTCATCACATATTTCTCAATCTAAAGTGTTATATCCACTAATCTGACATAATTCATATGCCTTATGTAAGATAGTTTTGATCAAATCTTAAAACAACTATTTTTTAACCTCTTACACTTCTTCTCCTCTAGGTCTACCATTTCCGGTACAACCATTGACAAGACCACAAATTTGCTATCGTACTAAGCCACAGTCAACCCATTTGCCTCAAATAAACAAAATCTCTATCTCGTTGGGCTCTAGAGGTATAAGGAAAATATTTATCAAGAAAAACCTCCTTAAACCTATTCCAGGTTAAAAGTCTATCAATATCTGTACTTATCCGGTGAAGAATATCCTCTCACCATTATAGGGCCTCTCTCTCTAACTTGAACGTAGCAAAGACAACCCTCTGTCTAACAGTCATTAGTAAAATATCAAATAATCTCTCTACATGTTTTACTCATAACTCATGCTTAAAAGGGTTTATAAATCCTTTAAACAACAAGGCATTCAACTTAACAATCTCCTTGCATCTCATCCATAAACTCACTTTTACTCCTTCTTAAATGTCTATCTTTATTGGATTTACAACAAACTTAGGCACTGCTCTAGCCTGTTTATCAAGTCTATGTTATAACCTATTGACTCTATCATCTATTGCATTTATTTTCTCAAGAGCATGTGTAAGAGCTTATCTTAGCTCATCTCTTTCAACTTTAAATTCTCTCACACATTTACCAACATCAATTATATTGTTAACACGTTCCATTCTAAGAACCACAGATTCAGACTCAACCTTGACTTGTCAAAATATTGGGACCTATCACACCCTCTCATATCAACAACTCTAACTCTAGCTCTAGCACGTCCACGTGTCATCCTCAAACTATTAAAATATAATTTATTTTAATCTTCCACTTTCTTACTTTTTTATGCAATCTACATAATCATAAAATCTAATGTCTGATACCAAAATTATAACGACTCATCCCAATTGGCCACCCCCGAGAAGGTGTTATCACATTTGAAAATCCCAACACTACACATATATGCAACAATAAAAATAATACTAACAAAAAATTTTAATGTTATCCTCAAACCTCAATAGAGGAGGTACAATAATTTGATATTGCCTTAAACATAATATACAACGTAAAATGCATTAATATTTACAAATAAAATTTTTATTTCATTTTCTCATTTGTCTAAGGCTGTTGACACGTACGTGGCTTATAGAAAATGATTTCATCTGACTCTCAACCCACCAAGCTAGATGTCCTGCCTGCTACCTGAAATCATTGTACAATGAAGGATGAGCTTCACAAACTCAGTAAATTAAATTTACTAGAAGTATTCAATTTGTATGAATGATCTTTCAATATTAAATCAATTATATCTCACATAACTTGATAATAGCATTCTACTATCACTACACACATCATAAGGCTCATTCTCCATCAATCTCTTCTTCTTATGGATTGGTTCACCTTAAGACCATCAATTATCTCATAATTACCTCGTAATGAGGTTCACAACATAAAGTCTACGATTTATATGGTTCTTATCATATCATACTTTTATGTTTCTTTCTCACCATAATTGTCTCTCTGTAAGACTCATTCATTTATAAATAATTTACGCAATAACACACAACACATCTGTATTTCAGTAATGCAACCAATATTTAAAACAGATGCAATGCATGAATTATTATTAGGGAATGTCTTCCCACATGTCGACAAATTTTTATTATCTTAGACCGGCCCCCTGTTCTTTTTTTCCAGCATATACCGGTTGTCACGGTATTTATTTCCAGCATATACCAGCTGTCATGGTTTTTCCCTTTTTCCAATATATACCAGATGTCACGATTTTTCAATTAGACCAGCCTCCTCCCGGTTCTTTTCTTTTATTTAATGCATATGCATATGAACAGTAACAAAAAAAAACATAAATTCAAATATTTAAATTGACTATCCTGATTTTTCTCAAATTATATAAAAAAAATTCCATTAAATTCCCCTCATCCTAAATCACATCAAATCATCCATCAAAGCTTATCAAGATCCACTAAATTTCATCTTCTCATAATTCATATCAAAACATCAACCAGAATTCATCAAAATTTCACTTATCGCTTTTATTATTAAATCAACTTATTATTCCAAAAATATTATTTCTCACCTAATAATTTTCTACATGTCCAAAATTCCTATCATACGTATCAATCAATTTTTCATCTACCACCACACTAATAATTTATTTTAATGCTATCACTAGATATATCATTTTTATCTAGATTACTTAAAGTAAATCTAACTTACCACATAGAACTTACAACTACCCGTGGATCACCTCATTGCCTTTTTCGTTCCTCTCAGCAATTTCCTCTGATTGCGAATCGTCAACACCTGACATAATATTTATATTAAAATTCTAATTTATTCTTCAATTATTCATAAATCAAACCCTTTGAAAATTCCCACTTTGAATTCTGAGAAATTTCATGTATACTAAAAATTCAAAAATAAACATTACATTATTACCTTTTGTTTTTCTAATAGCTTCTCGTGACTCTATAAAAATCCTCCCGTAAACTTCTTCAAAATTTTGCTTTTTCAATCCCCGAGTGTTTAAAGAAATAGAGTGATTTGAAAGAAATTAAACGAAATTTGGTAAGTGTTAATTAATGTTTAGGTGTGTGTGTGTGTGTGTGTGTGTCTATATATATATATATATATAAGTAAAAGTTTGTAAAACAAATTCGGCAGCTCCCACAAAGCCTCCACTTTTTTATCTACCTGTATAACATGCACTCAATTTGGCAGTAGGTGTTGCCACCTGTTGTCACGTTTTTTGTTTGACTTTTTTTTTTTAAATTAACTTTTCGCATTTAAAAATATCTATATATTATTTGAACTCTATGTCATATTTATTAAAGTACTTCTTTACCCTTACTTTACAAATACAGGTATTACAACTGTGACAACATTACTTTCTGCATTCCAACCAAACCTAATTTGCTCAAGCAATTGACTAAACAACTAGTGTTTTATATGCAACTTTTGATATTTCTCCCTCAATTGTTTCACTGTAAAGAGCTTATTGGTCTTCATATTCAATTCTTTGCAATTTAAATCCCAAATCTTTCTATGAAACACACAATTTATCATGTTTCCCTTGTTTACCTCATCAACTATGATATCGATAAAACATTTCTCTCTTTCAGAGCCCTATAATGAGATATCAACGCTTTCAAAAGTCATCTACATTAAAAGCAAACTTAACAGATTATTATTAAATAATAAAACCTAACTGACTATTTTAAGATACTAAAATTGAATCTACATACATATATCAATTATCCTTTATTCTAATATAATACAATACAATACATCTACCACTTATCCTTTGTTTTACTAGCATGCTACTAAAATTGACAAGGAAAAGCATACAATGAATTCCTTAGTATGCACATCATTACTAAAGTATCGAATTTCATATGCACATAAAATAAATATAAAAGCAAAGAAGAGAAGAAAAACAAAATAATCAACTATCTCAAACCACTAGCTACTACCTCTTTACAATAAGTTATTTAAAATTTAATAAAACTGATATCAAGGAATGAGATATAAAAGCAATTTGTACATAACCTTTCCTTCATATAGTTATTCTTGATGACTATGTACATCTATGTAGCAATTTGGTCTTGTAGAGGGACCTCCGATAGATCATTTACCTTTCCTTCAAATAGTTATTTTTCATGACTCTGTACATCTATCTAGCAATTTGGTCTCACGTTTTCCTTATTTGATATCTTAGATAAGAAATGATAGGCACCTAGAGATAAGGATTTTCGGCTATTTGGTGCCATGAGATTCACTGACAAACTTAATTTTAGAGATAAGGATTTGGTCTCATCTACTTTTCTTATAATCTCTTAGCATTATTAAGCAAAATAAAAGGATAACATACAAACTAATTATCAACATGTGACAAGCCTCATCTTCCAATTTTCCTCATTTATTTAATGCATATTAAAGTGTGAAAAACTCAGGAAATCCACTCCAACATCAAGACCGACAAGTGAAAACCAGATTGTCTAGATGTCCCAGCAAGCACCTTATAATAGAGTGAAACAAATCCATGATGAAAATATAAGTTAACATAATTTCTATTTCAAATTAGATACCAAATCTATTTCAACGCTAATTCTAAATCTGAAATGAATCATTAACAATCAAGAAACTGTTGGCTGACTATTCTGCTTCCACATCTTGATTAAATGATTTTTTTGGTTCCCCTGCTCTACCTACTACATAAGGTTTGACTAGAAAAATAGAGAACTTGCTTATGTGTTTTGATTATTCTCCCTCGTTACTTACTTTTTATGCTTGTTTGATTTAAACATAACTTTTTTTCATTTAGTCAAAATATGCATTCATAACTAGGAACTAGGCATACATTAGAAAAAATATAATAAGTTATTTAAAACATAAATAGATACTAATTACAAAATACAGAGTCAACAGAAAGCTTAAAACATATATTAAGTTGTTTAAAACATAAACAGAAATTACGAAGCATCTAACTATTTTTCATTATTTTCCTTATAATTATGTTCAAGTCATTTCAATTTCCGGTTCCTTATGTATCTTTGCCACTCCAGCCTCGGATGTTAGCAAAATCCTCGACTTTGGTACGGCTTGAAAATATTTAGCATTCATCATTTTTTTCCAAGAAATCAAGTCTAACATTATCTTAGAGGCAACCATGAAACATCCAAATCCAATAAACAAATTACCAAGACCATGCCCAGATAAACAACTGCAATCACAACTACACTTGATTATTTCTCATGGTATTGCAATCACAATCAAATTTGAGCATCAATACAAAAGAATTAGATCCAATCAAGTAACTAAAAGACTAAGAGAAAGAAAGAGAGATCTCATCACGGTATCATGAAATAATCGACCCACAATTAAAATACAAGGAGAACATAAGAATTGGCAGACAACCAATTTATTTCAACACTGAAAATCAAAACCCATCACAGAACAACTCCAACTCCATATCAAGAAAAATATGATAACAAATAGTTGCTTTATATTGCAAAGAAATCAAGTTGGATCCATTACACGGACTGAATAAGAATATAGAGCAATAATTCTTACTCTCGAGAGATGTTGAAGAGCTCTGTTACTAGTACTACCTATTGCAAGGCCTGCAATTGCAAATAACTAACGCAACTATCTTTTCCTCTTCTTCTTAACAGTATATATGCTTCTTCTTTGTTGGTAGATTTAAAAGTGTTTAAACTATCTGAAATTAAACCAAATCCCTCTCCACGAAATCCTCATAAGATATTACCACAAAACAGAAAATTTATAGAAAACACCTCCTAAAAAACCTAACCCAAATTTAAACTCATTTGTCAAAGAAACTAACTTTTAACTCTCAATACATACAACAATCACCGCTATGGTATATCAATATCTTGAGTGTAAAAGCTATGAAATATAACATAAAACCCAAAATAAAGCTAGAAAGAGAAGAAATTTTCTGAGTAATTGAAATAATCCTTGTACCAAAAATAAATAAATAAATAAACATGCATTATTTTTACCAAAAAGTAAAATCAAAATCAAACCGATCGATCAAAATCAAAATAACGGAGAAGTAAATCTATTAAGGGATTCATTTTTTAACAAGCCGATTGAAAAGAAAGTATATCAGAGACATGGATTTCACCTTTTAGGTCGCAGATCAAACTTCTTCAAATGGGTACTATGAAGAAATCTACAAACACGAACCAGAAAAAGGATAAAAGTGAGCATAGAGAGAAAAGCTAGGGAGATTTCAGAAGAAAATGAAGTGGATTTACCTTGTTTGGTTGTTTGGGTTTGGGTTTGGGTTTTTCTTGGAGCTTTGTCACTGTCGCGAGCTCTGAGGAAGGTGAAAAGAGACCTAGTTCAAAGAAAGGACGGAGAAAGAAAGAAAAAGAAAAGAAATAGGGGGAGAAGGGCGAAGGAGTTACAGAGAGAGAGAGAGAGAGACAGAGAGGGAGGGAAGATGGCGAGAAGAGAATAAAAAAGTGTGTCGTGAGTGAACAGAGGAGAGAAAATGAAATATGGAGGTGTTTTTGAAATTTAGTCTTGAAAACAAAAAAAACAAAAAAAAAAAAAAAGTTTTCAAAAAATGGTGTTTAAAAAAAGTTATAGAAAACTATATCTAAAAATGGGTTATCCAAACATAATTTTAAATTTTAAAAACAATTTTTTATTTTTGAAAACTCAAAACAAATATGCCCCTATATTCACGTCACTGCTCATAATACTCTCTCGATTTTGGGGATAAAGGAGGTTCACTATATTTTTTTCTTACTATAATTTTTTTTATTTCTTTTGTTCGATTACAAAGACATCACCATCGTCATCGAGCTGGCCTCACTCTTTTTTCTTTGAATTCCTACGTTTTAAGAATTTTCCTTTTTTTTTCAATTTCAGTTGTTTCGATCTTTATGGTTTTTTTAGTAGTGTTCGAATATGACTTACGAGGCTTCTTTAAAAAAATTTACTCGTTGCAGATATGTTTATCTCAAAATTCTTTTTTTGGCCTTTTTTTCTACTTAGATATGTGTTTTTTGACATTGCAGTGATGAAGAATTGATCGAAAATTTAGAGAAGAAGAAAACCCATATGAGAAATCATATTTGGATGTCTTTGTTTCCTTAAATAGTTGTTTTACTGATAGATTTGGATGCATCTATGGATAGTAGGATGATGAATAGATCTAGCTTTGTGACATGGAGAATGTAGAAAAGTGATTGTAAAATTTTGGATCCTCCAATTTTATTTTATAGAAATAATATTACTTGACTGAAAATTTTGGTTTATATGATTTTTAATTTTTTTAATTTAAAAATTTTAATGTCACTGATAAGTATTTTTTAATTATTTTTAATATTAATATTTTTACTTAAAAAACATCTGTTTTTAATTTTTTAAAAATATTATCACCTACTGATTTTCCGTCGGTGATACTCTTTTCTATGATGGATTTCTATCAGTCGAAGAAAATAAGTCATTTGCAATGAGGGCATCAAAGACGGGACTTTCAGCTACGGAATTTCATCGGTGATGACTACCACTAACGAAATTTGGGTATCACAAAATCCATCGGTGAAAACTTTTTTTCATGTAGTGATGGTAAAAATTTATTAATCACCCAAAAATCCGATGCACCCGAACCGGATGGACCAATTTGTTTTGGTTGGAAGTGGTGAGAAGATGTGGATGCTAAAATGACTAATAGGACCGACAATGGGTGGGTTGTGATTCCAACATTCCACCCACCTACACATATATCCACTTCTGCGAAATCAATTATGCCCCTAAATAGTTTGGAATGACAAAAGCTACTAAAACTCATTACACCACAATAAACAATTTTCTTAGCAAAAACCGTGTGAAAACTCTTCGTAATCTCACAACCCAAAATTCGATACACACGATGTTCACTCAACCATTGGATCCTTATAAAATCCACTTTTATAAGATATATTAATATTTTGTTTGCTACTCTCTACATTTGACTAACTATTCCTACTCTTGGAATAGAGTGAGGACTACCTCTCTTGATGCCAATATTAATAGCCTTCAACAAATTTTCCACCAATTCTCTTGAACTTCAATGCATGGTCAAAATATTTAATTAAGTATTGGTTACCAAGATGCATTGGTCTTCACAAGAAGTCACTTACCAAAATGTATTGGTCTTCACACCAACTATACTTAATTAAGTTCTTGATTACCAAAATACATGGGTATCCACACCAAGATAGTCAAAGTCATAAATAATTAGCCACAAATCCCAACGCCAATCAAGCTTTCAACTCCTGGGTCGGGTTTATCTCCACCAAATAAAAACCTCTGTTTTGGACAGGCTTTCTACTCATCATTTAGATTTTGGGTCTAATCTCAACGATCCTCCACCTAAGCTTAAAATATGATCTTCAGTAGGGAATATGACTCATTCCCATTCAATATGTACAAACTCTCTTTGTTCTTGGTATCTTTCATAATTTCAAATGAACCATTAAGAACTTCCATCTCATCATCCTTACTAGCCTTTCCATTATCACTTGATTCTACTCTTTTCATCCAAGTCCTCCATCATGCCCTTAGATTACAATTGTGTGTGTTTCTTCTCACAGGTGCATTCGGTTTTAAAAAAATCAAGAGACTTGGATCTTGATCTTTAATCTTCTCCTTGAAGTTCTCTATTCTCTAATTTTATATAGCTCATCAGACGATATAGTCACGAACAATTTTTCATCCATGAATACACATGGCCTCTGCTACTCATCTCTCTTCGGATGTGCCACATGAACCTCTTCATCCATCAAAACTTCCTTTCCCATCAATAACATCGTGACTATATCATCTTATCAAGGTGGAAAGATCTCACCTTCTAGCAACTTACTACACAACAATTTAGTGATAATGGAAATAAAAAAAGCTAATATCCATACCTTCATTCATTTATGAATTTTTTCCATTGTAGAACCTCACTCTAATACCACTTTGTTAGGAATCTGACACCCAACTAATAACTAGATAATCACAATAGTAAAAATAAAGAGAAAGAAACACAAGAATTTTTAACGTGGTTCAACACACCTCTTTTCCTACGTCCACGAATCAATTACTATTCCACTCTTTGCAACTTTTGGATAAAAGAAAGCTGCTAAAACTTACAACACCATTCTTTAAAACTTTTTGAAGGATGAAAGCTGTTAAAACTCTCCTCAATCTTTAGAACCCAAAACCCTAATACACCCAATGTTCACTCAACCCTTAGATCCTTATAAAACTCACTTTTACAAGATATATTTGGGTTTTGTTTGTTACTCTCTACATTTGACCAACTATTCCTACTTAAGGAATAGGGTGACCACTACCTGTCTTGATGCTTATATTTATAGCATTCAATAACTTGCCTACCAATTCTATTCAATTTAAATGCATGGTCAAAATACTTAATTAAGTGTTGGTTACCAATATGTGTTGGTCTTCACACCAACTATACTTAATTAAGTTTTGATTATCAATATGCATAGTTCTCCATACTAAAATAGTCGAAGTCATAAATAATGAGCCACAAATCCCAACACCAGTCAAACTTTCAACCCTTGGGCCAAGTTTTCCTCCACCTTGTCAAAACCTCTCTGTTTTGGACGAGCTTTCTACTCATCATTCGGATTTTGGACCTAATCCCAAGACATTCACTATTTCCTCTTTAACTAAAAGAGAGTTATGAGAATTAGTAATCTTTCCTTTAACCCTTTAACACGAAATCTTGTCCCCTTACGCCAAAGCACAGTGGTCAGACACCAAAGCCATTGTCCACTAGGTCAATGGCTCGAAATCCCATCCATATATAATGTGATGATTTCTTTTATTATTAAAAAAATTTATGAAATCTTGGTCTAAATAGTTTAAAATAATTGAATTTTTAAAATTAAATTAAAAATTAATTTATTAATCTTTACTTCTAACATTATTAAAGCTTGAACAAATTAATCCAGATATCCCAGTGGCGTACTTACCTCTACCAAAGCCTAAAGACATTTTCCTTTCAAAAGTTATTAAGCTCCCATGATCATCATTTAAATAGTTTGGAAGCTTAATTACGTTTGTATTTTATATTATCCAAAAAAATAAATAAATCTTGTATTATAATATAAGTTTAATAACAATATAAGTGATGTTGCGTAAGTTGATTTGCTTGATAAGGTTTGAGTTCTTTCAATGTAATTTAGATGGAATTTTCTTTTATTTTTTTAGCCAAAAAAAAAGCTGGAATCAAATCCATATACACTATGTGTAAGCCAACTCTATCAATAGAGAAAGAAGTAGAGCCCATTGCATAAGCCCACTATACATATGGGCAAAAGAGGATATCATCATGTCTTGAGATTTGTCTAAGAACTAAAGGAGGAAAAATTCAGCTTCAGCCCTAGGTGTGCACCGCACCTTAGGCAGTCCACGCCTCACCTTGCAACAAGTCTAGGAAGTAAGCTCTCCAGGCCGTGCCGCAGCCCAGCTTCCCCAAGGTGCAACGCCTAGAAAGGCAGCAAAAGTTCTCCTTCCAAGGTGCGGCTTGCCCTATTCCAAGGTGCAGCGCGAAGGCACACCTTATGGCAATTTTCAGCACTCTTCTTCTAGTACGTGGTTCATGATCAAAACGCGCAGGATCACTTAGACTTGATCAAGGGCTATGATTGATTGGTACTCAAGATTGATGAGTGCCAAATATTGCATATTTTAGCCCCTTAATTTACATTTTTTAGCTTAAGAATTTGTTTCTTTGAGTTGTTTTCGTTGTTTTAAAGGTTTACAAGCACTCGGAAAGGAGTTTCACTAAAATTGCCAGAATTGCCTGTACAGATCAGTCATTTTTGTGGATTTTACTGTATTAATTCAGGAAGAACCAAACGATGAGCCATATATGTTTGGAAAGATCTGAATGTCTATTTTTTGAGGAATTTTACAGCTCATAAAAATGATTTTCCTAGATAAAGTTATGCCAGTTTTAGTAGGCTTTGTGTGATTTCAGCGTGGCAGATCAATCATTTTTGTGGATTTTACAGTATTGATTCAGGAAGAACCAAGAGATGAGCCATATATGCTTGGAAAGATCCAGATATCTAGTTTTTAAATAATTTTACAGCTCACAAAAATTATTTTTCTAGAGAAAATTATGGCAGTTTTAGTAGACAAAGGTCAAACAGTGCACCATGCTGTGCTCGAGCGCACTCGGGCAGTATCCCACATCGAATTTGAAATACATTGCACTCTTGAGTTTCCTTATAAAAGCACCACCTCACTGAAGCATTAGTGTGCAATCCAGAGGACTTCTGCTAGCATTCTGGTGGATCTCGAAGGTTTTGCTACCACGAGGGGAAGCGCCGCCCAACAGCGAGTGAAATTTCTCCCAATGTATAATTAGTTTTAATTTATTTATTTTTTAGTTTTATAGTTTAATTTTTAGCACTTTTATTGTGAACTTTAGTTTCATAATTATGAGAGGCTAAAATCTTCATCTAAGGTTGAAGATGAAGCCTCGCCATTGTTTGACATAATATTTTCAGATTTGTTCATACAATTATGATATTTTTAGTATAAATGTTTTGTTCAATTATTTGAGTAAGATCTTATGATTGATTGGTTTTAAATTGTTAAAATTGATATTCCTTGTGTTTCATCTGCCGAATACGGTGGATCATTCAAATTAGATTGGATATCCATTGTGATTTGTGAATTAAATGGATACATTTGATGGTTTTGGTTTAGTTTGGGTATTCGCCGTGATTTGTATAATGGTGGATTCATGGAATGATTTGATAGAATTTTTTTATATAGAACATTAAGATTATGCTTTACTTTGGTGGGGTGGATTCAAAAAACCTTAGTTTTTTTATCAGTTGTTTTTAATCAATTTAGGTTAGGTTATATTTCTTTGCAAGATACAATCCAAAATTCTGAACTAAGTTAAAATAGGGTTAGTTTAGATAAAAATATATTTTTACAACGCAATTCCTTGTGGATTCGACCTTGCATTTGCACAACACTATACTGTAAACGACTCGTGCACTTGTGAGTAATTTAAAACTCACAACAAAGATCTAAGGGTTGAGATTGACTTCAAGATAGGTTCAAGAAATGGTGCACTATGTAAATGGTCACCTAGCTTCAATCTCAATAATGTGTGAGACATAACTTGTGAATGTGAAAGTGAGAATCAATTATAAGAGTACAAAGACACAAAACAAGAGAGACTCATTAGAGAGACTGGTTGTTTAGAGAGAGAGAGTAGTATAGATTGGGGATTCAAGGGACTTATAAGTGAAATTTTCTTGGCGAAAATTCCAAGGTAACTCAAGACCTTATCATTTTCTTTTCTCTCTTCTTTCGTTCTTTCTTGGAGAGGAGTTGTTGTAACTTGTAAGAACCATTGATTTAGTGTAGAGAGCTCAGAGTAGCTCACGGGGACGTAGGCATTTGCCAAACCTCGATAACAAATTGTTTGTGTTCTTTCTTTGATTGGTTTGATTATGTTCATTACAAGTCATTCTAGACTTGGGTTGTTCGGAAGATCACCACTTGGGCATCTTGAGGGTGATTTCCAACAAGTGGTATCAAAGCTTTGGTGAGAGGGTATCAGAGCTGGAATAGAAGGTATCAGAGCAAGACTCCAAGAATCAAAGATCAACTTCTTGGGTGATTCAAGAACGGAGTAAAGATCAAGATATGATCGTGTTCTTGAGGGTGATTCAAGAACAGTATTGAGATCAATCTTCGATCGTGTTCTTGAGATTTAGAAGAAGTTGGAAAGTAATTGTGGGTGCTGCATAAATCTGGGATTTTCTCCGCAAGATGGGTTCGAACTTCATTGTTGAGAAGTTTGATGGAAAGGGAGACTTTGCCCTTTGGAAGTGGAAGATCAAGGTTGTTCTTATGCAACAGAAGATGGACTTGGCTATTGGAGAATATGACACTTTTCCAGCAAGTATCACGAAAGTCTAACAGATTGAGATGAAGAAGATGGCGTATAACACTATCTTTCTGCACATCTCGGATAGTGTCACAAGGGAGTGTGGAGACTCGGAAGATCCAGCTGTCATTTGGAAGAAACTAGATGAGTTATTTCTTACCAAGACTTTCCTTAATAAGATTTATCTTCTTAAAATAATATTTTCTTTTAAAATGGATCCTAATAAAGAGTTGCAATTTAATCTTGATGTGTTTAACAAACTAGTTCAAGATTTGGCTAGTTGTAGTATAACATTCCCGAATGAACAATTAGCTGTTATGTTATTGAATTCTCTTCCTGATTACTTTGAAAGTTTGATTAATGCTCTTGAATATGGAGGAGATACACTAACTAAGGAAATTGTGATCAATGCTATAAGGGCTCATGATTTCAAAGCCAAGATGAGGGAAGCATCAAGTGGAGAAGGGTTGTTCATTAGAGAAAGGCCAGCAACTTGGAATGGCAGTAGCATTCATGGAAACTACCGGGAGAAACCAAAGGGTAGAGGGCAGAGCCATGGGAGATCGTATTCCAAACCAAAGTTTGGAAGGAAGCGATGCTAGTACTGCAACAAGGAGGGTCATTTCAAAAAAGATTGCAAGAAAAAGTTGTGGGATGAGAGAGAAAGTCATACCAAGAATGGAGAGGCTTCGGTTGCCAAAACAGAGCATCAAGATGATGTTTTTGTTGTGTGCTCAAATGTGAGCAGGAGGCAAGGTAGTGAGAAATGGATCCTGGATTCCGGGTGCACTTATCACATGTGCCCTCACAGGGATTGGTTCAAGAATTTCAAGGAAACCAATGATGGAAAAGTTTTCTTGGGGAATGATACTTCTTGCCAAGTGAGGGGGATAAAAGACATTTAATTGAGGATATTTGATGGAGTCACAAGGCTGCTGCGGAATGTGAGGTATCTTCCGAATTTGAGAAGAAACTTGATCTCATTGGGGCAGCTGGATTCCATGGGGTACACATACAAAGCAGAGGGAGGAAAAATCAAGGTAACCAAGGGATCTTTGATAGTGATCAAAGCAACAATAAAAGATGGTCTCTATGAGATGATCGGAGAAACAGAAATTAAGGATCAAGTAGCAAGCTTGATGGCTGAGATGGATAAGACAGCCCTTTGGCACACTCGCTTGGGACATATGAGCGAAAAGGGCCTACAAGTTCTCAGCAAGGATGTCTACTTGGTGGTGACAAGATAGAGAAACTTGATTTCTGCAAGTGTTGCGTTTTTGGGAAGCAACACCGGGTCAGCTTCAACACCGGGGTGTACAAGTCTAAGGGCATTCTTGACTACATTCATGCGGACCTTTGGGGACCAGCAAGAACACCAACACAGGGAGGTAATCGTTACTTTCTTTCTTTAATTGATGATTACTCAAGAAAGGTTTGAGTTTATTTGCTTAGAAATAAATCAGATGCTTTGAATAATTTTGTGGTGTGGAAAAAGTTGCTAGAGACTCAAACGGGTAGGGTAGTTAAGGTTTTACGAATCGATGATGACTTAGAATTTTTTAATAAGGATTTTGATAAATTCTATGAGTTAAATGGGATTCTAAGACATAGAACGGTTGTAAAAACCCCTCAGCAAATGGGAGTTGCTGAGAGGATGAATAGGACCCTTATGGAAAATGTTAGGTGTATGTTAATTGGGTCCGGTTTACCAAAATGTTTTTGGGGGGAAGCTGTGTCAACTACTGCATATTTGGTTAATAGATCACCCTCTAGAGCTTTAGAGCTCAAGACTCATGAGGAGATGTGGAGTGGGAAACCCCGAGTTGAGCAACCTTAGGACTTTTGGGTGTGCTACATTTGCACATCAAAAGGATGATAAACTTAGCCCAAGGTCTAGAAAATGTGTGTTTCTAGGGTATGGTGATAGGGTTAAGGGATATAGGTTGTGGTCCTTAGAACAAAAAAGAATGAAACTCATAATAAGTAGGGATATCATTTTTAATGAATTGTTATTTCCCTATTTGGAGAAAACTAACCTTGCAGGGGATAGTGAACAAACCAGTCCAGAATTTGTGAAGTATGGCATCAAGAAAAATTTAGTTCAGGTAGAGCGAGGAAGGTAAGAGGGTTCAGACTAGTTAGAGCCCATTGATGAAGGCCAAGCTCAGGACACTTGAGAGGAGGCTGAACTAGAAGGGGATGATGCAGCAAGTCAGAATGACTATCAGCTCATAAGGGACCGGGAAAGAAGGGTAGTCAGACAACCTTTGAGATATGGTTTTGAGGATACTAATGTAACAGCTCCTTATTCAGAAGGAGGGATTGAACCAGAAACTTATATAGATGTCATGGAATGTAAGGATTCGTCAAAGTGGCAGCTAGCTATAGAGGAAGAAATTGATTCTTTAAGGAAGAACAACTCTTGGGAATTGGTGCCTAAACCATAAAACAAAGAGTTGTGGATTTTAGGTGGATCTACAAGATCAAAGAAGGGAACACTCTAGGGGATAAAGTCCGGTATAAAGGTAGGCTGGTGGCGAAGGGGTTCACACAAAGAGAGGGCATAGATTTCACCGAAATATTCTCACCGGTTGTGAAATACAAGACGATAAGGATAGTGTTAGCAATGGTGGTCCAATTTAATTGGGAAATCGAGCAAATGGATGTGAAGACATCGTTCTTACATGGAGAGCTTGATGAGACCATTTACATGAGGCAACCTGAAGGCTATGAGGAGGGAAGGCAGGGAGAGTTGGTGTGAAAATTGAAGAAATCTCTCTATGGCCTGAAGCAATCACTTCGGCAATGGACTAAGAGGTTTGATTCCTTTGTAACTAGCTTAGGTTTCATGAGGAGCTACTATGATTCGTGCTTGTACTACAAGGGGCACAAGGTGGAGGAAGTGGTGATCATCCTCATTTATGTTGATGATATGCTGCTGATTAGGAGCAGCATGGAAATGATAGGAGAATTGAAGTCTCAACTCAGTTCAGAGTTTGAGATGAAGGATCTTAGCCATGTACAGAAGATCCTTGGGATGTGTATAATCAGAGAATGGGAGAGAAACATATTGAAGATTTCAAGGTAACTCAAGACCTTATTACTTTCTTTTCTCTTTTCTCTTTGTTCTTCAAGAACAAGAGGTTTCTTGGAGAGGAGTTGTTGTAACTTGTAAGGACCATTGATTTAGTGCAGAGAGCTCGGAGTAGCTCACGGGGATGTAGGCATTTGCTGAACCTTGATAACAAATTATTTGTGTTCTTTTTTTGATTGGTTTGATTATGTTCATTACAAGTCATTCTAGACTTGGGTTGTTCGGAAGATCACCACCTGGGCAACTTGAGGGTGATTTCCAACATCATGTAAATCATATCAACCAATCGTCAAAGAAACGTCCCATTACAACGTTGTATCTTTTGTGAGTTAACATTTAAAAAGAAAAAAAATAAGATCTACGTAAAATAAGTCGACTCCAAAGTATACAAAACTATTATAAAATATCAAATTTTTTTTATGGAACCAACATAATAATCAATAAACTAAAGAATACAATCCGCAGCTAGGAAGGACTTCTAAAATGTTGGAGGCTCCTTTACCCATAATTATGAATCTGTAATACCCTTTGTATGTTGTGCCAAAACATGTGCAACCTCATTACACGTTTAGGAACCACCCAAAGGATAAAAATTGAAAGGAACTAGCAAGAACTCGAATATGTTCTATTATTGCACCGTAATGAGAGAGTACTTGATCATTTTGCAAACACAACAATCTCACTTAAGAAGAGTCGCCCTCAAGCTCTACTCTAGTAATAACATAGCTTCTATCACGCAGCTAATACGACAGGAGAAACTTGCCATGAAACTTCTAGTCTAATCTAAAGATAACACCAACTCCTCCAGACAGATCCATCTGGAATATTAATTTTGGCAACTCCCGATGATGAAGGACTTCACATTTGCTGTCACGCACTGCTTACCTGTGATGACTACGCTTTCTCTTGGGCATTCTCATATTTTAGTAAGTAATTAACTGTAATGATCCATCTCGGGTTGGCCACCCCCGAAATGGTGTCGTCACTTTTTGAAATCCTAGCACGACACATGTATGCAACGATAAAAATATAGCAACTATATTAATTTACATCAAACCTCGACCCTCAATATGGGAGATACATCATTCGGATCTTAACTTAAACATTTTATACAACATAATATGCATGAATATTTAATTGGTATTTTTTTCTCATTAGTCTGAAGATGTGGACCACGTGGCTTACAGAAAATGATTTAGTTTGAAACTCTGCTCACAATTCTATTTGTCCTGCCCGCTACCTGAAATCATTGAATAATGAGGAGTGAGCTTCACAAGCTCAGTTAATTAAATTTACTAGAAGTATTCGATTATATACTCTCAGTTATATATAATAATTCAATTACCTCTAATAATCTTCCGATTTGCATTCATCTCTTTCCTCAAATAATTCAATAAAAATATTATATAATCACTACTCAATCTCATAATTCCCCCATTACACAATCTCTTTTTAAGTCACTCATCAAACATATCAATCTTTCAATCATATATTTAATCATCTCTAAATTCTCAATTAAACATTATCATTTACCTCGTTATGAGGTTCACAACATATAATCAATCACCCAGATAATTCTCATCATTTCATATTTCCATATTTCTTCTCAGTATAATTGTCTCTCTATGAGACTCATTCATCTATCAATAAATTTACAATCATGAATAGCATTTTAACATCTCAATAATAAAATCAATATTAAAACTGATGCAATGCATGAATTATTAATTGGGAACGTCTTCCCACATGTCGACATATTTTAGCTTAGACCAGCTGCCCTCCTGGTTCTTTTATTTAGACCAACTGCCTTTTCGGGTATTTTATTTCCAGCATATACCGGCTATCACGATTTTCATTTAGACTGGCTGCCCTCCCAGTTCTTTTATTTTCATTTAGACCGGCTACCTTCTCAGTTCTTTTATTTCATGCATATGCATATGAATAATGATATGAAATATGTATATGAACAATAATATAGAAACAAGCATGTATTCAAACATTCAAATTAGCTATCCTGATTTTTCTCAAATTATTATTTGAAAAATTTCACTAAATTCCTTACCTCCTAAATCATATCAAATCATCAACCATAGCTCGTCAAGAATTTCACTTATCACATTTATTATTAAATCGACTCATTATTCCAATAATAATATATCTCATAAAATAATTCTCTACACATCCATTATTCTTATCATACCTATCAACCAACTTTCATCTATCACCAAATCATAAGTTAATGATTTATTCAAATACTATCACTATATATTTCATATTTATCATGGTTACTTAAAGTAAATCTAACTCACCACGTAGCACTTAGAGCTACCTGTAGATCATGTCCTTGCTTTTTCTGCTCCTTTCGGTAATTTCCCTCGATTGCTAATCGTCAACACTTGATATAATATTTATATTAAAATTTTTAATTTATTCATCAATTTCTTCATAATTCACACCCATTGAAAATTCCACATTGAATTCCGAGAAATTTAGTATATGCTAAATTTCAAAGAATAAAATTCATATTATTACTTTTTGTTTTTCTGAGAGCTTTCTGTGACTTTCTATAAAATTCTCCCGTAAACTCCTTCAAAATTTTACCCTTTCAGCCTTTCTTTCGGTGCCCAAGTGTTTAAAAAAATAGAGTAATTTAATTTGAAGTTGAAGAAAACCAAACAAGATTTTGTAAAACTAATAAAACAAATTAATGAAAACGATTTTTTTAAAATTATTTAATAGCAACATCGTTTCCTTAATTCTGTTGAGTGTCTTTACCTTCTCAAATTTTTTATTAGTGTCATAGGTGACAACACCTGGACACTTAGGTGTCTTGCACCTTTTTTTTTACAAAACTTTTTTTTATTTCTTTTTTTCATTTTCCTTTTTATTTTTCTTTACACCACCACACGTCCGTTTTTTTAAAGAATTATTTTATTTAATAATAAATCTTTCACTTATATATTATTTTAATTCCATGTTATATTTATCAATTTACTTGTTTACCCATACTCTAAGAGCATGAGTATTACAATTCTACCCACCTTATAAAAATTTCGTCCTCGAAATTTCCTTACCTAACTCAAGAAACAACTGTGGATAATGAATAATATATCTTCATAGTTGCTTCAAGTTCTCATGTAATTTCTTCAATTTCTTTGTTCCACCACAGAACTACTGAAATTACTTTATTACACAAAGTTTGTTCTTTTCTATCTAAATTTCTCATTGGTACTTGTATAAAAGTCAAACCTTCCTTAATTTCTAAAGTTTGGCTTGAAATATTATGAGATTCATCATGTAAACACTTTCTTAAAAGTGAAACATGAAACACTTTGTGTAACCGCTTCAACTTTGGAGGCAATTCTAGGCTATACGCGACTAGCTCAATTTTCTCAACAACCTTATAGGGTCCCATATATCTCAGACTCAACTTTCCTTTCTAGTTGAAATCTCAATACTTGATTGATGTTGATTTTTATAAGAAAATTCAATTAATAGCAAGTAAGCATCCCAACTTATTGAGATCTCATCACAGTTGCCCTTAACATATCTTCTAGTAATCTAATAATCATTTTTGTTTGCTCATCTGTTTGAGGGTGAAAAGTTGTACTAAATTGTAATTGTGTACCCGTGGCTTTTTTTTAAAGCCTTTCCAAAAATCAAGATGTAAATCTAGTATCTCTATCTAATACAATGCTCAAAGGCACTTTATGCAATCTCACCATCTCAGCTACATATAGTTCAACCAACTTTTCAGGACTCCAAGTAGTTTAATAAGACAAAAATGAGATGGTTCAGATAATCTATCTATAATCACCCACGCAACATCAAAACCTCTCTGGTTAAGGGGAAATCCAAAAACAAAAACCATACTCACATTCTTTCATAGCCATTTAGGCACTGGAAGATGTTGTAGTAAGCCTGCTGAATATATTTTCTCATACTTCACTTACAGAAAAATCAAACATCTAGAAATGTATTTAACTACATCCCTCTTCAATCCTGACCACTAGAAATTCTATCTCAATCCTCTATACATCTTATTGTTCTCGGTTGAATCGAATCTATATCATCATGTGCCTCTCTCAATATCCCCCTTCTCAACTTCTCATCATTGGGAACACAAATTCTATGTTCCAAGACCAAAATACCATCATTTCTAATTTTTGAACTCATATTACTTTATATTAAGCACTTCCTACTTAATCTTTTCTATCTCTTCATTTCTACCTTGCATCTCTAACAAGTATTCTACTGTGGATGACTATATAACCATGTTTGCTAACAATGATTCTTTATTACTGATATTCAACTTTATTCTTATTTCTCTTAAATCTGTATCAATTTCACATCATGACTCTCAATAGTAGTTAATCTTTTGTATATTTTCTACTCAGTACATCTGTTACCACATTCATCTTTCCTCAATGATAGTGAATTTATACAATCATAGTCACTAATTAACTCCATCCACCGCTTATTGTTGTGCGTTTATCCACCTAAATTAATGGGCGAATAATCGTACTAGTTATACTTGCAAGTGCACAAGGTCATCAGTGTAGTCTAGTGTGCGAAAGCAAGGTCATCTCCACTGGGATTGGTAAAGTTACTTTTAGAATTAGTTTCTCTAAAGAAAAAAGAGATAAATAACTGTTGGAAAGTGATTTGATGATAATAAAGACATAGAGCTTTGATATCCACCACTAGTCATACATTCCCAATGTGTTTAAGGTATCAGTGCACTAGCTTTATTATGTATACCTACTGGTTCCCAACCTAAGGGCATGGTATCTACTCCTTAAGCTATTGATTTCCCTAAGCAACGAGTTAGGCATGGTATCTACTCTAACTCTTTTCTTCCTTAAGGGATTCAGCATGGTATCTACTCGAGTTGTTCCTTAAGAAAACATAAGTACTGTGGAAATCGACAACCACATGAGACCTAGGGCATGGTATCTACTCCTGGTTTCCTATGTTGATTAACCCGGGTATCCGGATAAGATATCCCTTGTTACTAATGTTAGACCCAGGACTCGGTCATCCAAATTGATCTAACTAACCCATCCATACCACATGCATACGTTGGCCTTACACATACGTATGAGGAATTTAAATAAGCACAGGTGTTAATCAAGTTAAGTAACATAATAAGCTATTGGCAAAGATTTTATCAATGAATAAAAATATAGGAATGCATAACTAGGACTTCAATCGAGCCCTATAAGAGAGTTAGTTATACATACTAACTGAAGTAAACATTATAAATAAACTAAACATAAAGGAGAAGAATAAACCCGAGAGAAGAGGCGTCAATTCTCTCCCAGGCCCTCAACTCCAAGTAAAAGAAAAGAGAGAAGTGTTTTCTATCTCAGGTGTGTATTATGTATGTGAGTTACAAGTGTATTTATAAGTCTTTGAGAAGTCCTAAGAGACCCATGAGTTCCTAAAACTAAAATTTTCTTATTTCCAAAATAGGATTCTGCAATTTACTGTTCACACCCGTATATGTGCGCTCGATCGCAGTGTGTCTTGCCCTCGATCGCAGTGTGCGCTCGATCCTTTAAGTGTGCACACGATCGCATGTGCGCTCGATCGCATTGCATGGCGCGATCGATCGCACTTTGTCCAAAGAATGCTCCAAGGCTTCCAGATTTCTTCTTTTAAGTGCCAAAACTGCTTCTTTTTCTCCAAGACCTTATAAAAACATGTAAAACACACAAATGGAGTAAAAGAGACCAAATTAACGTAATAAATGACCTAACAACTATAAATAAGGGGGCTTAAATATGAATATTTAAGCATCTATCACTTATGTCTCAAATTCAACTCTCTCTGGGTAGGTAAGTATATCAAACTCTTATGATCAGTGAATATCTCATAAGTGGCTCCATACAGATGATGTCTCCAATCTTTAAAGCAAACACTATGGTAGCCTACTCTAAGTCATGGGTAGGGTAATTTCTCTCATGTTTCCTTAATTGCCTAAAAGTATATGCCATTACCTTCCCATGTTACATGAACACATATCCCAACTCTTGATGGGATGCATCACTATACACTACAAATCCTTTATCATCAGAAGGAAGCACCAATACTGGAGCTGTAGTCAATTTATCCTTTAGTAATTGGAAACTTTTCTCACACTTCCCAGACCATACAAATTTCACATCCTTCCTAGTTAATTTAGTCAACAGTACTACAATGATGGAAAAATTCTGAACGAATCTTCTATAATAAGCAACTAACCCCAAGAAGATTCTAATCTCAGTCACATTAGTTGGTCTCTCCCAACTTAACATTGCCTCTACCTTTTGTGGATCAACTGTTATGCCATCTCCAGATATTACATACCCCAATAAAGTTATTTCATTCAGCCAAAATTCACATTTAGAAAATTATAGTATACAATCTCTTTTTCTTCAAAATCTCCAACACAATTTCTAAATGTTTTACATGCTCTTGCTTAATTTTAGAATACACCAAAATGTTATCAATGAACACAACCACAAAATTATCAAGAAATGATTTAAACATTTTATTTATCAAGTTCATGAATGTTACTGAAGCATTAGTCAACCTAAATGGCATCACAAGAAACTTACGACCATAACATGTCTTAAAAGCAGTCTTAGGCACATCTCCCTCCTTTATTCTTAACTGATGATAAATTGATCTCAGGTTTATCTTAGAAAATACCCTTGCTCTTTGCAGCTTCTCAATTAAATCATCTATTCTGGGTAAAAGATATTTGTTCTTAATGATGATCTTATTCGGCTGTTTGTAATCTATACACAACATCATCGTTCTATCTTTCTTCTTTACAAACAATACAGAGGCTCCCCATTGTAACACACTTGGTCAAATAAATTGTTTATCTAACAACTCTCAAAGCTAAAATTTCAATTCTCTCTACTCAGTGGGTGTCATTCTTTAGGGTGCTTAAGATATATGTGATGAACCTGGTATCACATCAATAGAGAATTTAATCTCCCTACTATAAGACAACTAGACAACTCATCAAGAAATACATTAGAATAATCTTTCACCACTAAGATTTATTCTAACTTCCTATTTTCATTTTTAGAATCTATTATATATGCCAAATACTCCTCACAGCCCTTCTTCAACCATCTGCTAGTAGTCAGAGCAAAATAAGATAGTTCGAGAGTATCTTATGTTTTCCCTGAAAGTTAAACTCCTCATATCCATATCTTGAACACTACATTCTTTCTAGAACAATCAACCAAGGTGTAATAAGTCTACAACCAATTCATTCCCAAAATCAAATGAAAATCTATCATATTCGAAGGTAATAAATCAACTTCAAATTCTTTATCACTGGTACGAATCACATAACCTTTTGTACAAATTTATGATTATCACTCTATCTCTGGTGGGAACTTCAGCAATACTATTATGCATCAAATGACTAATATATGCATCAATAAACTTCATAAATACATTAGATGCAAAAGAATGGGTTGCACCAAGATTAACCAACATTGATATGTCCACCTTTTCTACATACAAGGCACTTCAAATTAGGACAATTCTGGGATAAATATCTTATCAGATTATATCTATAACATGTTCTAGTATTTTTATCACGGTATCACATCCTCTAGGTAGCACACTCCCACATTTACCATAACTTCCAGTTCCCACAAACTATCTCCCAAATCTATGGGTCCTATCGATATTACTCTGAGCTACAGAAGCAACAGATTCTGCTTGCCTCTGATTCTGTACTACAATTCCTTGTAACAAAGAACGCCCTATCTGAGGTGGTCTCTCACCTTGTACACTCATACCACCACTACCTCTAGAACCTTCATGTTTATGCCTCTTTAACCACTTTTTCTCTTTCCCTTAAACTTCATCACATATTTCTCAATCTAAAGTGTTATATCCACTAACCTGACATAATTTATATGCCTCATTTAAATTAGTTTCGATTTAATATCAAAATGTAGTCCATCTATGAACCTCTTACACCTCTTCTCCTTTATGTCTACCTTTTTTGGTACAAACCTCGACAAAGCCATAAATCTCCTATCATATTGAGTCATAGTTAATATATTTGCCTCAAATAAATAAAATCTCTCTCTTGTTGGACTCTAGAGGTATAAGGAAAATATTTATCAAGAAAAACCTCCTTAAACCTATTCCAGGTTAAGGGTCTATCAACATCTGCACTTACCCTAGAAAGAATATCCTCCCACCATTCTAAAGCCTCTCTCTTTAACTTAAACGTAGCAAATGCGACCCTCTGCCTGTCAGTCATTGGTAAAATATCTAATAATCTCTCTACATGTTTCACCCATAACTTAGGCTTAAAAGGATTCATAAATCATTTAAACAATAAAGCATTCAACTTAATATATTTAACAAAACAATCTCCCTGCATTTCATGCATAAACTCACCTTTCCCCCTTTTGAACATCTACCATTATTGGATTTACAACAACCTCAGGCACTGCTCTAGCCTGTTCATCAAGTTTATGCTATAGACTATCAATTCAATCATCTGTTACATTCATTTTCTTAAGAGCATGAGCAAGAACTTCTCTTAGGCCATCTCTTTCAATTCTAAATTCTCTTATACCCCTACTAATATTGATTATACAGTCAACATGTTCCCTTCTACGAACCACAGATTCAGACTCAACTTCCATCACAACCTCAGTTCGTTTAAAAATTGAGGCCTACCACACCCTCTCAATTCAATAACTCTAATCCTAATTCTAGCACGTCCATGTGTCATCCTCAGACTTTTCATTAAAATATAATTTATTTTAATCTTCCACTTTATTTTACTTTATGCAGCTTATAAAATCATAAAACCTAATGCTCTGATACAAAAATTGTAATGATCCATCTCGGGTTGGCCATCCCCGAGGTGGTGTCGTCACTTTTTGAAATCCCAGCACGACACATATATGCAACAATAAAAATATAGAAATTGCACTTATTTTCATCAATCCTCAACGCTCAACATGGGAGATACATCATTCGGATCTCAACTTAAACATTTTATACAACATAATATGTATGAATATTTAATTGGTATTTTTTTTCTCATTAATCTGAAGATGTGGACCACGTGGCTTATAGAAAATGATTTAGTTTGAAACTCTGCTCACAATTCTATCTGTCTAGCCTGCTACTTGAAATCATTGAACAATGAGGAGTGAGCTTCACAAGCTCAGTTAATTAAATTTACTAGAAGTATTCGACTATATATTCTCAGTTATATCTAATAATTCAATTACTTCTAATAATCTTCCGATATTCATTCATCTCTTTCCTCAGATAATTCAATAACAATATTATGTAATCACTACTCAATTTCATAATTCATTCATTACAAAATCTCTTCTTAAGTTACTTATCAGACATATCAATCTTTCAATCATATATTTAATCATCTCTAAATTCTCAATTCAACATTATCATTTACCTCGTTATGAGATTCACAAGATATAATTAATCACCCAGATAATTTTCATCATTTCATATTTCCATATTTCTTCTCAGCATAATTGTCTCTCTATGAGACTTATTCATCTATCAATAAATTTAATCATGAATAGCACTTTAGCATCTCAATAATAAAATCGATATTTAAAACAGTTGCAATGCATGAATTATTAATTGGGAACGTCTTCCCACATGTCGACATATTTTAGTGTAGACCAACTACCCTCTCGGTTCTTTTATTTTATTTAGACCGACTGCCTTCCCGATTCTTTTATTTCCAGCGTATACCGGCTGTCATGATTTTCATTTAGACCGGTTGCCCTCCCGATTCTTTTATTTTCATTTAGACTGGCTACCTTCTCGGTTCTTTTATTTCATGCATATACATATGAATAATGATATGAAATATGCATATGAACAATAATATAGAAACAAAAATATATTCAAACATTCAAATTAGCTATCCTGATTTTTCTCAAATTATTATTTGAAAAATTCCACAAAATTCCTCTCCTCATAAATCATATGAAATCATCAACCAAATCTCGTCAAAAATTTCACTTATCACCTTTATTATTAAATCGACTCATTAGTCCAATAATATTATTTCTCATAAAATAATTCTCTACACATCCATTATTCCTATCATACCTATCAACCAACTTTCATCTATCACCAAATCATAAGTTAATGATTTATTCAAATACTATCACTATATAATTCATATTTATCTTGATTACTTAAAGTAAATCTAACTCACCATGTAGCACTTAAAGCTACCCGTAGATCACGTCCTTGCTTTTCCTGCTCCTTTAAGCAATTTTCCTCGATTGCTGATCGTCAACACCTGACATAATATTTATATTAAAATTTCTAATTTATTCATCAATTTCTCCATAATTCACACCCTTTGAAAATTTCACATTGAATTCCGAGAAATTTCATGTATGCTAAATTTCAAAAACTAAAATTCATATTATTACTTTTTGTTTTTCTGAGAGCTTTCTGTGACTCTCTATAAAATTCTCCCATAAACCCCTTCAAAATTTTACCCTTCCAGCCTTTCTTTTGGTCTCTAAGTGTTTAAAGAAATAGAGTAATTTAATTTGAAGTTGAAGAAAACCAAACAGGATTTGGTAAAACTAATAAAACAAATTAATGAAAACGATTTTTATAAAATTCTTTAATGGCAGCACCGTTTCCTTAATTCTGCTGAGTGTCTTTACCTTCTCAAATTTTTTATTAGTGTCACAGGTGACAACACTTGGACACTTAGGTGTCTTGCACTTTTTTTTTTACAAAACCTTTTTTTGCTTCTTTTTTTCATTTTCCTTTTTTTTTCTTTACACCACAATGCATTTGTTTTTTTTAAAGAATTATTTAATAATAAATCTTTCACATATATATTATTTTAATTCCATGTCATATTTATGAATTTACTTCTTTATCCATACTCTAAGAGCACAGGTATTACATTAACACTCTATCTTGCAAAATGATCAAAGGAGCTTTCACCCAACTCTAGTTTTACCTTATTTCTATTATCCTTTAGGGTCCAAGCTGTAGTGAAAAATAAAGGCAGCTTCTCCACTTACTCAGCTCTAAAAAACCTTATATAATCATGTTATCAACCTCTCCTCATGCAACCTTTCAAAAAAATTCAAGCTGCCAAACTCGTTCAGCAAAAGGACATATGAATCATTGTTTTTGCATTTTGTTTACATAAATCACAATGAATCACCTCCCATTGAACACCCTTCTTCTGTAGGTTTTCCTTTGTCGGTAAGAGGTCTCTACCCAATCTCCATGGAAATCTCCAAACCAAGCTCCAAAATGACTCTTTCTTCAGACGAGAACCCCCATCCCTTACTGAAGAGGCACTTGCCCCATTAGTCCCTCTAGCTGTCGATAAACATTCCGAATGAGCAACATGGAAGTCACAAGGAAAATTGGGACCCAGTTGGCACAATTGAGCCTAACCTAATGATGGAACCTCAAGATCACCCAATACAATTGACCCCAATAGCTTTTGATGGGCCTTTTGAATCTAGTTTCAACTAAAATGAAGCCCTCAAAGATGTTGTATCGTATATGAGGTCCAAAAGTCGTGTACAAAAATTAGACCGAGCATATTTTGGACTACTAAATTTGTTAAAAATGGCTTCATCTCTTCCTCTTCATTAAAGAGAAAACATAAAAAAAGAAGTGTTTATCTTCTATTGTTGAAGTTTCTCAAGAAGCATTTGCTAAGTCTCAACCAAATGATGCATCCACACCTCTCAATCGTTCGCAAACAATGATGCTACCAACAAAAATAGAATTATTAAAGCAAATGCTCAAGATACATGGGAAGTTGGAAAGAATATTGGATTAATTTGGAATGGTCCTGAAGAAGCAATTGTTGATAAAAAAATTTACCTGAATGTTCGTGATTGTTGTGCGTTTATCTACTTAAATATATAAGTAAATAACCGTACAGTTTTACTTGCAAGTGCACAAGATCAATGGTAGCATAGTGTGCAAGTGCGAGATCATTTCCACAGGGATTGGTGAATTTCGTTTTAGAATCAGTTTCTTAATAAAAGAAGATTAAAATAATTGTTGAATGTGAATTAATAATAATGAGACATAGGGCTTTGATATCCACCACTAGTCATACTTTCCCAATGATTAATAGGTCAATGCACTAGCCTTCCTATGAATACCTAATGGTTGTCAACCTAAGGGCATGGTATCTACTCCTTAAGCTATTGATTTCCCTAAGCTCCGAGTTAGGCATGGTATCTACTCTAACTCTTTTCTTTCTTAAAGGATTTAGCATGGTATCTGCTGAGTTGTTCCTTAAGAAAGCATAAGATTAATGGAAATCGACAACCATATGAGACCTAGGGCATGGTATCTACTCTCGGTTTTCCATGTTGATTAACTTAAGAATCCGGTGTGGACATCTTTTGTTACTAATGTCAGACCTAAGACTCGGTCATCCAAATTGATCTAACTAACAAGTCCATACCACATGCACATATTGATCAGACATATACATATGAGGAATTTAAATAAACACAGGCATTAATCAAGTTAAGCATCATAATTAAGGCTATTGCAAAGATAATCAATGAATGTATATATGGGAAAGCATAACTAGGGCTTCAATCGAGCCCTATAAAGAGTTAGTTACACATGCTGTCTAAGATAAACATCATAGCATAAACTAAACATAAACTATAAAACCCGAAGAATACTATGGAGACGGGTTGTCAATCCTCTCCAAAGCTTACAATTCCGAGCTAAGTAAAAGATAAAAGAAGTGATGTCTTTTGTGTGTGTTTACAGGTGTATTCCTAGAAGACTTAGGAAACCCTAAACTTCTTAAAATGTAAAACCTCCTCTATTTCCAAAACTAGTTCTGCCGTTTTACTGTTCACGCCCGTACATGTGCGCTCGATCGTATGCGTTGTGCGCTCGATCCTTCTTGTGTGCGCACGAGTGCTTATGCGCTCGATCGCACCCAATATTGCGCTCGATCGCACTTTTGCTAGTAACTGTTCCAGGATTTCTGGATTTCTTCCTTTAAGTGCCAAAAATGTTTCTTTTTCTCCAAGACCCTATAAAAACAAGTGAAACACAGAAATGAAGTAAAATAGACTAAATTAACATAACTAAGGACTTAACAAATGTAAATAAGCGGGCTTAAATATGAATATTTAATCACCTATCACACCCCTAAACTTACATATTGCTAGTCTCTTAGCAATACAAAACTAAAAACTAAAATGAAAAATAATGACACACAGATAGATCCAATATTCATAGTGTCCACAAAAGTTTAGGTCTTCACACAAAACTATGATGCGCATTCATGAGCAAGCTTAAAAAATATAAACACATCTTTGCAATGAATAAGAGTTTTGAACGCAGATCACTTTCATAAGGCAGTTTAAGACATCACAAATTTGACTTAAGTGTGTGGTGAACTAGCACATAAAAGATTAGGTTTCCAAATAATTCTAATGTGTAGTGTTTCGATGTCTCAAGATTCACCAAATTTCCTATTAGAATCAACAAAAATGGCATAGTTTTTCTTTTTTTTCTTTTGTTTGTGAGATTTTTGCCAAGTTAGTTCCCCTAAGCTTTCTATTTGACTCATGTAGCGAGTGTTTAGCCAATGACTCCTAAACCAGATGGTCTTAGGGCATTAGGTGTAAAGACACCCCTAAAGACTTACTAACTCGAGTCAAAAAGGCTACGAAACTAACAGGTCTTAATACTACCAATCAGAATTTTCACCTTTTGACGTGACACTCACTGCTTACTGAGGCAAGAAGGCCAGTTACTCAGCGGAAACTTCTTTTTAATGATCATAGTACACAAAATTTTTACCTTTTGATGTGACACTCACTGCTTACTGAGGCAAGAGGGCCAGTTACTCAGTGGAAAATTAGTTTACTGATCTTTATGAGCATTTTTCTTTTTGAGCAATAACAATTTTTTTTCTATTTATGCCAAAGCGTTAATCTAACAGGTCATCTGGTTCACTATCAAGCAAAAAAAACATACAAATCAAAATTACATGTCATACCCCACACAACTATGTGCTAATGTGCTTGTGTTAGTTCAGGCCAAACTTGTGAATCCTTAAATGCCTAAAAGTAAATGATCTGTGTTCAAAACTTAATTATTGGCCTATATGTTCAAAGTGTTAAGCTCACTTATGAAGTCAAATCATATTGTTTGTTTATATCACACAAATTTTTTGGAACAGAATGAACATGCATTTATCTATAAAAAACAAAAAAAAAAAATGGGACATAGTGTGTGTGTGTGTGTGTCCCCATAACCTCAAACTTAAATGGCACATTATCCCCAATGTGTGAATAACATGGAAAGAGTTGACCTGGGAGATAGAGAACTATATGGCTGGCATGGCTCGTAGCACGCCCCCAAACTTCAACTGGATGCACTTACTCTGTCCTTGAAAAAGAAAGACAAATAAACATAAAATGAAAAACAAGTAATAGTAAAAAACTATAGAAATGCAAAGACTAACAATAAAATAAAATACTAAAAAGGATATGCTTTGGGATGCCTCCCATGAGCACTAAGTTTAACGTCTTCAGCCAGACGGGGTATCCTCTCACTGCTGATCATCAGGTGGTGCAGTCGAAGAGGTATCGGGTGCCGGAGGTAGGTGATTAAGGATGGCCTGTAGCATCGCCTCCTATTGTGCAAACCATGCCTCCAAACCATCTAGGTGCTGGTGCACAAATGATGTGGCTGCAGAAACCTCACCCCAGAAGGAGGACAACTCAACCAGAAAGTGTTGGGACTCTGTGGGTCCTATGTCCAAATGGTCCTCCTCTCGTAATGGACTAACTGCAGGGGTCTCCATATGATCCTTCTCAACCCTCTCAGCTGCAGGTGCAGGGTTCGAGAGTCCTCGAGGCATGTATGAGAGACTATGTGTCCATTGAGCCTTCCCGAAGAAGGGATGCTCTCACACTGGTCCGTCGCTGGTGGTGATAGTGGTTGTTTGTAAATGGGAGAGTGCGAGTGAGAAGATTGGAGTGAGATGTGAAGAGTGGGTGAGTGAGTGAGTGAGTAAGTGCGAAGAGTGAAGTGTTTAAGTTTATTACATGACTATCTGCCACGAGTGCGCTCGATTGCACTCTTGCGCTCGAGCACATTGAATGGTGCGCTTAATCGCAAGCAGTGTGCATGGTCAAAAATAAAAACTTACCGCAGCTGAAATGACAAAGTAAGAACAATACAACCTTACCATGTGTTAGTGGCCTCAGTACCACTAACCTCAGTAGAGGCACTTGAGCTACAAGATTAGCAAATGTGAAACATCGCAAGCACTCTCTTGATACAGTGCTACTCCCGTTGAATGGGGCACTTAGAGTCCACCTCTTGTGGCTCCAGTGCTTGTATCTCAGCTGTATACTGTACAGATTCAAGTGCCAAGTCTTCATCTCTCAGAGGGAAGCTAACATCGAGGTACGGCTTAGCTTTGTGTCCATTTATCGTAAAGGGTTGATTTCCGTAGGGACAACGGACCTCTAAAGCACCATGAGGGAAGACCTTGGTGACCACATAATGACCATACCATCGGGACTTGAGCTTGCCTGGGAACAGTCTTAATCTAGAGTCATATAGCAATACTTTTTGTTCCTATATGGAACTCTTTCCTCACTAGTTGTTTGTTATGATAGGCTTTTGTCTGTTCCTTGTACAACTTAGCATTCTCATAGGCATCATATCTTAATTCTTCAAGTTCAGTTAGAAGCAGCTTCCTTTTTTCACCCGTTTGTTTCATGTCGAAGTTGAACTGCTTTATGGCCCAATATGCTCAATGCTCTAATTCTACCAGGAGATAGTATGCTTTTCCAAAGACTAGGTGGTAGGGAGACATGCCAATTGGAGTCTTATAAGCTGTCTGATATACCCATAGAGCATCATTTAGGCATAGAGACCAATCCTTCCGATTAAGCTTCACTGTTCTTTCTAAGATTCATTTGATCTCTTGGTTGCTAATCTCCACTTGGCCGCTGGTTTGAGGATGATATAGAGTGCCAAATTTATGAGTGATCCCATATTTCTTGAGTAGTTTGGAAAAAGAACGATGATGAAAGTGGCTGCCCCCATCACTGATAATTGCTCTTGGAGTCCCAAATCGCGTAAAGATGTTAGCCTGTAAGAACTTTACAACTACTGTGTGATCATTAGTTTTTGAGGGGACAACCTCAATCCATTTGGATACATAATCCACACCCACAAGAATATATAAATAACCAAAGGAGTTAGGAAATGGACCCATGAAATCAATGCCCCATACATCAAAAAGTTCCACTATATGAATATTCTGTAGGGGTATCTGATTTCAGGAAGAGATGTTACCTGTCCGCTGGCATCTATCACATGAGATGCAAAAGAAGGAAACATCTTTAAACAGATTAGGCCAATAAAAACCAGATTGAAGTACCTTAAGAGCTGCTCGTTTTGCCCCAAAATGTCCTCCACAAACAAACTGAAAGCAGTGTTGTAATAAGCTCAAATGCTCTTCTTCTAGGATACATCATCTGATGATTTGATCGGGGCAAAATTTGAAGAGGTAAGGATCATCCCAATGGTAGTGTCTTGACAGAGGTATCAACCGCTTCTTTTCTTGTGTGGTCATACCTGGGGGGAAAACTTTAGCCGTTAAATAATTTACAATATCAACATACCATGGAAGTTTTACCTCTAGAGTGAACAATTGTTCATCAGGGAAGTTCTCATTCAGAGGTAATTCATTATCGTCAATCTCATAGGGTAGCCTTGACAAATGATCTGCAACTACATTCGCACTGCCTCTCTTGTCTTTGATCTCCAAATTAAATTCTTGTAATAGGAGTACCCATCTGATTAGTCTAGGCTTTGCATCTTTCTTAGAAAACAAATATCTCAAAGTAGCATGGTCAGTGAATACAATAACTTTAGAAACAATAAGATATGATCTAAACTTCTCTAAAGCAAAAATAACAACTAACAATTCATTTTCAGTAGTAGAATAGTTAAGCTGAGCATCATTTAAAGTTCTAGAAGCATAGTAAATAGCATGAGGTACCTTATTGATTCTTTGACCTAAGACAACTCCCAAGGCGAAGTCACTGGCATCACACATTAATTAGAAAGGGAGATTCCAATCCGGTGCCATCATTATCGGGGCAGAGGTGAGAACATCCTTCAATGTGTTGAAGCTTGCATACAGTCATCATTCCATTCAAATTTTGTATCTTTAGCAAACAACGCACAAAGAGGTCTTGAGATTTTGGAAAAATCTTTGATGAATCTTCTATAAAAGCCGACATGTCCAAGGAAACTTCTAATCCCCTTGACTGTGAGATGAGGAGGTAGCTTTGAAATGATGTCTATTTTAGCCTTGTCTACCTCAATACCTTTGTTTGAGATGGAGTGACCTAACACAATACTTTGTTGAACCATGAAGTGACATTTCTCCTAATTCAGCACTAAGTTACTTTCTTCACATCTCTTTAGGACACTCTCCAAATGACTTAGGCATTCATCAAAAGTGGAACCAAAGACACTAAAATCATCCATGAATACCTCAATGTATTTCTCTACCATTTCAGAAAAAATGCTCATCATACATCTTTGAAAAGTGGCTGGTGCGTTGTATAAACCGACTGGCATTCTTCGATAAGCAAATGTACCAAAGAGACATGTGAAGGTAGTCTTTTCTTGATTCTCAGTATTATGGAAATTTGGTTGTACCCACTGTACCCATCCAAGAAGCAGTAATAACTATGACTGGCTAATCTCTCTAACATCTGATCAATGAATGGCAGGGGAAAATGATATTTTCTGGTTACTTTGTTCAATTTTCGGTAATCAATGCATACTCTCCAACCCGTTGTCTTTCTTGTAGGTATGAGCTCCTCATTTTCATTTTTTACAATGTTAATCCCATTCTTTTTAGGAACAACTTGGACTGGACTTACCCATTTACTGTCTGATATGGGGTAGATAATGCGAACATCTAGTAGCTTCAATACCTCAGCCTTTACTACCTCTTTTATGTATGGGTTAAGTCTTCTTTGAGCATCTCGAGTGGGCCTTGCTTCTTCTTCTAGGTAGATATTATGCATGCACTTGGCTGGACTTATCCCCTTGATGTTAGCAATGATCCATCCAATAGCAGATCTATGCTCCCTAAGAACTCTTAACAGCTTCTCTTCTTCTCCACTACTCAAATTAGCAGCTATGATCACAGGTAAAGTCTTCTTTTCTCCCAAATAGACATATGTTAAATGCTCGGGCAGCTGCTTTAATTCCAAAGTTGGTGCCTAGATAATGAATGGAAGAAGAGTAGTATTAGTAGGTAAGAGAGATTCAAATGGAGGAGCATACTTACTTGAGTGTTTTGGAGAAGTCTCAATGAGGTGCATAGTTTCAATGATGTTATTAGTCACGTCTTCAAGTTCTTGCTTAATATCCTCTTCTGTGAAGCAATGGGTGAGAGTGGTCTCCAATCAATGTGTTGGACCTGAAAAGCTTGCTCAACAAAATTTTGTATCATACGTACATTAAAGCATTCGAAATCATCTTGAGGCAGTTTCATTGCATCAAATATTTTAAATTCTATTTTCTCACCATTGATTTTCATACTCACTATACCTTTTTTCACATAAATCTTAGTGTCGGTAGTTCTCATGAAGGGTTTCCCTAATATGATGGGCAAGGGTAATGGCATAGGGCATTCCTCCATGTCTAATACAATGAAATCAGCAGGTAAAATGAACTCACCAACCTTTACTAGGACGTCCTCAAGAATACCCCTAGGTCTTTTAATACTCCTATCTGCCAACTATAAGGTAATGGAAGTCGGGTGTAGCTCCCCCAAACCTAGGGTTTCGAATACCGTGTATGGTAATAAGTTTACACTCGCTCCCAAATCTAGTAATGCTCTTTCAAACAGCTGATCACCTATTCTACAGGGAATAGTAAAGCTACCCGGATCTTTCAGATGGGAGTTTTCTTAATAGCACAACACTTACTTCTTCAGTTAATGCTACTGTTTCATACTCTTAAAACTTTCTCTTATGAGTGCAACAATCTTTTAGGAACTTAGCATAGGCAAGTATTTGGTGAATTGCATCTAATAAAGGAATGTTAATTTCAACTTTCCGGAAGGTTTCAAAAATATCAATCAGTTTATTGTCTTTCTTTTGTTTCACTAACCTTTGCGGGAAGGGTGGAGCATTCAACTTCTCCATTTCACTTACCCGTGATGCCGATGGTTTCTCTTTGGATGCTGTTGCAGACTCGTCGGACCCTATCACTTTGCCATTTCTCAAGGTTGTGACGGTCTTCAATTGTTGATGCCCCCCCCCGGGTTGGGTAGTGTTTGAGCTGAAAGCTCACCTTGCTTTTTGCCACTTAGCTCTTTAGCCAGTTATCCTATTTGTACCTCTAGCCGTTGTATGGCTTGTTCATGCTTTGCTGTAGTTGGTCTTAGTTCAGTCCAGAATTGCCTTTCATTCGTCATGAACTGATCTTGTGAAGTCATTAATTGCTACTACTGAGTGGCCAATTGTCTTACAAGACTTTCGAGGTCGTTTTTCTTTGGTTCAGGGGTAGTATGGGCTGCTGATTGGGAGTTTCGTTGCTGCCCTTGCGGGTTAAGGGTATTTTGATTGTTGTTCCAAGAGAAGTTTGGGTGGTTTCGCCATCTAGGGTTGTATGTGTTTGCATACGTATTGTTCTTTGGCAGGTAGTTGTTAGGTCCCACGTAATTTGCTTGTTCCAGATCTGCAGATGAATACGAAGGACAAGTATCAATATTATGATCAAATTGGGAACATATTGCACATACCTGGAGTGGTGTAGCTGATAAGCTAGATGAGGCATTTTGAGCAGCAATAACTTTAACCAACAGGTCTAGTTTCCTCTCCATAGTAGCTATTTGAGGAGAAGATCCTCTATTTAAATTTACCTCATACATACCTTTACTCTTGGTTACATGTCTACCTCGAGAGGAGAACTGCTGAGTGTGTTCGCTTAGGGTTTCGAAGAGCTCCATAGCTTCTTCGCTGCTTTTCTCCATCAACACTCCTCCACAACCTGAATCAACAATACTTTTGTTAGTATCACTCAAACCTTCATAAAAAGCTTGTACCAGCTCATCTTGAGGTAAGTTGTGATGTGGGCATTTGAGTAGCAGTTCGTTGAAGTGTCCCCAAGCTTCGAAGAAGAGGTCCTCGTCCTTTTGTTGGAAGGATTGAATTTCCTTCCTCATTTGCCTTGTCTTCTGGGCTGGGAAAAACTTCCTTAGGAATTTGCTAGCCAACTCCTCCTAAGTGTGGATAGAAACTGCAGGCAAAGAATTATACTATAATTTAGCATTATCTTTTAAGGAAAAAAAGGTAACAGAATTAGCCTTATTCCTTCTTGGTCAAGGCCTTGGATGTGTTGGAACTTGCAAAGGTCGAAGAAATCTCGAAGGTGCAAGTGTGGATTCTCATTAGGTGTACCCCTAAAGTGAGTCAATGCATTCAATATTTGCATAGATATGTAATAGTTTCCTGCTGCCTCAGGTTGATAAGCAATACATGATGACTAATCAATGTTTTGTGGGATAAAGGATTGCTCATTGGTACTCGTGCAGGTGGTTGCTGGTTTTCGAGCTGTTCCGCCATTGGTGCTTCGTTCTCAAATTCTTCTTCGTTCTCCTCAAAGTTGTTCCTAAGTCTTTGTCGGATGGTCCGCTCAAGCTCAGGATCGAAGTCCATGCATAAATCAGGTAAACCAGCTTCAGTGCAGTAGTTCAACTCTGTTGCTCGGGTAACTCTCTGCCCTAATTACACTCGATCACATAAGAGGGTGCGATCGATCGCAAGTATCACAGAAAGTGTGATTAGGGTTTGATGTGCCTGAAACAGAAAGGAAATTGATTAGGATTTGATGAAAATAAAAATAAGGTGAAAAACAAAAACTAAATTTTTTTAGAAAAATTAAAGTAAAATAGAATAACGATGATTAAACTAAACGAAAGTAATTCTAAAAGGAAATTTAGCGCAATCCCCGGCAATGGCGCCAAAAACTTGTTGTGTGTTTATCTACCTAAATAAATAAGTAAATAACCGTACAGTTTTACTTGCAAGTGCACAAGATCAATGGTAGCATAGTGTACAAGTGCGAGATCATTTCCACAGGGATTGGTGAATTTCTTTTTAGAATCAGTTTCTTAATAAAAGAAGATCAAAATAACTGTTGAATGTGAATTAATAATAATGAGACATAACGCTTTGATATCCACCACTAGTCATACTTTCCCAATGAGTAATAGGTCAATGCACTAGCCTTCCTATGAATACCTAATGGTTGTCAACCTAAGGGCATGGTATCTACTCCTTAAGCTATTGATTTCCCTAAGCACCAAGTTAGGCATAGTATCTACTCTAACTCATTTCTTTTTTAAAGGATTCAGCATGGTATCTACTGAGTTGTTCACTAAGAAAGCATAAGATTTATGGAAATTGAAAACCACATGAGACCTAGGGCATGGTATCTACTCCCAGTTTCCCATGTTGATTAACCCAAGATTCTGGTGTGGATATCTTTTGTTACTAATGTCAGACCCAGGACTTGGTCATCCAAATTGATCTAACTAACAAGTCCATACCACATGCACATATTGATCAGACATATACATATGAGGAATTTAAATAAACACAGGCATTAATCAAGTTAAGCTTCATAATCCAGGTGCAAAGATAATCAATGAATGTATATATGGGAAATCATAACTAGGGCTTCAATCGAGCCCTATTAAGAGTTAGTTACACATGCTGTCTAAGATAAACATCATAGCATAAACTAAACATAAACAATAAAACCCGAAGAATACTATGGAGGCGGGTTGTCAATCTTCTCCAAAGCTTACAATTCTGAGCTAAGCAAAAGATAAAAGAAGTGATGTCTTTTGTGCGTGTTTACAGGTGTATTTATAGGGGTTGAGTAACCCTAGAAGACTTAGGAAACCCTAGACTTCCTAAAACGTAAAACCTCCTCTATTTCCAAAACTAGTTCTGCCATTTTACTATTCATGCCTGTACATGTGCGCTCGATCGCATGCATTGTACGCTCGATCGCAAGGCTGCACTCGATCCTTCTTGTGTGTATACGAGCGCTTATGTGCTCGATCGCACCCAATATTGCGCTCGATCACACTTTTGCCAGTAACTGTTCCATGATTTCCAGATTTCTTCCTTTAGGTGCCAAAAATGCTTCTTTTTCTCCAAGACCCTATAAAAACATGCGAAACACAAAAATGAAGTAAAATGAACTAAATTAACATAATTATGGACTTAACAAATGTAAATAAGGGGGCTTAAATATGAATATTTAAGCACCTATCAGTGATGAGGATGATTTGTTTGATTCATTTCTCTGGATGTTATTATTCTCAGTGATTTTAATTCTCTAATGAAGTTAATCATTTGGCATGTTTGTGGTATTGGCAGAAAAGAAAAAAAGAGATATGTTGGAAGGTTAGTATCATCAGAAAATCTTCCTTAGTGTTTCTACAAGAATCCAAAATGCCTTCTCTTTCTGAATCTTTCAGAAAACAACTCTAGGGTTACCATGATTTCAACTGGGTTTCCTTGGATGGTACTGGGTCTTCGAGTGAACTTATCAACATTTGAGATGAAAAATGTTTCTCAATGGAATCTGAAATATAATCAAAGTTTCATTCTGATGTAAGGTGTAATTTTGCAAAAGGATTTCAATTGTATTATTGTTAACTTATATGCACCAAACGTTTACCTACTTTTGGAGGAAATGTTACAGCTCAAAGTTGATTATCCTTGTTGGGATTTTACTTTTAAAATCCACTCACTCAAATTTTAAGGTAAAAAACAACTACAACAATTAAATAGGCAAAACAAACAAATATCAAGAACACAATAATTTAACGTGGTTTGACAACCACTCTGCCTATATCCACTAACAAACCCATGACTTTATTAATCTTCAATTAAAACTTTAGGAAGAGAAAAATTATTAAACTCTCACTACCTCACAATATAAAAGCCCCAATACACCATAAGCTCTCAACCTAGCTCTTATTGTAGGTTCTCTCTCTACTTGACAATCCAAAACATCAGTACACTCAAAGCTCTCATCCTAGCTTTAGTAGTAAACCTTTCTAATTTATAATGTATATTGGAATTATGAGTGTGCCTCAAACCTTCTCTAAGACCCCCTTTATATAGAGAATATTTTCTTAATACTATTAGGAAAAGAACAACAACATCATAGTAGACTATTACTACTACTTGTACATGGAACAATCTAATAGGAAACTAGTATTACTCCTACTAGAACAACTAACTATAAAATAGAAAACAACTTTTCCCAAACCAATTAGAAGTTTTACTTGTAGGGTTTGAGCCAAAATCCTAACAAATCTCCACCTTGTCTCAAATTTTGCACCTCATCATCAAATTTGACTTTCTTCTTTGGTTGGTACCTTTTGGTATTCCTATCTCATTTGCTTACCTTTCAAAGCAATCATCCTCTTATTCAACACGTATAAGCTCTCTTCACTACCTTTGAACCATCAAGAACTTGCATCTCAACATCCTCATTAGCCTTTCCTTTATCACTCTCTTCATTCTACGCAACTTCTCAAAGTCCTTCATCGTGGCTTTGTTTTGCAATTGTGTGTGTTCCTCTTCCTCGTTGTAAATGCACTCCTTATTTGAAAAATCTAGAGACTAGGGTCTTAATCTTTCCTCTTCCATCCTTAAAGTGTTCCACTCTCTCCCTTTGTCTAGCTCATCTCTTGATATAATCACGAACAATTTTTTTCATCTCGGACACACTAAGCCTCTTCAACTTATCTCTCTCTGTAGGTACCACGGGAACCTCCCAATCCATCCAAACTTCTTTGCCCACCATTAATATCGTGGCTATATCATCTTCTTTAGGTGGCAAGTACTTCATCTCTATCAATATACTACTCAACAAATTAGTTATAAGGGAATCGAAAAGGTTAGTATTCATCATACTTTCTTCCATCTTCAATTCATCAAAAAGTTCAATATTAATTATGCCTATTTTTTTTTCCATTGGAACCAAAGCTTTGATACTAGTCATTGGGATTTTACTTTTAAAATCCACTCACTCAAATTTTAGGCAAAAGCACACCCACAACAATTAAATAGGCAAAACAAACAAATATCAAGAACACAACAATTTAACGTGGTTTGATAACCTCTTTACCTACATCCACCAACAAATCCACTGCCTTATTAATATTTAATTATAACTTTAGGAATAGTAACGTTATTAAACTCTCACTACCTCACAACAAAAAATCCCTAATACACCTAAAGATCTCAACCTAGCTCTTGTTTTAGGCACTCTCTCTACTTGACAATCCAAAATCCCTATATACTCAAAGCTCTCATCCTACCTTTAGTAGTAAACTCCTATGATTTACAATGTATATTGGAATTATAGTTATACCTCGAACCTTCTCTAAGACCCCTTTTACATAGAGGATATTTTCCTAATAATATTAGGAAAAGAACAACAACATCATAGTACACTACTACTACTACTTGTACAAGGAACAATCTAATAAGAAACTAGTATTACTTCTACTAAAACAACCAACTATAAAATAGAAAACTATTTTTTCCCAAACCAATAAAAATTCTTCCTTGTAAGATTTGAGTCAAAATCCTAATAACCCCTCTACCTTGTTGCATTGGTGGAGATTTAAATACAATTAAAAATGAAGAAGCAAAATGGGGTTTGCTTTCAACAATAAGGCATCTTCTGACTTCTCTAGTTTCATTTTTTCTGCCGAGTTGATTGATCTTCCCCTAAATAGGAGGCAATTCACTTGGTCCAACAATCGTGAGGGACCATCTTAGAGTAGGCTAGAATTTTTCCTTGTCTCTCATGACTTCTTATACAAATTCTTAAATGTAAAACAATGGGCAGTTGCTTCTGCTATTTCTGATTACTACCATATTTTCTTGGGAATTGATTCTATTAATTGGGGACCTAAACCTTTTCATTTCTTTAATTTGATGCTTTGATGAGAAAATTGGACCATGGTTGGGCTAGATACATGGCTCATCAAAGGTTTCTATTAGTAAAACAGTCCATCAAGGAATGCCACAGTACTCAATCCGATGGTTATGGTGCCTCTATCCTTAGTTTGGAACAATGATTGGACAATATCTCCAAAAATCAAGAATCTAGGTACCTAGTCAATCATGAATGAGGCAAGATGAGGAGCTTACATTGTGATCTTTGGAAATGATATGGAGTCGAAGAAAGCACTTGAAGGGAAAAATCTAGAAAAAAATGGATTCGAGAAGAAGATAAGAACAAATACTTTTTCACTTGAACATTGTTGGCCTAAATAGAAGAAATGTTGTTTCTAGCATAGTTTTTTTTATAGTGTTGTGATATTTGAACCTATCCTTTTCAAATAACTTTATTCCAACAGTTTAAAGATAATTTCAGCAGTTGTAAACAAGACAAACCTATTCTTGACGCTATTAAATTTAAATGTCTCTCTGGAAATGTCGCTTTTGATTTGAAATCTGAAATTACTATGGGAGAAATTTAGAAGACAGTCCAAAGTTGTGATGGCGACAAAGCGCTTTGGACCAATGGTTTCAATTTTCAGTTCATCAAGAGCAAGTGGTAACTGATAAAAATGAGGTATTGGCTTTCATGAATGAATTTCATTCAAACGAAAAAATAACAAAAAGCCTTGATACCTTTTGTATTGCTCTCATTTCAAAGAAGCAATCCCCCACTAGTTTCAAGAATTTTAGACCTTTAAGTCTTACTGGAAGCATGTATAAGATTCTTGCAAAAACCTTAGCTAATAGACTTCCTGCATATATGCCTTCTATTGTGAGTTCTAATTTATCAAATTTCATTAGTGGTGGTCAAATCCTGGACACAATATTGATTGCCAGTAATGTTGTTGATACGGTAAAAAAGAATAGTGTCAGAGGCTTGCTATTCAAGGTTGATTTTGGGAAAGTGTTAGACAGTGTAGAATGGGATTTGGTTTTTAATGGTGTTCCTGGATCCGTGAATGTGTATCCTCTACCTCCCTTTCAGTTTTAATTAATGGCTCTCCTACAAATCTTTTCTAGATTTAGTGAGGGTTGCGCCAAGGCTATCCATTATCACAGTTTCTTTTCAATATTGCAATCGAAAGGTTGTTTTTTATGATTTCTAAAGCTCAATAAGTTGGTTTATTTGAAGGGATCAGTCTAGGCCGTAATATTTGTTTTTCATCTACAATTTATAGATGATACTCTCATCTTTTGTCGTGAAAATTTTGAGAAATTTTGAATATCAAAAGGATACTCAGTTGCTTTGAAATTTCATTTGGCCTAAGGATTAATTTTTTAAAAAAAGCTACCTTGTGAATGTTAGCTCAATGAAGATCATGTAAAGGAATAAGCTAGAAGCATCATATACAAGTATGACAAATTGCCTTTGAACTATTTGGGGATGTCGTTAGGTGCCAAAGCAAGGTTGATAATATAATGACCAATCTCAGGTGGACCTTACATAAAACGGAATTTTCGGGAGAGTTAGGGTTTCAAAATAAAAATCAATTTAAAACAAAAACTTCCTTCCATTTCTTAGTACCACCTTAAATAAATTTCTTTCCAAAAAAACCTTTCCTTAAGGAATTCTTTAAATTTATGAAATTAATTAAATCTATCCGTCAAATATACTCATTCTTGAATAAGAAAGCTAGATAATTTCCTTTTTGAATATACTCATTCCATATTCATAGCCCTTTCTTTTAATCTGATTCCTAATTATGAGAGCTTTTAACCAAAGCTTACTTTGAAAATTTTAAAATATATTAGTAATAAAGTTTTTAGGGTTATTTCTAAAGTTTTTGTAAACCTATGATCTATTTGAAATATAATTAGGGCATATTCACAAATAATAGGGTAACATTTAAAAAAATTTCAAACATCAAGGGCATTTCTACAAAAACCAAGGATATAGTTAATTAAAATCTCAAAACCTAGGGTCACAATATAAATTAATCTGTGAATAGTGTCATCCCTAACCTCTAGTCGGGTTGACCCGATTGGATCGCGGGTCAAACGACCCAAATTCTTATTTTTTGAATAACTCATTTCTACTCCAAAATTAACAAAGCATATATAGGTTTGAAGCTCTTGAACCAATGATTCCTAATATAATGTTAGATTTCAGAATTTATACAATAATTTTTATGAATCATGGTGAAAATAGTTTGATCATAACCATAAACATATATAATGCACTAACAAAATTAAGTATTAGTACTTTAGCATCCTTACCTTGAGAGAACGGAATAATTATAGCCTCTCTCTCTCTCTCTCTCGCTCCTTTCAGTCCCTCTCAAATTTTCTTTTAAGTGAATATCTGCACTATACAGATATATATGCAACCGCGGTACTCTTTTTTTAATACAATTACATAGTTTAATAAATAATTCTTGAAATAAGTTACTAAAAAGTCATTTGGCATAGTGGTTAAGTTTACGCATGCCAATTTTGGGAGGGCATATATTTAAGCCTTCACGCCTTTCCTTCCTTATCTTTTTCTCTCGTTTTAGATATTATCTTTTTATGATATTAGGTTGGATCCATTGGTAACGCACTAGCTCAACTACTTTGGGATTGTTGGTTCGAGAACCCACCCTATGCCACTTGCCTTTTATTGAAAGCCTGTATAAGTTCTTCTAAAAACCTCAGCAAATAGACTTCATGCAGTTATGCCTTTTATTGTGAGTTCTACTCAATCAGTTTCATTAGTGGTCGTCAAATCCTGGACACCAAACTGATCGCCTGTGAAGCTGTTGACACGATATAAATGAATGGTGTCAGAGGCTTACTCTTGAAGGTTGATTTTGAGAAAGCATTCGATAGTGTAGGATGGAATTACTTGGATTATGTCGTGTAAAATTAGATTAGGTTTTAAATGGTTTTCTTTTCAATATTGTAGTCGAAGGGCTATCTCTTATGATTTCGAAAGCTCAATCAGTTGTTTTATTTGAAAGGATCAATCTAAGCCGTAATCAATTGCTCGTTTACAATTTGCGGACGATACACTAATCTTCTGTTGTACAAATTTTAAAAAATTCTGGACATCAAAATGATACACTACTTCTTTGAAATTTCATCTGACCTAAGGATTAATTTTTAAAAAAGCTTCTTTGTGAATGTTAGCTGTAATGAAGATCATTTAAAGGAATGGGTAAAAGCATCAGATGCACTATGACAAATTGCCTTTGAACTATCCGGGGATGCCGCTAGGTGCCAATCCAAGGTTGTTTTCAACGTGGAAGCCAATTCTTGGAAATTTCCAAAAGAAGCTTGCACCATGGAAGCATATATTGTTGTCAATTGGTGGTAAGCTTGCTTTAATTATGGCCTCGATGAGCATTCTGTCATTATATTACATGTCTATTTTTTTAATACCAGTTGGAATTTCAAGTGAAATAGAGTGAATTCAAAGGAAATTCTTATGGGAAGGTTGTGGTGATAAAATGAGGATTCATTATGTAAATTAGAATATTGTTTGCTGAAGTAAAAAAGATGGGGGCTGGGAAACGGAAGAGTTGTTCAATGACATCGAGCTCTCTTAAATAAATGGTTGTTGAGGTTTCGAACTGAGAAGAACTCTTTATGGAATCAGGTTATCAGAGCCAAATATAGTTATAATCAAAACAAGCTTCTTCCACATTAAGATTGACAAAGCCACTTCATCAACTCGGTGTGGTATTCTAAGCCTCTTCTCCTCCAATGATGATCTATCCAAACACTTTCTGAACAAAATTGGGTATGTAATTGTGAATGGAAAATCTGTTCAGTTTTAGGATGACATTTAGATTGACAATGTTATTCTCAAGCTCCATTTTCCTCGTATACATGCTCTGTCAACCAACAAACATGGCTCAATAGCTGATTTTGGTCATTGGCATGATGGATCTTGGGAGTGGTCAATTTCTTTAAGAAGTGCTCCTTTTGGCTAGGAACTCAATCAGTTCTCTCTTTTTGAATTCCATTAGTAGCATGATCATTAGAAGAAATGTTGCAAATAAATTCACTTGGAAACCAGATTTCCATGGTATCTATTTTCCTAAATCATTCTGTCATTCTATTTCAAGCTGCCAAGAGGCTATAAAACCATTGCATTCCCTGGTTTGGAATGGTTTTGCTCCATCTAAGGTGAAAATATGTTGCTGACAAATACAAAAGGGAAAGGTGGGTGTTAAGGTTGAAGTTCTTGGTAGAAGAATTGCTATAGACATTGTTTTATGCTCATTTTGTTTAGATCAAGAAGTAGTTCAACATTTGTTTCAGGAATGCAAGTATAGTTGGCTGATCTGGTGCTCAATGTTGGCTTGGTTGGGTATCTCATGTAATAAATTCAAGCATTAATTGTGGCAATTAATAAGTGGAGGTAGATGTAATAAATTCAAGCATTAATTGTGGCAATTAACTGGAGGTAGATGTAATAAATTGGCAATTAAGTGGAGGTAGATGTGCTCCACTAAGCATTAATTGTGGTCAAATTAATTCAATTATTCTTAGTGCATTTCTCCTATAAATAGGATAACCATAGAGCATATTAAGAGTTAGCAAGTTATAGTGTTAGAGAAAAAACACAAGATATATGCTTAAGGAATGTTGGTTCATATTCTCAATGGTTGTATTGAGAGTATAAGGTATATGTAACCAACCTATATATATGGTCCATGTTTAACCCTTTGGCTATCCATTGATTGTGGTAACAAGCGTATGAAATACAGACGGACGTTCTTGATGGAAGAACATGTATAAATACAGGTTTGGTCCCTAGACTCGGTACTTTTCATTTTCTTTCATACTCCATCAAATTGAAGAGAGTTTTGAGAGTCTAGAAGAACTAATATTGAGAGAATAGCAGATTGTGTAAGTGAAAAGCTTCAATGGCCGGAGGTATGTTTACGGCCTTTATAATTCTGCATTTAATCTATATGCTATTTAAGTTGTTTAGCATGTTAAGATTATATTTAAGTTCTAACATTTGGTATCAGAGCATTGTTTGCCTCTGTCTTGAAGTATTAAGCAATCTGTAATACTTTCGATTTATACCCGAAAAATAATTTGATTTCAAAGTTTGTTTTTAGAGTATTTTTTGATGGAAAATAATATTAGAAATCATTAAGAAATTTGATTTCTAGTATTTCTGAGTTTTAAAAATCTTGGAAGCCAATTTTATGGATTTTCACTATGTTGCATATGATTTGTAATTATTTGCAAAAAAATAAAGTTTATGAACCCTTGTATTTATTTTATTTATGTGCTTAAAATTATGTGTTATATATGTATAACTTTTTGGGTTATGCATGCAATTTAAGTTTAAATAGTTTTAGTGCATAAATAATTTAATGTTGGGCATGTATTTTTAATTTTGTGATTATTTTGCTCAAATTAAGATTACGCATATATACTATTTATGTTAGTTCTATATATGCAATTTCAGTAAATGCTCATTTTTAGCATGCTTTTGTTTTTCAATTCATGTTTTTAGAATGAGTTTATTTTATGCAATGAATTAAATTAATTGCATAATATTATGTTTAATTATGCAATTTATGTTTTATTTATGAGAACTTTATTTACATATGATAACATATTATTAAGTTTAGATATTGTTAGATTATGTAAACTTAGGTTATTCTCATAAAACTTAATTTGTGCATAACACATTAAGGTTCATAATACATTACTATGAACAATTAAGTTAAAAATTATGAATAATTCATAAACAATTTGTAGTTGGCATAAGACAGCATGATCTAGGACAATGCTCTGTCTAAGGATTCTGGTTTTTAATGAGGCTTTGTCCCGACCAATTATCCTGGGAGTACTCTTAGTGATTGCCTATTATGTTACTGCGTAATTGCTTTTAGGCATTAAGTAGAGCCTAAAATATAGTAAATATAAATGTCTAGTGAGCCATATAATTTTAAAATATTTAAAGAGTAGCCACAACATTTTTAATTATATAAAATTATATATTAAGTGGATTAAGATCACATAATGGACATTAATTGTAATTAATTATATGAATATACTGATTTTACCCCACAAGGATTTTATTATGTTTATATAATTAATTAGGATAATATATTAAAATTAGTTTTTTTTTTTAATTTACCCACAGGAGTTAAGAAGAATTAATTTAATAGTTTTGTCATAAAGTTTAAAGATAGAAAAACATAAAACTGTAATCATAATATACATTATGAATTTAGTAAAAATAGTTTGATAAAATTTATCATAAAGTATAAAGAATCTTATTGAATTAAAAATTTAGCCCACATGTAATTTTTAATTAAATTAGATTCAATTTCAGCATGTTTTTACATTGGTAAAACATGCAATTTAGAAAATTAGACCTCAAATCTTGACATAAGCTTTTGGACTTTATGCAGTTACTCAACCCACTAGTTTCTCTGATATCCGTTGTGACATACTCGAACTTAGGGGAGATAACTATAAGGTATGGAAGGAGAGGATTCTTCTCCATCTAGGGAGGATGGACATAGATTATGCTATTAGGAAGGACGAACCACCAGCAATCGTCGATAACAGCACTCCAGCTGCTGTCACGCTATATGAGCGATGGGAGCGATCTAATCGGCTTAGTGTGATATTTATCAAAACTAAGATAACTGCTGGTATATGTGGTTCTGTCGACCAGCGTGAGAAAGTCCGCGATTTGTTGAAAGCCATTGACGATCAATTCGTCACTTCAGAAAAGGCATTGGCAAGCACCCTGATAACGAGATTATCATCCCTTAGACTCACCAGCGTAAAAGGGGTGCACGAGCACATAATGCAAATGCGTGACATTGCGGCTCAACTTAAGAAACTCCAGGTTAATATGTCAGAATCCTTCCTAGTGCACTACATTCTGAACACCCTTCCAACTCAGTACGGGCCTTTCAAAATCTCGTACAACACACATAAAGACAAATGGTCAATCAATGAATTAATGACCATGTGTGTTCAAGAAGAAGAGAGACTTGTGATGGAACTGGGTGAGAGTACAATGCTGGCTACTACCCGATGGAAGGACAAAGCTAAACCTATCAAATCTCAAGCTAATCAGAAGGGGAAAGGTAAAATACTACCTCAAGCTAATATCAAGAAAGAAGAAAAATGTTTCTTTTATAAAAAGAAGGGACATATGAAGAAGGAATACATAAAATTCCAAAAATGGCTTGAGAAGAAAGGTAATCCAACCTCGTTTGTTTGTTATGAATCTAATATGGTTAATGTTAATATTAACACCTGGTGGATTGATTCTGGATCTACAATCCATATTGCAAATTCCTTGCAGGGTATGCAAAACCTAAGGAAGCCAGTGAGAAGTGAGCAAAGTATCTTATCAGGCAACAAGATGGGCTCACATGTGGAGGCGATTGAAACGTGCATTTTAACTTTAAGTAGTGGATTTATTTTAAAATTGGAAATGACCTTTTATGTACAAAGTTTCTCACGAAACTTGATTTCTGTTTTCAAACTTATACCATTTGGATATTTCTTTAATTTTTAAGACACATCTTTCAGTTTATTTTATAAAACTGATTGTGTTGGGAATGGTATTTTGACTGATGGTCTTTATCATCTTTATTTACAAAATGATGCCACTTATAGTTCAATGTATGTTCAAACTAGCATTAAAAGGTGTAATATTAACGATGACTGCTCTATGTTATGGCACCGGAGATTAGGTCATATCTCCATAGAAAGAATTAAAAGATTAGTGAATGAAGGGATACTTAGTACTCTTGATTATACTGATTTTGAGACTTGTGTGGACTGTATTAAGGGAAAGCAGACCAACAAGTCCAAGAAATGTGCTAATAGGAGTTCGGACATATTAGAAATCATTCATACTGATATATGTTGTCCAGACATGGACGCACATGGTCAGAAATATTTCGTCACTTTTATCGATGATTACTCACGATATATATATATATATATATATATATATATATATATATATATATATATCTATTTGCTTCATAAGAAAAATGAAGCATTGGATGCCTTCAAAGTCTTTAAGACTGAAGTTGAGAACCAATGCGGAAAGCAAATACAAATTGTGAGATCCGATAGAGGTGGAGAATATTATGGTAGATACACAGAAAGTGGACAAGCACCTAGTCTTTTTGCCAAGTTTCTTCAAGAACATGGGATTGTTGCCCAATACACTATGCTTGGTTCCCCGGACCAGAATGGTGTTGCAGAAAGAAGAAACTGAACATTGATGGACATGATGCGGAGTATGCTTAGCAACTCCAACCTTCCTACATCCTTATGGACTGAAGCACTAAAGACGGTTGCGTATATATTAAACTGAGTTCCAACCAAGGCTGTTACCAAGACACCATTTGAATTATGGAAAGGTTAGAAACCGAGTTTGCGACATATACGCGTTTGGGGATGTCCGTCTGAGGTGAGGATTTATAACCCACAAGAGAAGAAACTGGATCTGAGGACCATTAGTGGGTATTTCGTTGGATATGCCGAAAGGTCCAAGGGTTATAGGTTTTATTGTCTAACTCATACTACTAGGATTGTGGAATCAAGAAACACTAAGTTTTTAGAGAATGACATCATCAATGGGAGGGATTGGTTCAGGAACTTAGTTCCTGCACATGATTATACAGAACCTGCACATGATCATACAAAATCTCAACCTTCATCAAATGATAGATTGGTTATAGTTCATAACACGCCTCAAGTATAAGCTGGTGTTGACCAATCGATCATTGAGGTTCCACAAGCTGCTGACAACATTCTAATAGATCAAGTAGTTCAGGAAATACCACAAGTTCCTGAATAACCAGTTAAACCACAAGCTCCCCTGGGAGACATTGGTACAACATTAAGAAAATCTACTAGAGTCAGGAGATCAGCAATTCCTAGTGATTACATTGTGTATCTATAAGAATCTGACTATAATTTTGGAGCCGAAAATGATCCTAAAACCTTTTCACAAGCCATGAGTTGTAAAGAGTCAACCTTGTGGCATGCTGCTATAAAGGAAGAGATGAATTCCATGAAAAGCAACGAAGTTTGGGATCTTGTAAAGTTGCCTAATGGGGCGAAATCCATTGGTTGCAAATGGGTCTTTAAGACCAAGAAAGATTCATTAGGCAACACTGAGAGAAACAAAGCCAGACTCGTTGCTAAGGGATTTACTCAAAAAGAATGAATCGATTACACGGAGACTTTCTCTCCTGTATCTAAGAAAGATTCTCTTCGTATTATTTTGGCATTAGTTGCTCATTTTGACCTTAAGCTGCAATAGATGGATGTGAAAATGACATTTCTTAATGAAGATCTAGAGGATGACGTTTATATGAAACAACTTGAAGGTTTCTCCTCTAATGATGGCGAGCATTTGGTTTGCAAGCTTAGGAAATCCATATACGGTTTCAAACAAGCCTCTTGTCAATGGTAATTTAAATTCCATGAAGTAATTTCTTCATTCGGTTTTGTTGAAAACCCCATGGATCAATGTATATACCAGAAGGTCAGTGGGAGTAAAATTTGTTTTCTTGTTTTATATGTTGATGATATTTTACTTGCAACCAATGATAAGGGCTTGTTGCATGAGGTGAAACAATTTCTCTCTAAAAATTTTAATATGAAAGATATGGGTGAGACATCTTATGTCGTTGGCATTAAGATCCATAGAGATAGACCTAGAGGTGTTTTAGGTCTGTCACAAGAAATCTATATCAACAAAGTTTTAGAGAGATTTCGGATGATAGATTGTTCACCAAGTGTAGCTCCCATTGTGAAGAGTGATAGGTTCAATTTGAACCAATGCCCAAAGAATGATTTTGAGAGGGAATCCATGAAGAACATTCCATGTGCTTCTGCAGTCGGAAGCCTAATGTATGATCAGGTCTGCACTAGACCTAACAATTGCATTTGTTGTAGGGATATTAGAGCGATATCAGAGTAACCCAGGTATAGACGACTGGAGAGTTGCAAAGAAAGTAATGAGGTATCTTCAAGGAACTAAAGACTACAAGCTTATATATAAACAGATCGACAATCTGGATGTGATTGGCTACTCTGATTCAGACTTTGCTGGCTGTGTTGATTCACGTAAATCAACATCAGGGTTCATTTTTCTAATGGTCAGTGGAGCTGTTTCTTGGAGAAGTGTCAAGCAGATATTGACTGCTATTTCTACTATGGAAGCCGAGTTCGTCTCCTGTTTTGAGGCCACTTCACATGGTGTATGGCTTAGGAGTTTCATTTATGGGCTTAGAGTCATGGATTCTATATCTAGGCCATTGAGAATTTTCTGCGACAATTCAGCTGCTGTCTTTATGGCTAAAAACAATTAAAGTGAAAGTCGAAGTAAACACATCGACATTAAGTATTTAACCATAAGAGAACGTGTAAAAGAAAAGAAAGTGGTCATTGAACACATTAGCACTGAATTGATGATCGCTGATCCTTTGACTAAAGGCATGCCACCTTTGAAATTCAATGATCATGTAGAGAAAATGGGACTTGGTTCCACTTTGTAAGTGTATACATACAGTTTATTAATGAAACTCTTACATATTTTGATGTTTTCTCATATTCATGTGCACCTTTATTTCTTTGAGAAAATTCATATGTATAGGACCAAGAATAAACATAGGGTTTATTCATTAAGAAATGTTACCACATGAAGAATAATACTTGAGGAACTAAATTCATCGTAATACATGGAAGGTAATACTCACTTTTAGAGGACTTATCGCCATGATTCATGTATTTACTTCTTAAAATATATCAATAGGATTAAGTTAGGTTAAACATATGGACCAAGCGGGAGAATGTAATAAATTCAAGCATTAATTGTGGCAATTAATAAATGGAGGTAGATGTAATAAATTCAAGCATTAATTGTTAATTGTGGCAATTAATAAGTGGAGGTAGATGTAATAAATTCAAGCATTAATTATAGCAATTAAGTGGAGGTAGATGTAATAAATTCAAGTATTAATTGTGGCAATTAAGTGGAGGTAGATGTACTCCACTAAGCATTAATTGTGGCCAAATTAATTCAATTATTCTTAGTGCATTTCTCCTATAAATAGGACAACCATAGAGCATATTAAGAGTTAGCAAGTTAGAGTGTTAGAGAAAAAACACAAGGTGTATGCTTAAGGAATGTTGGTTCATATTCTCAATAGTTGTATTGAGAGTATAAGGTATATGTAACCAACCTATATATATGGTCCATGTTTAACCCTTTGGCTATCCATTGATTGTGGTAACAAGCGTATGAAATACGGACGAATGTTCTTGATGGAAGAACATGTATAAATACAGGTTTGATCCCTAGACTCGGTACTTCTCATTTTCTTTCATACACCATCAAATTGAAGAGAGTTCTGAGAGTCTAGAAGAATCAATATCGAGAGAATAGCAGAATGTGTAAGTGAAAAGCTTCAATGGCCGGAGGTATGTTTACAGTCTTTATAATTTCGCATTTAATCTATATGCTATTTAAGTTGTTTAGCATATTTAGATTATATTTAAGTTCTAACATCTAATGGTGCCCTCCTAAATCCATTAGAGACCTATTTCAAGAATGGGGTTACTTACATCCCAAATATGGTAGCAAAAATCTGTGGTTGATGTTATTTCCTTATGTTAGTCTAATTGGCTAAAGAGAAATGAAATAACTTTTGAGGTAGCACTCTGAATCTAAATTCATTCCTTGATCTGATCAAAGTTAAGATAGCCTGGTGGTTTAAAGCAAAGTGGGATGTGGGATGAGTGCATAGTTTCAATCTCTGATTTTATTTTGAACTTGACTTAAATTAATATACCCATTGATTCCAAAAGCATAAAGCAGCAACGGTCTTAACAGCCACCTGAATCAGGTTATTTGAAATTTAATGTAGATGGTTAAGCTCTTGGAAGCCTGGAAATGCTGGAATTAGAGGAATTCTTTGAGATTCATATGGATCTGTGAAAGGCTTATTCTCAAAATCAATTAGCATTGCTGACTCAAATTTTGCAGAGTTGTGTGCTATAAATGAGGCTTTGATCCTCTATACCAAACAACAATGGTGTAGAAACTTTCCTCTAGTTATCGAAAAATGACTCTAGTATAGCTGTGAGTTGGGTAAACGGACCTAAGAAACCTTGGAAATTTAGGAAAGCAATCATATCCTTTGATAGTCTAATGAGCTCTTTATTAAAGGTAAAAGTTATGTAAGCTCCTCGTGAATGCAATGATATGACCAATTCTCTAGCAAAATCAAGTGTGCATTGCTCTGTTGGTCTTGAGGTCTACTATTGACTGTTGTTTTTAAATTTCATTTAGATTCTGCAGCAATTTTTTCTTTTTTTTTTTTGTTGGACGAGCGAGTTTATTTTAGGTTTCAAGAGATTAATTTTTTGGTGGCTAAGGTGTTTGTACATTTTCTGGAGTGAGAATCAAAGATAGAAAAAATGAAATTTAAGGAAAACCAAATTAAGACTTTGTCGCACGTTAAAAATCTTTTTCCTTAAGGTTTTATTTGTCCCCACTCCGTAAAGAGTTTGCTAATGGGCTCAGACAAATATCCTCCAAGATACTCAAAGTCTCTAGGATTTACAGATAGCAAATCTATAGAATCCCCAAAGAACTCTATTTGAAGCAGTGATAACAATGGCTGCAAAAATCTTAGAAGAGGCTATAACAAAGATAATCAATGAATAATCATATGGAAAAGCATAACTAGGGCTTCAATCGAGCCCTATAAGAGTTTAGTTACACATGCTAATTAAACTAAGCATTCTAAACATAGTGAAATAAAAACAGAAAACTAAAACCAAAGAAGACTCGGGAGATGAGTTGTCAATTCCTCTCCTAAGCTTGCTACTTCGAATCTCCAACAAAAGGTATGGCTTATGTGTTTTACAGGGCTATTTATAGGGTCCTCATGGTGTCCCGAAACCCTAATTTCCCATTTGGATTCTGGAGACTTCTTTCCATATCTGGCTCTGCTGCCTCTAGAGTAATTGGACTCGAGCGTATGCGGGATGCGCTCGAGCACATGTGTGCACTCAAGCCTTTTTCAAGTGCGCTCGTGCTCTTGTGCGCTCGATCTCAAGGGGGGGTGCACTCGAGCGCACCTTGCTGGATGGCAGAACTTGACTTTTGCTTCTGAAAGCACCAAATTATCATCTTTTTGTCCAAGTCCTGTGAAAAACGCATAAAACACGAAAATGAAGTAGAATCCACAGAAATAGATAAATAAAGAGCCTAACAAGTGTAAATTAAGGGGCTTAAATATGACTATTTAAGCACTTATTGTATGTCTCATGGTTGACACCCTGTTGAAACCTTGAGGTATTTTGAGACATACTATATTGTTGATGACTTCTCTGGCCTATTACTTGGCATGTTGTACAAAGAGTCATGTTGAGGATTGACAATGAAAATAGCACATTATTTGATCACCCTATAGGATGTTATTTTTTTGCTACACTACCACATTGTATCCATGTCAATGCAACCATCTGCATGCATAACCATAGATTGGTCTTGCATGAATAATAGAGCACAATGGCTGCCATGATTTGATGTATAGTGTTTTCAAGGGACCAAATAGTTTAAGATGTTGTCTCAGAGGACCAAATTATTTTTAAAATGTGGCCACAATAAAATCAAGTTACATTTTCCAATAGTTGTTTTAAATTGAGTAATTTTTTTAAACAAAAATTGAGAGCTATAATTAGTGTTGCCCAAGTGGGAGAATGTTAGAATTTTTCTATATGGGCTACTACTAATTATGGTGGTTTTGGTTTTATAAAACTGGGTTAATGGATTTGGTCTAATGAGAAAAGTGCGAGAGCCCATCTGTTGTTAATTGGTGATCATGTTGTTTGGGCTTGTACACATCTTAATATTATTAATATGGGTCAGCAGCTAGTGTAGGCTTTAGTCCAATATGGCTTATAGATGAAATGACCCATTTGGACTCTCAATAACTAGGGTTACTGATAAAAAAAAAAAAAACAAGCTAGGTCTCTTCTTTGGTTCCCAGTACGTCTGAATATTTAGTTTTCTATCCATCTGAGAAAGTTATTGTTGTGGGAGTACAAAGAGGAAGATCCAACCTTGATCATACTTCCGTTGTGACGATGGCTCAAGTATGTGATTTACTTATGAAATTATTTATACATTTATTTGTGTTCTAATTTTATGTATGATATTATTGTTTATGTTAATTATTTGGCTTTAGGCAACTCACTTACTTCCAATTGACAACTAAAGTTCTGACTCATTCGTTAAGGGTAAAGGGTGAGAGCTCTTACATAAGGACTTGTCATTCTGAGCCATTTCTTCAAAGAATGTTGCCTCGGAGAAGTGAGCTTCATGCACTTCAAAGCGCGCTGTGGAACCTCAAATCGTTACTTCCTGTACTTTGTAATAGACTTTGAAACATTGGTATATGAGGAGGCAATTTCATGCTTGGGATGGATCTAGGGACGTCTTAGCAACATATGATAGCTGACAAGGAATAAATAACATCGATTAGTGTCGACCCTTGGATGGGTCCTACCCAGAGGTTGAAGGAGAGATGGCCAACAATATTAACAAAGTTATCATCGCCCACACTGGAAATTTTGATGGGTTGCTTAAAGGTTGTTCTTTTTGGCATTCCAAGGGGCAACTAGTAGGGTGAGGGTGATAATATTCACTGAGGAGCCATAATCCACAAGGGCCTAGCGCAGGTCGACGTCTTTGACCATGAGCAATATGTATTAACGCTTTATTGAGTTCCTGTCACGTCGTTGGATGGCTATAAATACATAAACACGGATGGCTATAAGAAGTGCAAAGAAAAAAGGTTTTAAAAAAGGACGAGAAAAATGAGAGAGATTTGAAATTAAAATGGATTTAGAATTGTTGTGGTTGATTTTTGCAGTTTTGCTTGGTACTTATGTTTTCGTATTTGAGTTTCTCAAGGGAGTAAATGAGGGATATTATGTTCGCAGGTTGGGAAAAAAGAAAAGGCATTTCCCTCCAAGTGATATGGGTTGGCCTTTGATTGCAAATATGAGATCATTCCTTAAAGCTTTCAAATAAAAAAAACCCTAAAAAAAATTCATATACAACTTTGTTAAAAGGTAATTTAAAATTCATATACAACTTGGTTAAAAGTTAAAGGTAATTTAAAACTTCATATGTAACTTGGTTAAAAGGTATCTATCTATCTATCTATCTATCTATCTATTTATTTATTAGAGATAGTATAGAACAAATCTTTACATTGGATAAGTAATTAAAATACGACCATAAGCCAGGATGTATTTAGTGCCTGTTTGGTAAAAGGTGATAAGACAAAAATTAGGATAAAACGAGTTGATTTCATTCAAATTTTACATTTAATATAAAAATGGTCTCATCTCACTAGTTTATAAAACCTATTTCATCATGTATATCGTTCTCTAAACTCTATTTTCCTCTTAATAGGGAGCTAAACAGGCAATTAAAACACTTTTTTTTTCAATTGTAGTTTGTAGAGGTATTCATGTCTAGCAAAATAGTGATAGAAAGTTATTCAGTATAACATTAATACAATTAAGTTTAATACAAGTCTTTTTATTTCTTAAAAAAATATGTTGATGATCTATATTACTGAAGATGGTTAATATCATAACAAAATTATTAATTTAAAAGGGAAAAATTGTAACCAATTGCGAAAGAGAAAAGTGATGAGTGTGATGTGAGAGAAATATTTCTCAAACAATAATATCGTCTTATATGTTTATATTTGTGGGCATTGATGGTATCCTTCTTGGTCATTAATTATGATCACAAAGTTTTATGTCTTTCTCTTTTGTAATTAATTTAAAGACATGTTCGAACCGGAATCTACAAGACCTTTTTTTTGGGAGCCCAAGCATCATTGTTAGTATCTTAGAGACTTGTAGGAAAGTTTTGGCAGATGATGAGAGATTCAAACTTGGATACTCTATTTCTACAATGAAATTAATAGGAAAGAAATTATTCCACATCATACAAAAGCGTCTTCGTAAGCTAACAACAATTCCAATCTAATAATAGCTCCAATCAATGTACGTGAAACACTACCCATTTATGTTGGGTACATTGAAACCATTGTTATTAAGGGATTAGATGAGTGGTCTAGCATGAATAAACCAATCGAGTTCTTAAATAAGATGAGAAAGGTTGCTTTCAAGGTTATTAATATCCCTGGTTTTGCTTTCCACAGAACACTCAAGGTAATGTTTCAGAATTCCAATCTGTCTTATTTGTATTATGGGATATAATATTTTCCTTGAAACTACATCACAATTGACTCGAGACTCTTGGCTTAGTGGTCGCCTCTAAGTTCTTCATATTAGATCATTTCAAGAAAAAAGGGCATTAGTGACACTTAATCATCGAGGGACACGTGTCCCTCAGTGATAATACTCTTCACCGACGGCGTATCATCGAGGGACATGTGTCCCTTGGTGATAGAAAAAAACCTTATCGCCAAAGATATATTCTGTTGGTGATAACAATTTACCCTTCTTTTAAATTTTCGAAAAAAAATTAATTTTTTAATAGCAAAAAATATTATCACCGAGAGACGGTGTCCTATGGTGAAAGTAAGTACATTTTTAAATAATTTGCTTATTTATTTTATTTAAAAATTGCCTTATCACCGAGAGATTTTAGGCCTTCAGTGATTATCAACCCTAAATTCACATGAAAATTCCCTTTTTCATTCTCTAGAGTTGCGCATGACAGCTCCTTAATCTCTCTTTCTCTCTCACCAAGCAACAGCCACCTACCCATCGACTTCTCCTCTCCCACCGTCTCCTCATTCTCCTCACTTTTCTTCTTCCTCCTTTCTCTCATCTCATCTCTCCTTTCTCCCCCACCTAGCTGCGCGATAGCTCTCCTCTCTCTCTCTCACTGAGTAGTAGCTGCCCACCTAACATCTTCTCCTCCTCCTTTCCTTTCTTTTACCTCCTCTCTCTTTTTTTCCTCCTCTCCCCCTCACCTCATCTCTTCTCTCCTTCTTCCTTCACCTAGATGCTGGACAGCTCCATCCACCCTCTTTCTCTCACCGAGCAGTAGCAGCCCACCCACAGTCTTCTGCTTATCTCCCATTGTCTCCTCCTCCTCCTCTCATTTCTTCTTCCTCATCTCTCCCTCATCTAATCTTTTCTCTCCTTCCTCCTTTATCTAGTCCCACACAGATTTCTCTCTTTAAAAACCTAACATTCTGATTTTTCTGTCCAAAAATTGTACAAATCTGGCCACCACTACAATTTTCCAATGAAACCCATAGTTGTTAGTGAAGGTAAGCTTCCTTTTCCTTCCCCTTCTTCTCTCTTTCCCTATTTCTTCTCCTTTCTCAATTATTTTTCCTTTTTCTCTCTCTAACATTTCGGGTTCAATGTTTCAAGTTACTTTTTGAAAACTTTTCAGCAGCCACAGTAGTTTTGTTTAAGAAAATGAAAATTCTTAGCAAAGTATGTGATATAAATTTTAACTGTAAAAATTAGGTTTCGTTTGGTATATTTATAAGCTTTACAATTATAGATTTATAGATAAAATTGTTAATGCATCTTTTAGTGTATTTAAAGCTCTTAGATTAATTGTTTAAAAATTTATAGTGTTGGTATTATATGTTGAACATCTAATTTTTATACACTAGCTGAAATTAAATTTTTATACGAAGTATATGAGTTTTGTTATGTTAAAAATGTATGAAATTAGTTGAGATATGTAAAGAAAGTGTTCTAGTTATACTTGAAAAAACAAATTATGGATTATATAATTTAATTAAAGTAAATTTGAAGGGTGGAATTTTAGTGAGTATATAGATAAGAAAATGCCCTAATGGTTGACATTTTTTATTTGTCTTATGCATTTTTATTATTTACTTCCATGTCTTATGATTTCTTCATTTGTATATATATCACACTTTGCATTTTACTTTAGATTGTCTGTCAAATGATTATTGGGTGATCCAAATGCTCTCATTTCTTATCAATTAATATGTTTGCAATGAGAGTGCTTGTGTTCAAATAATCGTTGGATTTTCCATAGAGGATAGTTCAGGAATGTGGGATTGATTTTTCAATTTGTAGTTCATAGCTTGTTTTTTTTTTTTTTACTAGATTTCAGTAGCATCTCTCATTGTTATCTGGGCACACACTAAATTTGATCCTATCTTCCTCGAGATATAGCTCAGAATTTAAGTTGTGTGCTTGGAGGACTAAGAAGAAATGCTGCCAAAATCGTGTCCTAATAGAACAAGTTTGGAACTACAAATTGAAAAATCGACCACGCATTCGTGAATGGGTTAGGACTCCTAACCTATTAGCGAATTGGATGATTTGGTTAGAAAGCATGCATGATGCATAAGGAATAATTCTGTTGTTTATTAATTCGTTGTCAATTTTCATCTCGTAGGCTACGAACGATTTCGACTCAATCTTAATCCAACATTACCAAATATTTATTGAGTCAGTTATGTAAATCCAAACTTTTCTATGTTGATCCATTGGTTGTGTGATAATTTTATATTAAATCTACAATTGTTTCATTCTAAGTTAGCATCATTAGAAACCACATGTATTTAAACAGATTGTATCAATTGTCATGTATTCAAATTTCCTATTTTTTTTGCAAAAAGGATGTCACGAGGTAGGGCTCAATCACACAGAGGAACTAAGCGTACGGGTCAAAGATAAGGTCCCAAGATCATGGATCCTCCAAAGGCTACTCCCCTATAGACTACTGTGACTGCCTCTTCGACTGGTAAAATTACGTTCAACTTCTGTGTTGTTATTTAATTATACATCATTCTGTTAATTTAAATTAATTGTTAAATAACATATTATTTAATAGATACATTCTCATATGTAAGGTTAGAGGTCGAGCCTTCTCAGGCTCCTCCATTCAAGTACAAGGGCAGAGGACCGAACAAAGAGAAACCCTTGCCAACACAAAAGAACACATTTGCCATATTGAGCAAGAGGTGTTTATATTTGTTTATACCTAATTATTTCTATCATTAATTTCCATTAATATATATCATAGATCAATTAATACAATTATTTGTTTAAGAATGTAGAAAATTTCGTGGGTGCAAAAATGTGGCAAAAAACATTACCTGTTAGGTGAGGAAGCACATGAATGGCCCATGGAACACTTACTCTCAATTCAATAAAGGCACCCAAAATTCTATTTGGGACCATTTCCTGGTATACCTTTTTCCTCATTCTTTTGCTTTATGTTCACTATGTGTTCCATATTCACATTAAGTATTATATATATTAAATGTCTATGCTATATATAAAATAATTGGCTACTAATCATCTTTTGGTTGTTTTTCAGGAGTGCTGCACTTTTACGACTCTGGAGGAACTTTATACTGCTAGATCTATCCATGATAAGATCATTGGGAGTTACCACAATGACTAGCTAAATGACTTACGGGATTAATGTAAGGCACAGAGGGGCAAATACAAAACAAACTAGTATGATTGGACCAAATGAGAAGGGGGAAGAGGCCATTAAATCCCCTGTGAGCATTGGAACAATTTGGTTATTCTGTGGGCCTTAATGACGTGGATTCATCACTCTAATACTACATTGGTGAACAGTAGATCATACGATGATTGGCATGTTCACCATGTTAAGGGGTCCAATATTATGAATGCTCACACATCTGCATTGTTATATGGTTTCTTTGTTTCTCTACACTTATATATAGATAGATAATTGCATGTATAGTTAAATTAACTTTTACTGAAAAATTCTAATTTGCCATCCCTAAAGTTGGGCATACTTCCCACTCCTATTGAGGTGTTTAACAAGATCCATAAGCGTAGGAGATAGATGAATTTGTCGATCAAAAGTCGATGAATACCATGGTATATATAAAATATATTTTCTACGTAAACACAAAATAACTATTGTTTTGGAGTTAAAGAATTAATACTCATATGCATTCATTTGTATTGTAAGAAAAATATAAACAGCAGGTTCGAGAGAACAGTGGTGACCAAATTGAAGCATCCCTACAGACTGAGATCGACCTCGCTGAGTGGTTGCAGGCATCCAGTGGACTGAAGAAGGGGAAATTTTATGGCTTCGGGGGGATGATTGACAATCATCCTTTTTCTAGCAGCTCTCTAAGAAGCAATTCCTCCTCTAGATCTATTGCATCACGTTTCACACCACTCACCGATGTCAGAGTGATGTAACAACAACTAGATGAAGAGAGGCAAAGAAGGGAGGAGATGAAGTCACGTCTAGATCGAGAGAAGTAGAGATTGGATGGCATGCAATCACGTCTCCAATCCATAGAGCTTATGATGTAGTAGATGGTTCAGCTTACACCACCCCATGTTAGTAAAATGTTTTAATTTAAAGTTTAACACATTGAATTTTTTACATTTAAGTTACCAATCGTGTGGGTTTTCGAGTAATTTTATTTTGATAACTTACCAGTTTGAAGGAAAAAATTGTGTGTTTTGGGTATAATGGACGAGGTGGGTTTACTATCATGTACGTTTGGTCGTATGTGACTAGTGGACCAAACGTACATGACTAGTGGGAAGAAACATAATCCATTTCGGATCACCAGTTACAAATCGTGTGGGTTTTTAGGCATTTTTACTCATAAGTTAGCAGGTTTAATGTCAAAAGTGTAAAGTAGTTATCTAATGGATAAGGCAGGGTTATTATCTCGTAGGTTTAGTCGAGTGGGATGAAACAAAATCTATTTTGGATCACTAGTTACCAAATGTGTGGGTTTTCAGGTAGTTTTACTTATAAGTTAGCAAGTTTAAGGGAAAAAGTGTAAAGTAGTTATCTAATGGACGAGACGGGGTTACTGTCACGTAAGTTTGGTCATATGTGACTAGTGGTAAGAAACGGAATCCATTTCGGATCACTAGTTCCGTCTGGGTTTTCAGGCATTTTTCCTCATAAATTAGTGGGTTTAAGGGAAAAAGTGTAAAGTAGTTATCTAATGGATGAGGAGAGGTTACCATCATGTAAGTTTGGCTGTATGTAACTAGTGCAAATAAAAAAATAAAAATAAAATCCACTTTGGATCACCAGTTACCAACCATGTGGGTTTTCAGACAGTTTTACTCATAAGTTAGAGGGTTTAAGGGTAAAAGTGTGAAGTAGTTGTCACATGGACGAGGCGGGGTTGCTGTCACGTAATTTGGTCTTATGTGACTAATGGAAAGAAATGAAATCCATTTTGGATTATCGGATACCAACCGTGCAAGTTTTTGGCCATTTTTTCTCATAACTTATAGGGTTTAAGGGAAAATTGTAAAGTAGTTATCTAATAGACAAGGAGGGGTTACAAGCACGTATGTTTGGTCATATGTAACTAGTACAAAGAAATGGAATCCATTTCGAATCGTAGTTTTACTCATAATTTAGCTGATTGAAAGGCAAAAGTGTAAAGTAGTTGTCTAATGGACGAGACGTAGCTATCGTCACGTACCTTTGGTTGTATGTGACTAGTGGGACACTGATGCACACATATTTCACCTTTAGTTGAGTTCGTAAGACATGCTCAAAACGCATAGGATCACTAAGGATTAATGGAGGGCCATAGTTAATTAGTCATCAAGATCTAAGGGTGGAGATGGACCATCAAGATTGGACAAGAAGTTGGTGCACTATATAAAGGATCACCTAGCTTCATTCTAAGGGAGATCAATTGTGACAAAGCAATACAAGAGATACAAGAGAGAATTATGTGAGAGTGCAAAGACACAAAACACAAGAGGGACTCATTGTAGAGAGGCTGGTTGTAAAGCAAGAGGAGTATAGATTAGATAGAGAGCATTGTAATAGTTCTTATCTTCTTCCTTTCCTATCTTCTTTGTTTCTTCAAGAACTTGAGCTTCTTGGAGAGGGTTGCTGTGATTATAAAAAAACCATTGATTTAGTGCAGAGAGTTCAGAGGAACTCATGGGGACTTAAGCTATTGCCGAACCTCGATAACAAATCGTTTGTCTTCTTTCTTTCTTTCGTTTCTGTTTCTGTTTCTGATTCCTAATCTTTACAAGTCATTATAGACTTAGGTGTTTGGAAGATCACCCCTGGGCGTCTTGTCAAGGTGATTTCCAATAGTGGTATCAGAGCCAAAGGAGCTTGCACAGCTGGGTATCGGAGCAAGAACAGATGGTATCAGAGCAAGACTCCAAGAATCAAAGAACAAACTTCTTGGGTGATTCAAGAACGGAGTAAGGATCAGGATTAGATCGTGTTCTTGAGGTTGATTCAAGAATGGTGTTGAGATCCATCTTCAATAGTGTTCTTGAGGTTGAAGAAAGCATTTGAGGGTACTGCATAAATCTGGGATTTTCTCCGCAAGATAGCTTCAAATTTCTCTGTTGAGAAGTTTGATGGAAAAGGAGACTTTACCCTTTGGAAGCGGAAGATCAAGGCGGTTCTTATGCAACAGAAAGTGGACTTGACTATCAGAAAAGATGATACTTTTCCAGCAAGTATCACGGAGGACCAGTGGGTTGAGATGAAGAAGATAGCTTACAGCACCATCTTCTTGCACATGTCGGATAGTGTCACAAGGAAGTGCGGAGACTCGGAGATCCGGCTGTCATATGGCAGAAACTAGATGGGTTGTTTCTTACGAAAACTCTCCCTGACAAGATTTATCTTCTTAAAAGAATCTTTTCTTTTAAAATGGATTCTTAGAAAGAGTTGTAACATAATTTTGATGTCTTTAATAAACTAGTTCAAGATTTGGCTAGTTGTAGTATTAAATTCCCGGATGAACAATTGGCTGTTATTTTGTTAAATTCTTTTCCTAATTGTTTTGATAATTTGATTAATGCTATTGAGTATGAAAAAGATACTTTAACCAAAGAGATTGTGATCAATGTCATAAGGGCACATGATTTCAAAGCCAAGAGTAGGGAGGCATCAAGTGGGGAAGGGCTATTCGTAAGAGGAAGGCCAGCAACTCGGAATTGCAGTACATTCATGGCAACTACAGGGAGAAATCAAGAGATAGAGGGCAGAGCCATGGGAGATCTCATTCCAAATCAATATTTGGAGGAAATAGATGCTTCTACTGCAACAAGGAGGGTTATTTCAAGAAATATTGTAAGAAAAAGATGGGGGATGAGAGAAGAAGCCATACTAATAATGGAGAGGCTTCGGTTGCCAATGGAGAACAGCAAGATGATGTTCTTGTTGTGTGCTCAAATGTGAGTAGGAGGCAAGGCAATGAGAAGTGGATTCTGGATTCCGGGTGCACTTATCACATTTGCCCTCATAAGGAATAGTTCAAGAATTTCAAGGAGATCAATGATGGAAGGGTCTTCTTGGGTAATGACAATTCTTTCCAAGTGAGAGGGATAGGAGACATCCAGTTGAGGATGTTTGATGGAGTCACAAGGCTGCTGCGAAATGTGAGGTATCTTTCAGATTTGAAGAGGAATGTGATCTCATTAGGGCAACTGGATTCCATGGGCTACACATGCAAAGTAGAGGGAGGAAAGATCAAGGTAACCAAGGGTTCTTTGATAGTGATCAAAGCAGCAATCAAAGATGGACTTTATGAGATAATCGGTGAGACAGAAATCAAGGATCAAGCAGCAAGCTTGATGGCTGAGATGGATAAGGCAGCCCTTTGGCACACTCGCTTGGGACATATGAGTGAAAGGGGCCTGCAAGTTCTTAGCAATGATGGTCTACTTGGTGGTGACAAAGTAGAGAAACTTGATTTCTGCAAGTGTTGCGTTCTTGGGAAGCAACACCGATTCAGCTTCAACACTGGAGTGCACAAGTCTAAGGGTATTCTTGACTACATTCATTCGGACCTTGGGGACCAGCAAGAACACCAACACAGGGACGTAACTTTTACTTTCTGTCTTTAATTGATGATTATTCAAGAAAGGTTTGGGTTTATTTGCTTAAAAATAAATCAGATGCATTGAATAAATTTATGGTGTGGAAAAGGTTACTGGAGACTCAAACGGGTAGGGTAGTTAAGGCTTTACGAACATATAATGGCTTAGAATTTTGTAATAAGTATTTTGATAAATTTTGTGAGTTAAATGGCATTCTAAGACATAGAACGGTTGTGAAAAACCCTCAGCAAAATGGAGTTGCTGAGAGGATGAGTAGAACCCTTATGGAAAAGGTTAGGTGCATGTTAATTGGGTCTGGTTTACCAAAATATGTTTGGAGAGAAGCTGTGTCTACAGCTGCATACTTGGTTAATAGATCACGCTCTAGGGCTTTAGACCTTAAGACTTCCATGGAGATATGGAGTGGAAAACCCCTCTGAGTTGAGAAACCTTAGGACTTTTGGGTGTGCTGCATATGCACATCAAAAGGATGATAAACTTAACCCAATGTCTAGAAAATGTGTGTTTCTAGGGTATAGTGATGGGGTTAAGGGTTATAGGTTGTGGTCCTTAGAACCAAAAGGAATGAAACTCATAATAAGTAGGGATATTATTTTTAATGAATTGTTATTTCCCTACTTGGAGAAAACTAACCCTACAGGGGTTAGTGAGCAAACCAGTCCGAAATTTATGGAGCATCGTATCAAGGAGAATTCGGTTCAAGTAGAGCAACGAAGGCAAGAGGGTTCGGATCGGGTAGAGCCCATTGATGAATGCCAAGCTCAAGAAACTCAAGAGGAGGCTGAACTGGAAGGGGTTGATGCAGCAAGTCAAAATGACTACCAACTCACAAGGGACCGGGAAAGGAGGGTTGTTAGACCACCTTTGAGATATGGTTTTGCGGATGCTAATGTAGCAACTCCTTGGACAGAAGGATGGATGGTTGAACCAGAAACTTATATGGATGCCATGGAGTGTAAGGATTCATCAAAGTGGTAGCTAGCTATGGAGGAAGAAATGGATTCTTTGAGGAAGAACAACTTTTGGGAATTGGTGCCCAAACCAGAAAAACAGAGAGTTGTGGATTGTAGATGGATCTAAAGATCAAAGAAGGGAATACTCTAGGAGATGAAGTCTGGTATAAAGCTAGGCTGGTGGCGAAGGGGTTCACACAAAAAGAAGGCATAGATTTCACCGAAATTTTCTCACCGGTTGTGAAGTACAAGACGATCAGGATAGTGTTAGCGTTGGTGGTCCAATTCAATTGGGAAATCAAGCAAATGGATGTGAAGACAGCGTTCTTACATGGAGGGCTTGATGAGATCATTTACATAAGGCAACCCGAAGGCTATGAGAAAGGAAGGAAGGCAGGGAGAGTTGGTGTGCAAATTGAAGAAATCTCTCTATGGCCTGAAGCAATCACCTCGGCAATGGAATAAGAGGTTTGATTCCTTTGTAATCAGCTTGGGTTTCATGAGGAGCTACTATGATTCGTGCTTGTACTACAAGGGGCAGAAGGTGGAGGAAGTGGTGATCATCCTGATCTATGTTGATGACATGTTGCTGGTTGGGAGTAGCATGGAAAGGATAAGAAAATTGAAGGCTCAACTCAGTGAGGAGTTTGAGATGAAGGATCTTGGCTATGCACAGAAGATCCTTGGGATGTGTATCATCCGAGAAAGGGAGAGAAACAGACTGAAGATTTCTCAAACTTCCTACATAGAGAAGATGATATCTAAGTTCTCTATGGAAGATAGCAAACCAGTGAAGGTTCCTCTTGCTAGTCATTTCAAGTTCTCCAGCGATCAATGTCTGAGATCGGAGGTGGAGAAGAAGGAAATGGAAAAAGTCCCTTACTCTAGTGTTGTTTGTTCTATAATGTTCACCATGGTAAGAACTGGACTTGAAATTGCTCATGCAATAAGTGTTCTCAGCAGGTTTATGAGTAATCCCGGAAAGGAGCATTGGCTTGGGATGAATTGGTTGCTGAGGTACTTGAAGGGAAGCCTAGAAGTGGGGCTGATTTATGAGAAGAGGGGTAAGTCCATCTGTCTTGAGGGTTATGCGGATTCGAACTATGGAGCAGACCGGGATAAAAGAAGATCGATTACCTCCTACTTCTTCAACTTAAACGGATGTTGTGTAAGTTGGAAGGCTCAGTTGCAGCCTGTGGTAGCACTCTTAACGACCGAGGCTGAGTACATAGCAGCAACGGAAGCCATAAAGAAGGCTATGTGGTGTAAAGGGTTGTTGGAAGAGTTGAAGGTCCTAGAAGAGCAGGTTGTGGTGTTTTTGGATAGTCAAAGTACATTGCACTTATGTAAAAATCTGGTGTTCCATGAGAGGACAAAGCACATGGATGTTCAATATCATTTCATTCGAGAAAATGTTATGGAATGATGCATTCATGTGGACAAGGTAGCCACGGAGGAAAATCCTGCAGATTTAGGCACCAAGGTTCTATCTCTAAGTAAGTTCACTCATTACCTTGAACTACTTAGGATTGGAGTCGGTTGATTGATGACTCAAGATGAGTTTGGATACTGAGTTCTCTGCACAATGGGTTTAGTTTAAATGCTTAGACAAAGGTAGAGATTGTTGGAGTTTGTCTAAGATTTAAACGGAAAAAGAAAGGAAGAAAAAATCAACATGTTCAGCAAGAGGTGCACACCAGTGTGCGCCGCGGCCTAACCTTGTCCAGGCCGAGGCGCTAGGCACACTGATGCACACATATTTCAGCCTTTAGTTGAGTTCATGAGACATTCTCAAAATGCATAGGATCACTAAGGATTGATGGAGGGCCATGGTTAATTGGTCATCAAGATCTAAGGGTGGAGATTGACCCTCAAGATTGGACAAGAAGTTGGTGCACTATATAAAGGGTCACCTAGCTTCATTCTAAGGGAGATCAATTGTGACAAAGCAATACAAGAGAGAATTATGTGAGAGTGCAAAGACACAAAACACAAGAGGGACCCATTGTAGAGAAGCTAGTTGTAAAGCAGGAGGAGTATAGATTAGATAGAGAGCATTGCAATAGTTCTTATCTTCTTCCTTTCTTCTCTTCTTTGTTTCTTCAAGAACTTGAGCTTCTTGGAGAGGTTTGCTGTGATTGTAAAAGAACCATTGATTTAGTGCAGAGAGTTCAGAGGAACTCACGGGGACGTAGACTATTGCCGAACCTCGATAACAAATTGCTTGTCTTCTTTCTTTCTTTCATTTATGTTTCTGTTTCCGATTCTTAATCTTTACAAGTCATTCTAGACTTGGGTGTTTGGAAGATCACCCCTGAGCATCTTGTCAAGGTGATTTCCAACACCATCCGTACTATCCTTCAATGATGATTTATCATCGAGGGATTTTTATTCCCTCGTTGAAAAATGTTATTACCAATGAGAGTATTATAGAGAGACATATCATCGACAGATCGCCCTCGGTGATGAGTAACATCGACGGATTATGGATTATCACTGACAGAATTGGGAAATAGGTGAAAAGGAATTTTCTTGTGGTGGATATTCAGGTTTGATCCATCTTCCTACTAATGTTCCAAACATGTGTAAAATGCAATTACATCATTAAAGTTTAATAATAATTACAACTTAGTCCCAAGTTTTGGAAAAAATTATTTCGCCAAAAGTTTTAGTTGACATAACAAATATATATGTCAAAAGTAACTAATGTTGAGAGCAAAAATTAACAAAGATTATTTTCTATCAGTCACATAATATGAGATTTTAGCTGCTTGTTACACATGATAGATATTAGTTGAATGACATTTGTATTTTCTCATTTTTCAGTTAAACTCCTTAGCGGTGGAATGAGTTTTTCGTTTTTCCATAACTTGTGAGTACTAAGTAGTAGTTAGTTACTACCAAATCTAAGAGAAGTAATTGTATTTTAGCCAGAAAAAAAACTACATAACAATTGCCCATAATTGCTTTCCATAGTGCTAATATGACAAATATTTTTAGTCGACGCTAAAACTTAGTCATCAAAATCCCAATTTCTTGTAGTGCAGTCATAGAATAGTTCTTTACAACATAAATGTAATTGTATCTGAAATATTAACTGGTTTTTTCTTTCAATTTTCTTCACACCAGCAAGGAATACGTTGAAGAAGATATCAAAGATTTACTACTAATGTTATTGTTAGCTGGTCATGAAAGCTCAGCACACGCCGGAATGTGGGCAATCATTTACCCCCATGACCATCCAGATATGTTGCAAAAGGCCAAGGTATATAGGGACAGTAATTTATTAAGTAAGATTATTTAATTAAGTTAATTCCTATAAGACAATGCCCAAAAAAAGAAGCTACTCCAATTATTGAACTGTACAATTTGTAAAAGCCATTTTTAATTTAATTTGGACTCCAAATTTTAGGAAGAGCAAGAGGAGATTAACTGCGCTTTTTTTGTTAATTTAGTCTTAAAAATATAATTATATACCTATAAGAAGATTAATCTAAATATATTCAATTTTATTTATAAGACAAGTGAATTCCGAATATATAATATAACTTTAGATTGACGATATTGTAAGAGCAAAAGTTGTGAAAAACAAAGAAAAAAATTAAATTGACAAAATTACCCATACATTTAGTCAATAAAAAACTTACCTATTCTGTAAATTCCTTCTTTTATCTTCCTTCCCTTACTGATTTTGCCTAGCTTTTAATGAAATCATGGATTCATAAATCATGTGGATCTATATTTATCTAAGCAGTAGCATTAATTATTTGAAATTGAAAATGCTAGTGTTATACTTTCATCCTTTCATTCTAAATTACAGTTGTGATTTTTTTAGGCTGAATCAAATATATATGAAGCTTTTAGCTTCGTTTTTTTTGTATTTTTTTTTATAAAAAAAATGTGTTTCTTAGAAGCTTTTAACTATACAAGGCTAGAAAAGTTGTCAGCTTACTCAAATTTGCAAGCCCAACCATGTTTAGCATATAGTAGCCCTCTTTAATTCTTTCACCAGCACCATTCCTTTTTAATCGCAGATGTATTAAAAGTAAAATGAATTTATTAATTTTCAGTTTATTTCATACCAAAAGGATGGAAAGTTTTGGTTTGGAACAAGGGTGTTCACATGGATCTTGAAATCTATCGAAGCCTAAAAGAATTTCTTCCTTCCAGATGGGATGTGAGTGGAATTAATTAACGCATTAATTTGTACATATAGTATGTGCTATTATTTTTGAATAAATAGTTAGTATGTGCTAATTATATTTGTTATTGTAGCATATATTGAAATTTATAGAAGTATTTTGCTTGATTTGAATGCACAATCATACACCAAAAGTAGGTTTTTTCCTTCCTTTTGGAGGAGAAAGCAGGATTTGCTTTGAAGCTGGTCTTGCCAAGCTTGAAGTCTCCGGTTGGGAATCTAACATCTAACCAACAACTAGACAATCGTAATAGCAAGAATAAAGAGAAAGGAACATGGGAATTTTTAACGTAGTTCGACACACCTCTTTGTCTACGTCCACGAGACAAGCATTATTCTAATCTTTGCAACTTTTGGATTGAGGAAAACTACTAAAACTTACACAACTCTTTGCAACTTTTAGAATGAGAAAAGCTGTTAAAATTCATTACATTACAATACATAAATTTTCTAGCAGAAAAAGCTTAATTACAAAAAATACCATCTAGTTGATTGCATTTTCGAAAAATACCCTAAGGTTTTTTATGAAGCAAAAAATATTATGTGGTTGACTCCATTTTCAAAAAATAGACTAAAACTTTTTTTTTTGTGGTAAAAAAATACCTTGTGGTATAATTCTGTTAGAAAAAAAAACCATGTGGTATGTTTTTGTTAGCCAAAAATAACTTGTGATATATTTTTTTTAGTCAACCATAGGGTATTTTTTACTAACAAAAACATTTCATATAGAATTTTTAGCAACAAAAAAATCTTCAGGGTATTTTTTGAAAATGGAGTCAACCACAGGATATTTTTTGTCACAAAAAATTTCGCGGTATTTTTTGAAAACACAATCAACCATAGGGTATTTTTTGTAACTAAGCCAAAAAAAAAGTGAAAATTCTCCCCAATCTCACAACCCGAAACTTCAATGTTCACTAAAACCTTAGAATTTAGCACCCAACTAACAACTAGACAATCACAATAGCAAAAATAAAGAGAAAGGAACATGAGGATTTTTAACGCGATTCAACACATCTCTTTAACTACATCCACGAGTCAATCACTGTTCCACTCTTTGTAACTTTTAGATTGAGGAAATCTGTTAAAACTCACACCATTCTTTGCAAATTTTAGAAGGAGGAAAGTTACTAAAACTCACTACACCAAATACACAAATTTTCTAGCAAAAAAAGTGTAAAAACTCTTCACAATCTCACAACCCAAAACTCTAATGTTCACTCAACCCTTGGATCTTTGTAAAACCCACTTTTACAAGATGTATTGGTATTTTGTTTGCTACTCTCTACATCTGGCCAACTATTCCTACTCAAGAAATAGGATGAAAATTACCTCTCTTGATGCCCATGTTGATAACTTTCAACAACTTGCCCACCAATTCTCTTAAACTTCAATATATGGTCAAAAAACTTAATTAAGTGTTGGTTACCAAGATGCATTGGTCTTCACACAAAGTCACTTACCAAGATGCATAGGTCTCCACACTAAGATAGTCAAAGTCTTAAATAATGAGCCACAAATCCCAACACGATCAAGCTTTCAACTCTTACGTCGGGTTTGCTTCCACTCGATCAAAACTCCTCGGTTTTAGATGGGCGTTCTACTCGTCATTCAAATTTTGGGTATATTCCCAACAATCCTCCACCTAGGTATAAAATCTTATCTTCAGTAGAGAACATGACTTGCTCCTATTTAATAAGTACAAACTCTATTTGTTTATGGTATCTCTCATCACTAACAATGAATCATTAAAACTTCCATCTCATCATCTTTATTAGCTTTTTCATTATCACTTTCTTCTACTTTACTCGTCCATGTCCTCCATTATGCCCTTGTATTGTAATTTTGTGTCTTCATCCTCGTAAGTGCACTTGGTTTTAGAAAAATCAAGAGACTTGGATCTTGATCTTTCCTTTTCTTTCCTTGAAGTGCTCTATGCCTTCTCTTTGTTTGGCTCATCAAATGATGTAGTCACGAACAATTTTCCATCCACGAACATACTTGGCCTCTACCACTAATTTTTCTTCAAAAATGCCGTGGGAACCTTCCCATCCATCAAAACTTACTTGTCCACCAATAACATCGTGACTAGATCATCTTCTCAAGTTGGAAAGTACTCATCTAGCAACTTACTACTAAAAAATTTAGTAATAATGGAAATGAAAAGCTAATATCCATATCTTCATTCATCTCTGAATTTTTTTCCATTGTAGAACCTCGCTCTGATAGCACTTTGATAAGAATCTGAAACCTAACCAACAACCACACAATCATAATAGCAAAAATAAAGAGAACAGAACACAAGAATTTTTAACGTGGTTCGACACACTTTTTTGTCTACGTCCACGGGTCAATCACTATTTCACTCTTTGCAATTTTTGGATAGAGGAAAGCTGTTAAAACTCATTACACCACAATACACAAATTTTTTAGAAAAAACCATGTGAAAACACTCTCCAATCTCACAACTTAAAACCCCAATACACTCAATATTCACTTAACTCTTAGATCCTTCTAAAAAGCAGTTTTACAAGATATATTGATGTTTCGTTTGATACCCTCTATATTTGGCCAACTATTCCTACTTAAGGAATAAGGTGAGGACTGCCTCTCTTGATGCTTATATTTATATCCTTTAACAACTTGCCCACCAGTTCTCTTGAACTTCAATGCATGATCAAAATACTTAAAATTAAGTGTTGGTTATCAAGATGAATTGATCTTCACACAAAATCATTCACCAAGATGCATTGGTCTTTACAACAACTATACTTAATTAAGTTCTTGATATGCATAGGTCTCCACATCAAGATAGTCATAAATAATGAGCCACAAATCCCAACATCGATCAAGCTTTCAACTACTAGGTCGGGTTTGCATCCACTCGATCAAAACCTCTTGGTTTTGGACGACCTTTCTACTCTTCATTCAGATTTTGGATATAGTCCAAACACATTCACTATTTCTCCTTAACTGTAGGTGAGTTATGAGAACTAGTAATCTTTCCTTTCCCTACCACGAATTCTTGTCCCCTTGCGCCAAAGAACAGTGGTTGGACACCAAAGCCATTGTTTCAAAAACCTTCCACATATAATGTAATGGTTTCTTCTATTAAAAAAATATGAAATCTTGGTTCAAGAAGTTTAAAATAATTGATTTTTTTTTTGTCCCAATTGAAGAAAATGTTCTGTGCAAGAGCATAAAATTAATTAATCTTTGCTTTTAATGTTTGGTGCATGCTTGAACAAATTAATCCATGAGTCATAGTTGTGACTTACCTCTACCAAGGCCTAAAGATAATTTCATTGCAAAAGTTATTAAGCTCCCATGATCATCATCATCAAAATAGTTTGGAAGCTTAATTACTTTTGTATTCTATAAAATGAAAAAAATATTGTATTGATTATCCAAAAAAAAAAATATTGTATTGTAATATAAGTTGAATAACAATATCAGTGATGTTGCGTAAATTGCTTTGTTTGATGAGATTTGAGTTCTTTCAATGTAAATTTGATGTCATTTTCTTTTATTTTTGTAACCTAGAAAAATAGTTGGACTCGAATCCACATAAGCTATATCTAAACCAAATCTATCAGTAGACACAGAAGCAAAGCCCATTGTGTAAGCCCACTCTACACATGGGAAAAAGAGGAGCTCATCTTGTAAATCATATCAATCAATCATCAACAAAACAGCCCGTTAAAATGTTTATCTTTTGTGAGTTAACATTCCAAAACAAAAAAAAAAAAAAAAAAAAAAACTTAAGATCTATAATAAGTCGACTTCAAAGTATACAAAATTGTTATAAAATATCCAATTAATTTTTATTTTCTTATCGAACCAACAGAGTAATCATTAAACTACAGAATACAATCTACAACTAGGGAGGACCCTAAAAACGCTGGAGGCTCCTCTAGCCATAACTATGCATCCATAATACCTTTTGCAGGCTGTTCCAAAACATGTGCAATCTGATTACACTGTTTAGGTACCCACCCAAAGGGTAAATTGAAAGAAATTAACAAGAACTCGAATTTCTTCTATTATTACACCACAAGGAGCGATCACTTTATCGTTTTGCAAACACAACAATCTCACTTGGGAGGAGTCATGCTCAAGCTCTAGTCTAGTATTACCATAGCCTCCGTCACACAGCTAATACGACAGGAGAAACTGCCATGAAACTTCTAGTCTCATATCTAAAGACAGCACCAACTTCTCCGGAACCTATCCATCTGGAATATTATTTTTAACAACTCCCAATGATGGAGGACTCCATCTCTGCTGTTAGGCACTGCCTACACGCGACTGAGCTTGTTCCTTGGCCTTTTCATTTTCTTGCAAGTAATTAACAATTAACAGTTCATCTTGTAATATGATCAAGGGAGCATCCACCCAACTCCAGCCTCACCTTATTTCTATTATCCCAAAGGGCCCAAGCCGTAGCAAAAACTAAAGACAGCTTTCCCACTCTCCAGCTCTGAACAACCTTATATAATCATGTTATCAACCCCCTCCTCATGCAACCCTTCAAAGAAATTAAAGCTGCCAAACTCGTTCAGCAAAAAGACACATAAATCATTGTTTCTGCATTTTGTTTACATAAATTACAATGAACCGCTTCCCACTGAACACCCTTCTTCACTAAGTTTTCCGTTGTCAGCAAGACGTCTCTACCCAATCTCCCTGGAATCCTCCAAATTAGGCTCCAAAGTGGGTCCTTCTTCAGACCAGAACCCCTATCCCCTGACGAAGAGGCACCTCACCATAAGGCCCCTCTAACTGTCAATAACCATGTATTCCATGAGAGCAACATGTTCGTTGCAAAGCAAATTGGAACCCAGCTAGTGCAATTGGGCCTAACCTAACACCTGAATTTTAGAGGAATTACACTTCTCATTACAGCAATAAAATCCCTAGCTTTGCAAAAAAAATTTCTTCGCAATTTGATGAACCTCTCTATTTGAATCTAGTTCATAGTGAGATAAATGTTCAAATCATCCAAAAATTTAATCTAATGTTAGAAATAAAAAAATTAATTTTTTAAACCAAAATATGTCTCTGTCATGTTAACAAATGGGGTATTTTTAAAAATCACTTTTTTAAATTTCTTTTTAAAAAATAACAATAACGCCGTAATTGTTCACGCTCAAGCTAAGGGATGGTGTACTCAGAGGATTGTTCTCTTGCAGCAGTAGTTTTGTGGTTGATTTGGCTTTGTTATTAAAGAGGTCAAAGTATGCCATATCTTTGTTTTCGACCATCGAGTGTGCTCATGCTTGTCGGGTTGTTAACTCGGTGACTCATGAGTTAGTGAGACTTACTAAGTTCTTCTTTGAAAGAAAAAAAATTGTTTAGCATATTGGTATAAGAAATATACAGTAAAAATTCATTTTATCTTTAAATAAAATTAAAATATTTTTTCTCTCTTTTCATATCATTTAATAATGAAATAAATCATTGTTTCACGTATCTCTTATGACATTATGTCAAACAAAAACTTCTTTTTTTATAAATATTTGAAATTTGTATAAAAAAAATTTTATTTGATGTAACTCTTTTTGTCCTCAAGATTTTCTCTCAATTTAATTAAGTATTTTTTTCATAAAATGTATTCTTACCCACGATAAGTTACAAAGATATATTTTTTTTCTAAATCTTGACTGATGCTTCGAAAAAATAGATTTAATACATAATTTCTATGAACAATGTATATTTCTTTTTTCTTTTGATGTAAATAACAATCTATATTTCTTTTTGATGTTTTCCTTTATTTCTAAAACTGTAATTAAAATAAGTTTAAAGAAGTTGAAAATTACATTTTAGAGTAAATATTCTCTCATTAAAATGTATCAACACTTAAGTCACGTAAAATAGACGAAAATATTTTAAAAAATTAGTAAGGAGCCCATTATGTTTACAGGCTCCAGATAAGATGAAAGACATCACATTTGAGTCACCCGAAATGCTGCCTCTCATGAAGCGACCATTAGAAAAATGCGACATAAACTCATCCTGAACAAAATTAATATATAATCAAATCTGCATGGTGAGCAGAGTCTGGCCACTATTAGCATAACCATCAGATCCAACTAGGAATAACATTGAGGTCATGATCTCGATCAACACCCACAGACCACCACTGTTGCAGATAGTATGTTCCTGAAGTACGGTAGGTGATACAATTGATCAGTGCCCCAATTAGACTTGCTCCACATAAGAATATACCAGAGGGAGAAGAAGGAAAGTTTCTGCATACATGAATAAACTAAATGGTAAAACTTTGAAATCCGACAAGCACTGAAAGATAAGCAACTTCAGTGAAGAATTACAGGGGTGATCAGAAAAAGAATTTCTGAATGCATATTTCAGACGACTTCTCTTTATCCCTCTCTAAATGGACCACAAACAGGCATCCAATGGAAATTAATGATGAAGTTGACTGGGTATAAAATATTGGCGTGGTTAGGGAAGGGATTTGCTTTAATCCCCACTTAAATCCCTTCCCAAACGTCGCTATTAAGCAGTTTGAATCCAAAAAGAACTTTTTCAGCATTTAAAGTTCAATTTTAGAAAGAAAAAAAGCATTCACGTGTGCATGCAATGCATAATGTCCAGACTTGACAAGTATAGTCAGATCACATTATTTTAAACCAAAGATCAACTTGATTCCATTCTAGTCTCAAGATACATGATTAAATTTTGACTGCTGCATCTTTTATTGGCTCAAAACTCAAGTGAACTTTATCAGAAGTTCCAAACCAGTGAAACTCAATAGTCAAATTGTATACTTCTTAGAGTGAGAAAATTCTTCTAACAATGGCCTCCCATAAACTTTTTTCTTTTCATGAAAAGTAATTTGTCTCTGAACTTACAGGGCTCCTATCACTTGCCATCTAAGCAAACAGGTTTTATGTAAAACTATAAGCTTCCCAGGACAGCAGAAAACCCATCAAGCACAAGTGTTTTTAAGGGTGGCCAGCCCTCATGAAGACAGAGCAGTCTAATGCAACCAAAGTCCGCAGACAAACTTATCCAATTGACTATGCAGCTAGGCTGGCAATTACTACTCATATGAACGGTTCAAATAACACTCACCTTATTCGGAGCACGAACTTTCTTGCTCTTCAGATTCAAGTTCTTTGACGTTGTTAGTTACTATGTCAACTTTCAATGATAGCCTTTGAGTGTGTTCCTCAATATATTTTAAAACCATCTGTAGCTGTTCCTGATAAGCTGCAGATTTCTTTCTCTCGCGATGCAGCTCCGTTGAAAGCTCCCTAATTTTAAGATCTTTCTCATCCTGAAAACAGTGAAAACATACATGAGAATGAGAAACCAAGCTTATGTGAGGAGTTAAAGTTAACCTCAAGTAAAGAACACAGCTATGGGAGGACATAACTACTGGATGTTGAGCTCATAACTTGATCAGTACCACCTAGCAAATCTTCTACCTGACCAGATTTTAGTATTATAGCCATCCAATCTAGAACAAAAAGAAAATAATTAGAGATCGGTTCTGATCATCCAACCAGGTCTTTTTTTCTGATCAAGGCAATTTGTGCAACATAGAAAAATCACATGCAGGCAGTTACACCACAGAGAATATCTAAAAGCATACTTACAATGTAAGGGCCAGATAGAAACTAGGACTCCCCAACTTATTCGGTATCAAACATGGTCGGGTGAGTTTCAACCATTCAATTTGCACTTTGTTTTCATATGTTTTGAAACATTTACCACCATTTAAAAATCTAATCGACATCAACTGCTTATTTCATGATATTTGCAGTATACCTACAAAGATTTGAGCTCAACAGGTCACCAGTAGAGTATGGTGATAGACATGACAGGTTTTATTAGCCAAAATTTACAATTATGTGTAAATAACAACCCTTAAAAATTGATTTATTATTACTTTCTTTTGTACATTAGTGGACAGTTTGATACACTACAGTGGTGGAGGGTGAATAACCTTAAGTTTCAGATCCTATCCAAGATGACGTGATATCCTGTCAATTCCTATCACTACTGTGGCCTCTGAATCAACATCCAGTGCTCGTGGTAGTGTGATAGATACATTCCGTTCATATCTAGGAACACAAACTGTGCAAGTTCAAATGTGTGGAGATGATTGGTTCTGAAACTTCTATGGAATCAAAAGGTTATCCAAAGTGTTAAAGACTTATTTTTATTATCGATTCACTATGTTGATTCTCATATGTTAGTCTGGGATAATTATCATGGTACCAAAAAAAAATTGATTTGTCATTACTTTCTTTTGTAGACCAAGGATGCTGTCAAGGAAATTTATCTAACATAAAGGTTATTCATTTCTTTTGCGATAAGCTATATACTTCTAATTTCTTTCTTCACCTTTTTCTTTAAAAAATTGCTTATTTTGTGATAAGTCTTAATAATTATCTTTTTGTTTCTGTGTAGGGAAGCTTTGATGGAAAGAAGATAGGAAGAAGGTTGAGTGTTCTTAATAGTACTCTTCTCAAAGGTTTGAAGAATTGTTGCCTTTTTTTTTTTTTAATTTGTTCTTTAATCGTTATGGATTTTGGTGTTTGTCATGCTTATTATTATCTAGGAATGACGCAATGGTTTGTGATGTTTGAAGTCTGGAACTGAATATATTTGTTATGCTTGGAGTTTTGGATGTAAAATTTGTATATTTGTTATCCTTTATTTAGGAATGAACTGATGGTATGTGTAATAAGGAGGCCTTGTTTGCATAGGGAGCCTCTCAGGAGAAGATACTTACTACTAGAAATAGGAAAGTGCTTGTTAATAAGTGTTACATTTAGAAAGTTTGTGTCGAGTCAGTGTTTTATCTCTTGGTAGAGTGGTCGTTAGTTAGAAGTTTGTGCCTTTTGTGGGAAATAGCTTATAGCATTTTGGGTGTTTCTTAAATGGTAGCTGGTTCCGTGAAAGACAAAGTGTGGGCTTGGTGTGGCATTTGTGCTATAAGGAATTAAAGATGGCTAACTCTTTGATTCCTCAATCTATTTTTTTGGGTTGTTTAGAACGAGAGAACTAGGAGGGCTTTTGATGGCGAAGAGAGGTCTAATGATTAGAGATGGATGGCTCAACATCCTAAGTTTTTGGTTTAAGAGTAATTTTTTTTAATGACGAAAATGTTATAGATTTTATGGATATACTATCGTGTAGATAGTTTTTGTATATGGTTTACAGCCCTTTAATGCTTTTCTAATACAATTTTACTTATAAAAAAAGGTATTGTTTGTGTGTTCACTTTACTATATTAAAATTTATAGTTTGTTTATCTTCATTTATAGTTCGTTTGTTTAGGTGTTCGGAATCGGTTCTTTTAAAATAAACAAACAGAACATGAACAAACTCGAATTTTGCAAAAGTTAAATGAACTGAGCACAAACAACACTTTAAATGCACGATTCGAAACTGAACCGAATTCGAACAGAGCTCCAAAACTAATGAACAAACTCGAACAGAGCACTATTCGGCTCTGTTCGGTTCATTTGCAGCCCTAGTGTCACTACTACTTGACTCGCTTGTCAAAGCTTTTGATCATATCTTTGGAGTTGACTGTATTGATCCCAGTGAACTGTTTTCCCTTTTGTAGGGCCACAGTTTCCTTAAAACGTACACCAACATGAAATTTCTCAATACTTCAACCCATGTTCTTATTGGTGTTCCCAATATCACCTTGCAAAACTATTCATACCTTGCTTGGACTATATTGTCATGGCCCCTGCTGATGTAGAACAGGATAGAAAGAATAAATAAATAAATAGAAACCAAGCTACCCTGTGGATTGGAAGAGAAGCCAGGCTACTCGGGAGATTGAGAAGAAATTGATACTCACTATCCATAATTTTTATTCATTCAAAATCTACTTGAAAATTAACATAAGGATCTCTTATATAGAGACCTTTAGGAATCCTAATCTTATTCTAAGAAATTAAATCTTAATCAAATACTATGTGCTAGGATCCACACTAAATATAATTCTTTCATGATTACAAATTTACAACTTGTCCCCATACCCTTCTGTAACCCATCATTCTCTATCACTTAGAAAAAAACTCGACCTCAAGTCTTGAAGTGAAGAAGCAGCAATAACTGGGATGCTTGTAGAAATGAAGCGCAGTCACGCAAGTCTTTAAAAATGAGGTCTCGACCAAAAAAAATATTTTGATGGAGAATGACCGGTGTGGAGGTGCTTCAAACCAAGCAGGCAAGATAAAATCAACATTAGAAGCCTACATAACAATCACTGTCTCCCTTGTTCCTTCCAACTTTTCATGAACTTGCTCAAAATGTAAAGGAGGAGTTATGGCTAGGACAACCTCCTGCTCTTCTATCATGTATGGTTTGAGCTTAGTAGCACAATTTTCAAGAACTCTTCTGCCAATTTCTTAGCTATAGGCGTAATTTCCGCATTGCCCTTCTTAGCTCTAGCTAAGATTGTGGATAGCAACTCATGGGAAATTTTTTCACAGGATAGAAAGAAGAGATAAAGAAATAGAAACTAAGCTAACCTGGGGATTGGAAGAGAATCCTAGCTACCCTAGAGGTTGAGAAAAAAATTGATACTCACTATCAATAATTTTTATTCATTCAAAAACTACTTGCAAATTAACATATGGATCTCTTATATAGATATTTTTAGAAACCCTAATCCTAAGCCAACACGGTAAATAAAGAAATTCAAAACTGATCAAATACTATATCATAATCCTATTCTAAGAAATTAAATCTTAATAAAATACTATGTGTTGGGATCCATACTAAAATATAATTTTTTCATGATTACAAATTTACAACTTTGCCCCCATACCCTTCTGTACCCCATCAAATGCCCATCCACCATCATAATTTTACCTTGCCCATATTCATCCTCAATAGCTGATCCCAGATTTTATGGATGTATGCAACCCTGATCTTGGTTTTTCTTGCCCTTCCACTCAAGATATTTTCAGCTCCAGTTTTGAGAATACATGAAGCTCACACTTCCTCTCTGATACAGTAAAGCAATTCTAATATCTAAAATGGGTAGCACTTCCAAGCTCAAATCTCATCAAATCATTCAGAAGTGATTCTAAAATAGTCAAGTAAACCGTATTGCATAGGGGTTAGTAGCAGATTAGCAAATTGGAAGCACAGTGCTAACTCAACCCATTTGGTCTGGTCAAATGGGCAGTCAAAGTTAGACATTGTTAAATCTATTTAAGTTTCTTAGCCCACTTCCATACACTTGTTTTAGCAATTCTATGATAACAAAACAAGTCTTCAAACACCAATCAGATGCCTCATTAAAACCTCAATCATATCCTCTGCATATTTTGTTGCTTACGAATAAAATCTCTCCCACGTAATTACTTTAAATAGATTTCAGATACTCTATAATTTATATATTTAGAAATTATTATAGATCTCAGAACTTGTGATAATGAAGCTTCATAAAAATGGATATCAGAAACTAAACCCAAAAATCAAACTTAGTTCCTTAATTGCATTTTACATTATTCTTCATTCTAGCTGTCATGCATGCAGTTTTAATTTAACATAACCTAATTATTTTTTCTCTTGAAATTCTAGGGAAAAAATGTAAGCAAATAGCAAACAATTAAAATCATCTTATAGAAACATTAATCCCAACTATACCTCACAGAATGCAATCCTATGAGATCGTCGTGGTGGTATTTTGCTCGGATTTAGCCCATGATTATGTTCCTTTACAAAACCATAGATAACCCACTTTCCTTCATCCTTTGCAGTTATCCTCAACATTGCATTGCATCCCTCTCTTGTGGCAGGCCGTAATGGCAAAAGTCTGTTTTCTCTTTTTGTATATTTTTCTGCACGAAAACCTTCTTTTGAGCAGACAAACTCACGACCAATTATGGAGTTATCTTTAAGAGACCGACGGGTACGATTATTCCGTATGGTAAAGCCCATGCGCCTTCCATACATCTCATAAAATTCTCTAGCATCCTCAGCTGATTTAAATTCCATGCCAATATATGGTTCTGAAGGTTCTGAAGTTGTAGGAAAATTCTGACTAGATGGTTGAGTCAAATCATCATTTCTCTCCAAATAATCTGATAGCTCATCATCTGCAGTTTCATGACCATCAAAAGTTTCAGCTAGCCATCGCCTATAATTTCGGTTGGAATTAAATTCTTGCCCAGAGGTGCTTGCCATCATAAGCCTATCAAAAATGAGAACATATAGCATCAAGGCAAATAATCATGCGATAAGCCTAGAACATAGATAAACCCAAAAGTATTTATGACACAACATAATCCAGCACCCAAAAGCATATTCATTCAAGGCAACTCAACGACACAATACAAATACATACAGTCACCGTCATTAACAAGCCCTTTAGGTTTGTGATATCACATATCCAACTTGTCCCCACAATGAAATGTGCTTTTCACCATATACTAAGGAGCCAGAATAAAAGCATATTAGCATCAAACTACTAATTTCATGAATCACAGTGCAACTATGCAAGGCACCCAATGTGGACACTGTAATGTATGTAAAATCCAGTGAACTTGATGGCTCGTAACATTCAAAGACACAAACACTATATTCATTTACTAAATATTTGATTGGATATTCATTTACTAAATATAACTTCTTAGTATGAATAACCACTCAAATTCTTACTCTATAGTGATTAATTTGCTAACAAAGAGCAATCAAAATCTTTAACAAATCCAATGGAATATATCTTTTCGATTCCAACACATACTTTCATAATTTTAATTGGGAAACTCTTTCGATAAACACAATTCTAGTTCCTTCAAAACAAAATTAATGTTAAAACTTCTCTAATCTTTATCATTTTCAAGTAAAGACCACAAGATGTCCAAAGAAATCAGCCCAACAAGCACAAAAGATGAAATTCAAAAAAAAAAAATTATATTTAGTAAAAAAGAAAAAATTATGGTACCGCGTACCTGAATAAAATTTTACAGCAAAACGTGACCCATTTTCGAACAGAAGATCAAAAACTTGAGCCTTCGCTCCACAAATTGATCTTCACCTGTTGAAAACACAATCCCAAGAAAAACCATCAAAAACCGTAAAATTGTCCATGGTTTCATATTTTTTACATATGTATACATAATTTCATTTCTAGGTGAGAAAGATAGAGAGTATGAGAAATAAATGGATTCACTGACCACAAGAATACCATCGCAGGAAATGTAAATTGAAACCCTAAGCTAAGATAGTGCCAGACTACTTCATTTTTTTAATCAGAAATCGGAGGTCTTACATTCACGTGTTAGAGTTAAAATGAGAAAGAAATGGCTTGGGTGATAATTAGGTATCGTTTGGTATAAATTATAAATTGATTTCTATTTGTTAAGAAACATAAATATTGTGAAATTTTTTTAAAATGATGTTTGAAAAAAAACTATAAAAAATTAAAAAAAAAATTAAGGAATTGAATTTAGATCAAGTAAACTGTTTTCATAATTAATTATAAACCATTTAACAATCATAAATCAAAACTATTACTATCTTAGTAATTATCGTTACAGAGAGATAGAAAAGGGAATGAGTTAAAAATGAGAAGAAAAAACTGTTATTGAAAGGGTAAAATAGACCATTCACGCTTAAACCTAATAACCTGTGCTTCACTTTCTTCCATTTTATATTGTGAAAAATAAAAATAAAAAAGAAAATGGAAAGTACTCTTTTTTATGGATAGTCAAAGAAAAAACCGGAAAAAAAAATATTGTGTAACGAGGTTTTTTCCTAAATTTATAATTTTTAATCACTTCAAATTTAGTGCATTACAAAAAGGGAAATAAGATTAAAAATAGACAGCATTTATTTTATCAATTTATCTCTGTTTAATCACTCAAATTAATAATATAAAATGCATAATAATAAAAATGATATTATCTCATTTTAAAACTATTTTTATTTCTTCGAACTTTCCTTCATTTCTACTAAACATGAAATAAAATATCAATACCTTCACTATTTTATATTTTTATTTTCTTTTCTTTCATTTTTTTTTCTTATACTAAACATAATTAAGTGATTCGATTGACATTATAAGTTACGAAAAATTTGATCTAAATCCCTAAAACTATAGCTACTCTTTCTTCGGTTTTCTCAACAACAAAAAAAAATAATAAAAGTACTGGATTTTCTCTTTTGAAAGTTTCACTCAAAAATTAAAGTATGGAATTTCAATGTAAGTCATCCCATATATGTTTTGGTCGATCCATTTACTTAACACGTTATATTTGGTTGTTTAGAATTGGAGTTGAGGTGGACTCATAGTATTTTTCAATCGTTTTAATATTGAAAAAAAATTATGATTCCGTCTCAATTTCAATTCCAAATTTTAATTACCAAATGCTAACAAAAAGTATTTAAGGTTCCATTTACATGCTTCTTCCAAACAAAAATGTTGTATTTTGTTTGGGGTAAAATCATAAAGTATCCAATTAAGCTAGTTGAAACTTTATCGGTACTGATTCAGACATTCTGATAAAATAACTAGAATTTTATAAACTTTGTATAAAAAACATCATCTAAGTTTTACCTGAACCAATTAAAATACAACATTTGTGTTTCAAAGAAGTTTACAAATTTTGAAGATCCTTGACTAAATCATAAAGTATACTATTAAGTTAGCTTAGACTTTATCCAAGCTTATTCAAACACCATGAGAAATAAAAAGCATCATACACAATACCAGATTTTAACTATTCCCTTGAAGTTCTTTGGAATGGTTTATTGTTATTATTATTTTCTTTTTCATTATATATTAACACATCATATCATAACTCCAATATCATAAATCAGAGAACATCGTACGTATAGTTGATGACTGAGAATTTATATTATGGACTTTTCATTTTCTCTTGTCATATCCGTGTTGAACCCTCAACATTCGAATAAGAATTACATTTGAACACTCTAAATTAAAAGAAAAGTTACCAAAAATTATTAAAAATAGATAATTTCAACATTTGAACACATATCCATGTCCGACACTCATATATGAATCCAGATAATATAGCTAACAATTAATAAATTTGACTTATTTTATCCAAGTTGCCCCTCTTAATAATATGGATTTTACTTGTTGCTGCAGTATCATTGCCAAGAGTGGTTAAACCAAGTAAAAACAACATATTACATACATTAGAAGACTTTCAGAACTCATAAACCTAGAATTTACACAATAAGAGAATGGTAATAATGGTTATCTCCACTTCTAATGATCTGCAAAGACAAATATACAATTTGAAGAACTTAGTCGACATCTTCAACTACAACTATTAACAGAAGTAGAAATTCGCGCATCCACTACAAATGCCTAGATCCTACAATCGCCGAGTTTGGTCTTCTTACTCAACTTTTCCGATATTGTGAACTACACCTTCAACTGTTCGCGATAGACACTTGGTGTGTTCCTCAATATGTGCTATAAATGTTTGTAGCTGTTCTCGACATGCGGCTAAGCGTTGATTCGCTCGATGCAACTCAGAAGATAGCTCCTTGATTTTCCTATCTTTGTCATCCTATTACATCAAGATGCATAGATAATTTAAGCAGTGGTCATAAAAAAATCCAACTACGGAGACCAGAATCTTTAATTTTTTAGACAAGTGACACCAGAATCTAAAGAATGCCATTTATATTCAACAATGTTGGGTTCAACTCAAGCAAAAGTCATACAAAATGGACACAAAGGCTGGAAATTCAATAATATTGAATATGAGGTCAATTCTAAAAGCTCGGAAGCATCTTCCTGGGCTGGAAATTCAAGACCTTTCTCATGGCAACAACCTAAAATCTTCATCACTTACTATCTTTTTATTCTTTCTTTCATCTATTTTGTTGGATGGGTAACAAACTCTAATGGTTAAAAGAAAGGCGAAAGATAGGTATAGCTATTTATCCAAATGGACTAAGATCAGAAGCAACAAGTATGTCAGATGCTCATAAAAGAAGCCACCTTTTGGTCAGCTGGAGCAACCACTTGTACTGTAAGAATTTTTCTAATATTAAATAGTTCAAAGTATTTTTTATAACACTTTTCTTTCTTAAACCAGGGATAGAAAAACAGAAACTAAGCCCTACGAAGGAAAGAGCCCATTACACCGGTAAGGAAAACAGAATTTAGTCATACAGGGGGGGGGGGGGGGGGGGGACAAGCATGCACCACTGTACCAAGAGGATGGTGGTGACCATGCTCATCCATCAAGTCTGCTGCTGAATACAGTCATTTATGTTTTGAATATGGGAGTGTATTTGCTTCAGTGTGGGAGCATTTCTTGTGCTTAAGTGTGAGAGTTGTTTTTATTTATTGTGTGTTTTTAATAAATTGCTTAGGTTGGTTGTCATTTTCGTTTTAGGAGTGGGAATGAGCATTTTTGTTTAAGAGTAAGAGCTGTTTTTATTTTAATGTTGTCATTTAAATTAAGTTCTTAGTTTTCAATAAAGTGTAACAAGAGAAACCGCAAAAGAAAATTTAAAGAATACTAACAACCAAGGTGATGATGCGCGTCCTATTTTGTTTAGCAACAAAGAGTTCAAGTTCAACTCAATTGGACAAGCCTTTAACTATATGGGGCCAATCCCAAAAAAGAATTTCATCACCTCCAAACAGAAAAAAAAGATGAAGTTCATCACACTGTTTCAATTGAAGACTAGAAGTCAAATTGTAAGGTTAAAATCCTAGTGTGAATTTTTTTGTCATTGAAGCCCAGCAAAGCATTACAAAAACTACATTTACGGGACATAGTACATTTCATTTAAAGTATTACTTGAACCACACTTAACTGTTGTCAAAATTTAGAAAAATATTTGGTTGCATTGAATGCTTGAAAGTTTGATTAGTAATTTTTTAGAAACTCATTAATAATGTAATTAACATTATTAGTAAAATTTTCAAAAATTATCAATGAAACTTTTCAAGTGATATATTTCACCCGATGCAACCAAATATTTTTCCAAATTTTGACAACAGTTAAACCTGATTTAGGTAATATTTTAAATGTAAATTAAAACAATTTTATTTTTAACGTGGAGCTTTACTCAAACAACACTTTAATACTCGGACTTTTGGTACATGGGTGAACCATAAATATGACATAATTAACTAACTTCTTTTTTTCATGTTTATCTCTTCCCATTTCAAATTGACCAAAAGTCAAATTATAGATATCAATGATGATAATAAACCCAAACATAATCACAAGAAAATGAGCCTTTAATTCCTATTCATACGCTTATAACAAATCTCCCAAAAGTTATTTAGTTGTTTCTCCATCAAGTTGCATGAATCTTCTTCTGCCCTTTCAACATTATCAAAGGCCTTCCTCTTCCAGGCTGTGCTTTTCTTAATTAAATATTTTTTTAAAAAAATCAATGAAGGGCCACACTTCTGTTAATGAGCTCTATCATAAGATTAAAAAAATGACGTGGAGTACTCTGGTTGCTAGATTGCTATCAGTAATTATCTTAAAGACTTTCTGTAAAATCATAATAAAGCTCAGGTATAGATCTCCTGAGTAAGCATATTTCATTGGAAGCAAAACATAACTGATCGACCAATTTCCATCTTTATAGTGACCAATAATAGAAAATTCTGTTGTTTTAAACCAAAATCAGCTACTCAAGACTCAAGCGTGTAAATCATGATCAACTCAGAAATACCACGTGGTTACAGAGTTTCTAAAAACTTCCACTGGGGAGCTACCTGTCAGTGTATTCAGCATGTCAAACGGGAAAATGGTCTATAACTATCTATGTATAAGCTCCAAACCACATGGTTCACTGAAATATAGAGAACTTACTCATGCAAAAAGTGTTGGTGTTGACATCAAATAATGTTGATCCAAAAGTTCTTACTGAATAAAGAGATTATAGGACTATAAACAGACAAGGATTATATGGCAATGCTACTGATGATACTTTGTTTTTGCAGCACGCTTGTTCATAGAAACTACTTGCACATCTCTCAAAATACAGCAACGTGAGATGTACATCCACTCATAACATTAAATCATACATCTCAGGGTACTAACCAATGAAATCTCACCACATAAGGGTGAAATATAAGTTTCAATGAATGTTTTGCTATCACCACCAAATGTGCATGCATTGCTCCTCAAACCAGCAACCTGCAACTGAACAAAGAAGCAAAAAAAATTGTTAAGTTACTCCATATGGATTTTCTAAAAGGAAATTTGCCACACTCCGCAAGTCAGGAGACATTGAATGTTCTAAATGAAGGGTCATACCTTTCGACCCTGGTATGTTAAGACCAGTTACCATTCACCAGCCAGGTAATGTCGTGATGAACACAATGTGCTCTAAGCTAGTGTTTTCAGAGGTGAAGGCGTTGGACGATGCATTTTGCCTCAATGAGGTGAGATATAAACCTCAAGTTGTTGGGACGTAAGCCTTTTGAAACATTGAGGTGTTTTGAATAAAATAATATTAATTAAATTATAAAAATATTAAAAAATTAAAATAATATAAATAAATTAATTATCAATAAATTTTACTAACTTAAGACCTATGAATGAATATTTATCAAAATATTTTTACACAAATATCAAACAATTTGATGAAAATTTTAATCACAACTGATATTAGACGTTCGCTATCGTTTGTTGCATATATATCCATCAATTTACACTATGGTCCTCCAACATAGTGGTTCCATTTGTAATGATATCAAATCAAAATGTTGAAAATTTAAAATTCTGACCTAAAAGACTGAAAATCTGGGTAAGTCTTTTGAATCTTTTGGGGTGTTTTGAAATTTTAATAAAATAAAATTAATTAAAATAGTAAAACAAAAATAATTTAATTTTTAATTAATTAATTAATTTTTATCAAAGTTTAATACTTTACTAATTCTCTATAGTCTGATAATTATAATTTTATAAATATTAATATATATTTATATATAAATTATATAAAGTATAACTTATATTTCTATATTATTGTCATTTATAAGTGATTAATTAAATAGTTTGTAATTATTATTAAATTAGATAACATGTATTATATATTTATGAAGTGTAATAATATTACACTAAAGGTACTAGCTCAATGGTTAAGGTCTATAACACTTTAGGTCATGGGTTCGAGCAGCAGAGAAGAACTTAAGGAGGGCTGATTTCATTTAACCATACTAAGTTGCAAAAAAAAATAAAAATACACTGTTCTACCCCAAGATTCACGTCTTGAGCGTTTTTTGCCCAAATCCTCCCCAAATCGCCCCTGGGCGCGCCCCAAGTCTGCCCTTAAAAAGACTGCTCTAAACTAAGTGAATCAGAGTCAGACAGTTTATATATGTAATGTAACAAACAATCACTAGGTTCAAAAGGTTTCTGCAGAATCCAGATATCCAAGTTCATGTCTGCACATACACAGATATACTTTTATTTCAATATAAGTAAAAATTATCCACTGCATCTAGATATACTTTGATTATAAAGGTAAAAACTATCCACTGCATCTTGATATACTTAGGCACACAACGCAACATCCTTCAAAAAAACTGTAGGCCTTGAGAAACATCTCAATATATAACATGCAAGAAAATCCATCGCAGATAACGACTTCTTTGTCATGGATATACAAACAGAAGAATTAATTAAGAAAGACTTACTGGAAGATATCAATACTAATCCAATAGAACTATTAATATCATCCATACTTCCATAAGTTAGTTAACTTCATGCTGGAGATTTTCTATACCAAATGAAAGAGCAGAAACAATGATATTAAACCAATGTCTAGTCAGTTTTGAGCATTTTATGAACCATAATACAGGCGGCACCCATCACATCATTGGTGATTACTGTACATCTAAATCCCTACAGGCTACAGAGTATGAATAGAATCTAAAATAGTGCAGAGATGAAGGTCTAAGTTTGCTAACTGGTGGTGACTTCCACTTGAATTCATAAGCACTTCAACCCGAGTCAATGTAAGCTCATCATTGGAATAGGAGTAAAAAGCTCTTCACAAACTTCAGCAGTTCAGCTGCAACAGCTCTAACAAGGAATAAGTTTCTAGAAATTAGCATTACAATTCTAGAAAGGTGAAAAAAGGGATCTCTAAACAAATCATATTTTACCATATGCAGAAAGCAATACTGACATGCATATGTAGTTCAAAGAGAATCAAGACACATACAGATGCAGAAACTTTCCAAATGCTGTGTATCATATTTCAGCCTAGTATTACAAAGATACTTTTCTTTGCTATGTAATATTACAAAGATACTACCATGCTAACAAAGCAAAGTTGTTGCTTACATGTTTAAGAACTGAACGAATCCATAACCAAAAGGTAATAATTTATCTGACAAAGCCTCAGAAAGTTCAAACCAGTGATGAGAGTCCATAGTTGGTCCTTTTGCTTCCATGCTATAAACAAGAACACCTACCTCAAATTGCCATCATTGCAATCAATATTTTTGGACATAGCAGGATAATTTATACGTTAAATCATAAAACTTGAGAAATCTTAACATTTCCATCCTTTGAAGACAGGCAATCCTATTTTGCATATGCCATCTATCTGATCACCCAGCAGGAATTCTTATAGGTTCTCCCATCTGTAACCGAAGTACCCAGCTGTAATCATCAAAAGCTTCTGTTGCTCACAATATCCATCACTGTTAGTACATATATTCTTGCAACTGCTTGAACTCAACAAGGACTTATCAGAAAAACTACAACTGCTTGCAGCATTTTGACAAAGGAAAGTACATGAGAACGTTGATAGCTGAAAGACTTGTGGTGGGAATTCCAACAGTGACTGATAATCTAAAAATAACTTATCGTGGGATTCATATCTATAATTTTGATCATTCCAGCACGATTAAACTCCTAAACCAAACAATCGAAATGCTAAAGTAGTTTAATGGAAATTAACTCACAGACAATCTCAAGCTCGTTTAAATGAATTATGGATATAGTCCAGAGACTTGACTGGGAAATCAAAAATAGAAAAAGAAAAAAAAAGAAAAGAAAGATATCAATATTAACTTAAAGATAAAGAAAAGATAATTGATCAAGCAGAATACAAATTTGTGTAATTACTAGAGCAGAACAGCTACTTAAGAACGTTTCCTTCCAGCTTCCAAAAGCGTTAAACTAGGAAAAGAAAGAAACTTTCAACATCATACTTATGAAAAAAATACCCTAATTAGTCAAGAAGCAATTCAAAAAAAAAAAAAAAAAAAAAAAAAAAAAAGCCAAGCATGAAAGTATTCCTTCCCAACATCCAAAAGCTTTTGACCCCTTCTGTCATACAACAATTAGAGAGGAATTTCATTGCAAAAGACTAATTTTAATCTTCCATATCGAGCTGAGAGTTACAGTACTTGAACAGCGCAGATTGATGCACAAATCACAAATATTGGAAATACCCAACCCATTCTGCAATAACTAACCCAAAACCATATTAATCTCCGACTTGACAGGATTAGTCTATCAAATATCAATAATCATAAATGCAAGAATCTCTCTGGTTGTTCTGCAATTGCAATACAGCTACTTTGTAACAAAATCTTAACAGTTACTATATACACACATTGAAACACAACTCCCTATATAAGTTTTTTTTTATAAGCCACCTCCCAATATAAGTTACAACATTAATATTTTTGCAAAGAGGGGAAAATTTCCAGATCATTTATTCATCTTTGAAAGATTTAACACTTTCAGGTGTGTTTCATTCCCAGACTGATGAATCATGTTAAATCTTTTATATATTACCATTGATCAGCAAGGGAAAAGAATACATTTAACAATAAGGCCAATATCAAATGATACAAAAGTTTCTTGCTTCAAAAAATGGTACAAGCCCATCTCTGCATAATCTGTTTCACAGCATGTCTAAGCATGATTCTATAACCTTAAATCTGAGGTAGCAATAAGTCACAACCTTACACAAATAGCATCCAAATGTAATCTTTGACGTGGGCTAGAGCCAAAATTTTGCATCAACAAATTAATCAAACCAAACACACAAAGCAAGCAAAGAAGAAAGTGAGACATGAGATTCAAAAAGCATAAGTTTTTAAAATTAGACAACACAACAATCTCGATCTTAAATAAGTAATAACAACATAACAGAACTGTAGAAGAAAAACTATTTCTTGCTCTTTTTAACTAACTCATCAGGGACAACTTTCAGAAGATTCCTCTGCTTGGACTTGGCGATCTTCTTCAAAGTATTAGGGTTGGAGATTATCTGCAACTTGGTACCAGACTTCAGTATATTCTCCTGCTTCTTCTTTTCTCTCTCCTCTCTCTTCTTTCTCTTCTGGATCTTATTATTCCTAATCTCTTCTTTCAGTTCGTTCATCCTCTCTTTATACGCTTTCTTCATCTCCTTCTGCCGTTGCCGCTCCTCGAAACTCGTGCCCTTGCGGCTCACCTGAGTCGCCGAAGCCCGATGCTTCCTCGGCTGCTTCCACTTCCGCCCAGACACCCTCCCGGCTATCACGCCGTCGTAGGTCGGGTTGCCAAACACAGGCTTGTTCGGATCTTCCGAGGAGGCGACGGCGCTGCGCTTGGCGGAAGGGAGACGGGCGTCGTTGTCGTTATCGTCGTCGATGTCCATGGATTCATCGTTGACGGTAGCGGCGGCTTCTCGGGATTCGCGCTTACGCTTGTACGTCTTTCCGCCGAATCCTTCGTCGAGGCACCTGAAATCGATGGTGCAAGCCATTTTTTGGGTTTGGGGTTTTAGGTGGTTTGAGGAATTAGGGTTTGGGTTATTTATACATAAAACATAAGGGCTTGTTTGTATTATGGGATTTAAATGGAATAAAACTAGTTATAATCCTTTTTTGTCTCCCTTCATCGGACGCGATATAATCTATCACACTATGTGAGATTAAATTTTTATTTTGTGTCTTTTACTTTTGAATAATTATTATTATTATTATTTAAAATAGTTTCTTTTATAATAATACTAACAAAAAATATTATATTAATAAAAAAATTAGTATTATGATAGTAATAAATATAATAGCTATAATAATATTGATAATGATTATTATTATCATAATTATAATAATATTATAAGAATGCTGATAATAATAATATTTTATTATATTTTATTATATTCATAATAAAGATAATTATTATAATAATCTTATAATCATATTTATAATAATATTATGGTAATAATGATAATAATTATTAATAATACATGTATTAGTATTATTTTTTATAATAATAAAAATTATTATTATATTAATAAAAATACATTATAATTATAGTAATGATAATAATTATAATTAGAGTTATGATAATAATTATTATTATAATTATGATGATAAAAATAAAAATTTAATAATAAATATTATTTATTACTTTTATAATAGGAATTATAATAATAAAAATAAAATATTGATTATTATTATTATTGTAATGATAGTAAATGTAATAAAACTTTTAATGATGATGATGATGATGATAATACTAATAATTTTAATAATAATAATGATTATTATATTAATAATAATGATAATAATTATTATTATTACTATATTAAAATAATTAAAATTATATTAATAATAATAATTATCGTTCTTATAATTATAATTTTTAAAATATTATTATAGTAATTATAATAATATTTATTATAATTATGATGATAAAATTAATAATCATTATTATAATTATAATAAAAACATAATTAAACTTTAGGCTTTGTGAAGAAATTAGAGATGAATAGGGATGATGATGAATAGTGCTAGAGTATTTTGATATTTGGACTTTTTATCCTACTTTAGTCCAAATCTTGCAATCTCATAAACCAAACATAGGATTAAAGTATTATCTCTTTAATACTTCTTTATTTTATCCCATGTTAACCTTAATGCTATTCTACTATAATTTTGTGTGTGAACCAAACAAATCCTAAGAGATTTAGGCTTGGGATTACTAATGTGTGATTAGTTTAATGTGTGTCATATGGTCGCGTGAGCAACATAGTTGTTCAATTGATATTCGTGATGAAAATCAATTATCCATAAATTTTTTTAGAGGAAAATGACTATTTAACCAAAATCTTTTCATAAAGTTTGATAGGTTACCATTGATTGAATCTTTATTGTACTGTATTAAAAAAAAAATCTCAATTGCTTGATTCGTTAGATATTTCTCCGTGAGAATTATTAAGTAAACACTGTCTATCAAAAAACCATCATTAATATATGAATTGATATGCATTCATTTTATTTAGGGTCGTGCTAGCAATGATGAGACTTCAGTTCTTATTAGAAAGCCCATTACAACCATGTCATACAGGTATTGGACCTGCAATTTCTAATGATTGTTACTTCCATATGTTTTGAATCAAATAATGAATACGTGCTAGATTGATAAATTTTCTATAGTTGCAACTCTAGTACTACTCAATGTTAGATTTTTTTCTATGTGAGCTACCACTAATTATAGTAGTTTTAATTTTGTAAAATCGGGTCAGCGAATTTGGTCTAATAAGAAAAGTACGAGAGCCAATATGTTGTTAATCAGTGATCATGTGGTTTGGGCTTGTACATATCTTAATTTAGTTAATATGGGTCAGCACCTAGGGTAATCCTTAGTCTAATATTGGCCCGTGGATGAGAAGACCCATTTGGACTTTTAGTAACTAGGATTACTGACGTATATATAAATATGCTAGGTCCTCTCTTTGGCCCTATTATGTCAAAGTATTTCAATCTTCTATCCATTTGAGAAAGTTGCTATCGTGGGAGCATAAAGAGGAAGATCTAGCCCTAATCAAGTTTCCACTATGAGATAATCAAGCTTTTATTGTGACGATGACTCAATCAAGTATGTGATATATTTATGCTATTGTCCATCTTCTAATTTCATGTATGATAATATTATGTTTATTTAGGTAACATGTGGCCTTACATACATGAATTTAGAACTTAATTTAGGAATATTATATTTTATTTCAAGTAAAATTGTATTATTTCATGTGAAAATAACCATTAGAGCCGAAACTTTGGTTGCTGGATTTGTCCTTTCTGGTCATCATTTTGAAATAAATCTGTAGAGTTATGTTCGTTTTTAGTCAAAGATTAAAATTGTATAAGTTTTGCTTCGTGAATCAATTTGTGGGAAAAAAAAATTAGTGTTCGAATTTGGGGGTTTCACCTCTTTGGCCTTTTCTGAGCAAAATCTGAAGAAAATACCATTTATGATCAAGCTAGTCGTCTAACCAAACGATTGGAGAGTGCTAAGCGCCTAGCCATGCGCTTGAGGAGGTGTCAAACGATTGGTTTTAGGTGTATACTTAAGCACCTGACTTAGTTTACTGCCTTTTCAACCCTTTTTTAGACTTTAGTCTACATCTAAATTTCAACATTAAATGAAATTGATTATTAGATTTTGTTTCTAGATGTTATTGAACCAAATAAGAAACAAAAATTACACAAAAATTCAAATTTGGAGCCCCAAACCCTTGTCAAGCGCCTAGCCAAGCACCTAAGCATGTCTTTAACACCTACCCAGGTGCCTAAGCATGTCTCAAGCGCTTACCTAGGCACCTAATCATTGCACACATGATTCTCGAGCATTTTCTTCAATAAATATGTGATTAACATCTCATTTCTCAAAATTTGTGCATATATTCTGAAACTTTATTTCATAGTAAGTTATTTTAATGTGTTGAGATGTTATCAATATGCATGTTATGAGAAATAATTGATTAAATTATTTTGCTATGTTCAAGACCTGTAGTAAGGATGCAATTATTTGATGATTCATCGAGGTACATATTGTTTTAAATAGCTCATGTTGTATGGTTATAAAGGGCATTATTATCTATCTCGGTTTTGGGAAATTTTATAGGTTGATGTGAGTGTTTGCTGCCAAAGTGGCACACTTATTGGTACTTGTAGGATTTCATTAAAACATGCGCGTGATGATTCAATTGCATCATGCAATCACCTGCCCAGAGGGGGCAATTGTGTACTGTAACTTATGGAAGCACATGGAACATTATATTGAAGTTGATAGATCAGTTAGAAAGTATGTCTTCCTAAAAGAGACAATTCTTTTGAAACTGAGACATTGTCTTGATATTCTTTATGTGTAGAGTTTCTAAGTGTTTATTGTATTCTCCACCTAATGGGGAGTTTCTAACTATACTTTTAGATTCTTCGTTTTGGATTATGTTAATTATTGCCCTTATACTAATGTGTTGCATTCTTGTCTTGAATCAATCTCATTTGTTGTGAATAATAGCCAATCAACCATTGAGATCCTAACTTGTTTGAATTATAAGAGATGGGAGGAGGATGTAGAGTTTTCTTTAGGCAAGAATGACATTGATTTAGCCCTGCATGTGGAGTCTGCTGAGCTCACTAATGAGAGCACTGCTGAGCAAAGGGAAATTTTTGCTAAGTGGAAGAGATCTAACCGTTTGAATCTCCACGCCATGAAAAGGTCCGTCTTAGAACACCTTATGAGTGGTTTGCTTGATTGCTAATGTAAAGGGATTTTTTTTCTGTTGTGGGACAAAGGTACAAAGTATCCAATAAGTCTGAGGTTGGGAACCTAATGAGTGAATTAAAGAGTATGAGGTATGAAAATGTTGGGGGTGAAAGATTTCATCATGAGGATGGTCCACATTCAAGCAAAACTAAAACCTCATAACATTACCCTTCATGATCAGTTTATAATCTATCATGCCTTTAACACCCTTCCTGTTGAGTTTAGTCAGATCTAAACTGCCTACAATACGTTGAATGAAACCTGGAGTGTGAATGATTTGATCTCTAAGTGTGTCTCAGAAGAAGAAAAACTTAAGAAAGAGAAATCTCATAATGCCTTGCTTGTGTCCCATAACAAACCTAGTAATAGTAAGACCTTTGCCAAACCTAAAAAGTTAAAACCCAATTTTCATTATACTCTTGGTGGTTCAAAGAGGGTTCAGGATAACAAGAGACATGAAAATGGTCAGAATTATGGAGTGGGACGTCTCAAGGTTGCTATCAAGAAAGACAATAAGGATGTCATATGTTTTCATTGCATAAAAAGTGGCTATATTATACATGAGTTCCCTGCTTTTAAAGCTTGGATAGAAAAGAAAGACAAACAAAAAGGTAATATCCTAGGTTTCGTTTGTTTTGAATCTGTTTTGGTTAGCGTCCTAGTACATTCTTGGTGGTTAGGCAGTGGTGCAACTGTTCATATTGCTATGACCTTTCAAGGGTTCACAAATAGATGGAGACCAAGTGAAGAGGAGTCCAAGCTTAGAGTTGGGAACAATGCTGAAGTAGAAGTTAAATTTGTAGGAACTGTTAGTTTGAACTTAGAATCTGGTTTTCAACTTGTTTTGGAGAAGACTTTTTATACGCCGTATTTTACGTGAAATATTATTTTTGTTTTTGTTTTGGATATTTCTTTTAGATTGGGAATGAAAATGTTAGTCTGTTTAAAAATTCTCGAGTTGTTAGAAATTTTATTTTATCTGATAGCATGTACAAGTCCTGTTTGGTTTCAAACAATGAGTATACTTGTTTTGGTGTTGAAACAACTTCTTCCAAAAGACCTCTTATCAAAGGAAAATCTTCTACTTTATGGTATAAGCGTGTAAGTCATATTTTTAGAGAGAAATTTAAAGACTTATTAGGGATTATATTTTACCTACTCTTGATTTTGGGGATATAGAGACTTCTGTTGATTATATTAGAAGAAAGTTAACCAAAACCAAGGAAAATGGCTCAACTTGTAGTTTTGATCTTCTAAAAATAACGCACAATGATATTAGTGGACCTATGCCACCTACTCTATGTCAAAAAAGTTATTTTATCACATTCATTAATGATTTTTCCCAGTATGGATATCTTTACTTGATAAAAGAGAAATTTGAGGCTTTGGAAAATTTAAAGTTTTTAAAGTTGAAGTTGAGAAACAACTGAGAAAACTCATTAAGATTATGATATCTAATAGAGGTGGTGAGTATTATGGGAGACATGGAGATGTTGGGCAGTAGATTGGACCATTTTCCAAATACTTGTAGGAGAATAAGATAATTACTCAATATACCATGCCAGGTACTCCTGAACAAAATGGTGTTATTGAGAGACGTAACCGTACCCTTAAGGATATGATGAGGAGGATGATAAGCAGAACCAATCTTCATGAATCTCTTTGGAGTGAAGACATTAAAACAACCATGTACATCCTCAATAGATTTCCTAGTAAATATGTTCCCAAAACAACGTTTGAACTATGGACAGGAAGGAAACCTAGCTTAAATCACTTTAATGTTTGGGGATTCTCTTGCTGAAGTAAGAATTTATAACCATTTTGAAAGAAAAACTGACCTTAGAACCACCTGTTGTTCTTTCATTGGGTATCTATATCATTCAAAGTTATTCAAGTTCTATTATCTAACACATGGTACAAAAATTGTGAAATCTATGATGACTAAGTTTTTGGAATTTGATGTTACTGAGATAGTCGATAGTTAGCCAATTGTTAATAAGAATGCATCTACGAAATTTTTTTCTATCTTTTTGCCCTGCCTATGTATAATGATAATGTTGTGCCTGCACTTGTTGAGAGGGTAGATCATGGAGAGTGGATAGAACATGTAATTGATCATCCAGGCCTTGAGGTTGACCCTATTAATATATACTTTGCACAAGAAATTGCTTTGGAGGTACCTTTGAGAAGGTCTAGTAGACATAGGAGATTTTCCATTTCGAGTGATTATTATGCATTTCTTGGAGAGAGTGGCTATGATATTGGTGCAGTTGTTTATCCTGTAACCTATCATGATGTTGTCACTAATTCTCAGTCTAATATGTGGATTGATGCTATGAAAGATGAAATGCAGTCTATGGCTAGGAATGATGTTTGGGATCTCATTGAGCTTCTTGGGAGTTGTAAGCCCATAGGTTGTAAGTGGGTTTACAAAACTAAGAAGGATTCCAAAGGGAAGATTGAGCGTTATAAGTCCAGACTTATAGCAAAATGGTTCACTCAGAAAGATGGGATAGATTACAATGGGACTTTTTCACTTGCATCATCTAAAGACTCTTTTAGGATCATTATTGCATTGGTAGCTCATTTTAATTTGGAGTTTCACCAAATGGACGTGAAAACAGCCTTCCTAAATGGTGATCTTGTAGAGAAAGTTTACATGACACAGCCATAGGGTTTTGAAGAACCTAGGAAAGAGCACTTGGTGTGTAAGTTGAACAGGTCTATTTACGGTCTCAAGCAAGCTTCTCGTCAGTGGTACCTAAAACTTGATGAGGTGGTGAATTCCGTTGGCTTTGAAAAGAATAAAGTAGATAAGTACATATACCTGAAGATCAATAGAAGCAAATTTATTTACTTGGATCTTTATGTGGATGATATTTTGCTTATTAATAATGATCTTAGGTTATTCCATGAGACGGAATAGTTGTTGTCCATGACTTTTGTTATGAAAGATCTTGGTGATGAGTCTTTTGTCTTTGGTGTTGAGATCTGCAGGGATAGATTTCATAGTATGTTGGGCCTTTCTCGAAGTGCTTACTGTAAACCAAGGTTCAAACCCAAGAGGGGGGTGAATTCGGTTTTAAAAACTTCTTAGTAATTAACTTGCAAGTATTTAAAACAATTTGATATGCAAAGCACACAATCAAATAATATGCTTGAAGATAAAGGAGTTAATGATGAGAATGGTTCGGCAATATCGGATTCCTTCCGACCCTACGTCCACTCTCTTCAAGGAAACTCCTTAAAGTAATCCATTAAACTTTAGTCATACAACTTCACGGGTGTTGCACAAACTTTACAATAATCTCTTCCTCACGGAAGTTACAACCGAAGTGTTTAATCCTAAACACTCTAAAAGTCACACCAACTCTTTCCATTTACAATAAATTTTATTAATTGTAAAGTAAATGGTATATAGATAGCAATAAGTGCTTTTACAAATTAATAATATATCTTTTTCAAGAACAAGCTTGATGAATGGCTCACAATAAATTTTTCAAAGCTTTTAAGAATTAATGAGCTATATGATGAATTGAATGTGCTATCTTCATTGTTTAAATCCTCATTGAAGTGGGTTTATATAACCTTGAATTAATATGACTGTTTGACACTGACTTGATAGGTTTGAGGTATTAAATGTTCAAGTCCCACGTCTCAAACTGTCATATTTTTGAATTACCAGTCAACTGGGTTAAGTAAAAAAGTCTTCACTTTTAGGCATAGGGAGAGTGCCAGTCAATTGGGTCATAAGACCAGTCGACTGGGAACTTACTATTCCATATCCTAGTCGACTAAGTTATCCTTCAATCTAGTTTTCATGTTTTTCAAAATAATTTTTGACTTAGAAGCTTTTTGTATTATAGTTTTATCAAAGTTTTTTGTAAATTGAGCCATAGATCAAGCTAAGTAATTGAATTTATAGATTTATAGACTGATTCAATTACCTTAGTGCCTATTCTAGATCTTTTGTCTTCTTTTGGTGTATGAAAATGTTGAGTTATTGCCTCTTGTTTATGTATTGAATGGTTTTATGACTTAAACATTTAGATAAAACTATTAGTGCAATTAGAGTGGGTGTTTTTTCATTATTAAAATCAAATACAGGTCAACAATCTCTCCTTTTTTTATGATGACAAAACTAATGAGAAAAAACAGTTTTAAAAGCTAAGTGTTAAGTTTTTGAAAAAATTTGGACAAAGTTTCCTCCATTTTTCTGATAAAACCAACTTGTAAGCATTTCAGATACAGTTCATATACAGTTTCATCAAACCCAACCAAGCAATACAAGACTGTTTTACATTGTTAATATGTTCGGAGTGATGCTCCCCCTAAATTTATGCTATATTCTAAATTTACATACAATTTTCTCTTTTACATTGATTTTTCTCTAGAGTTTTGACAACAACATAAAAAAGGGTGTAATCTTGATAAATAACAAAAATAAACACCACGGTCATGAAGAAAAGACAAAAATGAACTTGTGCACAAAAACAAGGCATGATTCGGAGTTAGGAAGATATCCCGGAAAGAATCAGAAGTATGCATATAAGTGTTACCAGTTAAAGCATATAGATAAGCACAAATAGTTCAAAGCAAGCAACCATATAGCGTAAATGTAACATATATATGAACTATGGTCTAAATGAGTAAAACTACACAAGTATATAGATACATCTATTCATCAAGAGCTTTTAAGAAGTTGTCTGATAATCAAGTACAATGACATGAATATATACAAAGAAAATGAATGTTAGTGCTAAAATATCTAAGAGCTATAGAAGGATAACATAGATGATAAAACAAAAAAACTCAGCAAGTGAGGGAATCAAAGCTGTCTTAAAGAAGATCCTGAAGCTCAGCCAAAGAGCCCTATGTATGCTCTTGGTGCAACTCGAAATCGTCTCTGAGTGTGCGAAGGTTGCGATGCGTGTGATCAACTAAAGAGCTCAAGCTCTAGAAGCTCGACTGCATAGACAGTTGAAGGCACACAACAACCTATAGTAAGTCATTGTATCTAGCTTGACCAGCACTAGAGCTACCATACTTTGGACTAGGTGCTCGCTCGTCAGTGCGCATAGCAGTGGGAGGAGCTGCATCACCCGGCATCTCGTTGTCCTCTTCATTACTGTCGTCATCACCAATCTATATGTTCCTCTTAGCCTTGGAGTAGATCATACCATCTCAGATCGAGCACCCCATCTTCTTTAGAGAAAAGACATTTATAATATCCTTGTGGTTGATGTCCTGAGCTTTTAAGGCAGACAGGGGGACATGGATGTGCTGGAGGATCAAATTGATGAGTATCCCATATGGGAGGCACCCGGAGTCACTCACTTTACCATTAATCATGTTAACTAGCAAGAGGGGATAAATGTTGAAATGGTGTCCAGTTTTGAGACATCAAATCAATACTACGTCTATCTTAGATAGTTAGCTCCAACTCTTGAGTCTCGGGTGGATGGTCTAACTCATGATGAGATTAAACAAGTTTGAGTCGAAGGGCATGTCACTATATTAATGAAATATAGTGGGTTGAAAGATATAGTTAGGGTCGCCCCTAACAATATGACAGGCCTCCATATAATCAAAGTTGTCTGCCCATCCATCTATACTCCACTGGACCCCTCCCATGGGGATTCTCAGTATATGGACCAAGAGGTCGGTGTTCACCTCAAATTCTATGCCTATTACATTGGTTTTAAACCGAAGAGCCAATGGACTCGGTTTTCCATGTTGGCATAAAACTGGTGAATGAGGCGTGGGTAGCCTCAAAAGCGGGTAATATATCGAAATTTACATGACAGATAGAATTGAAATCAACGAATCTACCCATCATGATTTTCTTATTGCGTATGACAGAGTTATACCTGCTCTTAGGGGTGGGGCTCCAGAAGAGCAAGTCATCGAGCTCAGTCCTTGCCTTCTTGCTCGAAGAACTAGCTAGCCCCTTCCCCTTAGTGTCCGATGCCGTGAACTTCTTAGAACGAGGCCTTATAAACGCCTGAGGTCCGGTAACGGGGGTCTTTATTTGGATTCTCTCAGATATTCTTTGAAAATCTTGTATAGAGAAAGATTTGGGAGTTGAGTTTTCAACCTAAAATACTGAAAAAGAGATGATTTGAGGTATGATTGAAGGTTTTACGGAGTGGTTTTGAAAGATTTTGGTCTAAAATCTAGGATTTTCTAGAGAGAGAAAGCTTAGGCTTTTCAAAAACGGCGTAAAAACTGAAAAATCTGAAAAGACTATTTATAGAATCGCGATACCAGTTGACTGGGTTAGGGTACCAATCGACTAAGTCCTTCATATTTTGGAGACAAAGTGACATACCGGTCGATTGGGTCAAGATACTAGTCGACTTGGTAATCTGAGAGTGAAATACCAGTCGACTGGGTGTACCTTACTAGTCGACTGGGGTGTCTAGAGAATACCATCGATTGGATCAAGTTTTTTGGCTCCAAGTTTTTTCTTGTGGCACCAATCGACTGGATCAGAATACCAATCGACTGGTGAAATGGGCAGTGAGTTACCAGTTGACTGGATTGACTCAACTAGTCGACTGGGCAACTGGACAGAGAGATAGCAGTCGACTGGATCAAGATACTAATCGACTAGGTCATTTACAAAACATAAAAGTTTGAGCTCCAACTTGGAATTTTAGCATGAAATAGTTTATCAATGCCATCTTGAGTGGGAGATATATTAAATAAGAGTTAATACTTATTCACTAGATGTCAAATATGCATATGATAAATGTTGATGCAATCAAACATATATTTTATCATAGTTTTTCAAGCCCATTAATAGTCTAATCTTGCTAAAGCCGTCTTTGATCAATGGCTTAGTAAGAATGTCAGCTATTTGGTCATCTAAAAGTATGAATTCTAACCTAGTATCACCCTTTTGAGCACGGTCTTTTATAAAGTGATGCCTTATTTCTATGTGTTTGGTTCTAGAATGCTAACTAGGGTTTTTGGTCAAGTTGATAGCACTAGTCTTATCACAATGAATTGGTATATCTCTAAAGTTCATGCCATAGTTTCTTAATTGTTGTTTCATCCACAACACTTGTGCACAACAACTTCCGACTGCTACATATTTCGCTTTGGTGGTTGATAGCACAACTGAATTTTGTTTCTTGGAAAACCAAAAGGTTAACAATGCACTTAAAATTGACATGTTCCATTAGTACTTTTTTTTATCTAGCCTACAACTCGCAAAATCAGCGTCCGAATATCCTACAAGCTCAGAAGTTGATTTTTTAGAATACCATAACCCTAGATTCTGAGTCCCTTGTAAGTACCTTAGGCTTCTTTTTACGGCACTTACATGTGATTCCTTAGGATGAGCTTGAAATCTAGCACACATGCATACACTGAACATTATCTCAGGTGTACTTGCAGTTAGATAAAGTAAAACTTTTATCATGCTTCTATAAGTTTTAGTATCTACACACTTACCTTTCTCATCTAGGTCAAGTTTTGTAGAAGTTCTCATAGGAGTGCCAATTGACTTTGAACTTTTCATCCCAAACCTCTTTAATAGGTCTTTGGTGTATTTTGATTGATTGATGAAGATACCTTTTTCAATTGCTTGATTTGAAGTCCAAGAAAGTAGGTAAACTCCCTTATCATGCTTATTTCAAATTCACCTTGCATACACTTAGCAAACTCTTGATACATAGATTCATTAGTAGCACCAAATATAATATCATCAACATATATTTGGACTAGTAGTGTATCATTTTTGTGAAGAGAGTTGTGTCTATTTTTCCTCTTGTAAAACCATTTTCAAGCAAAAACTTACTTAATCTTTTATACCATGTTCTTGGAGTTTGCTTCAACCCATAAAGAGCTTTAGAAAGCTTATATACATGGTTTGGAAGACTAGGGTTTTCAAATCTAAGAGGTTGCTCAACATATGCCTCTTCTTCTATAAAACCATTTTAAAAAGAACTTTTTACATCCAATTGAAATAGCTTAAATTTAGCATGAAAATGCCAATAACATACGAATGGCTTCTAATCTAGCTATGGGAGCATAAGTCACATCAAAGTCTATTCCTTCTTCTTGATTATATCCCTTAACAACTAGCTTAGTCTTCCTAGTTACTATTCCATTTTCATCCATTTTATTTCTATATGCCCATTTAGTTCCTATTATAGTGTGATTCTTTAGTATAGGAACTAGATTTCATACTTTGTTTCTTTCAAATTGATTTAATTCTTCTTGCATAGTATTTATCTAATCAACATCTTTTTCGGCTTCTACAAAATTTTTAGGTTTTACTTCAAATAAATAGGCTACACAATTGCAAATATTTCTAATAGAGGATCGAGTTCTTACACCTTATGAAGGATCACCAATCACTTAATCGATTGGATGATAATTCATATATCTCCAATCTTTGGGAGGACTATCTTCTTGTTAACTTGTAGATGGTTGATCAAGATTGTGAGCATCTACCTCTTGATTTATTTGAGGTTCATTCTCTTTCGGGTCAACGATGGGAGTAGGTGTTTTCATCCTTAGAATGAAATTTGCATCACCATTAAAAGAAACTACTCTACTACTAATTGGGTTAGACTCATAAAAGGCAACATGTACGAATTCTTCAACCATTGGAGTTCTCTTGTTAAAGACTTTATAAGCTTTACTAGAGGTTGAATATCCTAAGAATATCCCTTCATCGTTCTTGGAGTCAAATTTACCTAAATTAGTTTTATTGTTATTTAAGATGAAGTACTTGTAACCAAAAGCACGAAAATAAGAAATATTAGGCTTTCTACATTTCCATAGTTCATTTGGGGTTTTGTCAAGCATATACATAATTAAAACTCTGTTTAAAACATAGCAAGAAGTGTTTATGGCTTTTGTCCAAAAATATTTTGGTAAACTATTTTCACAAAACGTTGTTCTAGCAAATTCTTCTAGAACTCTATTTTTCCTCTCAATAACACCATTTTATTGAGGAGTTCTAGGTGCTAAAAAGTTGTGATCAATTCCATTCTCACCACAAAATTTTGAGAAACTTTGGTTTTCAAATTGTTTTCCATGATTACTTCTAATGCTTGGAATAGAAATACCTTTTTCATTTTGAACATTTTTACAAAAGTTCACAAATCCTTTATATACTTCATCCTTGTAAGCAATAAAAGCAACAAAGGTATATCTTGAATAACCATCAATAATAACAAGGGCATATTGATGGCCACCTAGACTAATGGTACTTATTGGACTAAACAAGTCCATATGCAAAAGTTCTAATGGTCTAGAAGTTGAGATTATATTTTTTTATTTAAAAGAAATTCTTATTTGCTTTCCCATTTGACAAACATCACACACTTTATCTTTTTCAAATTTTATTTTTGGAAGTCCAATGACTAAATCTTTTCTTGAAATAATTTTAAGCAAATCCATGTTTACATGGCCAAGTCTTCTATGCCATAGCCATGGATTTTCACTAAAAGCAGGAAAACATTTTTCATTTTTCGAATGTAAAGATTTTAAATCAACTATATAGATATTTTCATGTCTATGGCTAACAAACTTGATCTTGTTACTTTTGATGTCTATAACTAGACAATAAGAGGTTTCAAATATGACTTTGTTGCCTTTGTCACATAATTGACTAATACTAAGCAAATTTAGCTTAAGGCCTTGCACATATAAAACATTATCAATGGTTGAGAAATCATTACCAACTTTTCCATGCTCGATGATCTTTATCTTGGTGCTGTCTCCAATGGTAACGTGCCCGCCATCCCTTAGAGTTAGCTCTTTGAACATACATCGATCACCGGTCATGTGTTTTGAGCATACACTATCAAAGTACCAATAGTTACCTTTTTCCTTGGTGTGGAGACATACCTACATTACACAAGGATATGCAATTGCACTTTTAGGTACCCAAAATTTCTTAGGTCCTTTAAGGTTAGTCCTAAAAAATACAGTTCCTTTAGAGACCCATACTATAATACCCATATTCATAAAGAAAATGATAAAGAAGTAATTTAATAAATATGACATGGAATTAGAATAATACATATATGTGAAAGATTTAATTTTTATAAAACAATTAAAAAAAGGGATGCGTGGACTGTAAGGAAAAAAAAGAAAAAAAAATGGGCATGGCAACACTTGGCTCCAAGTGTTGCCTCCAAGTGTTGCCAAAGGAAGTTTCATTTCTTGCATGTTGCACAACAAGAAATTGGTGAGCGGTGACGGTGCCGCGTGAAAAAATTTATATATTGAATTGTTTTATTAGTTTTACCAAATCCTGTTTAGTTTTCTTCAATCTCAAATCTAAACTACTCTATTTCTTTAAACACTTGGGGACCAAAAGAACGATTGAAAGAGTAAAATTTTGAAGGGGTTTATGGGAGAATTTCATAGAAAATCACGGGAAGCTCTAAGAAAAACAGAAGGTAATAACGTGAAGTTTATTTTTGGAATTTAGCATATATAAAATTTTTGGAATTCAAAGTGTGAATTTTCAAAGGGTGTGAATTATAGAAGAATTGAAGAATAAATTAGAATTTAATATGGATATTATGTCAGGTGTTAACGATCAGCAACCAGGGGAAATTGCTGAGAGGAGCAGGAAAGGCAATGAGGTGATCCACGGGTAGCTTTAAGTGCTACGTGGTGAGTTAGATTTACTTTAAGTAATCAAGATAAATATGAAATATATAGTGATATTATTTGAATAAATTATTAACCTATGATTTGATAATAAACGAAAGTTGTTTGATAGATATGATAGGTATAATTGATATGTGGAAAGTTATTATATGAGAAGTAATATTAGTAGAATACTGAGTCGATTTAATAATAAAATTCTTGATGAGTAATGGTTGATAAAGTGATGTGATATATGAGGAGAAGTGAAATTGAGCAAATAGTAGTTTGAGAAAGGCAGAATAGCTAAATTTAATGTCTGAATACATGCTTATTTTTGTATTATTGTTCATATGAATATTTTATATCATTGTTCATATGAATATGCATGAAATAAAAGAATAGAGAGAGGGCTGGTCTAAATGAAAAAAACTGTGACAGCTAGTAGATGCTGGAAATAAATGAAAACCGTTACAGCCGGTATATGTAGGATATAAAAGAACCAGGAAGAGGTCGGTCTAAATGAAATAAAAGAATTAGGAAGGCAACCGGTCTAAGATAAAAGCATGTCAACATATAGAAAAACGTTCACTAATAATAATTCATGCATTGCACCTATTTTAATTATTGATTTTATTATTGAAATGATGAAGTGTTGTTTTGTTATTGTAAATTTATTTATAGATAAATGAGTCTCACAGAGAGATAGTTATGGTGAGAAAAAAACCATGGAAGTATAGAATGATAAGAACTATCTAAATGGTAAACTATATGTTGTGAACCTCATAACGAGGTAATTATGAGATAATTGGTGGTCTTAAGGTAAACAAATATATAAGAAAAAAGAGATTGATAGAGAATGAGACTTATGTTATGTGTAGTGATAGTAGAATGCTATTATCAAGTTATCTGAGATATAAATGATTAAATATTAAAAGACTATTTATACAAATTGAATACTTCTAGTAAATTTAATTCACTAGGCTTGTGAAGCTTATCCCTCAATGTTAAATGATTTCAGGCAGCAGGCAGGACAGATAGTGGGTGAGCTGAGATTCATACGGATTTATTATCTGTAAGCCACGTGGGCCACATCCTTAGTCTAATAAAAAAAATTATTTATAAATATTCATGCATATTATGTTGTATACAATGTTTAAGTTGAGATCTGAACAATGTATCTCCCCTGTTAAGGTAGAATTTGAAACAGAGGGGACGTGGTAAACCCCCAATATTTAGAAGAGCTGAAGCAGAGGAGGAGATTGAGTCTATGGTTCCTGCAAGGGAACATATTGATAATGCAGCTGGTACTAGTAGAGCTTGGGGAGAATCTGAGGTTAGGAGGGATGAATTGAGAGACGCTTTTGATTGTATTATACAGAGGATGAATGCAGCTAAAGAAAGGGCTGACAATTTGTAGAGGAGATTAGAGGAGAGGGGTAGAATAGAACATAATGTGATGAGATAATAGGTTCATAAGGGAGAATGTGTGTTTGTACATGAGATGCAAGGTGATTGTTTTGTGAGATTTCTTAAGTTTAAACCCCAGTCTTTTAGAGAATCTGTAAATCTTGTAGAAGCTAAGCAGTGGATTAGACATGTCGAGAAATATTTTGAGGTCTTACTAGTGATAGATAAACAGAAGATTGATTTTGCACATTTATACTGGAGGGTGAGGCTTCTCAATGGTGGGAGGATATTTTGCCCAGAGTAAGCACACAGGTAGAATAACCTTTAATTTGGAGTAAGTTTAAGGATGAGTTCTTTGTGAAGTATTTTTCAGATACCTTTCGGGCACAACAAGAGAGAGATTTTATTCATCTAAGGCAGGGTAATTTATCGGTGGCTGAATATGATAATAGATTCATAACCCTGTCAAGGTTTTTACTTGAATTAGATAATACAAAGGAGAGGAAATGTAAGAGATTTTTATATGGATTACACTATGACATTCAAACTAAACTCCCTTATATAGGCATTGAAAATTATGCTATACTGGTGGATATAACATTACGAATTGAGAAAGATTTGATAGAGTTTAGAGGTAGGAGGGAGTGGCTGAAGAGGTCTATATTTGAGGGACCTAGAGGTGGTGGCAGTATGAGTGTGCAGGGTGGAAGACCACCCCAGAGGGGGTGTTCCTTGTCATAAAGAACCGTAGTACAAAGTCAGAGGCAAGCAGGATCTGTTGCTTCTGTTGCTCAGAGTAATACCGGTGGGACCCCTAGATTCGGGAGACAGGCTATGGGATGTAAGAGTTATAGTAGAGGAGTAAGTATACCACCAATGGGAGGTGGTAATCTGATATATATTTGAGAGCTAAGGGTTTGTTTTAGATGTAATCAGACGGGGCATCTGTATCAGAATTGCCCTCAGCAAATATGCTTTATATGTGGTGAGGGATGACATATTGCTGCAGATTGTCTAGTGGGAAAATCTCATGACGTAGGCATTGGAAGTGTTGGGAGATGACCGGTAGAGAGAGGTGGTGGATCAGGAGTGTGCAGGGTAAAGGTCGAGGATCAGTAGCTGAGAGAGGAAATAATAGCTAATTACAGTCCAATGATAGCGGAGTCTATGCATTGACCCAGCAGGATGCACAAGCCACTCTTGATGTTGTTATGGGTATGGTATCTATCCTTGATAGACCTGCATGATTATTGATTAATCCTAGTGCAACCCATTCTTTCGCATCCAGTTTTTATATGAAATCTATTGATACTAGTGCTAGTCCTTTGATGCATGCCATTGTTATTGAGGTTCCTACTGGGGATAGGCTTATTATCAGGACAATTTTATCGAAGTTGTGTGATTTATATGGCTGATAGAGAATTTGAAGTTGATTTATTACCTTTAGATCTGATAGATTTTGATTTAATTATGGGGATGAATTAGTTATCTGCATATTATTCTTGGGTAGATTGTTTTAGAAAGAATGTGGTGTTCAAGATACCTGGACAGGAAGAGTTTAATTTTCAGAGAGAACGTAAGATACTTGCTAACTGTCTTATTTCTGCCTTAACTGCCAGTAAATGGTTGAAGAATGGTTGTGAGGGGTATTTGCAATATGTGGTGGATTCTAGCAAAGAGAGTAGGAAGTTAGAAGAAATCTTGGTAGCAAAAGATTTTTCTGATGTATTCCTTGAAGAGTTGTCTGGTTTTCCTCCCAATAGGGAGATTGAGTTTTCTATTGAGGTGATTCCAAGATCAGCACCTATATCTATAGCACTATATATAATGACACCAGCAGAATTGAGAGAGTTGAAAGTTCAGCTTCAGAAGTTGCTAGATAAATAGTTTACTCGACTTAGTATGTCACCTTGGGAGACCCTGTATTGTTTGTCAAGAAGAAAGATGGGACAAGAGATTGTGTATGGATTATAGACAGTTGAATAAGAACAACATCAAGAATAGATATCCTTTGCCCATGATTGTTGTGCATTTATCTACCTAAATAATTAAGCAAATAATCGTACTTGTTTTACTTGCAAATGCATAAGGTCAATAGTAGCATAGTGTGTGCATGCAAGATCATATCCATAGGGATTGGTAAAGTTCAATTTAGAATTAGTTTCGAAATAATGAAATAAAAAAAAGAGAAAGAAATATTGCGTTTGAAATAATAAAGATAAAGGCATAGGGACTTGATATCCACCACTAATCATGCTACCATAATAAAACAGTATGCCGATGCTTTACTCATGTCAAGAATACCTAATGTTTGTTAACTAAGGGCATGGTATCTGCTCCTTAAGCTATTGATCTCCCTAAGCAACGAGTTAGGCATAGTATCTACTCTAATTCTTTTCTCTCTTAAGGGATTCAAAATGGTGTATACTGAGTTGTTCCTTAAGAGAGTATAGGATCTGAAGAAATCGACAACCACACGGGACCTAGGGCATGGTATCTATTCCTAGTTTCCCATGTTGATTAACCCAAGAATCTGGCGTGGATATCTTTTGTTACTAATGTTAAACCCAAGACTCAGTAATCCAAATTGATTCAACTAACTAATCCATACCACATGCATACGTTGATCAGACACACACATATGAGGAATTTAAATAAAAACAGGCATTAATCAAGTTAAGCAACACAACATAAATATCACAAATGCGCCAATACTAAATTTATTTAGTGAACATAATTAGGGCTTCAACCAAGCCCTTACAAAAAAGTTTAAGTACACATAATAAAAATAAAGGAAAGAAGAAACCGAGAGAAGAGTCGTCAATTCTCCTCCACAGTTTCCTTCTCTGATCTCCCGAACAAAACTAAACTAAAAGGAAGATATGCTTCTCAAAAGGGAGATACTGTTTCTGTGTTTTACAAGTCTATTTATAGGGTTTTAAGGACACTTGGAAACCTTAATTTCCAAAACAGGTCTCTAACCCTACTTTCCAAAATAGGAACTGCCATTTTGATGTTTTACTGATGTGTGTGTGCTCGATCGCATGAGTTTGCGCTCAAGCACAAGGTTGCGCTCGAGCCTTCTCTTTGTGCGCACGAGTGCTTATGCGCTCGATCGCACCAAGCACTGGGCTCGATCGCACTCTTCTGCAGCTCCCAGTTCTAGTTTTGCTCTTTGAGTTCCAAAATGCTTCATTTCTTCCAAAAACCTATAAAAAATAGAAAACACAAAAATGAAGTAAAATGGAATAAAATACGAAAACTAAGAGCTTATCAAATGTAAATTAAGAGGCTGAAATATGGATATTTAAGCACTTATCACACCCCCAAACTTACATATTGCTAGTCCCTTAGCAATATGAAACTAAAACTAAATGAAAAACAACAAAGATAAATTCAGCATTCATGTTTTATTTAAAAACTTGGGTTGCACAGAAAACCATGATGATAGTTCATGAGTAAGCTTATAATAAAAACACATTTTTGCAATGAATAAGGATTTTAAAAGTTCATGTTACTTACATAAGGCTAATTTAAGGCATCACAAGTTGACTTAGTGTATGTGGTAGATTAGCACATAAAAGATGGAACTTACAAATATTTCTAATGTATAGTGTTTCGGTGTCCAAACCTTCATCGAATTCTTTGTTAGACGAAACAAAAATGGCATAGTTTTTACTTCTTTTCTTTTTCTTTAATCATGAGATCTTTGCCATGTTGAGCTCCATTAAGCTTTCTAATTGACTCTTGTAGCGAGTGTTTAGCCAATGACTCCCAAACCAGATGGTTCTAGGGCATTAGGTGTGAAGACACTCCTAAGGACTTATTAACTCGAGTCAAAAAGGCTATGAAACTAACAGGTCTTAATGCTTCCAAGCAAAAATCTCCACCTTTTGGCGTGAATACTTACTGCTTACTGAGGTAAGAGGTCCAGTTACTCAGTGAATTTTTTTTTATGATCATTAAATGCTTAATCCCCACATTTTGACGTGAACACTCAATGCTTACTGAGTCAAGAGGTCCAGTTACTTAGCGAGAATATTATTTAATAATCATTAGGAGTATTTTATTTTCTCTTTTTGCATGATAGGCATTTTTCTCTTAATTTGTCTATGCCAAAGTGTTTGTCTAACTACTTATTTGATTACGGTTAAGTCATGGAAACATATATATTAAAATTACATGTCATACCCCACACAAATGCGTGCTAATGTGCTCGTATCAAATCTGGATCAAACTCGCGAATTCTTAAGTGCCTTGAGGTAGGTAACTAACTTTTCAAATTCTTATTACTAGACTATGTGTTCTAGATTTTAATATTACTAATGAAGTTTTATCATATTATTTGTTGTAAACAACCAATTTTTTTTTCATTAAATATGAACATGTATTTATCTAAAAAAAACTAGGACAAAGTGTGTGAATGTGTCTCCTATACCCCCAACCTTAAATTATACATTGTCCCCAATGTGTGAATAACATGAAAAAATCTGACTTGGGAGATGGAGAACTAGCTGGGTCGGTATGGCTCATAGCATACCCCCAAACTTAAACGGATGCACACATTGTCCCTAAAAAAAGAAAACTAACGTAATACGGGAAAACAAGAAGTACTAAAAATAAATAAATAACAATAAATACGTAAAACAATAAAAATAAAAGGATAAGCTGTGGGATGCCTCCTATGAGCACTAAGTTTAACGTCTTCAGCCGTACCAAGCCTTATTTTTCCCCAAAACTAAGATTGGTAGCAACTAGCACAAGTAGTGTCTTATTCTCTCCCATATAAGCATAAGTCAAATGCTTCGACAAATGCTTCAACTCCAAATTTGGTGCATGGACAATAGAAGGAAAAAAAATAGTATTAGTAGGCACATGAGGTTCAAATGGATCGGTGTACATGCTTGGATGCTTTGGAAAAGCCTCTAGAAGGTGCACAGTTTCAATGATGTCATCAGTAACATCCTAATATTTTGTCTCAACATCTGATCCTTTGAAATAATGGGTGAGGGTGGTCTGCAATGGATCGATGTGATGGACGTGAAAAACTTGCTCAACAACACCTTGTTGTTGTTCACTCAGCTCTTTAGCCAATTGCCCCACTTGTACTTCCAATCTTTGAATGGCTTGTTCATGCCTTGTAGTGGTTTGTCTTATCTCAGTCTAAAATTGCCTTACCTCTTCCATAAACTGATCTTGTGAGGTCATCAATTTTGTTGCTGAGTTGCCAACTGCATCACAAGACTCTCTAGGTCGCTTTTCTTTGATTCGGGAACTGAGTGGGCTGCTTGTTGGGAGTTCGTTTGTTGCCCTTGAAAGCTCAAGGTATTTTGATCGTTGCTCCATGAGAAGTTGGGGTGATTCCGCCATCTAGGATTATAGGTATTTGCATATATATTGTAGTTGTTTGATCCCACATGATTTGCTTGCTCTTGATCTGCAGATGAATACAAAAGGCAAGTGTCAGTAGTATGATCAAAATGAGAACATATAGCACATACCTGGAGTTTTTTTGGCTCATGGACTAGGTGAGATGTTTTGAGCAGTCATGGCTTTTATAAGCATATCTAGCTTCCTCTCCATAGCAGCTAGATAAACATAACTAGCTTCTGCCATTGGTGCTTCTCCTTCGAATGAATTAGTTGTAAAGCTTCAGTATAGCGGTTTCAGTACTGCTTCTCGGGTACTCTCTCGAGCTTTTGCGCTCGAGTGCACCAAGAACAGCGCTCGATCACACTAGGATTACGCTCGATCGCACCAAGGAGTGCGTTCGATCGCAATGAGGACAGAAACTCCTCCTCTGCACACCTGAACAAAAATAGAAAATGAAAAGAAGGAATAAATAAGATTTTTGATAATAATAAAAACAAAACAGAACAGAATAAAATAAAATAAAATAAAAAACTAACAAAAATAATTCCAAAAAGAAATTTAGAACAATCCCCAGCAACGGCAACAAACACTTGTTGTGCAATTATCTACCTAAACAAATAAGCAAATAATCGTACAGTTTTACTTGCAAGTGCACAAGGTCAACAGTAGCATAGTGTGTGCATGCAAGATCATCTCCACAGGGATTGGTAAAGTTCGATTTAGAATTAGTTTCGAAATAATGGAATAAAAACGAGGGAAAGAAAAATTTCGTTTGAAATAATAAAGATAAAGGCGTAGGGACTTGATATCCACCACTAATCATGCTACCATAACAAAACAGTATGCTAATGCTTTACTCATGTCATGAATACCTAATGTTTGTCAACCTAAGGGCATGGTATCTACTCCTTAAGCTATTGATCTCCCTAAGCAATGAGTTAGGCATGGTATCTACTCTAACTCTTTTCTCTCTCAAGGGATTCAGCATGGTGTATACTGAGTTGTTCCTTAAGAGAGCATAGGATTTGTGGAAATCGACAACCACACGGGACCTAGGGCATGACATCTACTCCCAGTTTCCTATGTTGATTAACCCAAGAATCCAGCGTGGATATCTTTTGTTACTAATGTTAAACCCAGGACTTGATCATCCAAATTGATTCAACTAACTAATCCATACCACATACATACGTTGATCAGACACACACATATGATAAATTTAAATAAAAACAGGTATTAATCAAGTTAAGCAACACAACATAAGTATCGTAAAGGCGCCAAAACTGAATTTATTTAGTGAACATAATTAGGGCTTCAACCAAGCCCTTACGAAAAGTTTAAGTACACATAATAAAAATAAAGGAAAGAAGAAACCCAAGAGAAGAGTCGACAATTCTCCTCCACAGTTTCCTTCTCCGATCACCCAAACAAAACTAAACTAAAAGGAAAATATTCTCCTCAAAAGGGAGATACTGTTTCTGTGTTTTACAAGTCTATTTATAGGGTTCTAAGGACACTTAGAAACTCTAATTTCTAAAACAGGTCTCTAACCCTACTTTCCAAAATAGGAACTGCCGTTTTGATGTTTTACTGATGCGTGTGCTCCCGATCGCATGAGTTTGAGCTTGGGTGCAAGGTTGCGCTCGAGCTTTCTCCTTGTGCGCATGAGTGCTTGTGCGCTCGATCGCACTAAGCACTGCGCTCGATCGCACTCTTCTACAGCTCCCAATTCCAGTTTTGCTATTTGAGTTCGAAAATGCTTCATTTCTTCCAAAAACCTATAAAAACACAAAAAACACAAAAATGAAGCAAAATAGAATAAAATACGCAAACTAAGAGCTTAACAAATGTAAATTAAGGGGTTAAAATATGACTATTTAAGCACTTATCACACCCCCAAACTTACATATTGCTAGTCCCTTAGCAATACGAAACTAAAACTAAATGAAAAACAACAAAGATAAATTCAGCATTCATGTTTTATTTAAAAACTTGGGTTGCACAAAAAACCATGATGATAGTTCATGAGTAAGCTTATAATAAAAACACATTTTTGCAATGAATAAGGATTTTAAAAGTTCATGTTACTTACACAAGGCTAGTTTAAGGCATCCCAAGTTGACTTAGTGTATGTGGTAGATTAGCACATAAAAGATGGAACTTACAAATATTTCTAATGTATAGTGTTTCGGTGTCCAAACCTTTATCGAATTCCTTGTTAGACGAAACAAAAATGGCATAGTTTTTACTTCTTTTCTTTTTCTTTCATCATGAGATCTTTGCCATTTGAGTTTCATTAAGCTTTCTAATTGACCCTTGTAGCGAGTGTTTAGCCAATGACTCCCAAACCAGATGGTTCTAGGGCATTAGGTGTGAAGAGACCCCTAAGGACTAATTAACTCGAGTCAAAAATGCTACGAAACTAACAGGTCTTAATGCTTCCAAGTAAAAATCCCCACCTATGAAAACTCACTGCTTACTGTGGCAAGAGGTCCAGTTACTCAAGCGATTTTTTTTTTATGATCATTAAATGCTTAATCCCCACCTTTTGATGTGAACACTCAATGCTTACTGAGGCAAGAGGTCCAGTTACTGCGAAAATTTTATTTAATGATCATTAGGAGCATTTTGTTTTCTCTTTTTGCATGATGGGCATTTTTCTCTTTATTTGTCTATGTCAAAGTGTTTATCTAATAAGTTATTTGATTATGGTTAAGTCATGAAAACATATATATTAAAATTACATGTCATACCCCACACAAATGAGTGCTAATGTGCTCGTGTCAGATCTGGATCAAACTCATGAATTCTTAAGTGCCTTGAGGTAGGTAACTAACTTTTAAAATTATTGTTACTAGACTATATGATCTAGATTTTAAGATTACTAATGAATTTTTATCATAATATTAGTTGTAAACAACCAATTTTTTTTTCATTAAATATGAATATGTATTTATCTAAAAAAAACTGGGACAAAGTGTGTGCGTCTCCCATACCCCCAAACTTAAATTACACATTATCCTTAATATGTGAATAACATGAAAAAATCTGACCTAAGAGATGGAGAACTAGCTGGGTCGGTATGGGTCATAGCATACCCCCAAACTTGAACGGATGCACACATTGTCCCTAAAAAAAGAAAAAATAACGTAATACGAGAAAACAAGAAGTACTAAAAATGCATAAATAACAATAAATACGTAAAATAATAAAAATAAAAGGATAAGCTGTGGGGTGCCTCCCATGAGCGCTAAGTTTAATGTCTTTAGCCGGACCAAGCCTTATTTTTCCCCAAAACTAAGATTGACAGCATCTAGCACAGGTAGTGTCTTATTCTCTCCCATATAAGCATAACTCAAATGCTTTGGCAATTGCTTTAACTCCAAATTTGGTGCATGGACAATGGAAGGAAAAAAAATAGTATTAGTAGACATATGAGGTTCTAATGGATCGGTGTACTTACTTGGATGCTTTGGAAAAGTCTCTAGAAGGTGCACAGTTTCAATGATGTTATCAGTAACATCCTCGAATTTTGTCTCAATATCTGATCCTTTGAAACAATGGGTGAGGGAGGTCTCCAATGGATCAATGTGATGGACGTGAAAAACTTGCTCAACAACACCTTGTTGTCGTTCACTCAGCTCTTTAGCCAATTGCCCCACTTGTACTTCCAATCTTTGAATGGCTTGTTCATGCCTTGCAGTGGTTTGTCTTATCTTAGAATGAAATTGCCTTTCCTCTGCCATAAACTGATCTTATCAGGTCATTAATTGTTGTTGCTGAGTTGCTAACTGTATCACAAGACTCTCTAGGTCACTTTTCTTTGATTCAGGAACTGAGTGGGCTGCTTATTGGGAGTTCATTTGTTGCCCTTGAAAGTTCAAGGCATTTTGATCGTTGCTCCATGAAAAGTTGGGGTGATTCCACCATCTAGGATTATAGGTATTTGCATATATATTGTAGTTGTTCCGTCCCACATGATTTGCTTGCTCTTGATCTGCAGATGAATACAAAGGGCAAGTGTCAGTAGTGTGATCAAAACGAGAACATATAGCATATACCTGGAGTTGTTTGGCTCGTGGACTAGGTGAGATGTTTTGAGCAGTCATGGCTTTTATAATCATATCTAGCTTCCACTCCATAGTGGCTAGATAAGCATAACTAACTTCCGCCATTGGTGCTTCTCCTTCGAATGAATTAGTTGAAAAGCTTCAGTGTAGTAGTTTCAGTACTGCTCATCAGGTACTCTCTGGAGCTTTTGCGCTCGAGCGCACCAAGAACAGCGCTCGATCGCACTGGGATTGCACTCGATTGCACCAGGGAGTGCACTCGATCGCAATGAGGACAGAAACTCCTCCTCTACACACCTGAACTAAAACAAAAAACGAAAAAAAGAAATAAATCCGATTTTTGATAAAAATAAAAATAAAACGGAATAGAATAAAATAAAATAAAAATCTAATGAAAATAATTCCAAAAAGAAATTTAGCACAATCCCCGGCAACGGCGCCAAAACGTGTTGTGCGATTATCTACCTAAACAAATAAGCAAATAATCGTACAGTTTTACTTGCAAATGCACAAGGTCAACAGTAGCATAGTGTGCGCATGCAAGATCATCTTCACAGGGATTGGTAAAGTTCGATTTAGAATTAGTTTCAAAATAATGAAATAAAAACAAGAGAAAGAAATATTGCGTTTGAAATAATAAAGATAAAGGCGTAGGGACTTGATATCCACCACTAATCATGCTACCACAACAAAACAGTATGCCAATGCTTTACTCATGTCATGAATACCTAATGTTTGTCAAGCTAAGGGCATGGTATCTACTCCATATGCTATTAATCTCCCTAAGCAACGAGTTAGGCATAGTATCTACTCTAACTATTTTCTCTCTCAAGAGATTCAACATGGTGTATACTGAGTTGTTCCTTAAGAGAGCATAAGATCTGTAGAAATTGACAACCACACGGGACCTAGGGCATGGTATCTACTCCCGGTTTCCCATGTTGATTAACCTAAGAATCCGGCGTGGATATCTTTTGTTACTAATGTTAAACCTAGAACTCAGTCATCCAAATTGATTCAACTAACTAATCCATACCACATGCATACGTTGATCAGACACACATATATGAGGAATTTAAATAAAAATAGGTATTAATCAAGTTAGGCAACACAATGTAAATATCGCAAAGGTGCCAATACTGAATTTATTTAGTGAACATAATTAGTGCTTCAACCAAGCCCTTTCTAAAAGTTTAAGTACACATAATAAAAATAAAAGAAAGAAGAAACCCAATAGAAGAGTCATCAATTCTCCTCCATAGTTTCCTTCTTCGATCTCTCAAACAAAACTAAACTAAAAGGAAAATATGCTCCTCACAAAGGAGATACTATTTCTGTGTTTTACAAGTCTATTTATAGGGTTCTAAGGACACTTGGAAACCCTAATTTCCAAAACAGGTCTCTAACCCTACTTTCCAATATAGGAACTGCTGTTTTGATGTTTTACTGATGCGGGTGTGCTCGATCGCATGAGTTTACGCTCGAGCGCAAGGTTACGCTCGAGCCTTCTCCTTGTGCGCACGAGTGCTTGTGTGCTCGATCGCACCAAGCACTACGCTTGATCGCACTCTTCTGTAGCTCACAGTTCTAGTTTTTCTCTTTGAGTTCCAAAATGCCTCCTTTCTTCCAAAAACCTATAAAAACACAGAAAACACAAAAATGAAGTAAAATGGAATAAAATACGCAAACTAAGAGCTTAACAAATGTAAATTAAGGGGTTGAAATATGAATATTTAAGCACTTATCACACCCCCAAACTTACATATTGCTAGTCCCTTAGCAATATGAAACTAAAACTAAATGAAAAACAACAAAGATAAATTCAGCATTCATGTTTTATTTAAAAACTTGGGTTGCACAGAAAACCATGATGATAGTTCATGAGTAAGCTTATAATAAAAACACATTTTTGCAATGAATAAAGTTTTTAAAAGTTCATGTTACTTACACAAGGCTAGTTTAAGGCATCACAAGTGGACTTAGTATATGTGGTAGATTAGCACATAAAAGATGAAACTTACAAATATTTCAAATGTATAGTGTTTCAGTGTGTAAACCTTTATCGAATTCCTTGTTAGACGAAACAAAAATGGCATAGGTTTTACTTCTTTTCTTTTTCTTTCATCATAAGATCTTTGCCATGTTGAGTTTCATTAAGCTTTCTAATTTACCCTTGTAGCGAGTGTTTAGCCAATGACTCTTAAACCAGATGGTTCTAGGGCATTAGGTGTGAAGACACCCCAAGGACTTATTAACTCGAGTCAAAAAGGCTAGAAACTAACAGGTCTTAATGCTTCCAAGCAAAAATCCCCACATTTTGACATGAACACTCGCTGTTTACTAAGGCAAGAGGTCCAGTTACTCAGTAAATTTTTTTTTATGATTATTAAATGCTTAATCCCCACCTTTTGACGTGAACACTCAATGCTTACTGAGACAAGATGTCCAGTTACTCAGCGAAAATTTTATTTAATGATCATTAAGAGCATTTTATTTTCTCTTTTTACATGATGGGCATTTTTCTCTTTATTTATCTATGCTAAAGTGTTTATCTAACAAGTTATTTGATTACAGTTAAGTCATGGAAACATATATATATTAAAATTACATGTCATACCGCACACAAATGCATGCTAATGTGCTCGCGTCAGATCTGGATCAAACTCGTGAATTCTTAAGTGCCTTGGGGTAGGTAACTAACTTTTCAAATTCTTATTACTAGACTATATGTTCTAGATTTTAAGATTACTAATGAAGTTTTATCATAATATTTGTTGTAAGTAACCAATTTTTTTTTCATTAAATATGAATGTGTATTTGTCTAAAAAAAACTAGGATAAAGTGTGTGAATATGTCTCCCATACCCTCAACCTTAAATTACACATTTTCCCCAATGTGTGAATAACATGGAAAAATCTGACCTGGGAGATGAAGAACTAGCTGGGTCGGTATGGCTCATAGCATACCCCCAAACTTGAACGAATGCATATATTGTTCCTAAAAAAAGAAAAACTAACGTAATACGGGAAAATAAGATGTACTAAAAATAAATAAATAACAATAAATACGTAAAACAATAAAAATAAAAGGATAAGCTATGGGGTGCCTCCCATGAGCGCTAAGTTTAACGTCTTCAATTAGACAAAGCCTTATTTTTCCCCAAAACTAAGATTGGCAGCAACTAGCACAAGTAGTGTCTTATTCTCTCCCATATAAGCATCAGTCAAATGCTTCGGCAATTGTTTCAACTCCAAATTTGGTGCATGGATAATAGAAGGAAAAAAAATAGTGTTAGTAGGCACATGAGGTTCAAATGGATCGGTGTACTTACTTGGATGCCTTGGAAAAACCTCTAGAAGGTGCACAGTTTCAATAATATCATCATTAACATCCTCATATTTTGTCTCAACATTTGATCCTTTGAAACAATAGGTGAGGGTGGTTTCCAATGGATCAATGTGATGGACGTGAAAAACTTGCTCAACAACACCTTATTGTCGTTCACTCAGCTCTTTAGCCAATTACCCCACTTATACTTCCAATCTTTGAATAGCTTATTCATGCCTTCAGTGGTTTATCTTATCTCAGTCTAAAATTGCCTTACCTCTGCCATAAAATGATCTTGTAAGTTCATCAATTATTGTTACTGAGTTGCCAACTGCATCACAAGATTCTCTAGGTCGCTTTTCTTTGATTCAGGAACTGAGTGGGCTGCTTGTTGGGAGTTTATTTGTTGCCCTTGAAAGTTTAAAGTATTTTGATCGTTGCTCCATGAGAAGTTGGGGTGATTCCACCATCAAGGATTATAGGTATTTGCATATATATTGTAGTTGTTCGATCCCACATGATTTGCTTGCTCTTGATATGCAAATGAATACAAAAGATAAGTGTCAGTAGTGTGATCAAAACGAGAACATATAGCACATACCTGGAGTTGTTTGGCTCGTGGACTAGGTGAGATGTTTTGAGCAGTCATGGATTTTATAAGCATATCTAGCTTCCTCTCCATAGCAGCTAGATAAGCATAACTAGCTTCCGCCATTGGTGCTTCTCCTTCGAATGAATTAGTTGAAAAGCTTCAGTGTAGCAGTTTTAGTACTGCTTCTCGGGTACTCTCTGGAGCTTTTGCGCTCGAGCGCACCAAGAACAACGCTCGATCGCACTAAGATTGCGCTCGATCGCACCAAAGAGTGCGCTCGATCGCAATGAGGATAGAAACACCTCCTCTGCACACCTGAACAAAAATAGAAAATGAAAAGTAGGAATAAATCTGATTTTTGATAATAATAAAAATAAAACGAAAGAGAATAAAATAAAATAAAATAAAATAAAAAACTAACGAAAATAATTCAAGAAATAAATTTAGCACAATCCCCAGCAACGGCGTCAAAAACTTGTTGTACGATTATCTACCTAAATAAATAAGCAAATGATCGTACAGTTTTACTTGCAAGTGCACAAGGTCAACAGTAGCATAGTGTGTGCATGCAAGATCATCTTCACAAGGATTGGTATAGTTCAATTTAGAATTAGTTTCGAAATAATGAAACAAAAACAAGAGAAAGAAATATTGCGTTTGAAATAATAAAGATAAAGGCGTAGAGACTTGATATCCACCACTAATCATGCTACCACAACAAAACAGTATGTCAATGCTTTACTCATGTCATGAATACCTAATGTTTGTCAACCTAAGGGCATGGTATCTACTCCTTAAGCTATTGATCTCCCTAAGCAACGAGTTAGGCATGGTATCTACTCTAACACTTTTCTCTCTCAAGGGATTCAGTATAGTGTATACTGAGTTGTTCCTTAAGAGAGCATAGGATCTGTGGAAATCGACAACCACACGGGACCTAGGGCATGGTATCTACTCCCGATTTTCTATGTTGATTAACCTAAGAATCTAGCGTGGATATCTTTTGTTACTAATGTTAAACCCATGACTCGGTCATCAAAATTGATTCAACTAACTAATCCATACCACATGCATACGTTGATCAGACACACATATGAGGAATTTAAATAAAACCAGGTATTAATCAAGTTAAGCAACACAACGTAAATATCACAAAGGCGCTAATACTGAATTTATTTAGTGAACATAATTAGATCTTCAACGAAGCCCTTACTAAAAGTTTAAGTACACATAATAAAAATAAAGGAAAGAAGAAACCCGAGAGAAAAGTCATCAATTCTCCTCCACAGTTTCTTTCTCTGATCTACGATTGCTGGACCATTGACTAGATTGACTAGGAAAGACATGAAGTTCAGGTGGTCAAGGAAATGTGAGAGGAATTTCCAGCTGTTGAAAGAAAAATTAACTACTGCCACGATATTAGTGCTTCTTTCTGGTGATGAAAGATTTATGGTTTATAGTGATACGTCACATCAGGGGTTGGGATGTGTATTGATGCAATATAGAAGAGTTAAAGCTTATGCATCTATGCAATTGAAGAACCTTGAGAGGAATTACCCGACCCATGATTTAGAATTGGCTGCCATAGTTTTTGCTTTGAAAATTTGGAGACATCGTTTATATGGAGCTAATTGTGAAATTTTTACTGATCATAAAAGCTTGACGCATTTACCGACCCAGAAGGAGTTGAATTTGAGGCAGAGGATGTGGATGGAGTTGATTAGTGATTATGACTATACCATTCATTATCATCTAGGAAAGGCTAATGTAGTAACTGATGCATTGAGTAGAAAGGCTACAGGGAGATTAGCTGCTATTGGGAGTTATAATACTAGCTTGAGGATAGAATTAAGAAGAATGAGGATACAATTGAGTGTCAATGATAGAGGAGTATTGATGACAAATATAGTGGTACAATCTTCTATTATTGATCGTTTATTACAGATGAGGGGATAGAGAAGATCCGACGGGAAGTGTTGAGTGGGAAGCCAACTGAATTTAGAATTAGAGGAGATGGTACGGTGGTATTGGGGCATTGAGTTTGTGTTCCTAATAATGTGGATATAAGAAAAGAGATACTAAGGGAGGCTCATGATTCTGTATATTCCATGCATCTAGGAAATAATAAGATGTACGAGGGTTTGAGACAAAATTATTGGTGGTTAGGGATGAAGAAGGATGTAGCGGAACATATTTCTAGATGTCTAACTTATCAACAGGTGAAGTCGAAGAATAGACATCCAGCAAGTTTATTACAACCTTTTCTAGTACCTGAGTGGTCATGGGAAAATGTGAGTATGGATTTTGTCTCTAGTTTTCCCCGTACCTAGAGGGGTCATGACGCTGTATGGGTTATAGTAGATAGACTTTCTAAGTCTTCACATTTACTTCCTATTAAAACTACATGGAGTCCTGAAAAGTTAGCTAAATTGTATATAGCAGAGATTGTAAGATTACATGGAGTACCCTTGAGTATTGTATCCGATAGAGATTCTAGATTTACCTCTAGATTTTGAAGAGGCTTTCAAGAAGCTATAGGTACGTAATTACAATTCAATACAACTTTTCATCCACAATCTGATAAGCAGACAGAGAGAATCATCAGAATACTAAAAGATATGCTGAGGGCAAGTGTATTGAGTTTCTCAGTGAGCTGGGATGCTTATTTGCCTTTGATCAAGTTTGTGTATAATAATCAGTATCAAACTAGTATTGGGATAGCACCATTTGAAGCTTTATATGGTAGGAGGTGTAGAACTCCAGCATGCTGGAAGAAGTTGGAGAGAGAAAGATATTTGGTCCATAAATGATAGATCTGACTACTGAGAATATCAAACTGGTTAGAGAGAACCTTAGAGCAGCACAGAACAGACATAAGGGATATGCTAATAATAGAAGACGACCTCTTGAGTTTCAAGTTGGTGATTAGGTATTTTTGAAGATATCTCCATGGAAGGGCGTGTTGAGATTTAAAAAGAAAGGAAAGTTGAGCCTGAGATTTATGGGGCCATATGAGGTGATTAAGAGAGTTCGACTAGTAGCATATAGATTGGATTTGCCTCCAGAGTTAAAGCAATTACATAATGTGTTTCATGTCTCACTTTTAAGAAAGTACTTACACGATGAATTCCATAGTATCTCGAATCAGGTGATAGAACTTTAGGAAGATTTGACTTTTATGCAAGTACCAGTCAGAATTCTGGATAGAAATGAACAAGTCTTGCACAATAAAGTCATTCCCTTGATTCAAGTATTATGGCAAAGCCAAGATGTTTAAGAAATTACTTGGGAGCATGAAGCAAGAATGAGGAAAGAATACCCCCAACTCTTTCATGAATTAGGTAAAGAAATTTCGGGGACGAAATTTTTGTAAGATGAGTAGAATTGTAATACCTGTATTCATAAAGAAAGGGTATAAAAGTAATTTAATAAATATGACATGGAATTAGAATAATACATATATGCAAAAGATTTAATTTTTATAAAACAATTCAAAAAAGGGACGTGTAGACTGTAAGGAAAAAGAAAAAGGAAAAAAAATGGACGTAGTGACACATAGCTCCACGTAAAAAATTTTATATATTGAATTGTTTTATTTGTTTTTCCAAATCATGTTTGGTTTAAATCTAAACTATTCTATTTCTTTAAACAGTTGGGGACCGAAAGAAAGGTTGAAAGAGTAAAATTTTGAAGGGGTTTACGGGAGAATTTCATAGAGAATCATGGGAAGCTCTAAGAAAAACAGAAGATAATAACATGAAATTTATTTTGAAATTTAGCATATATGAAAATCCCGGAATTCAAATTAGGAATTTTCCAAAGGGTGTGAATTATGGAAGAATTGAAGAATAAATTAGAATTTAATATGAATATTATTTCAGGTGTTGACGATCAGCAACCGAGGGAAATTGCTGAGAGAAGCAGGAAAGGCAAGGAGGTGATCCACTGGTAGTTTTAAGTGCTACATGGTGAGTTAGATTTACTTTAAATAATCAAGATAAATATGAAATATATAGTGATAATATTTGAATAAATTATTAACCTATGATTTGATAATAGATGAAAGTTTTTTAATGGGTATGATATGTATAATTGATATGTGGAAAGTTATTATATAAAAAGTAATATTAGTAGAATACTGAGTCAATTTAATAATGAAATTCTTGACGATTGCTGGTTGATAAATTGATGTGATATATGAGAAGAAGAAATTAGTGAAATTGAGCAAATAATAGTTTGAGAAAGGCAAAATAGCTAAACTTAATGTCTGAATACATGCTTGTTTTTGTATTATTGTTCATATGCATATTTCATATCATTGTTCATATGCATATGCATGAACTAAAAGAATCGGGAGATGGTCAGTCTAACTAAAAACTGTGACAGCCGATATATGCTGGAAATAAATGAAAACTGTGACAACCGATATATACTGGAAATAAAAGAACAGGGAGGGGGCTGGTCTAAATGAAATAAAAGAACTGGGAAGGTAACCAATCTAAGATAAAAACATGTCGACATGTGGGAAGACGTTCCCTAATAATAATTCATATAATTCATGCATTGCACCTGTTTTAAATATTAATTTTATTACTGAAATACCGAAATGTTGTTTTGTTATTATAAATTTATTTATAGATGAATGAATATCACTGAGAGATAGTTATGGTGAGAAAAGAAACATGGAAGTGTGGAATGAAAAAAATATCTAAATGGTAGACTATATGATGTGAACCTCATAATAGTAGATTATATGAGATAATTGATGGTCTTAAGGTGAACAAATATATAAGAAGAAGAGATTGATAAAGAATGAGACTTATGGTATGTGTAGTGATAGTAGAATACTACTATCAAGTTATATGAGATATAAATTAATAAATATTAAAAAACAATTTATACGAATTGAATACTTCTAGTAAATTTAATTCACCGAGCTTGCGAAACTCATCCCTCATTGTTAAATGATTTCAGGCAGCAGGCAGGACAAATAGTTGGTGAGCTGAGATTCAGACAAATTTAATATCTATAAGCCATGTGGTCCACATCCTCAGACTAATTAAAAAAATATTTGTAAATATTCATACATATTATGTTGTATACAATGTTTAAGTTGAGATCTAAACGATGTATCTTCCCTATTAAGGGTTGAGGATTGATGTATTGCAATTGATAAATTTTTATTGTTGCATATTTGTATTGTGCTGGGATTTTCAAAATATGATGACACTGTCTCGGGGGTGGCCAACCCAGGATGGGTCATTACACATACTTTTTTAATATTGTAAGGTGCTTTATAATTGTAGACATGTTGATGATGCATGATACTAGGATAATAGTTAATGAAATTTCTAGAATTTCTTAATTGTGCATATCTGTAGTTCATTGGATAAGAAATTTGAGAATACATGTTTCTATTATGAAAATTATAAACATACATGTGTATCTCTAGAAGTGGTAATTTCTAGGATATGCACTTGTAGCATTATGAACATACATATTATCTCTAGGATGCACATGATGGTAATTCCTGAGATGTCCACTTTTACCATGCAAGTTATGAGTATACACATTATCTCTAGGATATACATAATGATAGTTCTTAGGATGTGTATTTATTGTATGTGCATTCCTTGAATGATTATTCCTAGCATTTGCATTTCTTGAGTGAACATACATATATGCATGAGTATTTCTAGGATGCATATCTCTAGTATATGCATTTGAATTTAAATTTGCATTCTTAGACCTACTAGCATATATTGAAGGAGTACTTTTAATCTTGCTAGTAGCTTTGGAAGTGAAGGCTTCATTCATACATGTTGTTTTCATGAACAAAGTCTCTTTTGACTTTTGCTTGCCTAATGGAGAATAACCAATGCCGATTTTTCTTCCATTTAACCTTTGGCTAGATAACACTTCATCTAGCTTTTCTTTTCCAAGAATAAGTCTAGATATGGTGCTATTCAATTCTATTATTTTCTTCCTTAAAATTTTATTTTTTAGAAAATCTTATGAAGAGTCATAAAACATGGAAGATAGTTTTTCTTTTTCTTCTTTTAAGCCTTCAATCTCTTTAGAAAGAGATGAAACTTCCTTTTTGACGGTCATATTCCTAGAATCGAATTTCTTCAATTCTTCATGCATTTCAATTTAACCTTAATTAACTCTTCACTACTACTAACAATGTTATTATTATTAGAAGGGGAAGAAATTGATACCTCATTCTCATTGTCGATTGCCATCAAGCATAGGTTGGCAATCTCCTAGTATCCAACTTCATTTTCCGAAGTTCTTTCTCTTCGTCATCACTCTATATGGTTGCAATCATGGCTTTCTTTTTGAAGCTCTTATAAGGTTTGTTCATTATTGGGCAATCGGCCTTGATGTGTCCTGGCTTCTTGCAACAGAAACACACTAGGGGTTCCCTTTTTGGAGTGGAATCCTTTGTGTAAGGTTTCTTGCTCTTTTTTGAGAACTTGTGAAATCTTTTGGTGATTAAAGCCATCTCACCATCTTCTTCGTTGTTCTCATCATCTTCTTCTTTTTCTTCCTCTTTGTTGCTTGTAGATGCCTTGAGAGCAATCATATTTTTCTTTTTCTCATCATCATTGACAATGAGATTTATTTCTTCCATCTCGTATATCAATAGTGATCCATGGAGTATTTCGACATCAAGTTTGTCGAGATCTTTGGCCTCCGTGATGGCCGTCTTATTTGCTTTCCAAGTGGATGGCAATGACCTTAAGATCTTCCTCGTTAGTTCAAACTCCTTAATGTTCCTACCAATAAGCTTTAAGCCGTTAACAATAATGGTGAAATGCGAGTGCATTTGAGAAATTGTTTCGTTAGGAGACATTTTGAAAGATTCATACTCGAACACTAGCATATAAATTTTTGATTTTTTAACTTCGCTAGTGCCTTTATATGTAAATTGTAGTTTGTCCCAAATCTCTTTAGCCGAAACACATGCAGAAACTTTATTATACTTAGAAATATCTAAAGCATAATGTAATATACTGGTGGCTCTACTATTTAGAGACATCATTCTACAATCCTCTTCGTTGAACTCAGTTTTGAGTTTAAGTATTGTATGATTGATTTCTCCAATAGTTATTTCCTTTGTAGGAATTCTAGGTCCTTCCTAAATGACTCTCTATAGATTACAATCTTTTCATTCGACAAAAATTTTCATTATATTTTTCCAATAGTTATAGTTAGAGCCAATGAACAAATGGTACATAGTATAGGAATGTCCTTCGGTATAGCTATTTGATGCTATCGGATCAACTCAAAGATTTTAAGCCTGAAAATTGAGTATGAAGCTCTGATACTAATCGTAAACCGAGGTTTAAATCTAAGAGGAATTGAGTTTTAAAAACTTCTTAATTATTAACTTGCAAGTATTTAAAACAATTTGATATGCAAAACACACAATCAAATAATATGCTTGAAAATAAAGGAGTTAAGGAAGAGATATGAAAATTTCGTTTATAATGGTTCGGCAATATCGGATTCCTTCCAACCCTATGTTCATTCTCTTCAAGGAACCTCTTTGAAGTAATTCACTAAAATATAGTCGTACAACTTTACGGGTGTTGCACAAACCTTACAATAATCTCTTCCTCACAGAAGTTACAACCGAAGTGTTTAATCCTAAACACTTTAAAAGTTACACCAAATCTTTCCTTTTACAATAAATTGTATTAACTATAAAGTAAATGGTAGAGAGATAGTAATAAGTGCTTTCACAAGTGACTAATATCTCTCTTTCAAGAACAAGCTTGATGAGTGGCTCACAATAAATTTTTCAAAGTTTTTGAGAATTAATGAGCTATATGATGAATTGAATGTGCTATCTTCATTGTTTAAATGCTCATTGAAGTGGGTTTATATAGCCTTGAATTAATATAGCCGTTTGACACTGACTTGGTAGGTTTGGGGCATTAATTGCTAAAGTCTCGCGTCCCAAACAATCATATTTTTTAATTACTAATCGATTGGGCCCTTGTACCGCTCGACTGGGTCAAGTGAAAAAATCTTCACTTTTGGGCTTAGGAGAGTGCTAATCGACAGGGTCATAGGACCAATCGACCAGTCGATTAGGTCCTTAGTTCCAGTCGACTGGGAACTTACTGTCCTATATCACAGTCATCTGGTATATAGACCCAGTCGATTGGGTTATCCTTCAACCCACTTTTCATGTTTTTCAAAACAGTTTTTGACTTAAAAGCTTTTTATATTATAGTTTTGTCAAAGTCTTTTGTAAATTGAGCCATAGATCAAGCTAAGTAATTGAATATAAAGATTTACAGACAGATTCAATTACCTTAGTGCCTATTCTTGATCTTTTGTCTTCTTTTGGTGTTTGAACATGTTGAGTTCTTGCCTTTTGTTTTTGTACTGAATGCTTTTATGACTTAAACACTTGGATAAAACTGTTAGTGTATTTAGAGTGGTGTTTTGTCATTATTAAAATCAAATACGTGTTAATACTTACATAGATCATGTACTTAACAGATTTAACACGTAAAGTTGTAAGTCTAGAGATGTGCCAATAGTGAAAGAGGATAAATTGAGTTTGAGTCAAAGTCCCAAGAATGATCTTCATGAAAATTATGCCTTATGTCAATGTTGGTAGTCTGATGTATATGCAGGTTTTTACCAGACCAGATATTGCTTTGTAGTGAGTTTTCTTGGCTGTTATCTTTCTAATCCTGGTTATAATCACTAGATGACGGCTAAGAAAGTGATGAGGTACTTGCAAAGAAAAAAGGACTATATGTTTGTTTACAAGATTGTGGATAGTTTTAAGGTGATAGGTTACTCTGACTCATATTTGGTTGATTGTTTGAATGACCAGAAATCCATTTCAGAATGCATTTTCACCTTAGTTAGAAGAGTTATTTCCTGGAAGAGTGTGAAACAGATGATTGCTGCTTCTTCCAGTATGCAAACAGAGTTTGTGGCTTGTTATCAAGTAGCTAAACAAGCTATGTGATTAAGAAATTTTATTTCAAGGCTTGTCATGGTTGCCTTTATACCTATACCACTGGTGATATACTGTGACAATAGCTCTGATATGTTGTTTTCGAAGAACAATAAGAGTTATAGAGGTTCTAAACATACTAAGCTGAAATACCTTACAGCTAGGGATTTAGTAAAACAAAAAGACATCATTGTTGAGCATATTCAAACGAAGAACATAGTTGTTAATCCTCTAACTAAAGGCATGAAACCTATTGTTTTTAATAAACATGTTGATAGTATGTGTGTTAGAATCCTTTGATGTACTTGGTTAGTGGGAGTTATTTATGTTTCAATGTATTTTGTTATTGGATTTATATAATTTTGGAACCTATCATGTTTTGGGTACGTTCGGAAGTTGGATATTATGTTATTGATTGATGATCATCATACATATTTTCATTCATATTGTGTTATCTTATCCCTATATATGTATGAATGCTTTTGAACATATGATATGTCATGTTGTAGAAACTTGAAACTTGGTGTCAGTTTTGAATTTGTTGTAAGTATGTCTCTTGGTTGACACCATATTGAGGCCTCGAAGTATTTTGAATGGAGACATACCATGTTGTTGATGATTTCTCTGGCCTATTAATAGACATGTTGTTCAGAGAGTCATGTTGATGATTGACAATGAAAATAGCATATTTGAGGTCACATGTGCATTTATATTTTCTTGCTATACTACCACATTGGATCCATGTCAGTGAAACTATCTACATTAGTAACCATGGATTGGTCTTGTGTGAATAAGAGAGCACAACAGCTACCATGATTCCATGTTTGGTGATTTCATGGGACCAGATCATCTAAGATGTCATCTCAAAGGACCGAATTGTTTTTAAAATGTGGCCACAATAAAATCAAGTTGACTGACCTGATAGTCAATTTAAAATTGAGTAAAGCATTTAAAAAAATTGAAATATATAATTAGTGTTGCCCAAGTGGGATAATGTTGAAATTTTCCTATGTGGGCTACAACTAATTATAGTGGTTTTAGTTTTGCAAACCCAGGTCATCTGTTAGTAAGACCTAATACAAAAACGTTTACAGCAATCTAAAGTATAAAAGTTGGAGGAAGGCAATTCTGCCACCATGTTGCAGCCTTGATGAAGGTTATGCCCAATGTTGTGCTTTAAATCATGAACCATTGTAGATTTATACCGCTACATGTTAGGAGATGTGGTGAAGTTAAGGGATTCCATAACTTTGTTTTGTACTTTGTTAGGATTAATGTATTGCCACGTAAATAGAAAACCAGATACTCTATTTCCATCAAAAAGATTGTTTTGTATAAACAATTCTATCTTTTGAACTAGCTAACACCCACTTGATTTGTCAATTTCATAAGAAAGATTAGGAATCTACCTTTTCAATTATAGCTTGAAAATCTTCGTATATAATAATCCTGTTTAATGATGAAAATGTGAATGACAATCCTTTTAGTAAGGGAAAAACTTATATGAAGTTTTTGAAGTTCCTTAAAAATTTTCTTATGCTTACAACAATAAAATTAACATCATGATCTACATTGACGAGGATGTTAAGTTACAAAATCAATATATTTTGGTAAATTTTAACTTAAAATTTAAACTCTATTTTTCTTGAAAAGTTTGATACATTTTGAACTATATTGATGAAATACGGGTTGAATCATACACAAAAGTACTATTTTTTTTTTTTCGTTGTTGAAGTTTTGTGTAATTAATCTATCACATGAGTTTTATTTAATAGTAAATTTTGAGATTTCAAAAGCATTATTTTTGGAATGGAATTTCACGATGTCCATATATTGAACTTCGTCTAAGTTTTATCTTTTTACTAAAATAACAGAATAAAAGGAAAAAATTCATTTTAATTGTGGAAATCATAATGGTAACAACTAACATAGGAAAAAAAAATCCCAGTACAATAAAATTTAAACCAAATTAAGAAAGAATAATCTCAAAAATAGTAATAAGACAATACCTTAAGTCATTTAAATTTCAAAGTTCATTAAATAACAAAAATTCAATATTTAATTGGTCAATTTATATTTTTGGTTCAAATGAGATCTATCAAACCTAAGAACTAGACAATAGAGGTAGTCATCTTCCAGCTCTCACCCTTTTCATCCATAATGTGAGTAGATTTGAATCTGGTCGATAATTAGTAAATTTACCAATAGATTAGGTGGCACTCATCTAATTTATTAATTTTACCAAAAATAATAATTTAATTTTCCATTTATAACTTGAACACCTTCATGTTTCCATACATTCAATGTAAAACTGAAAATGTAAAGCATTTTAGTAAAATAATGAAAGAGAAGAATCAATCAAAATAAGAAAATCTTTATGGAAACAACTTACAAACGTAGGAAGAAATTTAAACACATTAAAATTAAAGCATTTATAGAAATTATCGCGTCAGCAAAATTTGTCTCTCTAAGTCTATTGCCACCTTCGCTTCGTCTGTCTAAAGCTAAGATCGTGGGACTGCCGACTACTTATAGGTATTGTCTCTCAATTACTTATCAGAAGAATTCACTGATTCATCTGGTCGTCACTGCTTTCTGAGTTCTAATCCAAGCACGATGAGTCGAAGCATCAAAACACTAGCTGAATCACCTGCTCTCACTTCCATCCCTTCCATTTACACCTTCACCACACATCCCCACGATCAAGCAGTTTCAGACCCTGATGAATCAATCCCCATCATTGACTTCTCTCTCCTCACCTCGGCTACTCCTGATCAGCGCTCCCAAATCATCCAAGACCTAGCCACAGCCTGCCAAGACTGGGGCTTTTTCATGGTATACGTATCCATCCCTCCTTAATTTGTTGTGTATACATATATGGTGCATGCATGTGTATTGATCGCGATGCATCTCAGGTGGTCAATCATGGAGTGCAAGAGAGCGTGATCAATGAGATGATTGATGCGTGTGAAGGATTTTTCAATCTGACGTTGGAGGAGAAGCAGGAATTTAAAGGGAAGAATGTATTGGACCCAATAAGGTGTGGTACAAGCTTCAATGATTCAGTGGATAAAGTTCTGTTTTGGAGAGATTTTCTCAAGCTCCATGTACATCCTGTGTTTCATTCACCCAACAAACCAGTTGGGTTCAGGTATATTTTACATTTTAATTTTCTCTTCTTTCTTTTTTTTTCCTTTTTTTGCTTTTCCTTTTCTCTCAGTAAATTCTAGCGGTGAGGAAGGATAATTGAACTTTTAAAATTTGTGATGAATTTAAAATATGCATATATTATAGTTATTGAAAATAAGAAAAGAATCCATTATCCAAAGGTGAAGCTTGTTGCTTCTCTTCTTTTCAGGTTAGGAAAGGTAGGAATGAAATTTTGGATGAGATGAAAGCAAATCCATGAAAAGTTGTCTGAATGATACTAAATTATTTACTTTCGGTGTATAATTTACTTAAAAATGAATTTACACAGACCAACAATTTTATTAATGTCTGATGCAGTGAGGTTGAATTAGAGTACAGCAAAAGTGTTCGAAAAATATTATTGGAGTTACTAAGAGGGATATCAGAGAGCTTGGGTTTAGAAGGCAATTATATAAACAATGCCATGAATCTAGAAAATGGTTTACAAATTCTTGCGGCGAACTTCTATCCACCGTGTCCACAGCCGGAACTTGCAATGGGCTTGCCGCCACATACAGATCATAGCCTCTTGACACTAGTTATATACAATGGAATCAGTGGCCTTCAAATGAAACACAAAGGAAAGTGGATTAATGTGAATGCCATCCCAAACTCCTTTTTGGTTAACGTCTCTGATCATCTTGAGGTGTGTTCTTGGTCTTACATATTCATTGATGATTCCTAGCTTTCTTACTTATCGCTTTATTATGTTGTTTATTTGTGTTCTTCATCGTGAAGTACAAGCACTATTTGACATCATGAAAACCACCAATTTATTATGTCTCTAGGAGCACAAGCAGTGTGTCGCGTGTGTGAATACTTAATCCGATTCCATTCTTTGTGCAAGCTAAATGAGCTCTTCATGTTTTTTCCTTTCTGGAACTATATATTAACATTTTAGCACTATCAAAATGTTACTTGACATAATTTTAACTAAGATTCCAATCAAAACTCCTCTCAAATCCATAATTCAGCATGAAAATTTATGTTCTTCATCTCTAAGTCTTTTTCCTTTTGTAAATCTGGATTTTTTATTTAATGTATACTGAATGAAATTTGCGGGTTTGTGTGGAAGATATTGAGTAATGGGAAGTACAAGGCTGTCCTGCATCGAGCAGTTGTGAACAACAAAACAACGAGGATATCCATAGCCATGACATATGGACCTGCATTGGATACAGTTGTTAGTCCAGCACCAGAGTTGCTAGAAAATGAAAGCCAACCACCAGCTTATATTGGGATGAAATACAAGGACTACTTGGAACTTCAGCAAAGTAACAAGCTTGATGGCAAATCTTGCCTGGATGTAGTACGAATTCAAGCAGTTTAATTTGTACTACTTAGCTGTCTGTAACTCATTTATGAATGTTTGAACCTTGATTATGTAGCGAAATTGAGATGGAATAATGCTTTTTTAATCAGTCAAATAAGAAAAAGGAAAATAAAAATTGTCTGATGCTTAAATGAATCGGCGATGCTTGTTGTAGCTCATTGGTTGCTAAAAAGCACTTGCTAAAAGAACTTTAATGCTTTAGTTGTGATTCGCCTTTTGGACAGGGCATTCCTGAGCAAGCTAATGCCTTTTTGTGATCATCTCTTTTGCAGCAAAATAAAACTTATAATATATTATTTTTGTATATGGATTTGAACTTTTTAAATTTTGAGATTTGGTGTAGGGAATCACTTTAAAATCAAAATTTATATGTATTGCAGACTTTACTAAATAATTTTTATAGCAGAGAAGTTGATCTCAATGCTTTTAATGGTTTACTGATTAATGATTTCAAAGGAACTTCTGAACATTATTATGGAAAACCTCTTTGATAGGTATTTCATAAAACCAACGAGTATGATGATAAACTTGCTAGAAAGCAGCTTATGAACATGATATTGGGCTCCATATTTTGAACTGCCCCCTTCTTTAATGTTAATTGAGGTTTTATTTTTTATTTATTTTTTATTTTTTAACTTTTAATGGTAACGATGAGAAAAATGGTGATGTCCTTATAAGCAATACTTAATACTATTTTTACAATACTTTTCTGACCAATTTTTTTAATATAATATAAATATTTTTTTTTTGCTTAGTTAAAACTTGGAAGTATATCAATTTAAGAGGTTAAGTGAATAAAAACAACTTAAAAGTATATCGGTTTTAAGAGGTTAAGATAATAAAAATATATTAATTGAAATAGCTTTGAGATGTTTTTATGAACACAGGATAAAACATTTTTAAGTAAAACGGATTTGTTTGGACTTAAAGCAGAAATCAAGTGTATTTTTTAAAATTTGTAAAAACACATATCAAATGAAATCAAACTCTATTAAGCAATAATTAATGTGTCAATTAATAGGTGATTTTATTTGATTAAATTTATTTTTACGAATTTTAAAAAATAAAAAACCTTCTTAGGGAGGAAAAATATACCTCTTTAGATTTCTTTTTCAAGTGTTAGGGGGAGGGGAAGAGATAGGAAAAGGTTATGCACAGGGATGGCAACGAGGCGGGTTTGAAACGAAGAGTATCATCTTCATCCCATCTCCATTTACAAAAATACTCTTTGTCCCCGTTCCCATCATTGTCGAAGATTTCATTAGGCCTTTCATCTTCGCCCCGTCGAAAATTTTCGAAGATCTCAATTTTCATCTTCGTCCCCATCCCCATTCCGGTCCCCGTCTCTATTCCTGTTTATAATGAAGATGGTGATTCTTCATTAAAAACCAACGATTATCTGTTAACCCAAATTTTTAATAATAAAATAAATATTCAATACAAAGTACAAACAGTATCATTTCTACACCCCAAATCCAAGAACGTGTCATCTCTCATACAAAAATATAAAACAAAAATTCAAGGGGTTAGTTAGGTAATTAATAAGTTTATCAAATATATTTATATAAAACATAAAAACCTAATGTAAAAAGGAGCAGGGACTGGCTTGAATTATAAGAGATGGAAGGAGGATGTAGAGTTTTCTTTAGGCATGAGTGACATTGATTTAGCCCTACATGTGAACCAGCCTGCTGAACTCACTGATGAGAGCACTGTTGAGCAAAGGGAAATTATTGCTAAGTGGGAGAGGTCTAACCATTTGAGCCTCCATGCCATGAAATGGTCTATCTCATAACACCTTATGAGTGGTTTGCCTGAGACCGCTAACGGAAGGGATTTTTTTACTGTTGTGGGACAAAGGTACGAAGTATCCAATAAGTCTGAGGTTGGGAACCTAATGAGTGAATTAACGAGTATGAGGTATGAAAATGTTGGGGGTGAAAGATTTCATCAGGAGGATGGTCCACATTCAAGCCAAACTAAAACCTCATAACATTACCCTTCATGATCAGTTCAGAATCCATCATGCCCTTAACGCCTTTCTTGTTGAGTTTAGTCATATCAAAATTGCCTACAATACCTTGAATGAAACCTAGAGTGTGAATGATTTGATCTCTAAGTGTGTCTCAGAGGAAGAAAAACTTAAGAAATAGAAATCCCAAAGTGCCTTGCTTGTGTCCCATAACAAACCTAGTAATAGTAAGACCTTTTCCAAACCTAAAAAGTTCAAACCCAATGCTCATTATACTATTGGTGATTCAAAGAGGGTTCAAGATAACAAGAGATATGAAAATGGTCAGAATTATGGAGTGGGAGGTCTCAAGGCTGCATCAAGAAAGATAATGAGGATGTCATGTGTTTTCATTGCAGAAAGAGAAGCTATATTATACATGAATTTCGTACTTTTAAAGCTTGGATAGAAAAGAAAGACAAACATAAAGGTAATATCCTAGGTTTTGTTTGTTTTGAATTTGTTTTGGTTAGTGCCCCAGTACATTCTTGGTGGTTAGACAGTAGTGCAACTGTTCATATTGCTATGATCTTGTAGGAGTTTACAAATAGATGGAGACCAAGTGAGGAGGAGTCTAAGCTTAGAGTTGGGAACAATGTTAAAGTAAAAGTTAAATTTGTAGGAACTATTAGTTTGAACTTAGAATCTGGTTTTCAACTTGTTTTGGAGAAGACATTTTATGCTCTGTATTTTAGGTGAAATATTATTTTTGTTCTTGTTTTGGATATTTCTTTTAGATTGGGAATGAAAATGTTAGTTTGCTTAAAAATTCTCGAGTTGTTGGAAATTTTATTTTATCTGATAGCATGTACAAATCGTGTTTGGCTTCAAACAATGAGTATACTTGTTTTGGTGTTGAAACAATTGCTTCGAAAAGACCTTTTATCAAAGAAAAATCTTCTACTTTATGGTATAGGCATCTAAGTCACATTTTTAGAGAGTGAGTTGAAAGACTTTTTAGGGATGATATTTTACCTACTCTTGATTTTGGGGATATAGAGACTTCTGTTGATTGTATTAGAAGAAAGTTAACCAAAGCCAAGAAAAAGGGCTCAACTTGTAGTTTTGATCTTCTAGAAATAATGCACACTGATATTAGTGGACCAATACCACCTACCCTATTTGAAAATAGTTAATTTATCACATTCATTAACGAGTTTTCCCGGTATGGATATCTTTACTTGATAAAAGGGAAATTTGAGGCTTTTGAAAAATTTAAAGTTTTTAATGTTGAAGTTGAGATACAACTGAGAAAACTCATTAAGATTGTGAGATCTGATTGAGATGGTGACTATTATGGGAGAAATGGAGATGTTGGGTAGTAGATTGGACCATTTGCCAAATACTTATAGGAGAATAGGATAATTTTCCAATATACCATGCCAGGTAGTCCTGAACAAAATGGTGTGGCTGAGAGACGTTACCGTACCTTTAAAGATATGATGAGGAGCAAGATAAGCAGAACCAATCTTCTTGAATCTTTTTCGGGCGAAAAATTAAACAACCATGTACATCCTCAATAGATTTCCTTGTAAATATGTTCCCAAAACAACATTTGAACTATGGACAAGAAGGAAACCTAGCTTGAATCACTTTCATGTTTGGGGTTCTCTTGCTAAAGTGAGAATTTATAACCATTTTGAAAGAAACCACCTGTTGTTCTTTCATTGGGTATCCATATCATTCAAAATGATACAAGTTCTATCATCTAACACATGGTACAAAAATTGTAAAATCTATGATGATTAAGTTTCTAGAATTTAATGTTACTGAGATAGTGGATAGTTAGCCAATTGTTGATAAGAATGCATCTGCAGAATTTTTTCTATCTTTTTGCCCTACCTATGTCAAATGATAATATTGTGCCTGCACCTGTTGAGAGGGTAGATCATGGAGAGTGGATAGAACATGTAGTTGATCATCTAGGCCTTGAGGTTAAACCTGTTGATATACACCTTGCACAAGAAACCACTTTGGAGGTACCTTTGAGGAGGTCTAGTAGACAGAGGAGATTTGTCATTTCGAGTGATTCTTATGCATTTCTTGAAGAGAGTGACTATGATATTGATGCAGTTGTTAATCTGGTAAACTATCATGATGATGTTACTAATTCTCAATCTAATATGTAGATTGATGCTATGAAAGATGAAATGCAGTCTATGGCTGGGAATGATGTTTGGGTTCTCATTGAGCTTCTTGGGGGTTGTAAGCCTATAAGTTGTAAATGGGTTTACAAAACTATGAAGGACTCCAAAGGGAAGATTGAGCGTTATAATGCTAGACTTATAGCAACATGGTTCACTAAAAAAAAAGGGATAAATTACAATGAGACTTTCTCACCTGCATCATCTAAAGACTCTTTTAGGATCATTATGGCATCGATAGCTCATTTTGATTTGGAGTTTCACCAAATGGACATGAAAACAGCCTTCCTGAATGGTGATCTTGTAGAGAAAGTTTACATGACACAGCCACAGGGTTTTGAGGAACCTGAGAAAGTGTAACGACCTATCTCGGGTTGGCCACCCTTGAGACGGTATCATCACATTTTGAAAATCCTAGCACGATATATATATGCAATAATAATACTAACAGAAATTTTTATTTTAATTCTTAACCCTCAACAAGGGAGGTACATCAATATGATATTAACTTACACATAATATACAACGTAAAATGCATGAATATTTACAAATAAATTTTTTATTTCATTTTCTCATTTGTTTGAGGATGTTGACAAGTACGTGGCTTACAGAAAATGATTTCATCTGATTCTAAACCCACTAGACTATTTGTCCTTTATGCTACCTGAAATCATTGTACAATGAGAGATGAGTGATAGTGCTTAAATATTCATATTTAAGCCCCTTAATTTACATTAGTTAAGCTATTTGTCTATATGTTTTAGTCTATTTTACTTCACTTTTGTGTTTTACACGTTTTTATAAGGTCTTGGAGAAAAAGAAGTATTTTTGGCACTTAAAGGAAGAAATCTGAAAATCCTGGAGCAGTTGCTGGCTAGAGTGCGATCGAGAGCACATGTACGGGTGTGAATAGTAAAGCGGTAGAACCAGTTTTGAAAATAAAGGAGTTTTATGTTTTAGGAAAGTTTAGGGTTCCTGAGCCTTCTAGGATTATTCACCCCCTATAAATACACCTGTAAAACACACACAATGGACATAATCTAATCCCTTCTTTTATCTTTCAATCTTTTTTTAGTTTTAGTTTAGTTTTAGGTCGGGAGGCTGGAGGTCGGACGAGCCCGAAGGAAGAGATTGTGGAGACGAATTGACGACTCTTCTCCATAATGTTTTTGGGTTTCTTCTTTCCTTTTTATTTTATTATGTGTAATTAAATTCTTAGTAGGGCTTGGTTGAAGCCCTAATTATGTTTACTCAATAAATTTAGTATTGGTGCCTTTGCGATATTTATGTTGTGTTGCTTAACTTGATTAATACCTGCTTTTATTTAAATTCCTCATATGTATATGTCTGAGTCTGATCAATATGTGCATGTGGTATGGACTTGTTAGTTAGATCAATTTGGATGACCGAGTCTTGGGTTTGACAGTAGTAACAAAATATATCCACACTGGATTCTTGGGTTAATCAACATGGGAAACTGGGAGTAGATACCATACCCTAGGTCCTATGTGGTTGTCGATTTCCACAAATCCTATGCTCTCTTAAGGAACAACTCAGCATACACAATGCTGAATCCCTTGAGAGAGAAAAGAGTTAGAGTAGATACCATGCCTAACTCGTTGCTTAGGGAGATCAATAACTTAAGGAGTAGATACCATGCCCTTAGGTTGACAAACATTAGGTATTCATGACATGAGTAAAGCATTGGCATACTGTTTTGTTGTGATAGCATAATTAGTGGTGGATATCAAGTCCTTACGCCTTTATCTTTATTATTTTATCTTTATCAAAATCAACTCTTTTATTATTTCTATCTTTTTACATTGCGAATATAATTCCAAAACGAAATTCACCAATCCTTGTGGAGATGATCTTGCTTTCGCACACTATACTACACTGTTGACCTTGTGCACTTGCAAGCAAAACTATACGATTATTTACTTAGTTATTTAGGTAGATAAACGCACAATAATGAGCTTCACAAGAATTAAATTTACTAGAAGTATTCAATTTTTATAAACAACCCTTTTATATTTAATCATTTATCTCTCATATGACTGGATAATAGCATATAGTCTAACATTTAAATAATTCCTAACATATCATACTTCTATGTCTCTTTCTCACTATAACTGTCTCTCTGTGAGACTCATTTATTTATAAAATAAATGCACGATATCAACAACACTTCACTAATAAAATCAACACGTAAAACAAATGCAATGTATGAATTATTATTTTTAGGGAACGTCTTCCCACATGTCGACATGTTTTTATCTTAGACCGGCCCCCTCACGATTCTTTTCTTTCTAGCAAATACCGGCTGTCACAGTTTTTCCTTTTTTTCCCAGCATATACCAGCTATCACGGTTTCTTTTATTTCCAACATATACTGGCTGTCACGGTTTTTCACTTAGACCGATCCCCTCCCGGTTCTTTTCTTTTATACACATGCATATGAACAATGATATGAAATATACATATAAACAATAATATAAAAACAACATGAATTCAAATATTAAATTTAGCTATCCTGTCTTTCCTCAAATTTCTACTTGGTAAATTTAACTAATTTCTTCTCCTCATATATCTCATCCATTTATCAACTGTAACTCATCAAGAATTTTATTTATCACTATCATTATTAAATCAACTCATTATTCTAATAATATTTCTTCCCACATAATAATTTTTTGCATGTCAAATATTTATATTATACATATCAATGAAATTTTTATCTACCACCAAAGCATAAACTAGTAGTTTATTTTAATATTATCACTAGATATTTCATTTTTATTTAGATTACTTAAAGTAAATCTAACTCACCATGTAGCACTTAGAGCTATCCGTGGATCACCTCATTGTCTTTCTTGCTTCTCTCAGTAATTTCTCCCGGTTGCTGATCGTCAACACCTGACATAATATTTATATTAAATTTCTAATTTATTCTTCATAATTTACACCCTTTGAAAATTCTCATTTTGAATTTTGGAAAATTTCATGAATACTAAGAATTTAAAAATAAACATTATGTTGTTACCTTATGTTTTTCTTATAGCTTCCCGTGACTCTCTATAAAATTCATCCGTAAACCCATTCAAAATTTTTCTCTTTCAACCTTTCTTTCGGTCCTCAAGTGTTTAAAGAAAATGAGTAATTGAAGGAAAACTAAACGAAATTTGGTAAGTATAAATTATGTTTACGTATAAGTGTGTTATATATATATATATATATATATATAAGTTTGCTGCACAAAAATCTCGGCAGCTCACCATTGTGAAATTTCATTTGGCAACTCAGCAGCCCCAAAAATACTCCACGTTTTTGCCTTGCTGTATAACATGCAAGGCTTTATTGTTCTTTCCTTGTCTTCTTTGCAAGCTAGAAACGTCCAATTTTTTTTTTTAAATTTAACTTTTTGCAATTAAATATATATATAGATACTATTTTAACTTTATGTCATATTTATTAAAGTACTTCTTTACCCTTTACAAATATGGGTATTACAGAAAAAACACTTAGTGTGTAAGTTGAACAGGTCTATTTACGGTCTCAAGCAAGCTTCTCGTTAGTGGTACCTAAAACTTGATGAGGTGATGACTTTCGTTGGTTTTGAAAGAATTAAGTAGTATATACCTGAAGATCAATAGGAGCAAATTTATTTATCTAGTTCTTTATGAGGATGATATTTTGCTTGTAAATAATGATCTTGGGTTATTCCATGAGATGAAACTGTTGTTGTCCAAGACTTTTGATATGAAAGATCTTGGTGATGAGTCTTTTGTCTTTGGTGCTGAGATCTGTAGGGATAGATCTCATGGTATGTTGGGTCTTTCTCAGAGAGCTTACATAGATCGTGTACTTAACAGATTTAACATGCAAAGTTATAAGTCTAGAGATGTGCCAATAGTGAAAGGGGATAAATTGAGTTTGAGTCAAAGTCCTAAGAATAATCTTCATGAAAATTGGGCCTTATGTCAGTGCAGTTGGTAGTCTGATGTATGTGCAGGTTCATACCAAACCAGACATTGCTTTTGTAGTGGGTTTGTTTGGCTGTTATCTTTCTAATCCTGGTTATGATGACTAAGAAAGTGATGAGGCACTTACAAAAGACAAATGACTATATGTTTGTTTACAGGATTGTGGATAATCTTAAGGTGATAAGTTACCCTGACTTATATTTGTTTAGATGTCCGAATGACCAGAAATCCACTTCAGAATGCATTTTCACCTTAGCTAGAAGAGCTAATTCCTGAAAGAGTGTGAAATAGATGATTACTGCTTCTTCCACTATGCAAACAGAGTTTGTGGCTTGTTATCAAGCAGTTAAACAAGCTACGTGGTTGAGAAATTTTATTTCAAGGCTTGTTGTGGTTGACTCTATATCTAGACCACCGGTGATATACCGTGATAATAGGTTAGATATGTTGTTTTCGAAGAATAATAAGAGTTGTAGTGGTTCTAAACATATTGAGCTGAAATACCTTATAGTTAGGGATTTAGTAAAGCAAAAAGACATCATTGTTGAGCACATTCAAATGAAGAACATGGTTGTTGATCCTCTAACTAAAGGTATGAGACCCATTGTTGTTAAGAAACATGTTGATAGTATGGGTGTTAGGATCCTTTGATGTACTTGGTTAGTGGGAGTTATTTATGTTTTAATGTATTTGGTTATTAGATTTATGTAATTTTGGAACCCATCATGTTTTGGGTACGTTTGATAGTTGGATATTATGTTATTGATTGATGAACATCATACGTATTTTCATTCATATTGTGTTATCTTATCTCTGTATATGTATGAATGCTTTTGAACATATGATATATCATGTTGTAGAAACTTGAAACTTGGTGTTAGTTTTGAATTTGTTGTAGGTATGTCTCTTGGTTGACACCATGTTAAGATCTCAAGATATTTTGAATGGAGACATATGGTGTTGTTGTTGATTACTCTGGCCTATTAATAGACATTGTTAGAAGACCTATGTTGATGACTGACAATGAAAATAGCATATTTGAGGTCACCTGCTCAATGCTATTTTCTTGTTGTACTACCACATTGGATCCATGTCAGTGAAACCATCCACATGAGTAACCATGGATTGGTCTTGTGTGAATAAGAGAGGGCAATAGCTACCATTATTCCATGTTTGGCGATTTCATGGGACCAAATCATTTAAGATGTCATCTCAGAGGACCAAATTGTTTTTAAAATCTGGCCATAATAAAATCAAGTGTTGCCCAAGTGGGAGAATATTGGAATTTTCCTATGTGGGCAACCACAAATTATAGTGGTTTTAGTTTTGTAAAGTCGGGTCATCGAATTTGATCAAATGAGAAACTTATGAGAGTCCATATGTGTGTTAATCAGTGATCATGTGGTTTTAGCTTGTACACATTTTAATTTAATTAATGTGGGTTAGCAGCTAGTATAGGCCTTAGTATAATATTGGCCCGTGGATGGGAGAGTCCATTTGGACTTTCAATAATTAGGGTTACTATGTATATATAAACAGGCTAAGTCCCTTCTTTAGCCCTAGTACATCAGGGTATTTTAGTTTTCTATCCATCTGAGAAAATTGTCATTGTGGGAGCACAAAGAGGAAGACCTAGCCTAAATTAACCTTCTGTTGTAAGGTAATCAAGCTTCTGCAGTAACGATGGCTCAATCAGGTATTTGATTTACTTATGCAATTATCTGTATTCTAATTTCATGCATGATAATATTATGTTTATTTAGGTAACATTCAAGTGAAACCAAAGTTCTTTCCGTTCACTGATGAATTGACGGAAAAGTTCATACAAATATTGCATACTTCTTTTGCCTTCATAAATAGGTGCCAAGAGAAAAAGAAAAAAAAAACTTTCGTTTATTTAAAGACCGTTTTGTTCTCTTTTTTTCTTCCAGTTTTGATAAATTATACTGTTTCTTGGTGTTTGTAGTTACATGGTAACATGAATTATAGAAATATGGATTTGTAGAGAATACCGTATCGTGAATGGTAAGACCTTAGAGTTCATCTACTACAACAAACCTTTTTAAAACGAAAGGGGGTTTGTTAGTAAAACCTAATACAACAAATGTTTATAGCAACCCAAAGTATAAAAGTTGGAGGAAGGCAATTCTGCCACCATGTTGCAGCCCTGATGAAGTAACATTAATGCCCAATGTTGTGCTTTGAATCATGAACCATTGCAGATTTATACCGCTACAAGTTAGGAGATGTGGTGAAGTTATGGGATTCCATAACTCAATCCCAAAACTCAAATATGTCGGAAGGAGTAACGTTATGCTCAACATAAGCATAGACAGAAACAAAACACTGAGAAAGATTTACAGCTCCCTATAGAAACACCAGTGAAGATATTGTTAGCTAAAGAAAATTTAGAGATCGTTGATTATACGAGCCACGTGGATTTATCGACATAACCTGGCTACTACGTAATCTTTTGGGAGATTAGTGGTAAAGGAAGTGAGGAGGTTTTAAAAGAATATTGCACTTGCTTGGATCGATCCTTTGTTGATTTTTGCTATGTATGTTCATGAATGAAAAATGCCACAGGACCTCTTGAGCTCTAAGTTATTGGGAGGGGAATGTTCCAGAAGATTTTAGATTACTGCTTTAGATTAGGAGGTGTCCCAAGTCATTTTAAAACACAGCGATTTATAACACCTGCTAACAAGAAAGTTAGATAGGTCTGACAGTCAAACTATTTTCTTGGCTTATGAGCTTTTGAAGGCATGTTGGTTTATGAGCTTTTTTTTTTCTTGCTTTAGTCAGATGCAAACTAACCTTGTTTTGTACTTTGTTTGGATTAATGTATTGCCACATAAAGTAGAAAACCAGATACTTTGTTTCCATCAAAAAGATCGTTTTGTATAAATAACCACTAATAACTAAGCTAGTCTAGAATGGGATCTTTTCTTCGGATAAATTTTTTTTATCTTTTAGTGCAAAAAATATTATAAGCACTTAAAAGTTAGAAGTCAAGGGGGAGCATAAGATTTTCTTATCTAATTTTTCAATTGTTTTTTGGTCAAAGGAGTTCATTTGACATATACACTGCACTATGAGGGGTAACTCTTTCTCATTTCTTATACCTTTCATTTGTGGTGTGAGTGGAGTTTGAAATCTTGGTTTTTGTTTTTGCAATAACAAGTGATTCTATCATTTGAACAAACTGACACCCACTTGATTTGTCAATTTCATAAATAAGAATCTACCTTTTCAAATATAGCTTGAAAATCTTCATATTTCATAATAATGTGAAACGATGAAAATGTGAATGACAATCATTTTAGTAAGGACAAAACTTATATGAAGTTTTTGAAGTTCCTTCAAAATTTTCATATGCTTACAACAATAAAATTAACGATAGATTAGGTGGCACTCATCTAATTTATCAAACCTATTGGAAATCACCTCAAGATGCCCAGGTGGTGATCTTCCAAACACCCAAGTCTAGAATGACTTGTAATAAAATCGACACAAAACATAAATCAAACTAATCAAAGAAAGAACACAAGCAATTGTTGTCAAGGTTTGGCAGTGTGCCTACGTCCCCGTGAGCTCCTCCGAGCTCTCTGCACTAAATCAATGAGTTCTTACAATTACATCAACACCTCTTCAAGAACACGATCTAATCTTGATCTTAACACCATTCTTGAAGAATGAAAGAAGAGAAAAAGAAAGTGATAAGGACTAAGTGTTTCCCTGAAATTTTTCCCGAGAAAATTCCACTTACAAAGCCCTTCATTCCCCAATCTATACTACTCTCTTTCTAAACAACCAGCCTCTCTTGAATGAGTCTCTCATGTGTTTAGTGTCTTTGCACTCTCACACATCATGTGTTCTATTTCACACACATTCACATGTCATTCACAACACACCTCTCTTGTTGAGATGATTTCTTCACTTGTTATTAGAAGACCCCTTATATAGGGCAATGACTTCTTCATCCAATCTTGGAGATCAATCTCTACCTTTAGATCTCAAGAGTCAAAGGCCCATGGCTCTCTAAGAGTCTAAGTAATCCTGTGCATTTTAACCATGCTCTACGCATCATCTGAAAAGGTTGAAAAAACATGCATCAGTGTGCCTGGCACCGCGGCCCATAACAGAGCTAGCTACTGCCCAGACCAGGGCACACACTTCATCCTTTTTGGGCGCCTTGCCATGGAGGAGGTTGAGCTACAGTGCATACCTCTAGGTCTTCTCCTTTGCTGGTGGTCGTGGCGCACACCACCTGTGCCGCGGTGCACACCTGGACCTGATGCTGATGAATCTTCATGCTTCCATCCCGTTTAATCCTTAGATAAATACCAACAATCTCTACCTTTGTTTAAGCGATTAAACCTGAACCCATTGTGCAGAGAACTCAGGATCCAAACTCAACTTGAGTCATCATATCAACCGACTCCAATCCTAAGAAGTCCAAGACAATGGTTGAACTTACTTAGAGGTAGAACCTTGGTGCCTAAATCTGCAGGATTTTCTTCCGTTGTGACTTTATCCACATGAATGCATCATTTCGTAATATTTTCCCGAATGAAATGATACCAAACATCCACATGCTTAGTCTTCTCATGGAACACCGGGTTCCTACACAAGTGCCACGCACTTTGGCTATCTGAAGACACCATCACTTGCTCTTTTATGACCTTCCACTCGTCCAATAACCCTTTGCACCACATAGCCTCTTTTATGGCCTCTGTAGCCGCTATGTACCCTGCCCCGGTTGTTGAGAGTGCTACCACCGGCTGCCACTGAGCCTTCAAGTACCTCAGCAACCATTTCATCCCAAGCCAAAGCTCCTTTTCGGGATTACTCACAAATCTACTGAGAACACTAATTACCTGAGAAATGTCAGGTGTAGTGCTTACCATCATGAACATGACTGATCCAATCGCACTAGAGTAAGAGACCTTTTCTATTTCCTTATTCTCCTAATCCATTCTAGGACATTGTTCGCTGGAGAACTTGAATTGACCAGCAAAGAGAATCTTCACTGGTTTACCATCTTCTATAGAAAACTTGTACAACACATTTTCTATGTCGGAAGACTGAGAAACCTTCAACCCGTTTCTCTCCCTATCCCAAATTCTTCTCATCCCAAGGATATTTTGTGCAAGGCCAAGATCCTTCCTCTCGAACTCCTCACTAAGTTGAGATGTCAACCTTTCTATCATCTCCCTGCTGTTCCCAACCAACAGCATATTATCGACATAGATGAGGATAATCACCACTTCCTCCACCTTGCGTCCAGGTGAGAAGGTTTCTATGAAATCTATGCCATCTCTTTGCGTGAACCCCTTCGCCACCAGCCTAGCCTTGTTCTGGACTTCATCCCCTGGAGGGTTCTCTTCTTTGATCTTGTAAATCCACTTATAATCAATAACTCTCTGTTTTCCTGGAATGTGCACCAATTCCCAAGAGTTGTTCTTCCTCAGAGAATACATTTCTTTCTCTATAGCTAGCTTCCATCTTGATGAATCCTTACATCCCATGGAATCAATGTAAGTTTCTGGTTCATTTATCCCTCATTTTGTCCAAGGAACAGCTGCATTTGTAGCCGCAAAACCATATCTCAAAGGTGGTCTGACCAACCTTCTTTCCCGGTGCCTTGTGAGCTGATAGTTATTCTGACTTGCTGCATTATCCCCTTCTAGTTCAGCCTCATCTCTAGCGTCTTGAGCTTGGCCTTCATCAATGGGCTTTACCTGGTCCGAACCCTCTTACCTTCCTTGCTCTACCTGAACTGAATTTTCCTTGATGCTATGCTCAACAAATACCGAACTGGTTTGCTCACTATCCCCTGCAGGGTTAGTTTTCTCCAAATATGAAAATAAATGCTCATTAAAAATGACATCCCTACTTATTATGAGTTTTGTTCCTTTTTGTTCTAAGGACCACGACCTATACCCCTTAGCCCCTTCCCTATATCCTAGAAACACACATTTTCTAGACCTTGGGCTAAGTTTATCATCCTTTTGATGTGCAAATGCAGCACACCCAAAATTCCTAAGGTTGTTCAATTCAGGGGGATTACCACTTTACATCTCCTTGGGAGTCTTGAGCTCTAAAGCTCTAGAGGGTGATCTATTAACCAAATGCACAGCAGTAGACACCGCTTTCCCCCATAAATGTTTGGGTAATCTGGATGCATTTAACATGCACCTAATCTTTTCTCTAAGGGTCTTATTCATCCTCTCAGCAACTCCATTTTGCTGAGGGGTTTTCACAACCGTTCTATGTATTAGAATCTCATTTAACATACAGAATTGATCAAGTTCCTTGTTAAAAACTTCTAAGCCATTATCAGTTCTTAACACCTTAACTATCCTGCCCGTTTGAGTTTCCTCCAGCCTTTTCCACACCACAAACTTATTCAAAGCATCTGATTTATTTTTAAGCAAATAAACCCAAACCTTTCTTGAATAATCATCAATTAAAGACAGAAAGTAAAGATTACCTCTCTGTGTTGGTGTTCTTGCTGGCCCCCAAAGATCCGTATGAATGTAGTCAAGAATGCCCTTAGACTTGTGCACTCTGGTGTTGAAGCTGACCCGATGTTGTTTCCCAAGAACACAACATTCGCAGAAATCAAGTTCCTCTACTTTGTCACCATTAAGTAGACCGTTCTTGCTGAGAACTTGCAGGCCCTTTTAACTCATGTGTCCCAAGTGATTGTGCCAAAGAGCTGCATTATCCATCTCAGCCATCAAGCTTACTGCTTGATCCTTGATCTCCGTGTCTCCAATCATCTCATAGAGACCATTCTTCATTGCTGCTTTGATCACTATCAAAGATCCCTTGGTTACCTTGATCTTTCCTCCCTCTACCTTGTATGTGTACCCCATGGAATCTAGCTGCTCCAATGAGATTAAATTTCTTCTCAACTTCGGAAGATATCTCACATTTCTTAGCAGCCTTGTTATTCCACCAAACATCCTCAACTGGATGTTTCCTGTTCCCCTCACTTGGTAAGAAATATCATCCCCCCAGAAAATCTTTCCATCATCGGTTTCTTTGAAATTCTTGATTCAATCCCTGTGAGGACATATATGATGAGTGCACCCGGTATCCAAGATCCATTTTTCGCTGTCATCTTGGCCTTTCTCACATTTGAGCACTGATAAGAGTCATAAAATGCATCTAAACAATACTTAATTGTTAACACTTTAGGGTTAATCTCGGTCGTAATCGCACTTTTAAATGTTGATAACTCTAAAGTGTTATTAATAAATCATTGATTTAATTCGATGCATTTTCAGGTGCGTTGAGTACAAAAGAGATGATAAAGCGATCCATGCTTAAAGCACCAAAAGATCTTGGGTGTCGGTGCTCGTTTTTGTCCAAGGTTTAGACATTTCCAAAAATGATTTAAAGATAATTAAAAGTCTAAACCAAGGTTGGAGCAATAAAGTACATTGAGTTGAAAGACTGCACACAAGTGTGTGCATCACTTTGGAACAAGTTAAGGGTAGGCACACTAGTGTGTGCACTTCTGCATACAAGCTGAAGGTGTTTCACTAAATTGCCAGAATTTCCTGTACAGATCAATCAACTTTGCAGATTAAACTGTATTGATGTAGGAAGAACCAGGAGATGAGCTATATATGCCTAGAAAGATCCGGAAGTCTATTTTCTGGAGAATTTTACGGTTCGGAAAAAGGATTTTTCTAGTGAAAGTTATGGCAGTTTTAGCGGAAACAGTTCAGGGCCTCCAGAACAATGCCCAGCGCCTCACCTCTCACTGTCCAGCGCCCCAGCGCCCAGGAAAACAAGAACCAGAGCCTAGGCGCCCATGAACCAGCACCTAGGCGCCCAGGAACCAGCGCCGCGCCCCTCAGCCATCAGCGCCGCGCCCCTCAGCCATCAGCGCCGCGCCCCTCGCCAACTGCGCCTTTACTTTCCAGCGCCCAGGCGCACACTTGGACACGCGCACATGCTGCTGGACCCACCTTCACGTTCCAGCCTTCACTTTCCAGCGCCCAGGCGCACGCTCAGACAAAGCCAGCAGCGCGCACATGCTGCTGGACCACCTTCACGTTCCAGCTTTCACTTTCCAGCAGTGCGCACATGGACTCCAATTCAGACTCAAACTAGAGCTGTGCAAAGACAGCTCTCCCTCGTGGGCTATAAATATATGCTTAAGGTTTGCAGCCAAGGGGAGAGCTCGGGGAGAAAAATAAAGACAGTTTTTGATAGATAAAAATTGAAGAAGTTTTTAGCATTTCGTTTAAGTTTTCGTAAGTTGGAAATCAAGGAGAGAACATCCACATTGTTCTTCCACCTTGAGCTCCATGGCCAAGAAATCAAGGGGAGAACATCTATATTGTTTTTCCACCTTGAGTTTCATGGCTAACTAATCATCAAACAAGGGAAAGGGATGAATCCTTAGGGTTTTATTGTTCCTTATTTCCTGTTCTTGATTCATTTGTATGGACTTTTTGTTAAAACATTGTCTATGATTTACTCTTTGATTAATTAAGAAGGATTTGAGTTCATGTGATAGCTGTATTCTATATTCTTCTTCTTTTAGTTTCTTTCAATCCGGTGATTGCATCCTTCTACTCCACATAAGTCTAGTCAAGCTTTTCTTATGTCAAGTTGTTTGGATGTAATTGATTTCGGTATATTTATCTTATAGATCGGCCATTACTGTGATATCATTATTGCAATATATTGTCGTTTCTTGCTAATCTATAAGATAAATCATGTGTGCTTGAATTGAAATCAAAGAGTAATTTGTAGCAATTATATTAGAGATATAAATGTGCTTGATTGAATAATTTCCGATTGCCGGTTTAGGATGTGAAACTTGCAATCGAGATAAAAATTTGAATCAAGAGTGGAAATAGGGAACGAACCTAAGGAGGATTCCCGGAACCTTGTTATTTCTTATTTATATTCTTCGTTATATTCGCACAACTCTTTTACACAATATTGCATTATCAAAACTCATATTCTCTCACTTAACCATTGTCGTTAGTGGTAAAGTTTATAATTTCTTTCGTAATTAACTTGTTTCCCTGTGGAATCGACACCCCAAAACTATACTACAATAACCGCTTTATGTTTTGGGCGTAATCAAATTTTGGCGCCGTTGCCGGGGAAACGCGCTTAAGTACAAAGGAAGCTTGCCAACTTTAAGTTAAAAAAAAAATATTAAAAAAAAAAATCGTAAATATTTTTCTTTTCTGCACTTTGTAAATACTGTAATATTGTTCATTTACTTTTATTTTTTTTAATTTTCTTTTATTATTCTGTTTTATTTATTTGTTTATTATTCTGTTTTATTTATTTGTTTATTATTCTGTTTTATTTATCTGTTTATTATTCTGTTTTATTTATTTGTTTATTATTCTGTTTTATTTATTTATTTATTTAATTATTTATTATTCTGTTTTACATATTTTATTTCCCCTCTAAATTAATTGGTGCATGCTTAAACCAAGAGATTCGCGAGGCAGATTCATTAGAGGACCCGAATTAGAGTCACCCTCTCCTTCCACGTCCGTCAGTGAAACCTCGCCTAGATCATACCATAGTGCACCCCCATCCGAGAATTTAGAGGATTTTGATAACATGGCCGACAATCACAATGAAAATATTGCTAGGACACTTAAAGACTATTTGCACCCTAGCCGAACGGCCACACCCTCTTGTATCATGTTCCCCCCTAATGCCCCACAAGCTGAGTTTAAGCCGGGCATGATACAATTGCTACCAACTTTCCATGGGTTTGAGAATGAAAGCCCCTACATCCACATTAGGGAATTCGAGGAAGTAGTAGCAACCTTCCAAAATAGGGCTGATATGGTGGACACTGTCAGACTCCGGTTTTTCCCTTTTTCACTTAAGGAAAAAGCCAAGACTTGGTTGTACTCATTAAGGCCTAGGTCTATTGGTAGTTGGGATGAGATGACCCGAGTTTTCTTCCAAAAACACTTCCCAACCCATAAGACCAACAACCTTAAGAGACAAATCTCAAACTTTGCACAAAAGGAGAGTGAAACCTTATATCAAGTTTGGGAACGTTTTAAGGACCTTTTAAATTCTTGTCCACACCATGGGTATGAAAGTTGGCGGGTAGTCAGCTATTTCTATGATGGACTCCTAAGTAGGGAGAGGCAATTCATAGAAATGATGTGTAATGGGGATTTTCTTCAAAAAGATCCCGATCAAGCCATAGATTTCCTAGATGACCTATCAGAAAAAGCCCACACTTGGACAGGACCGAGTGCCATGGAAAGTACTAGGAGAAATCAACCCGCTGGAATCTACCAACTTAAGGAAGAGGATAGTGTTAAAGCCCGTTTAGAGGCTCTAACTAAGGAAATTGAAGCCTTAAAAACCAAGGATGTTAGAGCCCCCGAACCGGTTGCTAGGGTAGAGTCCCATGAACCCTGTTTTATGTGTAATGGGGTAGATCATGTACAAAGGATTGTCCATCTTATTTGGAGATAAAGGGAGAGTGTAACTCCTTGGGTATCCCCTTTAGGAAACCTTACTCACCCTACTCTAACACTTACAATCCCGGTTGGAAGAATCACCCTAATTTCAGTTGGAAATCTGATGTGCAACCTCCTACCCAATCTAGCCCCCATTGGAGATCTGATATACAACCTCATCCCCACTCTAGTACCCATTGGAGACCGGAAGCGACTTCATCTAGTGCACCACAACAATCTTTACCTTTGGAAGATGCTTTTAAGTCATTTTTGCAGGTACATGCCAAGAGTGCAGAAGAACAAGTCAAGATAAATCAACGGTTGCTAGAGGAGCAAAAGGGGATCAAAGAGGAGCAAAAGGAGATAAAAAGTCAACTCACCAAGTTGACTAGTTTCTTGACAATTCAAGAGCAAGGTCGGTTCCCTTCGCAACCACAACAAAATCCACGGGGACAACATATGGCACAAACCTCCGATCCTGAAAATCATAATGTTAAAGAAGTTAATGCCATGATCACCCGCAGTGGTAAGAAACTAGATGGACCCACTCTATCACCAAATCTGAGTCCCAACACCGTGAGCAACAAGGATGAAGCTCCCAAGGAACAAGATGCTCATATCGACCCTTCACCAGTGCCTTTCCCTCAGGCACTCCTTAAGCCTAAGGAGAGGAATTCAGCATTAAAAGGTGAGATCCTTGAACAACTTCAGCATGTTAAAATTAACCTCCCTCTTCTTCATGTCATAAAACAGGTTCCCAACTATGCTAAAGTCATCAAGGATCTGTGCACACTGAAAAGGAGGCACCATGTGAAGAAGACCGCATTCTTAACGGAGCAAGCAAGTGCGGTAATTGATAGCACGACACCGCCCAAATATAAAGATCCGGGCTGTCCAATGGTGGCTTGCCAAATTGGAAACAAATCTTGTGGGCAAGCATTGTTAGATTTAGGGGCTAGTGTGAACATCATGCCATACTCCATCTACTTGCAGCTCGGTCTAGGTGAGATCAAACCAACCTCTGTGGTACTCCAATTAGCGGATCGATCGGTAAGAAAACCAAGAGGTATAATAGAAGATGTTTTATTGCAAATTGACAAATTCTATTATCCTGTTGACTTCTTGGTTTTAGATACCATCTCTATTGTGAATACGGAGTCAAAAATTCCTTTGATACTTGGAAGACCATTCCTTGCCACCGCCAATGCCCTCATTAATTGTAGGAATGGCCTAATGACATTATCATTTGGAAATATGACTCTGGAGGTAAATGTTTTTCGAATGTCAAGGCAACCACATGAGGAGGATGAGTGTTTTGACACTTACATGATTGACGAGCTTATTTTGGAGGATGAATACATTAAGGACAATTCTAACTCTTTGGAATTCCTTCTTAATAATTTTGATTTTAATGATTCTTCTATATATCCTCATGCCGTTAATGTTGTTGATATTTCTGATAAGCCGCAGGGATTTATGAAGAAATCATGGCAGCCATGCTTTGAGGAGTTGCCTAGAGAAAGGGAGGCACCCAAACCCTCTTCCGAGGAGACACCAACGCCCAATTTAGCTCCGCTTCCCAAAGGACTCAAGCATGTTTTCTTAGGCCCAGGTGATACTTTTCCGGTCATTATTTCCTCTGAACTTAGTGATATACAATGTGATCAACTGCTGAAGTTGTTGAGAGAACATAAATCTGTATTAGGTTGGACCATGGCTGACATTAAGGGTGTAAGCCCCTTAATTTGTTCCCATAGGATTTACTTAGAAGAAGGATCTAACCCCCGTAGAGATCCACAAAGAAGATTAAACCCAACTATGAAAGAGGTAGTTAAGAAAGAAGTCTTAAAGCTGTTGGATGCAGGAATTATATATCCGATATCGGATAGTAAGTGGGTTAGTCCAACCCAAGTAGTTCCTAAGAAAGCTGGGGTTACTGTGGTAGAAAATGAGAAGGGAGTACTAGTACCAACTAAGGTAGTGACCGGGTGGCGAATGTGCATAGACTATAGGAAACTTAATTCAGCCACTTGGAAAGATCATTTTCCTCTTCCATTCATAGATCAAATTTTGGAACGGGTGGCTGGCCATCCTTTCTATTGTTTTTTGGATGGATATTCAGGATACTACCAAATAGGGATTGCCCTAGAGGATCAAGAGAAGACCACTTTTACTTGTCCTTTTGGTACTTTTGCTTTTCGAAGGATGCCCTTTGGGTTATGTAATGCACCAGCTACTTTTCAAAGATGCATGATGAGTATTTTCAGTGACATGGTTGAAAAATGTGTAGAAGTGTATATGGATGATTTAACTGTGTTTGGAACTTCTTTTGATTCATGTTTATCTAATTTGAAAAATGTTTTGTGCAGGTGTGAAGAAAAAGGACTCGTGCTTAATTGGGAGAAGTGCCATTTTATGGTATCTTCTGGAATAGTCTTGGGCCATATAGTTTCTGAAAAGGGGATAGAAGTAGATAAAGCAAAAATTGAATTGATCTCTAAACTCCCCACTCCTAAGAATATTAAAGATGTGAGGTCTCTCTTAGGTCATGCTGGGTTCTATAGAAGGTTTATTCAAAATTTTAGTGCCATCTCTAGACCGCTATATAGCCTTTTAACGAAGGATACCGAGTTTAAATGGAGCCTTGAATGTGAACAAGCCTTTAGGACATTGATTTCTAAGCTTACAACCGCCCCTATTATGCAATCACCATATTTTACTTTGCCTTTTGAAATTATGTGTGATGCTAGTGACTATGCTGTAGGGGCTGTTTTAGGACAACGAAATGAGGGAAACCCATTTGCTGTCTATTATGCTAGTAGAACATTGAATCATTCTCAAATGATGTATACCACAACCGAGAAAGAATTACTAGCTGTAGTATTCGCATTGGATAAATTTCGATCTTATTTGATTGGTTCACCTATCACGATATTCACAGATCACTCCGTCCTTAAATTTCTTTTTTCAAAAACGGATGCTAAGGCCCGTTTGATACGTTGGATTCTGCTTTTGCAGGAATTTGACTTAACCATCAAAGACAAGAAGGGGGTGGAGAATGTTGTGGCGGACCATTTATCTCGCTTGGAATTCAAAAGTGAAACTGACCTTGTGCCCATTGGGGAGGCCTTTCCGGATGAAAACCTATTTGCTGTTCTTGGTCACACACCATGGTATGCCGACATTGCTAACTACTTAGTTTCCCGCCAAGTTCCATCTACATGGAGTGCACAAGACAAGCGTAAGTTTTTGGCTGAGGTGAAAAACTTCTACTGGAATGATCCTTATTTGTTTAAATATTGCCCTGATCAAATAATAAGGAGATGTATTCCAGATATGGAAGTTAACAGTGTGTTAACCTTTTGTCATACATATGCTTGCGGTGGCCATTTTTCTATCAAAAAGACAGCCGCAAAAATTTTGCAATGTGGTTTTTATTGGCCCACTTTATTCAAAGATGCTAATGAGTTTTGTAGATCATGTGACAGATGCCAAAGGTTAGGTTCGTTGTCCCGCCGTCATATGATGCCTCTCAACCCAATCCTAGTGATAGAAATCTTTGATTGTTGGGGGATCGATTTTATGGGACCATTCCCACCTTCCTTTGGGTATCTTTATATTTTGCTTGCTGTTGATTATGTTTCTAAATGGGTTGAAGCAATACCTAGCCGCACTAATTATAATACAGTTGTTGTTAAATTTCTAAAAGACCATATCTTATCTAGGTACGGTACTCCACGTGTTATCATTAGTGATCAAGGGTCACATTTTTGTAACCGTTCTTTTGAGGCTTTAATGCGCAGGTATGGAGTCACCCATAAGGTTTCTACAGCATATCATCCACAAACTAATGGTCAAGCTGAATTAGCAAATAGGGAGATTAAGCGGATACTTGAGAAAACGGTGAATCCGAACCGAAAAGATTGGTCCTTGCGCCTGTCGGATGCACTTTGGGCGTATCGGACAGCATACAAGACGGTTCTTGAAGCATCTCCCTATCGTTTAGTATTTGGCAAAGTATGTCATTTGCTAGTAGAACTTGAGCACAGAGCATACTGGGCTATCCGAAATTTTAACTATGACCTTAAGTTGTCCGGTGAAGAAAGGAAATTGCAACTTTGCGAACTTGCGGAGTTGAGGGATGATGCATATGACAATGCTAAGGATTTGAAATCAAGGATGAAGACGGTACATGATCAGAAAATACTCCGAAAACATTTTGAACAAGGTAATAAAGTCTTTCTGTATGACTCGCGATTACATCTCCATCCGGGAAAATTGAGATCGCGATGGAAGGGACCTTATGTGGTAAAGAGTGTTTTTCCCAATGGAGTGGTTGAGGTTGAAGATTCTTCCGATGGTCGAGCATTTCGAGTCAATGGCCAAAGGTTGAAGCTGTACTTGGAACATGCTAAAGACAGCACCGAAGAAATTTCTTTGGTGGCCCCGATTTATGTTTGGTAATCGGGTACTTTCGTTCCACTGTATACTAGTTTTTATTTTGTTTTGTTGAATTTTTGACTAATTTAGAATTTTTGTTTTATTATTATTATTATTATTTTTTTTAAGTCTTTGTTAATTTAGATTTTTTTTTTTGTGTTGTTAAGCCTATTTTATTTTATTATTATTATTATTATTTTATTATTTATTTATTTTCTTTGTGTGTTGTTTTGGTACAAGCAAGGAATTTTCTGTTTTAGGACACTGGAGCAGGCCCAGGCGCACAGGCCCAGGCACAGCAGGCCCAGGCGCACAGCAGGCCCAGGCACACCAGGCCCAGGCGCACAGCACGCCTAGGCGCACAGCAGGCCCAGGCGCACAGGCCCAGGCACACCAGGCCCAGGCCCACAGCACGCCCAGGCGCACACCAGGCCCGCGCCTCACCTCTCTCCAGCCAGCGCCCCAGCACACCAGGCCCGCGCCTCGCCTCTCTCAAGCCCAGCGCCTCACCGCTTGGCCGAGCCCATCAGCACCAAAACCCTAAAATCTGCCCTAAAATCTGCCCTATTTAAACACATTTTCCAGCCTCTTTTTCATTTCTCCTCTCACACCAACGACTGCACACTCCTCTCTCTCTCTCTCTCTCTCACTCTCATTGTCCCTCCATATCAACCTATACCAACTTTTTCCCTCTTCCTTTCTTGATCTAAACTTCAATTCTTGAAGAATTGCACACTAATGTCTCCCATTTTTTGCAGGAAATTTCTCTAAGAGATTTGGTTCTAAGAAGAACTTGTTTTTTTCACAAAGATATCAAATTGGTGGGTAGTTTTTCCTCTCTCCAATTGTGGGCAAGTAAGACCAATTTCTCTTCTTCATTGTTCAATTGTGCTTTTTGGTGGTTAAATTTTGCTCTTAAGTTCATTGTTTCATTTATTTAATTTCCATGGCACCAAGGATGAAAAGAGCTAAAGGAAAAGAACCACAAGAGTTTGATGAGACTAAGTTTGTTAGTTTTGAAGCGAGTGAGAGCTATGTTAAAATAATGCAAAATAGAAAACTCATTCCCGAGAGAGGATTTAACATTACCGAGAGTGCGAACCCGACTCTTTTTAGAATGATTCTCTATAGGAATTGGAGTGCATTTACAAAATCACCCTTTCATTCCCTACCAAATTTGGTCCGAGAATTTTACGCTAATGCCGATGAACATAGCAATGGTAAAGTGTGGGTGAGAGGAAAAATAGACTCTTTTAGCAGCTCATCAATAAATAACTTCTATGGGTTACCTGACATCCCACACAGTGAGTATAGAGCATATGTGACTACATTTAATTATGAAGAGATTCGCCATACTCTCTGTATTCCGGGCACTACATGGAAAATGTCGGGTGATTCCCCGACCACCTTGCCCGCTGCTTCTCTAAATGTCAATGCTCGAGCTTGGCAATATTTTGTGTGTCACAGGTTGATGCCTGCCTTGCACTATAGTGATCTCACTGTTGAGCGAGCTATTCTGATTTATGCAATTTTGATGGGAATGACTGTCGATGTGGGCCAAGTCATCTGTAAATCCATCTTACACACTGTTAGACTAAAGCTCGGATTATAATTTCCTTTTTTAATTACCCAATTGTGTATCCGAGCTGGAGTCCCACACAGTACTGATGAGGAAACCCAACCACCAAAGAAACCCATTGATGATGGCATGCTCACTCAGATTAAAGCCTCCAGGCCGCCAACTTCGAGCGAGGGAGCCATAGCTGCTAGCACCCCTCCCCCCTCTAGGAATATCACAGTTGCTGAGCGCCTTGAGCGCTTAGAGAGTCGTTTTGACGAGCATCATAAATTGTTGTTTGATAGGCTAGATCGTCAAGACCAAATGTTAGCTAGGCAAGACTGGTTCCTGGCTCGGCAAGCCGATTACCAAGCAGAGGTCAACTCTGCTTTTGGTCAGATGTACCAACACCTTGCCTCCGCTACTGGTTGTAATATGGGTCTTTTTCCTACTATGCCACCCTATTCGGGTTCATTTTTTGACCCACCTCCCGAGGAAGGTGAAGGGACTGAAGAGATTGAAGTAGAGGATGATAATTTCGAGGATTAGTAGGGATATCTCTTGTTTGACCACTTTTATTTTATTTATTGTACTAACATTTTTTTTTTGTGTTTTTATTTTATTTATTTTTCGTATTTTATCTTAGTTGTTAGTTATTTCCATTTCGTGTGCTAACCTAATATACGGTGGGAATCTTGATGTTACACCGCAGTTGCTTTCTTTTTGCTTGTTCTGTTCTATATTGTAGATCAAAAATTTCAGCGAGAAGAATGGTATGCAGTTCAAATGGTGGTGTGCAATTTTCAGCTTCTGTGCACTTTTGGCTAACAAAGGGAGTTTCTTTTCCTTTTTCTTTCACATTGAGGTCAATGCAATGTTTAGGTTGGGGGTGGAGGAAACACATTTCTTTCCTTTTTCCATTGAACTGCTTGGTGTCACTTTCCTACGTTTTGTTTGTTAGGATAATAAAAAATAAAAAAATAAAAAAGGGTTTGTTTTTAGCATGCTTTGTGTTAGCCTTGGAGTTATTCACATGTCAATGATATGACCTTAATTGAGATAGCATATAGCACTTAGAAGAAATTAAATCTTGCTTCGGTTTGAAATTAATTTAAGTATCAATCTTGATTTGGTTAGAGACTCTAGCTTGTGGTAAGATTGTATGATTAATCGTAAGCATTTAGAAAAGTTTTATGTGTGATTATTTTGTGAATATTTTTGCGGTCTCGGCAAGCTCTAGAACTCACTTGATAACCTCTTGAGGCGAATTCCTAGAATGCACATTACTTAGGATATGATATAGGCCATTTTTGAACCGTTTGAGCCTTTCAAACCTACCCTTGCGATATATATCACTAGTCACCTATTTGAGCCTTTTTCTTGAAAACGAAGTTGAGCCTGGTTTCTTTCAAAAACCCATTCACTTACCCTTATAAGCCTAAAGAGAATATTTTATCCTTACCTCTCTCTTAAAAAGAATTTAACTATACACATGTTGTGAGAAGCACTTAAAATGAGTAAGGGTGGAAATATGAAAAAATATCACTACCACAACCCAAGTACATTAAAGGAGATAAGTTGGGGGTTGTGGAAAAGAAAGAAATGAAAAAAGAGGTGAATGGTCTTTTATGCCAAAATACAAAAGAAAAGAAAATCAAATGGTGATTTGTTGAGAAAACAATCCTCGAAAAGAAAAAAAAATAAATAAAAATGTTTGGAAGAGTTGGGTACTGAAGTAAGGTTATCCAGTGCTTAAAGAGCTATGTTCAAAACTAAGAGATAAAGTTCTTTTACTTGTGAATTCTTCCCATTCTTTCTTAGCCTTTACCTTAACCGAACATTACAAGCTCATTAAAGACCTATTGATCCAATGTAATGTGATTTTTCTACAATAGTGGAGAGTGGTTTGAAATGTAAGCTTATGGAGCTTGTTTTTGTGATTGATGTCACGCGATTTATTTTTTTAGAGGCCAAGACTTGTATTCATGAATATTGTGCATAAAATCATCCGGATGTTCAGATTATTGGATTGTGGTAAGACGGATGTTAAGAGTCAATAACGATTTTAAGATTGATGTTTGAATTATTTTTGGATTTGAGTGAAATTTAATGACTCTCTATGCTATATGTTACGCATGATTTTTGAGACAAAGATTTTTGAATCACTCTTGGTTAACACTAGCATTATTGTATTGCGCATTAATTTCTAAATAAAGAACCCATTTCATGTCTTTCGCTTGAATTGCTAGGGACTAGCAATAAGCTAGTTGGGGGTTGTGATAAGAGTCATAAAATGCATCTAAACAATACTTAATTGTTAACACTTTAGGGTTAATCTCGGTCGTAATCGCACTTTTAAATGTTGATAACTCTAAAGTGTTATTAATAAATCATTGATTTAATTCGATGCATTTTCAGGTGCGTTGAGTACAAAAGAGATGATAAAGCGATCCATGCTTAAAGCACCAAAAGATCTTGGGTGTCGGTGCTCGTTTTTGTCCAAGGTTTAGACATTTCCAAAAATGATTTAAAGATAATTAAAAGTCTAAACCAAGGTTGGAGCAATAAATTACATTGAGTTGAAAGACTGCACACAAGTGTGTGCATCACTTTGGAACAAGTTAAGGGTAGGCACACTAGTGTGTGCACTTCTGCATACAAGCTGAAGGTGTTTCACTAAATTGCCAGAATTTCCTGTACAGATCAATCAACTTTGCAGATTAAACTGTATTGATGTAGGAAGAACCAGGAGATGAGCTATATATGCCTAGAAAGATCCGGAAGTCTATTTTCTGGAGAATTTTACGGTTCGGAAAAAGGATTTTTCTAGTGAAAGTTATGGCAGTTTTAGCGGAAACAGTTCAGGGCCTCCAGAACAATGCCCAGCGCCTCACCTCTCACTGTCCAGCGCCCCAGCGCCCAGGAAAACAAGAACCAGCGCCTAGGCGCCCATGAACCAGCACCTAGGCGCCCAGGAACCAGCGCCGCACCCCTCAGCCATCAGCGCCGCGCCCCTCGCCAACTGCGCCTTTACTTTCCAGCGCCCAGGCGCACACTTGGACACGCGCACATGCTGCTGGACCCACCTTCATGTTCCAGCCTTCACTTTCCAGCGCCCAGGCGCACGCTCAGACAAAGCCAGCAGCGCGCACATGCTGCTGGACCACCTTCACGTTCCAGCTTTCACTTTCCAGCAGTGCGCACATGGACTCCAATTCAGACTCAAATTAGAGCTGTGCAAAGACAGCTCTCCCTCGTGGGCTATAAATATATGCTTAAGGTTTGCAGCCAAGGGGAGAGCTCGGGGAGAAAAATAAAGACAGTTTTTGATAGATAAAAATTGAAGAAGTTTTTAGCATTTCGTTTAAGTTTTCGTAAGTTGGAAATCAAGGAGAGAACATCCACATTGTTCTTCCACCTTGAGCTCCATGGCCAAGAAATCAAGGGGAGAACATCTATATTGTTTTTCCACCTTGAGTTTCATGGCTAACTAATCATCAAACAAGGGAAAGGGATGAATCCTTAGGGTTTTATTGTTCCTTATTTCCTGTTCTTGATTCATTTGTATGGACTTTTTGTTAAAACATTGTCTATGATTTACTCTTTGATTAATTAAGAAGGATTTGAGTTCATGTGATAGCTGTATTCTATATTCTTCTTCTTTTAGTTTCTTTCAATCCGGTGATTGCATCCTTCTACTCCACATAAGTCTAGTCAAGCTTTTCTTATGTCAAGTTGTTTGGATGTAATTGATTTCGGTATATTTATCTTATAGATCGGCCATTACTGTGATATCATTATTGCAATATATTGTCGTTTCTTGCTAATCTATAAGATAAATCATGTGTGCTTGAATTGAAATCAAAGAGTAATTTGTAGCAATTATATTAGAGATATAAATGTGCTTGATTGAATAATTTCCGATTGCCGGTTTAGGATGTGAAACTTGCAATCGAGATAAAAATTTGAATCAAGAGTGGAAATAGGGAACGAACCTAAGGAGGATTCCCGGAACCTTGTTATTTCTTATTTATATTCTTCGTTATATTCGCACAACTCTTTTACACAATATTGCATTATCAAAACTCATATTCTCTTACTTAACCATTGTCGTTAGTGGTAAAGTTTATAACTTCTTTCGTAATTAACTTGTTTCCCTGTGGAATCGACACCCCAAAACTATACTACAATAACCGCTTTATGTTTTGGGCGTAATCAAGCACACAACAAGAACATCATCATCTTGCTGTTCTCCCTTGGCAACCGAAGCCTCTCCATTCTTGGTATGGCTTCTTCCCTCATTCCTTATCATCTTCTTGCAATCTTTCTTGAAATGACCATTTCTTATGGCAGTAGAAGCATCTCTTCCCTCCAAATCTCAGTTTGGAGTGCGCTCTCCCATGGCTTTCTCCTCTACCTTCTGGTTTGTCCCGATAGTAGCCACGTGTGTTGCTGCCATACCGATTTGCTAGCCTTCCTCTAACGAACAGCCCTTCTCCACTTAATGCTTCCCTCATCTTGGCATCAAAATTATCTTGCAACTCTTTATCAGGATCCATTTTAAAAACAAAGATTTGTTTTTGAAAATACCTCTTATTAGGGAGAGTCTTGGTAAGAAACAACTGATCTCGTTTCTTCTAAATGGCAACTGGATTTTTCGAGTCTCTGCACTCTCTTGTGACATTATCCGACATGTACAGAAAGATGGTGTTGTACGCCATCTTCTTCATCTCATTCCACTGGACCTCCGTGATACTTGCTGGAAAAACATCATCTTCTCCAATCGCCAAGTCCACCTTTTGTTGTATAAGAACTGCATTGATCTTCCGCTTCCAAAGGGAAAAGTCTTCCTTTCCATCAAACTTCTTAACAATAAAGTTTGAACCCATCTTGCGAAAAAAATCTCAGATTTATACAGCACCCATAATTGCTTTTCAACTTCTTCTAAATCTCAAGAACACGATCAAAGATGGATCTCAATATCGTTCTTGAATCACCCTTAAGAACACTATCAGATCTTGATCTCTACTCCGTTCTTGAATTACCTCAAGAATAAGATCAGATATTGATCTCTACTCCATTCTTGAATCACCTCAAGAACACGATCAAATATAGATCTCTACTCTGTTCTTGAATCACCCAAGAAGTTGACCTTTGATTCTTGGAGTCTTAGTCCGATAACCCCCTATTCTTGCTCCGATACCCGCCAATCTTGGCTCTGATACCACTGTTAGTGGTATCTCTTCTAGCTCTGATACCACTGTTGGAAATCACCTCAAGATGCCCAGGTGGTGATCTTCCAAACATCTAAGTCTAGAATGACTTGTAATAAAACAGAAACAAAACAGGAATCAAACCAATCAAAGAAAAAACATAAGCAATTGTTGTCAAGGTTCGGCAATGTGCCTACATCCCCGTGAGCTCCTCCGAGCTCTCTGCACTAAATCAATGAGTTCTTATAATTAAAAGAGCACCTCTTCAAGAACACGATCTAATCTTGATCTTAACACCATTCTTGAAGAACGAAAGAAGAGAAAAAGAAAGTGATAAGGACTAAGTGTTTCCTTGGAATTTTCCCCAAGAAAATTCCATTTACAAAGCCCTTCAATCCCCAATCTATACTACTCTCTCTCTAAACAACCAGCCTCTCTTGAATGAGTCTCTCCTGTGTTTAGTGTCTTTGCACTCTCACACACAATGTGTTCTATTTCAAACACATTCACATGTCATTCACATCACACCTCTCTTGTTGAGATGATTTCTTCACTTGTTGTTAGAAGACCCTTTATATAGGGCAATGACTTCCTCATCCAATCTTGGAAATCAATCTCCACCTTTAGATCTCAAGAACAAAATATCCATGGCTCTCTAAGAGTCTAAGTAATCCTGTGCGTTTTAACCATGCTCCACGCATCATTTGAAAAGGCTGGAAAAACATGCATCAGTGCGCCTGGCACTGCGGCATAGAACAGGGCTGGCCACGGCCTACACCAGGGCACACATTTCATCCTTTCTGGGCGCTGCGGCATGAGGAAGGCTGAGCCACGACGCACACGTCCTCTAGGTCTTCTCCTTTGTTGGTGGCCGCGACACACACCACCTGTGCCACGACGCACACCTAGTCCTGATGCTGATGAAGCTTCATGCTTCCATCCCGTTTAATCCTTAGACAAATACCAACAAAACCTAAGAACTAGACAAAAAGACGCGGTCATCTTCCACCTCTCACCCTTTTCATCCATAATGTGTGTAGATTTGAATCTGGTCGATAATTATTAAATTTACTAATAGATTAGGTGGCACTCATCTAATTTATCAATTTTACCAAAAAAATAATAATTTAATCTTCCATTTATAACTTGAACACCTTCTTGTTTCCATACATACAATGCAAAACGGAAAATGTAAATGATAGTCATTTTAGTAAAATAATGAAAGAGAAGAATCAATCAAAATAAGAGAATCTTTATGGAAACAACTTACAAACATAGGAAGAAATCTAATCACATTAAAATTAAAGCATTTATAGAAATTCTTGGATTGACCGAATTCTTATCGCGTCAACAAAATTTCTCTCTCTTAGTCTATTGCCACCTTCGCTTCCTCCGTCTAAAGCTAAGATCGTGGGACTGCCGACTACTTATAGGTATTGTCTCTCAATTACTTATCAGAAGAATTCACTGATTCATCAATGCTTTCTGAGTTCTAATCCAACCATGATGAGTCGAAGCATCAAAACACTAGCTGAATCGCATGCTCTCAGTTCCATCCCTTCCATTTACACCTTCACCACACATCCCCATGATCAAGCAGTTTCAGGCCCTGATGAATCAATCCCCACCATTGACTTCTCTCTCCTCACCTCGGCTACTTCTGATCAGCGCTCCAAAATCATCCTAGACCTAGCCACAGCCTTCCGAGACTGGGGCTTTTTCATGGTATACGTATCCATCCCTCCTTAATTTGTTGTGTAAACATATATGGTGCATGCATGTGTATTGATCACGATGCATCTCAGGTGGTCAATCATGGAGTGCAGGAGAGCGTGATCAATGAGATGATTGATGCGTGTGAAGGATTTTTCAATCTGACGGTGGAGGAGAAGTAGGAATTTAAAAGGAAGAATGTATTGAGGTGTGTTCTTGGTCTTGCATATTCATTGATGATTCCTAGCTTTCTTACTTATCGCTTTATTATGTCGTTTATTTGTGTTCTTCATCGTGAAGTACAAGCACTATTTGACATCATGAAAACCACCAATTTATTATGTCTCTAAGAGCACAAACAGTGTGTCGCGTGTGTGAATACTTAATCCTATTCCATTCTTTGTGCAAGCTAAACGAGTTCTTCATGTTTTTTCCTTTCTGGAACTATATATTAACATTTTAGCACTATCAAAATGTTCCTTGCCATAATTTTAACTAAGATTCCAATCAAAACTCCTCTCAAATCCAGAATTCAGCATGAAAATTTATGTTCTCCATCTTTAAGTCTTTTTCCTTCTGAAAATCTGGATTTTTTATTTAATGTATACTGAATGAAATTTGTGGGTTTGTGTGGAAGACATTGAGTAATGGAAAGTACAAGGCTGTCCTGCATCGAGCAGTTGTGAACAACAAAACAACGAGGATATCCATAGCCATGACATATGGACCTGCATTGGATACAGTTGTTAGTCCAGCACAAGAGTTGCTAGAAAATGAAAGCCAACCACTAGCTTATATTGGGATGAAATACAAAGACTACTTGGAACTTCAGCAAAGTAACAAGCTTGATGGCAAATCTTGCCTGGATGTAGTACGAATTCAAGCAGTTTAATTTGTACTACTTAGCTGTCTGTAACTCATTTATGAATGTTTGAACCTTGATTATGTAGCGAAATTGAGATGGAATAATGCTTTTGTAATCAGTCAAATAAGGAAAAGGAAAATGAAAATTGTCTGATGCTTAAAAGAATCGGCGATGCTTGTTGTAGCTCTTTGGTTGCTAAAAAGCACTTGCTAAACTAACTTTAAAGTTGAGGTATATGCTTTAGTTGTGATTGGCCTTTTGAACAGGGCATTCCTGAGCAAGCTAATGCCTTTTGAGATCATCTCTGTAAAATAAAGCTTATAATATACTGCTTTTGTATATAGATTTAGGTTCTTTAAATTTTGGGATTTGGTGCGAAAACTGCTTTAAAATCAAAATTTATGTGTATTACAGGTTTTATTAAACAGTTTTTACTGCAGAGAAGTTGATCTCAATGTCTTTAATGGTTTACTAATTAATGATTTCAAAGGCACTTCTGAACGTTGTTATGGAAAACCTCTTTTATAAATATTTCATAAAACCAACGAGTATGATGATAAACTTGCTAGAAAGAAACTTAGGAACATGATATTGGGATCCATAATTTGAACTGCCCCCTTCTTTAATGTTAATTGAGGGATTTTTTTTTTTTTAATGGTAACGATGAGAAAAATGGGGATGTCCTTATAAGCAATACTTAATACTATTTTTACAATACTTTTCTAACCAAGTTTTTTTAATATAATATAAATATATATTTTTTTTTTTTGCATAGTTAAAACTTGGAAGTACATCAATTTAAGAGGGTAAGTGGATAAAAACAACTTAAAAGTATATCGGTTTTAAGAGGTTAAGATAATAAAAATATATTAATTGAAATAGCTTTGAGATGTTTTTACGAATAGAGGATAAAACATTTTTATGTAAAACGGATTTGTTTGGACTTAAAGTAGTAATCGAGTGTACTTTTTAAAAATTTTAAAAACCCTTATCAAACGAAATCAAACTCTTTTAAGCAATAATTAATGTGTCAATTAATAGGTGATTTTATTTGATTAAACTTATTTTTATGAATTTTAAAAAATAAAAAACCTTCTTAGAGAGGAAAAATATGCCTCTTTAGATTTCTTTTTCAAGTGTTAGGGGGAGGGGATAGGAAAGGGTTATGCATAGGGATGGCAACGAGGCGAGTTTGAAACGAAGAGTATCATCTTCGTCCCATCTCCATTTACAAAAATACTCTTTGTCCTCGTTCCCATCTCCGCCGAAGATTTCGTTTTGTCCTTCATCTTTGTCCCGTCGAAGATCTCAATTTTCTTCTTCGTTCTCATCCCCATCCCCATCCCTATTCCCATTTATAAACGAAAATGGAGATTCTTCATTAAAAACCAGAGATTATCTGTTAACATAATCTTTTTAATAATAAAATAAATATTCAATACAAAGTACAAACACTATCATTTCTACACTCCAAATCGAAGTACATGTTATCTCTCATACAAAAAAATAAAACAAAAATTTAATGGGTTAGTTAGGTAATTAATAAGTTTATCAAATATATATATATATATATATATATATATATATATATATATAAAAAACATAAAAACCTAATGTAAAAAGAAGCATGGACTGGCTTGAATTATAAGAGATGGAATAAGGATATAGAGTTTTCTTTAGGCAAGGGTGACATTAATTTAGCCCTGCATGTGGACCAGCCTGCTGAACTCACTGATGAGAGCACTGTGACCAAAAGGAAATTTTTGCTAAGTGGGAGAATGTAACGACCCATCCTAGGTTGGCCACAGCCGAGACGGTGTCATCACATTTTGAAAATCTCAGCACGACACATATATGCAACAATGAAAATAAACAACACCAAAAGAATTTTTTCATAAATCTTCAACCCTTAATGGGCGAGTCACATCAATATTTTATTTAAACATTCTATACAACGTAAAATGCATGAATATTTACAAATAAATTTTTTATTTTCTTTTCTCATTAGTCTGAGGATGTTGACACGTACGTGGCTTACAGAAAATGATTTCGTCTGACTCTCAACCCACCAGACTATTTGTCATGCCTGCTACCTGAAATCATTGTATAATGAGGTGTGAGCTTCGCAAGCTCAGTGAATTAAATTTACTAGAAATACTCATTTGTATAAACAGTCTTTTTATATTTAAATCAATTTATATCTCATACACTTGATACTACCACTTTACTATCACTACACATGTCATCATATCCATTATCTATCAATCTCTTTCTCTTATTTATTGGTTCACCTCAAAACCATCAATTATCTCATAATTACCTCGTCATAAGGTTCACATCATAAAATCTACCATTTGGATGGTTCTTATCATCATAACTATCTTTCTGTGAGACTCATCCCCATCTATAAATAAATTCATAATAACACACCACACATCAGCATTTCAATAATACAAGCAATAACTAAAACAGATGCAATGCATGAATGATTATAATGGGAACACCTTCCCACCTGTCGACAGGTTGTTATTCTCTTAGACCGGTCCCTTCCCGGTTCTTTTCTTTATAGCTTATTCCAACTGTCACAGAATTTTTTCAGGATATACCAGCTATCACAGTGTCCTTTTTATTTCCAACACATACTGGCTGTCACTGTTTTTCAATTAGACTGGCTGCCTTCTCGGTTCTTTTCTTTTCATTTAATGCATATGAACAATGATATGAAATGTCCATCTGAACAGTAATATAAAACAACATAAACTCAAAATATCTAAATTGACTATCCTGATTTTTCTCAAATTATATAAAAATTCCACTAAAATCCTCTCATCCCAAATCACATCAAATAATCTATTAAAGCTTGTCAAGATCCACTAAATTTCATCCCAAATCACATCAAATCATCCATCAAAGTTTGTCAAGATCCACTAAAATTCATCTCCTCAAAATTCGTATCAAAACATCAACCACAGCTCATCAAGAATTTCACTTATCGCTATTATTATTAAATCGACCCGTTATTCTAATAATATTCATTCCCACTTAATAATTCTCTACATGTCCAATATTCATATAATATCTTTCAACCAAATCTGCATCTATCACCAAAACATAAGCTAATAATTTAATTTAAAATTATTTCTAGATATTTGGTTTTTTTTATTTAGATTACTTAAAGTAAATTCAACTCACCACGTAGCACTTAAAGCTATTCATGTATCACCTCCTTGCCTTTCTCGTTCATTTCAGAAATTTTCCTCGGTTGTAGATCATCAACACCTGACATAATATTTATAATAAATTCCTAATTTATTCTTCACTTCTTCATAAACCACACCCTTTGAAAATTCTCACTTTGAATTTCAAGAAATTTCATAAATGTCATAAATTCAAAAATAAACATTATGTTATTACCTTCTGTTTTTTCTGATAGCTTTTCCTAATTCTCTATGAAATTCCACAGTAAACTCCTTTAAAATTTTGCTCTTTCAGCAGTTCTTTGGGTTCCCAAGTGTTTTGAGAAAAACGAGCAATTGAAAGAAACTATAAGTGTGTATATATATATACAAGCTTGCTACTTAAAACTGTCGGCAGTCTCAAATGCTTCCTCCATCTGTCTTTAAGCCACCTTACACTTTCTCCACGTTTCATGAAACATGTAAGACTTGCAGAGTTTCATTTGAAATTTTGCAAGTCTTTTGCTTGGCTTGGCAGCAGGTGCTGCCACCTGCTGCCAACTTCTGTTTACTTTTTTTTTGAAAACTTTTATTTTAATATTTTATTTTCCTTTTTTTTCTTCTTGTTGGACATCCAGACAAATTTTTTTTATTTAGTTTTATTAATTAATTTTTTTCAATACTTAGTCTTTCGCTTAAATATATTATTTTCATTTCATGTCATATTTATAAAATTATTTTTTTTACCCTTACTTTACGAATACGGGTATTAAAATTCTACCCACCTTACAAAAATTTTGTTCCCAAAATTTCCTTACTATACTCTAGAAACAAAAGTGAATAGTACTTCTTCATAATTTTCTCACACTTTCATGTAATCTCTTCAACATTCTTATTCCGCCACAGAACTTAAACTAATGAAATTTTGTTTATTATACAAGATTTGTTCCTTCCAGTTTAAAATTCTCACTAGTACTTGTATGTACCCCAATCTTTCTGAATTTCTATAGCTTAGTTCGAAATATTATAATATTCATCAGGTAAATACTTTCTTAAAAGTGAAACATGAAATATGTTATGCCACTGCTTCCACTCCATAAGCAAACCCAAGCTATTCACAACTAGCCCAACTTTCTCAATAACCCCACAGGGTCCCACAAATCTTAGATTTAGCTTTCCTTTCCTATTTATATCTCAATATACCTTTTCATTGAGATATTTTTCAATACACACAATCACCTACTTGAAACTTACGAGATCTCCTTTTTATTATTAGCATAGCTATTCGGTCTACTCCGTGCTGCTTTATGGTTCTCTCTAACCAATCTGATCCTCTCAGATGTTAACTCAATAATGGATAGACCATATATATTTCTCTCTCCCATTTCTTCTCAATATATACGAGTTCTACACCTCCTACCATACAATGTATCAATCGATGCCATCTCAATACTAATTTGATACTGATTAATATAGACAATTTAAATCGATGGCATATAAGCATCCCAACTTACTGAGAAATTCATCACATCTGTCCTTAACATATCTTCTAATATTCTAAAAATCCTTCCTGATTGTGCATGAAAAATTATATTAAATTTCAACTGTGTACCCCTGGCTTTCTGAAAGCCTCTCCAAAACTAGGGTGTAAAATCTAGCATCTCTAAATGACACCATTCTAAAAAATATTCCATACCACCTCACAATCTCAACTACATCCCGCTTCAATCCTGACCACCAGAAATTTTGTTTCAATCCTCTATACATCTTATTGTTACTTGATCTCATCAAATCTACATCATCATGTGCCTCTCTCATTATCTCATCTCTCATTTTCTAGATGATAGTGAATTGTACAGTCATCGTTACACATTAACTCTATCTACCATCTTTGCCTTAAATTCAACGTTCTCTAGGCAGGTCAGTATGTTAAACTCTTATGATCAATGAATATCTCTCAAGTGGCTCCATATAGGTGATGTCTCTAATTTTTAAAGCAAACATTATAGCAACCAATTCTAAGTCATGAGTAGGACAAATTTTCTCACACTTCCCTTACAATACAAATCTAACCTCATTTCTGGTCAGTCTATTCAACAATATTTCAATAATAGAAGAATTCTTGAAATAATCTTCTATAATAACCAGCTAACCCCAAGAAGATTCTAATCTCGGTCACATTAGTTGGTTTCTCCCAACTTAACATTATCTCTACCTTTTGTGGATAACCTGTTATGCCGGTTCCCGATATTACATGTTCCAAGAAAGTTATTTCATTCAGCCAACACTCACACTTAGAGAACTTTGCATATAATTTCTTTCTCCTCAAAATCTCCAACACACTGTTTAATGTTTCACATGTTGTTCTTCCCTCTTAGATTATATCAGAAATTCAAATACAACCATAAACTTGTCAAGATATAGTTTAATCACTCTATTCATCAAGTTCGTGAATGTTTCTGGAGCATTATTCAATTCAAATGACATCACAAGAAACTTATGACCATAACGTGTCCTAAAAGCAGTTTTAAGCACGCCTCCTTCCTTTATCCTTAATTGATGATAACATAATCTCAGGTTTATCTTAGAAAACACTCTCACTCCTTGCACTACTCAAACAATTTATTTATCTTGGGAAAATATATTTGTTCTTATTCAACTATTTGTAGTCTATACACACTCTTATTGTTCCATCTTCCTTCTTCATTAATAACACTTGGCTCCCCAAATACATTAGGTCAGATAAATTGTTTATCCAGAAATTTTTAAAATGGTATGTTCAACGCTCTCAATTCAGCTGACATCATTCTATAGGGTGCTATTAAATATATGTGATGATCCTGGTATCACATCAACAGATAATTTTATCTCCCTACTTGGAGGCAACCTAGACAACTCATTAAGAATTTTATTAGAATAATCTTTCACTACTAAGATTTATTCTAATTTCTTATTTTCCTATTTAGAATCCATTATGTATGCCCAATACTCCTTAAAACCCTTCTTCAATCACTCATAGTGGCCAGAGCAAAAATAAGATAGTTAGAAAGTATCTCACGTCTATACCTTAAACACTACCTTCTTACTGGAACAATCAACCCAAGCGTAATGCGTCAACAACCAATTCATTCTCAAAATTAAATGAAATTATATCATATTCAAAGATAATAACTCAGCTTCAGATTCTCTATCACTGATACGAATCACATAACCTCTGTAAATATTTATGATTATTATTCTACCTCTAGTGGGAATTTCAACATAAATATTTTGCATCCAATGACTAATACATACTTCAATAAACTTCATATGAATACTTGATGCAAAAGAATGGGTTTCATCAAGATCAACCAACATTGACATGTCCACATTTTCTATGTACAAAGCACCTTAAATTTTGACAATTCTGAGATGAATATCTCATCTGAATATATCTATGACAAACTTTTGTCTCTCAATCATACAACAGATTACCACTTCCCTTTGGTGGCATATTTACTTCCTCTGCCCTAACTCTCAGTTCCTATAACCTATCTCCCAAATCTAAGGGTCCCACCAATAGTATTCTGATAGATCATGCTTTCCTCTAACTCTGTACTTCAGTTTCCTGTGACAAGGAACGCCTCATTTGTGGTGGTCTCTCACCCTGTACACTCATACTACCACTACCTCTATAACATTTATGTCTAAGCCTCTTTAACCATTTTTTTCTCTTTCCCTTAAACTCCATCATGTATCTCTCAATCTAAATTGATATATCCACCAATCTAACATAATTCATATGCCTCATGGAAAATAGTGTTAATCAAACCTTAAAACATAGTTCATCTATTACTTCTTACACTTCTTCTCCTTTGGGTATACCATTTTTTTGGTTCAAACCTCGACAAAGCCACAAATCTCCTATCATACTGAGCCACAATCAACCCATTTGCCTCAAATAATTAAAATCTCTATCTTGTTGGGCTCTAAAGGTATAAGGAAAGTATTTATCAAGGAAAACTTTCTTAAACATATTCCAAGTTAAGAGTCTAATAACATCTGTACTTACCCTGGGAAGAATATCCTCTCATCATTCTAAAACTTCTCTTTCTAATTCCAATGAAGCAAAGACAACCATCTGTCTTTCAGTCACTGGTAAAATACCAAATAATCTCTCTACATATTCCTCCCAAAATTCAAGTGTAAAAGGATTCATAGATCCTTTAAACAATACGGCATTCAACTTAACAATCTCCCTCCATCTTATGCATAAACTCAATTTTCCACTTTTTAAACATTTATCATTACTAGATTTACAACAACCTCAGGCACTACTCTAGCATGTTCATTAAATCTATGCTATAAGCTATCAATTCTATCATATGTTACCTTTATTTCTCAAGAGCATGTATAAGAGCTTATCTTAGCTCATCTCTTTCAACTTCAGATTCTCTCATACATTTACTAATATTGATTATACTACTAATATCAATTTTTTTATTACTAATATCAATCATCAACACATTCCCTTCTAGGAACTACAGATTCAGACTCAACCTCAACTTGCCAAAAATATTGGGGGCCTACCACGCCCTCTCAAATCAATAATTCTAACTCTAGCTCTAGTGTGTCCACATGTCATCCTCAGACTGTTCATTAAAATACAATTTATTTTAATCTTTCACTTTATTTCTTTTTATGTAGTCGACAGAATCATAAAACCTAATGCTCTGATACCAAAATTGTAACGACCCATCCCGGGTTGGTCACCCCCGAGACGGTGCCATCACATTTTAAAAATCTCAGCATGACACATATATGCAACAATGAAAATAAACAACACCAAAAGAAATTTTTCATAAATCCTCAACCTTCAATGGGGGAGTCACATCAATCTGATATTTAAATATTCTATACAACGTAAAATGCATGAATATTTAAAAATAAATTTTTATTTTCTTTTCTCATTAGTCTAAGAATATTGGAACGTATGTGGCTTACAGAAAATGATTTCGTCTAACTCTCAACCCACCAGACTATTTGTCATGTCTGCTACCTGAAATCATTGTACAATGAGGAGTGAACTTCACAAGCTCAGTGAATTAAATTTACTAGAAATACTCATTTGTATAAACAATCTTTTAACATTTAAATCAATTTATATCTCATACACTTGATACTAGCACTCTACTATCACTACACATGTCATCATATCCATTATATATCAATCTCTTCCTCTTATTTATTGGTTCACCTCAAAACCATCAATTGTCTCATAATTACCTCGTAATGAGGTTCACATAATAAAATTTACCATTTAGATGGTTCTTGTCACCATAACTGTCTCTCTGTGAGACTCATCTCCATCTATAAATAAATTCACAATAACATACCACACATCAGCATTTCAATAATGCAAGCAATAACTAAAATAGATGCAATGCATGAATGATTATGATGGGAACATCTTCCCACCTATCGACAGGTTGTTATTATCTTAGACCGACCCCTTCCCGGTTCTTTTCTTTACAGGTTGTCCCTACTAACACGGAATTTTTCTAGCATATACCGGCTATCCGAGTATCCCTTTTATTTCTAGCACATACTAGCTGTCACTATTTTTCCATTAGACCGGCTGCCTTCACAATTCTTTTCTTTTCATTTAATGCATATGCATATGAACAATGATATGAAATATGCACTGAACAGTAATATAAAACAATATAAACTCAAAATATCTAAATTGACTATCCTAATTTTTCTCAAATTATATAAAAATTTCACTAAAATCTTCTTATCCCAAATCACATCAAATCATCCTTTAAAGCTTGTCAAGATCCACTAAATTTCATCCCAAATCACATCAAATCATTCATCAAAGTTTGTCAAGATCCACTAAAATTCATCTCCTCAAAATTCGTATCAAAACATCAACCATAGCTCATCAAGAATTTCACTTATCGCCATTATTATTAAATCAACTCATTATTCTAATAATATTCCTTCTCATCTAATAATTCTCTACGTGTCCAATATTCATATAATATCTATCAACTAAATTTGTATCTATCACCAAAATGTAAGCTAATAATTTAATTTAATATTATTTCTAGATATTTGATTTTCTTATTTAGATTGCTTAAATTAAATTTAACTCACCACGTAGCACTTAAAGCTACTCGTGGATCACCTCCTTACCTTTCGTGTTCCTTTCAAAAATTTTCCCTGGTTGTAGATCGTCAACACCTAACATAATATTTATAATAAATTCCTAATTTATTCTTCACTTCTTCATAAACCACACCCTTGGAAAATTCCCATTTTGAATTTCAGGAAATTTCATAAATGTCAGAAATTCAAAAATAAACATTACGTTATTACCTTCTGTTTTTTCTGATATCTTTTCCTGATTCTCTATGAAATTCCGCAGTAAATCTTTTCAAAATTTTGCACTTTCAGCATTTCTTTGGGTTCCCAAGTGTTTTGAGAAAAATGTGCAATTTAAAGAAACTATGTGAGATCTGTAAACAGATTTCACATAAGTGTATATATATATATATACAAGTTTGTTGCTTAAAACTGTCGGGAGCCTCAAATGCTTCCTCCATCTGTCTTTAACCCCCCTTACACAGTCTCTGTTGTCTCCACGTTTCATGAAACATGCAAGACTTGCAGAGTTTCATTTGAAACTTTACAAGTCTTTTGCTTTGCTTGGCAGCAGGTGCTGCCACCTGCTGCTAACATTTGTTGACTTTTTTTTTGAAAACTTTTATTTTAATATTGTTTTTTTCCTTTCTTCTTGCTCTTGCTAGACATCCCTGGATGTCTAGACAAAATTTTTTTAATTAATTTTTTTTTCAATACTTAGTCATTTGCATAAATATATTATTTTAATTTCATGTCATATTTATTAAATTATTTTTTTACCCTTACTTTACGAATACGGGTATTACAGAGAGGTCTAACCATTTGAGCCTCCACGTCATGAAAAGGTCCATCTCAGAACACCTTATGAGCGGTTTGCCTGAGATTGTTAATGTAAAGAAATTTTTTACTGTTATGGGACAAATGTACGAAGTATCTAATAAGTTTGAGGTTGGGAACCTAATGAGTGAATTAATGAATATGAGGCATGAAAATGTTAGGGGTGAAAGATTTCATCATGAGGATGGTCCACATTCTAGCCAAACTAAAACCTCATAACGTTACCCTTCATGATCAGTTCATAATCCATCATGCCCTTAACACCTTTCCTGTTAAGTTTAGTCAGATCAAAACTGCCTACAATACCTTGAATGAAACTTAGAGTGTGAATGATTTGATCTCTAAGTGTGTTTCAAAGGAATAAAAACTTAAGAAAGAGAAATCCCATAATGCCTTGCTTGTGTCCCATAACAAATCTAGTAATAGTAAGACCTTTGTCAAACCTAAAAAGTTCAAACCCAATGCTCATTATACTCTTGGTGGTTCAAAAAGGGTTTAGGATAACAAGAGACATGAAAATAGTTAGAATTATGGAGGAGGTCTCAAGGCTCCTATCAAGAAAGATAATAAGGATGCCATGTGTTTTCATTGCGGAAAGAGAGGCTATATTATACATGAGTTATGTGATTTTAAAGCTTGGATAGAAAAGAAAGACAAATAGAAAGGTAATATCCTAGGTTTCGTTTCTTTTGAATCTGTTTTGGTTAGTGCCCCAGCACATTCTTGGTGGTTAGACAGTGGTGCAATTGTTCATATTGCTATGATCTTGTAGGGGTTCACAAATAGATGGAGACCAACAAGCTTAGAGTTGGGAACAATGCTTAGGGGATAGGAAAGGGTTTTGCATAAGGATGGCAACGGGGCGGCTTTGAAACAAAGAGTATCATCTTCGTCCCGTCTCCATTTACAAAAATACTCTTTGTCCCTATTCTCATCCCCACCGAAGATTTCATTTTGTCCTTCATCTCCGCCCCTTCGAAGATTTCTGAAGATCTCAATTTTCATCTTCGTCCCCGTCCCTTTTCTCGTTTATAAACGAAGATAGAGATTCTTCATTAAAAACCAGAGATTATCTGTTAACCCTATTTTTTAATAATAAAATAATTATTCAATACAAAGTACAAACACTATCATTTCTACACCCCAAATCCAAGTACATGTCATCTCTCATACAAAAAAGTAAAACAAAAATTTAAGGGGTTAGTTAGGTAATTAATAAGTTTATCTAATATATTTATATAAAAAATAAAAACCTAATGTAAAAAAGAGGAAGGACGGGGGTGGGGATTTTGCAACGCGAAGATTGCTCCCTTCTTTGTCTTTGTCCCAGTTCATACCGAAGGTTTTTAAAAATGTTCATCTTTGTCCTCATGAGGATAAAATTCCCTTTATACCAGTTCCCGACAGGTCAAAAAATTCTGAAACTTCACCGAAAACGAATTATTTTTCCATCCTTAGTTCTGCAGAAGGGTTGAATATGGATTAGGCATAATGCAACAAACCCAACCTCCAAAAACTGAGAATGTCTTTTACTCCTCTTCCTTTTATTTTTCTTTTATTTTTCCTTACAAATTAAGAAGAAAAAGAAAGAGAGAAGAACATTAGAGGCTTTCTCATTTTTTTGGCATTTCTTTTATGATCTTGTTTGTTGTCATCTAATACAGTTTTTATGACACTTATCACTTTCATCAGTGAAGTGACCTTTATTATCAAAACATCTAAAACCACAGAGTTTGCTTGCTTTTTCCCATATCCTTAATTATTATGATTTGTTCTTCTCCGTTCTTTTTCTAGATCATTTCATAACCATCCAATTTGCTAGGCATTAAAATATTCTATACTCATTAGCACTATTTTTTTTTTAATTATGTCAGATTCAGATTTCGATTTCCTTCTTTTTTAATTAATTTGCAAAGTTATTGATAAATACCACAAATAATGCTACCAAGTTTTGGTAGTTATGTGTAATAATGTTTGGGATTTTTTTTGAAGTTTTGTTTATCAAAATAAGATAGAATGAGATTTATGGCTTCAAAATATGATTATGTCGTTTTTCATAAGGTTTAATTCGCCCTTCACTGATGCAAGAAGGTTCAGTGAATTTTCTTTAACATACAATGAAATTTTGTTGTTGTTTTGCACTTTACACTTGTGAAGAACAATCCGCAACAGCTTCTATGAGTTTATGAATATATATATAAACCAGTGTTTAGAAGTTTGCAAGATTTCTAAATACTGCAAGATCAGATATTTGAGAAGAGAGAAAAAGAATTCAAGTTATAACCAGAAAATTCTGTAAAATATGATAGTTATCTCCTCAATTTATAGAGTTAATCAATGTCTTTTCACAAGAGACACTTAGTTTCACTTCTCAGTTGTCATAACTGAGTGTCTATACACAATAGACACTTTATTTCACATCCAATAGTCATTTTAACGTTCAAAAGATTTGAATTTTCCATTAAGACAGTCGTCTATCATTCAAAATTTGCCTTTTAGCAAGTAGGTATTGGGTTAATAGTCGACTGTCCATTCTGACAACTGACTGTCAAAACTTTCTGCCCAATTCCATAGTCGACTGTATTTAGACAATCGACTATCTTCTAAACTAGAATTGAATTTTCTTTCTTTTAATCTTTTCCTTTGATTTTCTAAATCATCCCAAGACAAAAACAAGTGTTATATTGAAAATCGTCAGCAATCCCCCACCATTTTCAAAATATTTTGACTATATAAAATTTGAAAATTCAGATATTTCATAATCCATTGAAGTTCATGCCTAAATGGAGATGTCTTTGAGATTTGAATATTCACTTAATGAAATCACATCATAGTTAAACAGAATGTGTGGTACTATAATACTTTGAACCACAAATCATACTTGTTTAACCGGACATATCTCACACATGAAACTCCTCTTCGTAGAATTCTCTAAAAAATTGTCGACACTTTTGAATGCCTTATGTCATTTATCTTATCTCATGAGTGCTCTAGAGTCAAATCTTTGAACTCAACAAAAGATGTCACACTTCACACTCACTAGGTAAGCTTATCAAGTATGTTTCGTAACTTAACATACCAAAAAATATATTTTTTAAGCTTATTAAGAACTTACAGTTCACCTACACTTTAACATTACGGTTCCAAGCACTATTACTGTCGAGATGGAATTACAAACTTCGGTGCTTGCAATCACTACTAATGATGCATTTTGTTTCATTGAACTCAAGACTTAGGTTTAGTAAGCGTTGAGTCGAGGTTCCATCATTGGTGATCCTATTGTATAGGCTTGAGACCCATCCCTAGTGATGTCTCAACCACTTGCTCTCTTGCAAGTCTCTTGGTTAAGGGTCCGCCAAGTTTCCTATAGACCTTACAAATTCAATTGTAATTACTCCATCACTAATTAATTGCATTACATAGTTATGTCTCAATCAAATATGTCTAGACATTCCATTGTAAACTTTCTATAGGCCCTTGCTAGTGTTGCCTCATTGCCATATGAAATTGAAATTGGAGCCGTGGGTTTAGGCCACACAGAAATTTCTAACAACAATTTCCTCAACCACTCAACCTCTTTACCCACTTCTACCAATACCACAAATTTAGATGCCATGGTAAAATCAATGATACATGTTTTCTTCTTGGAAGCCCAAGATACCGCACCCCCACCAAGAGTGAATATCCAACCATTTGTGGATGAGTTGTCTTCCTCTTGGTTTGTTATTCAACTAGCATCATTGTATCATTCTAAAAGCGTTGGATACCCTTTATAACTTATGCCATAATTCATTGTCTTTTTCAAATATCTAAAGACCTTATTTTCAGTCTCCCATTGTTCATTGTTAGGACAACTAGTAAGTCTACAGCAAAAGATATATCAGGTCTTGTACAAGTCATGACACACATTAAACAACTAATTAATTTTGGAACCATTTGATTGAATTACTTGATCAAATTTCTCATGCCATTGTTTTGAGCCTTGTTTAAATCCGTATAGAGGCTTAACTAACTTGCATACTTTATGCTCTCATCCTTTAACTACAAAGCTTTCAAGTTGATTCATATACACATTTTCTTCTGATTCGGCATTCAAGAATGTCGTCTTGACATCCATTTGATGAATTACAAATTTGTATATAGAAGCTAAAACAATAAGGAGTCCAATTGTGGTCATCCGTGCAACTGTGCATAGGTGTCAAAATAATTAACACATTCATTTTGAGTAAATCCTTTAGCCACTAACATTGCCTTAGATTTATCAACTGTTCCATTCACTCTTAATTTTCATTCACCCAACAAACCAGTTGGGTTTAGGTATATTTTACAAACTAGATTTTGATTGGCAAGGATCTTCCCTATTATGGATAAATAAAGTTTCACCACAAACAGTTCTGGGTACTGTTATTTTAAAAGTTGGGTTTTTTTGGTTGAAAAAAGCTGCTTTCAAATCAAATTAGAATCAAGGAACAAGTCTGGTGTCCGCATGCAAAATACATTACAGAAACTGAGGTAAAGAAATCGTTCTTCCTTTCTTTGGATTTGATAGAAGGAATTTACATTATATATTTGAGTGACAATGTGTGAAAAATTTCAGAGGGAGCTTATAAATTTATGAACAATTAGAAAAAAGGTTATTATCTATAATTGGATATCGAGTCTAAGAGACACCTAGCTTGATCATGCTTATTTTGAATATTACCTCTAGATACACTGTAACTTTTGCCTACAAAAAAATATTTGGTTTAATTAGAAATTTATCATAATGCAATTATTTGATGAAATGAAAACTAAGTTCTCCTTCAAGGTTTGAAATTTCATGACCAAAGTTTTCAAATTAAAAAGGCAAGGACTTCATTAACGTAGAATTGCTTTTACTTCTCCCATTTATCGATTAAAAAAACTCATATAAGATTTAAATTCTATTCCCTTATTCAATTTAATTTTTTATTTTACTTATGAGAAAATGATTTTCCAAAACTACATTATAACTTAATTTTAAATTCAACAAGCAAAGCAAAGACTAAAAAGATATAACGCCTAATAATATATTTATAAAATTAGGCATCAGTCTAAACATACATCCGGTAAGAATGATAAACTTTTATGCTTACATGAGATAAACAACCTTATTTTGAAAATAATATCAATACTATCCTATTTTAAGAATAAAA